>JAMPIV010000234.1:0-600000 GCA_024509875.1 Oreohelix idahoensis
AAAAAGTGGTAGGTAGAAAGGTATTAGTTGTTTGGGTATGGGTTTGGAAGTGAGAGGTGATGATGATAAAAAAATAAAAAAAGGAGAGAGGGGTAAATAGGGGAGGTGTGGGATTGAATTATTTTGGGATGGGGTGTGGGAATAAAGATGTTTACAACCCCTGTTGGGTGGTTGGAACACTGGTGTGCTGACGGGATCAGATACTGAAGGTAATCTGAGTGTAGATATATAAGTATGTTAAATCTTGATTTGCATTGGGGTCGGCTGGCCAAAAGCCAAAACAGGTCCCAAGTGTATCGGATGGATTCAGACGTTCGCGTCAGAAGAACCTTTCGTGTGTAGCAGTCACGGAACGACAAACAACTGTTTGTTCAGAAGAGTGGTAGGAATAGTTTTTGAGAGACAAATATTGTCGTAATAAGAGACTGTCCTTACTCTTTCCCCAGCCCTTGTGAATCTACTACCTCACTTTCATAAATCCTTATTCTCACAGAGCCATCACTATCATTCTACACTCTAAAGGACCAATATCCATCAGAACTCTCTCAGATAAAAATTACGACATACACGGCAGCAATGATTGCTCACCCGAAGAAATTGATCAATGGGAACGTCAAAATTTATCAACTGCTGCTGCAGTTACTACGCGTGCCCAGGCCAAGGCACCAAACGAAAATGATGATACAGATCCTGGAACTCAGGACAATTTTCACGTTCACTCTGATATAGATAAACAATCCTTTGTTAAACTTCAAAGAGAAGAAAACTCTTTGAAGAAATTCTTTAGATTAGTCAGAGATAATGAGTATGTTGATGAGCACCCTAGGCCTGCTACTCACTACTCCGCACTATCAGTAATTCAGGAGGAAAATTCTTCTTTTCCAGATGTCCCAATGAATTTACCTGATCATACTAGACCCATTACATCTGTTAAAGCAGGTTTAGCAGTACCTGATGAGCGATCACCTACAACATGCTCCAAACCGATGAGAGTATCTGTATCTAATATGTGTGGTGTGTTACAGATGACCTTACTTTGCTACCACATTTAGACCTCAATCAGACTTATTCTGGAATATTGTGATGACTACGTTGAATGTCTAGGGTTATGATATTGATGAAGTGTAAGTTCACAACAACAACAACAGACAAATAAACACTTTATTTAAGATTCACAACACTTTACACCACTATGACAAGCACATACATATAACACTCTAGAAGACTAGCTTAAGTAAGTCAAGTGTTAACGTTTAAATTATGTATTAATTTCTTTCAAGAATAGATATCCTGATCCAACTACAGAGTGAATCAGGAATCACAATCAAATGTAAACACAATGTCTATGTACAAAAATTATACAAAGGATCTTTGTCCTGACATAGAATATTATTACAATATGTGTGTAGTGTTATGCTCTGGTATTAAGAGGTAATACTGGCTTTTGAAGCTATGTTGTTGTTTGTCATCACGACTTCATGTGTTTGTTAATGGTGGAAATAATCTTGAAGGGTTCACAGTTCTTTTTATTTGTAAAACAATAACTGTCCCTCTTGCTTTAGTATTACAGTCAATTTTTAAAGGTGGGTTATACAAGGGTGAGCTGCTCTGGCTGACGAATTCTTAACTTATGAGTCGGCGGCAGGAAAACTGTCTCCTCTGCTCGCTTGCTTCTCAGTTATCTTGAAATACACCACTGGTCGATATCTTGGACAAGGAGTCTGCTGCCAGCCCTCTGGATCCAGCAAAACTCAGACCAGGTGCTGCTCTAATACTTCAGTACCACGGTCCCTGAAATAAGAAGGTTGTACCTCCTTCTTCAGAACTAATATATAATATCTATTTCCACACTGAAGTACAGGACATTACAAACACAGAGTTCAGCGCTGTATGCCAACTACTAGCTTCTCATGTGACAATATACCAGTATTCCTCTCCCTAATGGTTACAACGCCTCTGCAATTCCAGCTGTACTTCCTTCTATACAATAAGATAGGTGTCATGTTACTAAATGGCAATCCCATATATGCCAATGCAGTTATACTCCTCTCTGACAAGCTTTTACATGGTGGAGCAATATCTAGGCTTTGCCTTCTGTTTGCTACTGAACCACACACATACAGACACAATTTATCAATTCATATTCAATTTTCATATATATATATATATATATATATATATATATATATATATATATATATATATATATATATATATATATATATATATATATATATATATAGGAAATATGTCTAGTCTTACCACAATTCAAGGAAATATACACAAGTACGTTGACTGGCGATGAATTCTGGCACAATTTTGATCTGCCTTATCCCAGGCTTTTATTTAGAAAAATATTAGCTTGCTCTCAACGCACTGGCTTCTCATAAAGTTTATTTTCAAAACTGGCCCTGAACTGACGCTTCTATTTGACTATATCGAACGCTCTAACCAATGAGACCATGTTTACAAGAGCCTTTGAAAAAATATTACCCATCCTACCGTAACCATTAACAACCAACTAGTATTTGCAGTCCGACTAATCAGGTTTCGCCTTACATATTTCTACAGCCAATCAAATCGTATCTAACTTGTTGGCCTCATTCCCCTAAAGCAGTGTTGTTCAAACAGCCATTATGAGCAAATATGATCTTGTGCTGTCAGACAACCTCACTATAGTATTTTGGCTATAATTTATTAAGTACTAGACCATTTGCGTAACACATAACATATTCTTTGTCAGCAAGTCTTAAGGTACAAGAATATATAAGTTTAATGGGGTTAAGTGGCTTCGTTCAAAATATGTATTATTCTAGGATAGTCGTGTATTTGTTTTTTTTTTATTTTTCAAACCGCCACCTGTCCTGCCTTTTCGACTGTTCTGTCAGTATAAAGTCAGGATTTCAGACGTAAAACAGTATTGTGTCATGTTTCCTAATAAGCATTCAACATGTTTTTTAAAACCTTACCTCGTATCGTTAGTGTTTTTTATCACTGTCTATTTGAAAAAAATCAGGCCTGCATGCCTTTCGCGTTCACTTTTTAATCGCGAGACGACGTGGGATTGGCATTCCTCCGTGCATCTCTCTCTCTCTCTCTCTCTCTCTTCTAAGCCCGTCTGTCTTTTAGGTTAACGTAGTGTATATAATGACATTAATGTAATATTATATCTAGGTCATTAAGCAGTGTGTCTATCAAGGTCGTCCAAGAAATACAGTACCAGTTTTATTTTTAGAAACGCGTGTAGTTTATGCAGTAGGCTTTTACTATCAAACGTGGAAGCGTTACAGTTATGCAGACGAAGTAGAAAAAGGGGATCTCGGGTTCAGTCATTATGGCGCTCTACAACGCAGGTGTACGCTATTTAGGGAAAGCACTGGTCTTTCACCATTCTTCTTTCTTTCTATTAAATTACTTCGTTAGGCTTTACATTTATTTTCTCATTTATATATGTGGATTAGAATTTTTCACCACAAATTCTCCCCACTTAAAACAGACATCATATGTCAGTCCATAATTCTATATACACCTAGATAAATGTATTGCTATTCCTGGTGATCATTGTGATTCTCATCACACGAATGGCGGCTTAGAAAATCCGCACCCAGGTTAGTTTTTCCAGAAATATATTCTATGCTGAATTGAAATGGTTGCAAAAGCAATGACCATCGGAGTAACCTCGTATTTTCATGCCTAGCCTGCGCTAGAAACGCCAGGGGTTTGTGGTCCGTTTGTAACTTGAATGCCTTCCCATACAGATAAATATTGAATTTCTTAATCGCCCATATTACAGCAAGACATTCTTTTTCGCTAGTTGAATAATTTTTTTCAGCTTTATTCAACTTTCTACTAGCATATGCCACTGGGGTTAGTTCCCCATCCAGTGAATCTGACTTCTGTAACAGGGTAGCTACCAAACCGATATTACTTGCATCCGTTCTTACAATGAATTCTTGACTTAAGTCAGGTAATTTCAAAATAGGTTTGCTGGTGAGCTTCTCCTTCAATTCTTGGTAGGCTAATTCACACTGTGCTGTCCAGGTAATTCGATCTGGATTTCCCTTGCGTGTCAAATCAGTTAACGGTGCACATATGGAATTAAAGTTTTTGATATACTTTTGGTAGAAACCACATAATGAGACAAAAGATCTCACGTCTTTCTTTGTTTGTGGCCTTGGGGCTTTTCTTAGTTTCTCCAAGTTCTTGGGGTCAGGAGTCATGTTTCCCTGATGGACTGTGTGTCCCAAGAATTCTAATTCTTTACATCCAACGCAACATTTGGTTGGTCGGGCTGTTAAATTTGCCTCCCTAAGTCGATTAAACAACATGTTCAGAGAGTCAATGTGTTCCTCAAATGTTTCTGTCGCTATAAGGATATCATCCATGAAGTTTGTGATGCATGGATTACTCAGAGGATCCAACAATTTTCTCATCATTCTAGAGAAGACACTAGGCGCATTCTTCAATCCAAATGGCAATCTGTTAAATTCATAGTGTCCCTCTGAGAAACTAAAAGCTAGATAAGGTCTAACCTCAGGCTTTACTGGAATCTGATAGTATCCTTTGCTCAGATCCACTTTTGAGAAATATTTAGCTTTATTTAGCCTGGCAAACAACTGATTTGTATCCGGCAATGGATCCACCTGACCTTCTGTGATAGCATTCAGTCTCCTGTAATCTATACAGAGTCTATGTTCTCCAGAGGGTTTTCTTAAGAGCACCACACTGGAACTATACGAAGATTCACTGTGTGAAATGATTCCTTCCTTCAACAAATAGTCTATTTCTTCCTTCAAGGCTTTCTCCTTAGCGAAAGGAATCGAATATGCTTTCATACATACAGGTGTTGGGTCTATAAGTTTCATATCATATTCCAATAAGTTTGTATGCCCCGGACGGTCCGTTAACACCTCTGTATGATCATCTAAAACCTGTTGCACTCTCTTCTTCTGATCTTTTGTTAAGTGTGTACTGATTTTCACCTGTGCAGCTGTCTCACAGGGGTGTAATGGATATTCATATGATGAAAGTGGTTCCTTTTTCATCTCCATTGCAATAGACAAGGTCAACAAATGTGTCTCTTCCTGATTTTCTCTTTCCAAATATTTCTTCAGGAGATTCACATGATAGATTTTTTCTTTCCCCTTCTTATCTATCTTATAATTTGTTCTAGACACCTTCTCTAGAACTGTATATGGACCTTGCCATCCAATTTGCAACTTATTCTGACTACCGGGTAGAAGAAGCAGTACCTTCTCTCCCACAGCCAATTCTCTGTCTTTAGCTTTCTTGTTGTAATAGGCAGCATGTTTTTTCCTGGCTTGTCTCAAATTTTCATTGGCAAGTTTCCAGCCAGTTTTTAAACGAGTGGTCAGCTCATTCACATATTGGTATGATGATGTAATATTTTCCTCTGCCTTTTCATCAGTCCACGTTCTTAACAGAGTTACATATGGACTTTTAAATTCGGAAACTTATTTTTCCTGGCACATGTCAGGTCCTTTGCACTCGAAGCCCTGTTGTGATGACTTTTCTTCCCAGAATCATCATGCACAAATCGACCGCTACCAATTTTTCTCTTGGGGCTTTCTCCCCACTTAGAATTCTTGATGAGAGATTTCCTCTCTACATCTTCTTCCTCCAGTTTACATAAGTCCGATCGAGGGATTTTCGGCTTATTCTGGGGTAAGACATCTTTTTGCACTCGCTGCATAGTGGCCATAGTAAAACATCCAATTGAAGATTGTCCGTGAAAAGGGGCTTCCCATTCCACTTGGTCCACTTTATTATTCTTTCTATAGTCAGGCCTAAGTTTGCCCCGTGGCGTGTCCAGGTCCTGATCAATGTTCCCACTTGTGGGTGTTCCCTCATGTGCTATGCTACACCTTTCTACAAAATTCACAATGTCCCACCTTGCCTTATGCCAATAATAATTTTGAGCTACTTTTTGGATGATGGTACCTATCTTCTCATGGTCCCCATCTTTTCTCACATGTAAGCTCCTTATTAAGTCTGTCCGATACCTTTTAGGAAGTACCAGCTGTCCCTGACCTTTGGATCTAGTTCCAGTCTTCCGGTATATCAGTTTGTTCTTCATATAGAAGTCTCCTTTTCCTGGAGGTGTGTGACAATTGGACAATTTTCAAAAACAAGGCTTGAGGGTCTTATCCCCAGCCTGGGCCTTCCTCATTTCATCTGGAGTGGTATTTATCATAATATCCTCCTCCTTTCTTGAGGTCGACCTGACCTGAAGGGTGGCCATATACACAGGTTTCCTTCTGCAATGGTCAGTATCATGATTGTCCATCCGACAATTCTTACACCACCTCCTTCCTTGGTTGAAAGATTTTCTTTCATCAAATTTCCTTTCATCGAATTGTGGGGTTTTATTTTTATTTTCATACCGTGGCCTATCAAACTGGTGCTTACCTTTGTTCTGATCTCTATGATCAAATTTATTAAAGTTTTGTGGTGCCTTAAAATTGTCTACCTGTTTCTTTTTATTACCTGTTACCTCTGCTTGAGCTGCTTGATATCTTTCAGCAACATTTAGTAACTCACCCAGCCTCTCTGCACCTTGTTCCATGAGAAACTTTCTCAGGTCTGGAGCCATGGACTCTCTTAGTTGTTCTATAAGGATCATTTCCTTAAGATCTTGGGTTTTCCCCAGAGCCGTCCATTTCTCCAAGTATGTCTCTAACCGTGCAGAGAACTGGTGATATGTTTCACCTGACAGTAGTTTAGCATTCCTAAATTTTTTTCTATAAAATTCTCCATTCTTTTCATATCTTAACAAAAGAGCCTGCTTTAACATGTCATAATTTTCTTGGTCATCTCTGCTCATCTTGGCAAAAACTTCATAAGCTGTACCACGAAGCCCTTGAGATAACTTTAAGCTCCACCTTTCTCTCTCTAACCCATACGTGGTAGCTAATAGTTCATATCTATTTAGATAGCTCTCAATATCATCGTCTTTCTCAACAAAATGATCTAAATGAAAACTCATAGCTGAGGTTGAGGCTCCCTGACTAGCAGTGGCATCGGAGGTAAAGGGACTGGCACCATTTTCAGGAGCATGGCCTTGAAATTCCAACTTCCTTAGTCGTAACTCGTGCTCCCTTTGTAATCTCTTATCTTTTGCTTCCCTCTCTGCAGCCAATCGCTTGTCTTCCCTTTCAGCAGCCAATATCTTTTCTTCTTCCTCCCTTTCGGCAGCCTGTCTCCTTTCCTCTGCTTCCCTCTCTGCCTTTTTTCTTCTAATTGGAGCCTTTTAATCTCCCTATCTGCCTCCAATGCCTTAGCCTCAGCCTCAATCTGCAACCTCTTAAGTTCTTTTTCAGCCTCTGACTTTCTTTCAGCCTCTTTTTCTAATTTTTCCGATTCTAATTTTCTTTCTGCTTCAAATTTTCTTTCTTCACGTTCAATATATTTGTCACATTCAGTAGTGACATAAGCAATCATAACTTGCCCGTCCATTCCTAACTCTTTAGCAGCCTGCATAGCAGCAGATCGAAATTTTGCCAGGTCCGCCATTTTCTAACAGGCAAATGTATACAATATTTAACTAAACAATTTTATCTATGACTAATTAACTAAGGACAACCACAAGCACTGAGAGCTCAACCTTATTTTTCCACCCAAGAATACCTTTTTAATTTTTATAATTTCCAGAAGTGAATTACCCTCCAATATATGTGCTAGGGAAGGATTCAAAATGCCGGACGAGCCCCCAATATATGTGGTAAGTTGGGATTATATAAATATTTATAGGGGACTTAGTGTACTGACTGAGATCAGCTGTGAAGGTATCTGTATCTAATATGTGTGGTGTGTTACAGATGACCTTACTTTGCTACCACATTTAGACCTCAATCAGACTTATTCTGGAATATTGTGATGACTACGTTGAATGTCTAGGGTTATGATATTGATGAAGTGTAAGTTCACAACAACAACAACAGACAAATAAACACTTTATTTAAGATTCACAACACTTTACAACACTATGACAAGCACATACATATAACACTCTAGAAGACTAGCTTAAGTAAGTCAAGTGTTAACGTTTAAATTATGTATTAATTTCTTTCAAGAATAGATATCCTGATCCAACTACAGAGTGAATCAGGAATCACAATCAAATGTAAACACAATGTCTATGTACAAAAATTATACAAAGGATCTTTGTCCTGACATAGAATATTATTACAATATGTGTTTAGTGTTATGCTCTGGTATTAAGAGGTAATACTGGCTTTTGAAGCTATGTTGTTGTTTGTCATCACGACTTCATGTGTTTGTTAATGGTGGAAATAATCTTGAAGGGTTCACAGTTCTTTTTATTTGTAAAACAATAACTGTCCCTCTTGCTTTAGTATTACAGTCAATTTTTAAAGGTGGGTTATACAAGGGTGAGCTGCTCTGGCTGACGAATTCTTAACTTATGAGTCGGCGGCAGGAAAACTGTCTCCTCTGCTCGCTTGCTTCTCAGTTATCTTGAAATACACCACTGGTCAATATCTTGGACAAGGAGTCTGCTGCCAGCCCTCTGGATCCAGCAAAACTCAGAGCAGGTGCTGTTCTAATACTTCAGTACCACGGTCCCTGAAATAAGAAGGTTGTACCTCCTTCTTCAGAACTAATATATAATATATATTTCCACACTGAAGTACAGGACATTACAAACACAGAGTTCAGCGCTGTATGCCAACTACTAGCTTCTCATGTGACAATATACCAGTATTCCTCTCCCTAATGGTTACAACGCCTCTGCAATTCCAGCTGTACTTCCTTCTATACAATAAGATAGGTGTCATGTTACTAAATGGCAATCCCATATATGCCACTGCAGTTATACTCCTCTCTGACAAGCTTTTACATGGTGGAGCAATATCTAGGCTTTGCCTTCTGTTTGCTACTGAACCACACACATACAGACACAATTTATCAATTCATATTCAATTTTCATATAATATATATATATAGATATATAGGAAATATGTCTAGTCTTACCACAATTCTAGGAAATATACACAAGTACGTTGACTGGCGATGAATTCTGGCACAATTTTGATCTGCCTTATCCCAGGCTTTTATTTAGAAAAATATTAGCTTGCTCTCAACGCACTGGCTTCTCATAAAGTTTATGTTCAAAACTGACCCTGAACTGACGCTTCTATTTGACTATATCGAACGCTCTAACCAATGAGACCATGTTTACAAGAGCCTTTGAAAAAATATTACCCATCCTACCGTAACCATTAACAACCAACTAGTATTTGCAGTCCGACTAATCAGGTTTCGCCTTACATATTTCTACAGCCAATCAAATCGTATCTAACTTGTTGGCCTCATTCCCCTAAAGCAGTGTTGTTCAAACAGCCATTATGAGCAAATATGATCTTGTGCTGTCAGACAACCTCACTATAGTATTTTGGCTATAATTTATTAAGTACTTGACCATTTGCGTAACACATAACATATTCTTTGTCAGCAAGTCTTAAGGTACAAGAATATATAAGTTTAATGGGGTTAAGTGGCTTCGTTCAAAATATGTATTATTCTAGGATAGTCTTGTATTTGTTTTTTTATTTTTCAAACCGCCACCTGTCCTGCCTTTTCGACTGTTCTGTCAGTATAAAGTCAGGATTTCAGACGTAAAACAGTATTGTGTCATGTTTCCTAATAAGCATTCAACATGTTTTTTAAAACCTTACCTCGTATCGTTAGTGTTTTTTATCACTGTCTATTTGAAAAAAATCAGGCCTGCATGCCTTTCGCGTTCACTTTTTAATCGCCAGACGACGTGGGATTGGCATTCCTCCGTGCATCTCTCTCTCTCTCTCTCTCTCTCTCTCTCTCTCTTCTAAGCCCGTCTGTCTTTTAGGTTAACGTAGTGTATATAATGACATTAATGTAATATTATATCTAGGTCATTAAGCAGTGTGTCTATCAAGGTCGTCCAAGAAATACAGTACCAGTTTTATTTTTAGAAACGCGTGTAGTTTATGCAGTAGGCTTTTACTATCAAACGTGGAAGCGTTACAGTTATGCAGACGAAGTAGAAAAAGGGGATCTCGGGTTCAGTCATTATGACGCTCTACAACACAGGTGTACGCTATTTAGGGAAAGCACTGGTCTTTCACCATTCTTCTTTCTTTCTATTAAATTACTTCGTTAGGCTTTACATTTATTTTCTCATTTATATATGTGGATTAGAATTTTTTACCACACCACTGCGACGGCATACCTTCCCAGCGCACGATTTCGTGCTGGAAAAGCGAATGTAGTGGGTTCAACCCCCACATATGGTGGTATCAATACTCGCTCACGCACCGTATTAGTGCGAAATCTTCCACTAAGCAATACATGGGGCGCACTGACTGAATTCTTTCAGTTTTTAATGTGGTTTCTCGGGTGCATCTTTCTCATTTTACGTATATCTTATGTTGATTATGTCTTAAATTTCATTTGTGCCACAGAACATTTCCAAAATTCTAAAATTGTCCATGCCTACTACTCAGAAGCAAGTTCGTGGTCATCTCAGTTTAATTCAGTACTACAGTAGACTTATACCCAACTTGTTTTCGTCACTGCTGACCTCTCTGCCTTGAAAAAAAAAAGGCTTACCGAACCACGTGCACTGGAAACCAGAGTGGCAGGACGCGGTAAATTATATTCAAAATTCAAATTTCTTTTTTTTTTCTATGCCACCTATTTGAGGTAACCAGTTATAAATTTGAATTATTATCCCCGCACAGATGCTTGTTCCAGAGTTTCGCTGCTTCGCTGGTGCAAGAATTTGAGAGGACGGTGCATCCAACCTTCCATATCTCAAGAACGTTGACTGATGCCGAGAAAATATGATATTCAAGCTATCCCAAATTCATCAAATATAGTCGTCGATAATTTATCAAGATGCCTACAGCTGGAACCTGAAAATTCATATTCATTTAGTTAATTGACTTTAGATTATACATGTGTGAAGCCATGGTGTTTATCCACTACTAGTCACTATGACAAAGGACGAAGAAGACACGAACACTAAGTTCAAACCATTCATATTAACAGTTGTGATTTACATGACTTTGAGATAATCATTATTCACTTTAACTAGTAGTACAATGAACAGTATTATACTACTTGCAGACATGAACAATTTCCAACTACGACATCATGTTATTATTCTGGAATGCACATTCACATTAATTAAGATTACTATATTAATGCTACAAATCTAGTCCTGACACGGATAGTTTGGAGTATGATTATATTATTGCAAGTTTGTTTTGGACATTACTTGTCTTGCCACAACGTACAAAAGGTACTTAGAGCAGAATAATTAAGTAATGGAATAATTGTGTTAATTAGTTATACTTGCGTTCTTGTACTATTTTTTCCCCTCTCTTCTTTCTCTTTTTGTGAGATATTCATGTACTTTAGTTACATTAATTTCATATCGCATTGTTTCATATCTTATTTGATTTGTCATGTGTGAATTGCGTTTAAGCTTAATTTAGGATTTTTGACAGCATTGTTACTTGGAGATATAACCTTCTAAATTATTTTTAAAAATTATTATTCATGCATTTTTGAATTTTTGATTTGGATTTTTGTTTTTATTTATTTTATATATCTCATACCATTTTCATATATGCATGCTATTTTTTGATATGTTTATTATAACCTCAAATTGATCATACATTTATGTATTCTTTTGTTACATCATTGGAATATCGACTGTATATGACTTGTTACTTATTGACATATGACTGTTTATGACTGATGACAAATTCGTATGGCTCAATATTTATAGCAATGATCATAGGAAATATTTGAATTTAATATTTGTTTTTTTTTTTATACCGCGAAGGGGGTGAATGTTAAGGATAGATTTGGGATGCAGATAAAATAGTGTGGCATGTTACTACACGCTAGCACATTTCCATTTACATGTGAGGAAATGTGTTCCCTGATAGAGGAGTGTATTATTATTATATTATTGCCACTTAACGATGCCTAACGTTTGAACCTTATTGACGGACCAGGGATAATCTACGTTTATCCATTGCCATGTACTTTTGATGTTTGATGGACGTTATTGTGAAGTGACTTTATGTATTAAATGTCAACCATGTTTTCCCGTGGACCTGTTCACCTACCGGCTTTGTTATGTGTACTGACCATAATGTCCTGAATGAACACCTGCTATCATTCGCGTATACATGCATGATCCTCTAATTTATCCCACCGTAACAATTGGCTACAGCTACATTCTTTACAAAATTTGACTTGTCGAAAGGTTATTGGCAAGTGCCATTATCAGACAAGGCTAAGCCTTATACAGCTTTCGCTACATCTTTGGGATTGTTTCAAATTAATTTTATGTCGCTACCTTTGTTCGCATGATGCGCAGACTTTTCTCTGATCGGGATGACTTAATTACATATATTGATGATATTTGTCTATTCCATCAATCCTGGGAGGAACACGTTCTCGGAATTATGTCTTTGTTGAATACCTTGCGTCTTCATAATCTTACTGCTTGACCTTCTAAGACAAGAATAGGATTCACTGAAATTTCTTTTCTTGGTCATAAAGTAGGAGGTGGGTTTCTTAAACCTGAGGATTCTACTATCTCGAAAATCCTGAATCTTGAAATTCCTCGAACTAAGAAACAGGTTCGCAGTCTGTTAGGCTTGGTGAATTTCTATAGAAAATTCTTACCTAATTTTTCTGATATTACTTCAGTTTTGTCCTCGTTGGTAAAGAAAAACTCACCAAACCGAATTATCTGGTCGCATGCGTGCGATGCAGCTTTAAATTTACTAAAAATTTGCTTTTCCAAATAACCAATTTTGAGATTACCTGACGCTCGATTTCTATTTACCCTCAGAGTAGACGCTTCTGCTACAGGGATTGGGGGAACGCTGATGCAGCAGTTTGGAGACTATATGCACCCAACACTATATGTCAGCCGCAAATTATCGCCTACAGAGCAACGGTATCCCACTGATGAGAGGGAGCTCCTGACGATCGTCTTCTGTTTTACGAAGTTGCAACGTTACCTGATGGGAGCACGATTCACCCTGGAGACAGACCAGAAGGCGTTGGCATATCTCAAAACAGAGAGATTTCGAAACGAAAGAGCAGCCAGAGCCTCGCTCGCCCTTCAACTATATGACTATGACATCAAAGCCATTAAGGGAAGCCAACATGTCTTGGCCGATGTTCTCTCAAGGTGTATTAAAGACCCTATCTCACATATCAACTCTACGAGTACAGTTGATTCACAGAATCTCAACTAACCCATGAACAAACTTCATGATGTCCTAATCAAGAAACTACTACGTTTATAATAACGTCTTCGTATGACAATACTATATTTATACAGTGATCACATGGCTGATATGAGTAAGCAGTTCACACAGAAACAGGATGATGATGAATTCTCCAGTGCTCGAAATGGTGTAATATCTTGTTGAACTCAGCGCACTCTGTATAGATGGTGTGCCTTAATGACAGTACTTATAGTCAAGTTACAGACTTTCGAACACACCTTATGTAAAATGTTTAAAATGATGTCATTTCCAGACATTTTTGGTACTGACATGTGTTGTCAATAACTAACGTCTCCACTTAAAGGGACGTAACGCTGAAATGACTGACTCGAAATATCAAGGGGAAGTAACAACGAAATTTCCTATGGGACTAGTTTTCGATTGCTGATTACTGTGTGTATGGACATTTGGATTCGTACTGACATAATATCGCATGGAGAACAATCATGGACATGATCAACGATGGATTTCAACATACGTCTAAAGACAATGTACAAACATTTATTAATTAGCGGAATGACATTTCCTTATAGACTTTAACTATTATGTGTAATATTAAGAGGTGATTATTGTGAATTCACCTGATATTGTTGAGTCTTTGACACAAATTTATGTCACACTCACACTGAACTTTGCTACATTAATTGGCTAATATGCCACACTATTATCTATTGATACAACACATAGGCTTGGTCTTATTTATTGCCTACACAAATGTGTCATAGACAAGATTACATTGCTTCTCTTACCATTAATATGTTATAGTGATGACATATAATTCTGAAGTACACTTAATGTTATTCATTTGACAAAAATGTTGCATTCATAAACTTTATTAGTTGGTTGTCTGCCTCATGTCATCTATTATTTCTATTACATAAGTGTATCTATTTTAATGCTTTGCATTATGATGATTAATTAAGATGACATTTAGTGATTACTGTTACTTGACGTGACATTTTTTTTTTCTTACATCTTGGCTGATCTTGCTATGGTTACCTCACATTGTTGTTAAAATGATTTATGTCCTCTGTAGTCAATGGCTTTGCTAATTTTCTTACTAATGTCCACACCTCGAGTGTTTATTTGCCTACTCTGTGGCACAAACCTGGGTGCTATACTAGTTCGACTTACAGTGAAACTTGATGGTACTATCTTTTCACTCCTATGATGTCTGAACTCACACCACTTAAATAATGAAAACTTCGTTTTCATTATTTGACTGGGGGCAGGGGGGGGGGGGGGGAGATGTTATGAGTAAAATTCATAACATGTCTGTCGATATCAAATCTGTTCGACAAGCAGTCCTATTTGTTTATGACCGGTGACCATTGGTTACAGGAAGTACGTCATTGTCTTTTGGGCCGAGTAGCAAAAGTCTACGGTCGGTGTTAGCAGAAGTAAAGGATCTTTCTGGGTCTTTTCTGTGTGTTCTTCAAGGCAGGTGGACGTGTGTATTATCAGCTCCTGAGAATTATGTGGTTTCACTAGATCTTCATTATGTTGCTCCATCACTAGCTTACCCATATACCTCCGTGTGGTAAGACTAGTTTCTTGTATGAAAGAAATGAAGATGACTCTGTAAAGAACGTGAGTACATTAAAATTGTGGACACCTGTCGAGGACAGCGTTTATCTACAGACATTACTGAGCTACTGCTGACTGCTTATATATCTATATATATTGCCAAAGGATAATATGGCTTTTCTTCTTAAATGTATGGAGCAACTTATGTGTGAATAAATTCAGCGTTCATTGGTCCAACCTGGCCTTTTGGTGACTATATCGTTGGTGGAGACCGGTTGTATGCGTGGTCCAGTATCATACCTCTATTGGGACTTGGCTAGAGTGATCAAGAAGTATTACTCATCATATAATTAACCTAAAAGAACCCGCAACAATCATGTAAACTAACATTGAAAAAACGGAAACAACCTTTCGTTCACGCATACGCTGTTGATCCGGCAGTTTGCATACATTGATAAAAGATCTGGACAGACAAGACGGTTTGCCACTACACTGATAGAAGTAGACGGCTTTGTGGCAACAAAGTTGTTTCACAAACGTAGAAAGTGCTTGGATCATCTGCCCATCCACATGACAGTCTTTGCGCGCAGGAACTTGACTCGCCACAATGACGTCACTATTTTCTGCCCTCAGGTTGCACGTGCGTACATGGACGTTAGGTTTTCTGCTGTGCGTGTTTCCCTCAACTGCAAGACGATCTTTACGCGGACTTCTAATGTACAATGTAGTCAAACGATATTTAACACGAAAAAAAAAACATTAATATATAGTGATGTGTTTGTTTATTTGTTTATTTTTTTCTATGTGGTTTTTTTTTTTCCTTTTCGTAATTGTTTGTTTAGGTTTTCATTTTTAGTTATTGGTTTACACCATTTGGCAAATTTTTAGGCCATTTGCTTGCTTATATTTCCCTGTTAGCTTCTTTGTGTTGTTGTACAGGTCCCTCATATTTCCTTTTGCTGCAGCTTCCTCTACTTCCCTTGCCAAATCATCAATATATTTCATCTTGTCGCTTTTGATGTTTCTTCTTACTTCTTTGTTTCCTTCTGTGTACACTTCATGAGCCTTGGCTTTGGAGCTTCTGGTTTTGCTTCTGTTTAAATCTGCTTTCTTGTTTTTCCTGTCTTCTATCTTACTAATGGTTTCTGTTGTTATCCATGCTTTGTGCTGATGTTCTTTTTTTCTCAGTACTTCTTCGCATGTCTCGTTCTATATATTTTTTATTTGTTGCCAGTGGTCTTCCGTATATGTCTCATCTCCCAGCTGTTCGAGTACTTGGTATTTGTTGGATACTGTGATTGAAAATTTTTCTCTTATTTCCTGATTTCTTAGATATCCCACATTATACTGTTGTCTATAGCTATACGCTGTTGTAAATTTTTAGAGTTTTAATTTTGTTTTAGCCACCAGAAGATGGTGGTCTGATACAACATCTGCTCCTCTACATACTTTCACATCATGCAATGATGACCTAAACTTCTTGCTTATGCATATGTGATCAATCTGATTCTCAGTTCTGCGGTCTGGTGATATCCATGTTGCTTTTTGTATTCTTTTATGTGGAAATATGCTTCCTCCTATAGCTAGTTGATTTGAAGCACAGAAGTTTGCTAATAGTTCCCCATTCTCGTTCATCATACCTAATCCCTGCTTTCCCATGATTTCTTCAAAGCCAGTGTTGTCTGTTCCTATTTTCGCATTTAGGTCCCCCATCAAAATTGTGATGTCCTTTCTTTTCTTATTGTCCAAGACACTTTGTAGTCTGGTGTAAAGGTCTTCTTTCACAGATTCTTCTTTATCGTTTGTTGGTGCATAACACTGAATGCTGTTTATATTTACTTTCTTTTTGGCTGATTTAAACCTTGCTGTTATAATTCGGGGTCCCATTGCTTCCCATTCTATAAGTGCCTTCTGTGCTTCCTTGGACAGCATTATAGCCACCCCTCCATTGTGGTGGGCTTTTTCCTCCTCATGTCCTGAGGACAACACCATTTCTCCTGTGATCAATCTCCTCTTCTCTATGCCTAATAAAAGATATGAATGGAAAATTGCTTAGTAATATACAAGAACAAATGAAGAGATGGACAAAACATTTTGAGGAACTTCTCAATAGACCATCTCCAACTAATCCCCCAGACATCCAGCCAGCAGAAGAGGAGCTACAAATCAGCTGTGAACGACCAAGTAGAGAAGAAATAAAGAAAGCCATAAAGCTTCTGAAAGAAGGAAAAGCAGCTGGTCCAGATTGCATTCAAGCAGAGGCCATCAAAACAGATATTGATACCTCTACAGAGATATTATACAAACTACTTGGCAAAGTCTGGGAGAGAGAGGAAATACCAGCAGAATGGAAGGAAGGTTATCTGGACAAGTTGCCTAAGAAGGGAAACTTACAAGAGTGCACAAATTATAGAGGAATAATGTTGCTATCAGTGCCAGGAAAAGTATTAAACAGAATCATCCTGCAGAGATTAAAAGAGTCCATAGACAAGCAACTGAGAGATGAACAAGCAGGTTTTCGACAAAATATACTACTCGTCAAAAGTCAAGGGCCACTTAGAAAAACCTTGGTTGAAACCATAAAACAAATCTGATATAAACGTAATTGGTATCAGTCAAAACGGCATTTATTGAATACCAAATTGACATGTCACGTAAAGAAATGGAAACACACATTCAAACGCAATGAAGCTGTGAAGTGTGTCACCCACCTTTTCAAAAGTCACACAATAGATACTGGACAAATAGACATTTCAAAATCGGGTATGACCACCGTTTGCAGCAAGACATTCAAGACAGCGTAGACGCATCGAGTCTACAAGGGTCCGAAGAGTATCCTGAGGAACAGCTTGCCATTCCTGAAGCAGAAATGCAGTCAGCTGTGCAACATCCAATGGCAGGGAGTGGTTTGTTGACAATCTTCGACCAAGGACATCCAGGAGGTGCTCAATCGGAGAAAGGTCAGGTGAATGAACAGGCCACGCCATCCTGATGATCCCATTTTGCTGAATAAACTCATTCACCACACGAGCTCGATGGGGTCGAGCGTTATCATTGTCACGTGAAAGATAATTTATTTTACCATCTTGTCCATAATGTTATTACTCTTTTAATGTTCTGTTTTCCGAGACATTTTGTATTTTCGTTTCTTTCATATTCTACCTACATTTTTTCACCTTCTCAACCCCACCCGAGGTTGTGTACGCTGGCCAGCTGCGGTCAGCTAACGCTAGACGTAATGTTATCTAAACGCACCTGTTCGACCAGAGAAACATTTCTCGGGTCCGCTTTAAGTGTTAGAACGAGCCTAAGACGGTTTCTGTGAAAGTAACGGTTCGTTAGCGGCGGGTACCCTCTGTGGTCCCAACAGGGGAATTTCTCTGGTCGCTTTAAAACGTTTGATGACGAGCGGCTGGTACCCTTTGAGGCCTGGGTAACGAGTGTGATCTGTTTCAGGGGAAGATAACAACCCGCGGTCAGTCTTTGGGTTTTCGCCCCTTAGACAAGATAGAGCATAATGTTATGCATTTCTCTACCTGGGGAACTTTCGCACGATTTCTTTTGTCTTACTCTAGATTACGTCTTTCGCCGAACTTCTGTAGAAATATGCAGGCCGTGTTCGGGGGGAGCGTCCCTTGTGATCTATAAGAGTAGACTGGTTTTAATAGACAAAGACATTCGTAAATTTTCCTGGCCCGTAGATGACCATCATGAGATAAGGCAAACTTTAACACAGTACTAGAATGTGTTTGCCTATGTTCTAGTCATTTTTCGGGGTGAGTTGACATATCTTATAATTATTATATTAGATTCATGTTAGCTTTTATATATATCTGTTAAGAAAGTGAATTTATTTCTGAGGACTTCTCCTAGTAATTTAGTTCAGTGATAAGATTACACTGCCTACGGCCTTAATTAAGTGGTGCTTAAACTGTTACGGTTTATCATGGGTTAAATGTTAAACTTACAATAACAGATATTAGGCGTAGAATCAGTCCACGAATGCTTACCATTGGGTTAAGAGTCAGCAAAATTAACTGTCATTTCTGTAAGATAATGTCAGGGGTGGATTGTTCACTTTAAAACTGAATAGTGAGATGCAGGTAATAACTCTGGATTATAGGAGATAGTCACTTATTCCTTTTTGATAGATATTTCTAGTGGCAAGGGAGGATCATTTTATGCTTAATTGGGTGGCTAGGCACTAGTCTATAACTTTCTCAGAAAGCAGTCACCAGGCATAGATATAATTATATCTTATGATCTAGCCACAACTGTATTATTATAGCAAGAACATTGCATTTTCTTTGTACTCATTTTGTGGAAATGCTAATATATTTCCCAAAGGGGACATACGATTTATTTGTGTAATGTCAAATGCTGTAATCTGTTTATGTAAATTCATTTAATGTTGTAAGATGAATAAGCATATTCATTTAACTGTAACTACAGGTTAGGTTTCCTGTATGTTGAGATTGGGAGAAGAGGAGTAGATTGTTGCTGTCAGAACAGTTACTGACAGGTACCTGGGTGTGCAAAAGATATTAAGCCTATGCGGGCGCGTGTTGATAATTGATATTTTTAAGGAACAGGAGGCATGGTTAAAGACAGCCCTAAACTATCATAGCAATAACTACAATAAATCTAATCCCATAGTGGAGCGAAACTTTCTGTATAAAGTTAGTGTGATTTTAGCGTTGCTTGAAGTTAAAAGGTGTCTCTTTTGGGTCTCAGTTTCAGGGAGACCGACTCGCGAGAGCAGATTCCAGTCAGGCGAAGAACGAAATATTCTCTTCGATCTAGAGGGTTCTGAATACCGCTAGCGTCACGAATCGTCACACCCCGTTCCTGAATCAAAACCCCTTTTTGTCAACGCCAAGTTAAGCTCACGCAGTGCAACGGAGCCAACGCTAAATCTGGAATCGCCAAACGCAGTAGTAGTTCTATACTGGCCTATTGGATTACCAGCCAGAGCATTGCGGCTTCCAGAATATCAAACCCGCTCAGCATGCCTATAGCAGAATTCCATATCACCCGCCTTTTTTGTGCCTAAACGGGGCACTCAGCAAACCACAGCCAAACCAGTTTAAACAGGATTTACAGCCAAGCGGAGCCTTGCGCCGGATAAGCGCGCCTGGGTCTCTTTGTCCTCAAGTGACTTCTTCTGGTGTATTTCCTGGATACTTAAAACCTCGCACGTATGAGCAGCCATCTATGGACAGAGTTCCAGCCCCACTCACGCTATAAGGGGAGTCACCAACGTTTAGCACCAACAAAGAAAGTTTTGTAGGCTAGTCCCTCACGAAGGACCTACAAGTAATTCACTTCCTGGAGCTAGTACATTTGGTCCCCGAAAAGCAGACAGGCTGTCGCCCAGTTCAATCAGTTGGTCAGCAGGAGATAAACAGCGTCCCCCAGCCCAACTCGCGCCAGTAGGGGGGGGGGGTCACCAACGATAGCGCCTATACAGTGATGTTATTCAGGTTAATTCCATCACCGATGGAGGATATATACGAAAACACCACTTACTGGAGTTACTTCAGCTGGTCCCCGAAAACCGAAGGACTGTCACTCGATTATTTATCTCTTTGTGTTCTACAGGTTTTATGAATGGTGATCTGTATGTGTGGTTGTTGGTGTATATGATTATTGATGAATATTTGATTATTGATGTAATTTTATGTTGTTGTGATGATATGCATTATTTTCATGCTTTTCTTCTTTAATAAATTTTACACATTTATTAATGCGCTGTTCACGACCTTTCCATCCATATTTGTATTTTTAGCT
The DNA here is from genome assembly GCA_024509875.1 of Oreohelix idahoensis. Lineage (NCBI taxonomy): Eukaryota > Metazoa > Mollusca > Gastropoda > Stylommatophora > Oreohelicidae > Oreohelix > Oreohelix idahoensis. Next base: position 20,658 of record JAMPIV010000234.1, read on the forward strand.
CTTTACTAGAATCTCTATGTATGATAAGAGAAAAGAGTTGAGAGCAGGAGATGCTTAGACAGACATAAGTGAGTTGAGGCTTGGAGAGAGAGATCATTTGAATAAATCTTCTTCCAGGTTGTCTCAAGTCCATCTCCTATTTACACCTTATCTAAAGTGTAATCATTAACTCTGTCAGTCCACTATCCCTTGTCGATTTCACTACTGTTGTCCAACTCGACAAATACTCTACACTCTAACTCAACCACGACAATCATCTTGGAGGATGGCATTACCACCTATGACCTCCAGAGCAGGCTGAACAATTGGTCTCAAGATTTCGTTCTGGTATCTTGGGCCGGTCAAGTTGCCTTGGATGATGTAGAGTGGGGTCTTGCTATGTCTGTAGAAGCCTCCCCAGGCCATGACAGAACCCCTACCATAACGATCCACCTCTCGAATTGTGTCATCAGTAAATCGCTCTCCTGGTCGTCTCCAAACTCGAATCCTGCCATCATTGAATGACACAGTGAAGCGAGATTCATCAGTGAAGAGAACTTGACTCCATTGTTGCCTTGTCCATCGGATGTGCTCGCGACACCAAGCAACACGGGCTCTGCGATGAACGAACGAACGAACGAACGAACGAACTTTATTTTCAAAGGGTTAAGAATTGGGCACGCAGGCCCGTCTGACATTCTGCCCTTCCTCTCTCTCTCATCATGTATACTAATATCCTTTCATCCTCACATTTACTTTAAGCATTATTAAGGCATTTATCATTATAAAAGTAATATTACATTTGCAATAATCATCATAATTAAAGTGTTTTTAAAATAAAATAAAATAAAATAAATAAAAAATAAAAAACTAATAGTAATAATGAATTTGAAAAATAAATAAATAAATAAATAAAAAAATAAATAAAAAAAAAAAATAAATAAAAAAAAAAAAAAAGAATCGAATTCTTCGTACTGTAAATTAGTGATTTGAGACATATTTAGAGGTATGTTATGAGAACTTGTAAAATGTTCATACGGTGTTCAACTGAATGACTCAGGGACTTTTTTTTTTTTTTTTTTTTTTTTTAGGTTCATCAAGATGAGGTGGGTAGACAGTTACTTTCCATTTTCCTTTCCATTTCCTTTGCGTCCCAAACTCAAGACCAGAATCAGACTAGGTAGATGAGCAGGAGTAAGAGGGATTCTGACTGCAGGACGTCGAGCAGCCAGTCTCAATTCATGTAAACGTCTGCGAATGGTGCTTTGACTGACATTAACGTTTACAGTTTGTCTTAGCTGACATCTTAGAGTGGAACAAGTCACTGTTCGATGGCGCAGTGCTGACAACAAGAGGTACCGGTCATCATGTCTATTGGTGCATCTAGGGCGACCTGGCCGGTGGCGATCCTCCACACTTCCTGTGGCCTGAAATCTCTCCAAAATTCTTTGGATAGTAGAGTGTGACACTGCAAGCCGTCTAGCAACCTCACGGACAGATAAACCACTTTCAACCCACGCTATAGCCCTCGTTCTTTGTAAGGTGTCAAGACTTCTTCTCGGTGGCATGGTTTTTGCAAGTGATGAAACTACCCTAAGTCTGCTGATTGTAAAACAAATTAAGAGTGAACTCTGTTCACGAAAAGTCGCCATTGCACGTGGAATGTCAATCAGCACGATTACTTCACCTGTTTGGTTCTACGGAAGTTTGAAAAAACAGATTAAAAATGTGAATTTATGGTCAGCAAACCAAATTGCACGTGATCACCATGGTTGTCGGTGAGTTGTTTTTATGCTTAACGTGCATAGAGGACTGTCAGAGGAAGATATTGCACCCATTTTTACTAAAAACTTCCTTCATGTATGTAGTGGTGTTGATGGTATTGTATGATGGTGATATTACTAAATGTAATTGTATGAGGCCAGCTGTGAAGGCTCCTGAGATAAAATGTAGTTGAGAATTGTCAGAAGGCCTTTCTTGCTACCACTACGACCTCACACTTAATTTTTTTTAATGAATGTGGCTACGTAAAGTGTCTAGGGTTATGATATGTAGTGTGGTGTAATAGGTTATAGATATACCCACAGATATTTAACAAGACTAATAATATTAATAAATGTTAAAATACACTGAACTAACTCACGTGTGTAAAATTTTTTGATAGAATTATATTACATTTATTTTGTTCTGGATCAATTTTTTAGGTTGACCAGAACTTAAAAGGATTTAGAGATTATGAAAGAAATGCATGGAATATTATATCATAAATGCAATAGTGTACATATATATATATGTACTATACTAGTTAGTTTTATTAAAATGTTCTAGTAGTCATCTACTTGGGAGGATAGTTAATGTTTGTGCTGTTGGGGTGGCCTCATCACACCTGTCTATATTGACTACACAGTGTCCAGAAAATGGTGGGAATTTTTAGGGGGATATTAGTAACTACCAAGCGTTGGTGAATGTCCAGCAGACCAGAGGCTCACTCATCTTGTAGTTGTAGCTCTGGTGCTGAAATCTTGTGGTCCCACCTCTCCGTGCTGGCGGGCAATAATGGTGGTCTCTGTCACAAGTACTGCACAGATACACTCGAGTAAAGTCACCAACTGAATAGACACTGCTTGGTTGACAACAGAAACTCACAGCTCTGCAATCAAAGTATGGGCCATGTGTCAAAATCTATTCTCTACCCACGTCTGGACACAACACTGACACAACAACCACATCATACAGACAGGTCAGATCTCTCTGACCAAACAGCACATTTACCATGGTGGTTTTACATCAGATAGATCCTCCCAGGCTATAGATTCTGAAAAATATTTATTAGTTTTCTGCCCTAAAAGAGGATAGGTAATATGTTTCATTATTCTCAACACTTGATCTGTCTTGCCTAACCCTTGCTGGAGTTTATGTACATTGTTGGTCCCTAGACCCTGACTAGGGCGGGGGGTCTAGAGCAAATCCCTACTTGTTTGTAAGGCTAGATTTCGATATGGCAGTATCAAATCACTCGAACATGAAACAATATTCAAAATATATAAGGAAATAATTTCAATCTTACCAGATTATGAATAAATAACACAGAATTGCTAGCAAAACTCAGCTGAGCTGCTGGCTATAGTATGGCGTCCCTAAATTTATTTCACTTTCTTTCATATGGAAATCACCACACTTTAAAATCTGTGTCTATCACTGAACAACTATTGAAGAATGGCCCCAAATTCGCTCTGAGCGCTAATAATATGATTGTCTGTGGCCAATCACTGCCTAGGTTTATTTTAAATTCAAATTTCCTACCCTAAAGTCATTTCAGTCATGCTTCAGTCAAGTATGGATGGTTATCTGTTAGTCTGTCCGTCTCTACTTGTGTTTCTACAAAAATGTACTCGATTTTTGAACCAACCTTTCTCTCCCCTCCAAAATTTTGTCGTTAAAAGTTATTTTTAGACACAGCCACCACAATATCCCCTCTCCTCCATACCAAGTAGATTTGAACACCTGCGTCTCGAGGTCGTGTTTTTTTTTTTTGTGCAAATAACGACACTTTTTATTCAATACAGTTCGTCGATGATGTGAACAACACTGTCTTTTGTCATTATCTTCAATATTATCTATCCGTCTGTAAAATTAAGAACATATTAGTTCACTGCTCAGAATGGGCCATCCGGCCAGCTAATTTTTATATTCCTAACATTAATATTAAAGAAAAGTTACTTTTTAATTTTTGTAATATTCCTAACATCTGCGTTTAGCCGCTGAATTCAAATCAAAGGCTTGGTATCGCGCAAAAGCGTCCAATAAATGACTGTGGCGTAACATATCTATGGTCCCTTCTGTCGAGTTGCTTACTTTTTATGTCAACTTGGGAAACGTGACTTTTCTCCTTCCCCCCCCCCCCCCCCCCTCCCCCAATTGCGTCTCCTTAGCCTTTCCAGTCTCACGCAATCTTTCCAGTCATATTTTTTTCCTTTTTGATCCGCCGTTCCCCTCCTGTCTAGCAAGTCAATTATTATGGAGGATGATGACCCGCGGTCTAGGCGATCATGTACATCAGCAGCCTACGCATTATGTTTTTTATCCTTACATGTTATCTTTGGAGGTATTTTACCGTTGTATCTCTGTCAATTTCACTACAATGTAATCATTCTATGCGCTTATATAAAAGTGTATTAAAAATAATAGGGTGGCCCTTGACTTTTGGCGAGTAGTATAGATCCTGTACAGACCAGATAGCCACATTGAGAATAATAGTTGAACAATGTCTGGAATGGAATTCACCGCTATACATCGGATTCGTGGACTATGAAAAAGCATTTGACAGTGTAGACAGAGAATCGCTTTGGAAATTGATGAGGCATTATTGAGTTCCCATGAAGATCATTAACTTAATAAAGAAGACCTATGAAGACATGACATGTAGAGTTCTTCATAAAGGACAACTTACTGAACCGTTTAGGATTAGAACGGGAGTGAGACAAGGATGCCTCTTGTTTCCATTTCTTTTCTTACTAGCAATAGATTGGGTTATGAAAACATCGACATCACACAACAGGAATGGAATCCAGTGGAATCTGACTAAACAGCTTGATGATCTGGATTTTGCAGATGACTTGACTCTTCTGTCCCATAACCATAATCAGATGCAAGAGAAAATGAAAATTATCGATGAGAGGTCACAACAAGTGGGCCTGAAAATATACAGGGAAAAGACAAAGATTATGAGAATAAATGCAAGAAATGATAACAAGGTTGAACTTGAAGAAACACCACAAAAAGATGTAGAATCGTACACATATCTTGGAAGTAATATAGACAAAGTTGGAGGGACAGACAGTGATATCAAAATAAGAATACAAAAAGCAAGAGGAGCTTTCATTGCATTGGGAAACATATGGAGAACAAGAGAAATCAAGTCCAACACGAAAATAAGATTCTTCAACTAAAATGTGAAGTCAGTCCTATTGTATGGCTCTGAGACATGGAGAACAACAAAAACAACAATCAAAAAGCTACAGACTTTTATAAACGGGTGCTTGCGTAGAATAGAAGGACTGAAATGGTATGACAAAGTCACAAATGTGGAATTGATGACAAGAACCAGACAAGTGCCAGTGGAACAAGAGTTGAGAAGAAGACGCTGGCGATGGATAGGACACACATTGAGGAAACCTGTTGATAGCATTACAAGGCAGTCCTTGTTCTGGAATCCACAGGGAAAGAGAGGCAGAGGTAGACCAAAAAACACACGGAGAAGAGAACTGGAAACAGAGGTGAAAATGATGAGGAAAACATGGAAAGAACTTGAGCGGATGGCACAGGACAGGAAGACTTGGCATGTTTGTTGAAGGCCTATGCTCCTTGGGGAGCTAAAGGGTATTGATTGACTGATTTGGCAAATATAAAGAGACTACCATTTTAGAGTTAAGAAAAAAAAACACACACATACAATTGGGTAATTTTAATTTGCTCTGTTTGCAATAATTGATGGCAGATACGAATCAGAACTCAAGTAGAGAATACGAATGGCCAAAGCTAAACAACAGAGACAAATACTAACATCTAAACAATTAACTCACAAATTAAAACTGAGAATAATCAAATGCTATAAATATTCTTTATTACTGTTTGGACAATGAACAAGCAATTAAAAGAAAGGATTGAGGCCTTCCAGATGTGGATATATAGAACAATGGGGCACGTCTCGTGGAAAGAGAAGAAAACAAATAAAGAGGTTCTAGAAAACAAAGTAATGAAAAGAGAATTAGTGAAGAAGATTAATATGAGACAACTAAAATATTTCGGCCATTCAAAAAGGTATAACACCGGACACTGAAGACCATAATAGAAGACAGAGTTCAAGGCAAACGTGCAATGGGAAGACAGTATTATAAGTGGGAAGATAACATCGAGATGTACAGGAAAGAGTCTATCAGAGTGCACCATCAAGACAAGAGACAGGAAAGAGTCTATCAGAGTGCACCATCAAGACAAGAGACAGAAGACGTTGGAAGATGACACCTGATGATGATAATGATTAACAATAATTGGACATGTCATGTGATGCTACGTTCGCGTGTCGGCAACTGCAGATATTACGTAGAAATGGAGACGCTATATATCCTAATTGTAAGCCATCAGGGGTTTGTGGTGAAATACATTGATACAGCGATAAAATCCTCCATTATAAATATAAAAGTTAAAATAAAATGTAGGGATAAAATATAGTAAGATACGCTGCTGCTTCTTCGCCCACGCCACAAGCGCGTTTATTTTGGTAGACCGTACCCTCGTTTTCTAGTGTCATTGAAAAAAACTACATATTTATAACATGGGGACGCGAAAGGCCTATTCGTTTAGACGGAGTAAGAAAAGGAGGGAAGAAAAAATGATGCCATCTGCACGCGTTTGAATCAAAGCCTAACATACGCGCGAACTTGTAGTTAGTATTTGAAATACGATGTAAAAGTAAGAACATGTAGCCAGTTGGGTCACGAAAACAGACTTAGCTCTTATTTAGAATGACGTAATTCCCACGTACTACGGGAGAATCTCGTATTTAGCTTGAAATTAGTGCAAAAAGACATGAATAGGTTGGATAACATGGAAAAAATATGGAATTCCTTATTAATAAGTTTAGAATCACAAAAGTTAGCTAGTTTAAGAGCTTATCTTTTCCTGATAAATAATATGCTTTCTAATAAAAGGACGGACAGATAACATGGAAGTTATTGACAAAAGACTGATTTGTTCAGTGGCAGACTAGCAAACAGATGTTAGTTTTGCATTCACTAAGGTTACATTTTGACGCGTCCTTGAGACGAAGGCAGTAAAAAATTACATGTAAACAAGGGGGAGACAAGGCGGATAGAATCTAAAAATATCTTCGCAGTAGAAATCTAAGAAGTGAGTGAGAGAAAATTTGAATAGTTTTTTAGTGTTAGGCCAAAACCAAGTCCAATCTTGGGGAATGACAAGTTCGGACAGACCGACCGACAGAAATACACTACACATTGGACCAAATTTGGACCTTAGTGTAAAATTTTAAATTTAAAAAGATTGGCTTTCCAATTTGATTGGTCAGCACAGTTAAGATTATTAGAAAATTGGACGGCTCGTTGCCATTTTGTTGAAGACTGTCCATACAAGCAGATCGTTGAGGCTAAGAAGTTTGTCGTCCATTGAATATATGTGCTAATAGTAGTGGGACACCCTAGTCTAGCCAGCAGCTCAGCTGAGTTTGTGCTATTTTCAACGTGCCTGTGTGTTTTCATTTTGAATTGTGGTAAGGCAGAAATTATTAACCTTTTTATTTAACAATTCTGAGTGAGTGATACTGCCATATAATGAAAAATGATTACGACAAGTGAGTACTTATTCTAGGTCCCCAGCCGACTGTTCCAGGGCCTAGAGGTTGAAATATAATAGGATAAACTATCAAAAATGTAGAATACAGATGTTTCTTTTCAGGTGGTCAGGTGGAAACATATCACCCATCTTATTATATGGAAAAAATATTTCAGATGCAGTGCAGTCCATAGAGGAGAGGAATGGGAAACTAGTGCTACTTGATAACAGCCTTGATGTAGATGTGCTGGGTCGGTCAGAGAGATCTGACCCCGTCTTTTATTTCAATGTATTAATGCTTGTAAACATGGTGGATTAGGTATTATGTTAAGACCTAGCCTAATTTTGTGGTTTCAGAGTTTCTTTGTCTGGCACTGTGCTAGTGCCAGATGTTCTGAAGAGTACAACATTGTATGAAATGAGATGCCTACCATATTACCTCAGAGCAAATGAGGAGTGGGCCTAAGGAACAACTTTCTTCAATCGTCACAGGCCAGATAAGTATTAAAGATCTGGCCTGCTGAGATTCATCAACGAATATAATAAAATTTAAACTCCATTGTGTATTAAGAAACTTTTCCACCATTAATCCTGTTTAAAGAGCAAATGAACACTGTTAACTAAAGACTGGGTATGATGAAAATACCCCGACCCGACATCCAGCACTAGTTCCTAAAGACTTTTAGTTTTAGTACCAATATTAGCAAATTTAAATTATGTATATGTACAAGTCTTTCACGTGTTTACTCGAATATATGTATTTCTATTGAAATTGATTCATATTGATATAAAAGTCCTGACCATAAGAAAAATCTTGGTTCAGGACAAAATAAATTTGAAAAAATTGTAATTTCTAAAATTTAAACACAGTGTTAATTGACTTGATCATAGAGACTAATATTAGTGTTTGTGTGTGTGTGTTTGTGTATTTAATTACCAGCACACCACATTTCATTACCCTAGACATTAGACGTAGCTATCAGACATACTAGTCAAGAATAAGTCTGATTGAGGTCGTAGGTGGTAGTAGCAAGGTACTCTGTAAACTCACATAAACTGTTATCCTCAGGGACCTTCACAGCTGACCTAATTCAGTACACTAAGTAACATAGCAACCACACTTAATAACATCAAAACCCACCACAGGGTTGAACATGATAAGTTTCTCAATCAGTAAAAAAAAAAAAAAAATATTGATTAAGCTTGGCTCTTGTGCCGTCACCTCGCAGATATCAACCGTTTTTCCCGAGCATTATTACTAAGATTTGTCGCAGTGGCATTCGCTCACTCATTGAATATAACCGTCCAGGAGGAAAACCTTGACCTACGTTACACCCCGGTCTATGCATTCATAGCAGGTGTCAAACATTTCTTCAAATTTATTAGAACTAGTGCCGGATTAAGGCGTTCCTAGGCCCTAAGCATTGAAAACATGATGGTGGCCCTTTCCTGCAAAATGTGAAGCTCAAACAATTAAGACAAAATGTGTTTTTATTACTTAAGCAGAATTATCAATCAAGATGTTTGCTGAGGGTGACTGATGTGGTAAAGTGGGATTTTATAAATATCTATAGGGGACTTAGTGTACTGACTGAGATCAGCTGTGAAGGTATCTGTATCTAATAGGTGTAGTGTTTTACAGATAACCTTACTTGCTGCCACATATGTATACCTCAGTCAGAATTATTCTGGAATATTGTGATGACTACGTTATATGTCTAGGGTATGTATATGTGTGACGTACGTCTAGTTTGACAAGTGAATTCTCCCTGATATGATGGATGATTTAAAGGGACTTTTAGCTTTTCATAACATTAGAACCCCTGAACATTTGTTGTAACTTTTCGTTTGCCAGAACTCATTCCACCGGGACTCATTTAGTAGACGGCACGAGATCATAGAGTCAGACTGAGGGATTTTAGGGGAGACTATCGGCGTTATCAAAGACAGTAGTGGTCCCTGATACGAGACGCAGTTGCTTGCCGCTAATTTTCGCGTCTCGGTGTCAAATCGCAACCGAGCGAACGGGGGAAAGCGAAACGGGCAGCAGCGAGCGGATACGAAGACCAGGGTGCGGTTTCTTCTCTTGATTTGGTGGTCAGATCCCCAAAAGTTCGTGAGATCAAATAAGTTGTCAAGTTTATCATGTCCCACTCAACTTACATTCCATTTTAGCTAAATAGACCATGAAGAACTAGACACGTTATCACTCGCTGGCCAGACTTTTACAGAAGCACTAGCTTTATTGAAATCTGGTTATAGATTTTCCCCTGGATTTTATATATATATTTGCAGTGTTTTCTATTCTGTGCAGAGCGGTAATATATATTGTGTAAAGTGATCAGTGGTCTAGTTCAGTCATTCTATTTCAATGGATTTTGTGTTAATTTAAATCTATTAAATTAAACCATCTCAATAGTTCCAGTGGTAAATATAATGATCTATCTATTATATTATTTCAAAAGATAATAGATGCTTAAATTAACTTTTAAAGTCGCGAAGGAATTTATAATTAATAAATTCAGTTAAGTCCTAGTTTTATAGATGTGGGTTTTTAACCACTAGAGTTCGCGCAGTGTTTATTAAATACATAATTAAATACTCGAGTGTATTATAGGCTTAACGGGAAATTCATCGCGCTTTAGAAGGTTATTTGTTTTCGGTATATTACATGTCTTTTTTTTCTTTCATACAGAGTGATCGTAACCGGTGCGATCCCAGCATTAAGAAAGCAATAAAGAAATCAATCTAAGCAAGGCAAAGCATAAACAGTGTGTAGAGTTCCCCTGACGTAGAACTTGTTGAGACTGTGTAAATTTTTAATCTTTGAGGCGATTCTATGTTTGGAATTCCGCTATCTAACTTATAGCAAAGAAAGCACACCCAAAGACAAATTTAACGCACCATCAAACAACTTAAGTCGTAACGGGAAGAAGAACACTGGCCCGAGCTTTGTTAGTTTACTGACACAGAGAGATAATTCATAATTTCCTGAACAGTGATATGACTAGTTTTCTCACTGGACTTAAACCATACCTCACGGATAAAGTGTACCAGCACGCGTAAGAATTTTATTATCAGCGGCATAGTCAAATAGACCACACCATCCTCACCCCGGTATCAGAGACCGTGCCCTCCCATAGAAACGGTTATTAAGAAAAGAGACACAACTACAGATTCATTTTCCAGCAATTACGGGATCCTTTTATGTGCTGACCGCCTACCCGCTAATCTGGGGCTAGAACTTGAACAAACACTCATACATTTAGTTTGAGGTGTAACTGCTGTTGTGTTATTCTATGGAGTGCAAGATTTTTTCACAATCGGTAAGTGAGAGCAAGATGAGTGAAGGCCTTTGCTAGCGCGTGTATGAATGACAGGAAATTAATTCTTTTGTGTGACCATTTTGTTAACTTGCTTACCTGGTAATATATATCTTTTCTGTATACCCTACATTGTTCCTTTAAGTGGGATAGTTGATAATTTGTTAACTCTGTTTAAAACCACCTCCTTTCCATTTGCTTAGTAAAGGGAAGAACAGCTGGGAAGAACAGGTTTTTTTTCTATCACCTATACCTAATTTTGTAACACCTCTTTCAGAGTAATTAACTTCACTGTTAGGTTAACGTACCTATGTTCCTGATATTATCTATCTTTGGACTGGGTTTATCTTTGTCTAATAAGCGGGAAGAGCTTAGTCGATACCAATCTTCTTCACCCCTTCCAAACTTGTTATTTGCATTTGTGTACTTATGATAATTTATGTAATATCTGATATTTTTAGTGATTGATGTTTAAAGTGAATAAAATCACATAAACTCATTTAGTTCTGTGTGTTGGATATACCCAAAGCCCAACTTTTCCCCTTATTCGTTTAATATAGTTTGTATCAACGTCGCCTGTGTGTGTGAAAAAAACACCAAATCGGTGTGCGCGCAGATGCGAGTCTGGAAAACTGGCAACTAATTGTTTGACCAGGAGAGTGAAAGAGAAGATTGAGAGAAACGATTTGTCGTAAATAAGTCTGTCTTTACTCTCCTCCAGCTCGCTGTGAAGCAACTATTAAATCTCTACATTTTCTATCACTGAGCTTTCCATCATCATTTTTCACTCTAAACCGGACCACTATTTCTAAGACTCTTTTCTCTCAAAATAAATTTACGACAATATTATGAAGTGTAAGTCACAACAACAACAGACAGATAAACAATTTAATTTATTCCACCACACTTGACAACACTGTGACACTCACATACATGGAACATTCTATGAGACTATCTTAAACGAGTCACTGGTAAATTTTCAAATATCAATATGTATTAATTACTTTTCATTAATATATATGCGTCCTGATTCAAATACAAAGTGAACCAGGAATCACAATCAATTTCAATTATAGGTTATATATATATATATATAGAATTTATCAATATGAATCTTGTAGTGACATATTTTATTAATTTTATCATATGTGTGTCAGTTGTGTAGTAGTAATATGAGGTAATACTGGTGTTGTTTTTTCAAGCTATGTTGGTATTTGTCATCATGACTTCAAGTGTTTATTTCTGTTGGAACTAGTATTGGAGATGTTCTCAGTTCCGTTCATTAAAACAATTAATTTCCCCTCTTATTTTAATACAATGTCAGTTTAAGGGGGTATACATAATGTTGAGCTTCGCTGGCCACATAGGCTTAACTTTCGTGATGGCGGCAGGAAAAGACTCCTCTGCTCGATTGCTCCCCTGTGTTCTGGAGACACCTCACTGTTTGCTATATGGACCAAGGAGTATGCTGTCTGCCTCTGGATTCAGCAAAGCTCTGACCAGGTACTGCTCAATAGCTTTAGGACCACAGTCCCTGAAACAAGAAGGTTGTACCTCCTACTTCAGAACTAATTTATACTCTATTTCTACACTGAGCACAATACAGAACAAACACTGAGTTCAGAGCGGTAGGCCAACTGCTATCTTCATCTGAAACAATTTTCACCAGTATTTTCCCCCCTAATGGTTACCACGCCTCTGCAATTCCAGCATTATTTCTTTCTAGTCAATAATATAGGTGTCAGTGTACTGTTTGGCAATTCCATTTAGTTTCACTTTCCTCCGACACCTTCTGTTCAGGCTGGAGCATTATATAGGCTTTACCTCAAGTTCGCTACTGAACCACACATATATACAGACATAATTTATCAATTTACATTCAATTTTCATTAAAAAGATATCAAACCTTTCAAGCTTACCACAATTCATGGAAATATTACACAGTGACGTTGAATGGCAATGAATATAGCACAACTTCGATCTGCCGATGTCCCAGGCTTTTATTTATAACAATATGCACTGGTGCCCAACGCACTGTTTCTTAGTAGGTTTATTACAAGATGTGGCCCGGAACAGACGCCCTGAATTGAGTATATTGGCAGCTCTAACCAATCATGCCATGTTTACCTACTTTTCAAAAAATATTACCCTTCTCACGTTTCCCCTAACAACAAAGAAGTAGTATTTATAGTCCGACTAATCGTGTTTAGCCTTACATTTATTTTCCGCCAATCCAATAGGAGGTAACATGTCAGCCTATTTCCCGTACAATGGTGGGGTGAAATTCTGCCACTGAGCGATTCTGAATTTGGTGTTGTCTGACACCCTCACTATTTTCTTTTGGCTATAATTTGTTAATTCCTAGACTATTTGCGTAACGTTTAACATATTATTTGTCAGCAAGTCCTAAGGAACCCAAATATATATATTTAATGGAGCCAATATGCATTTTCTTCTAGGATAGTCGTGCTGTTACTACCTCCTCACTTCCAAACTTTAGGGTGTCTGGGTACTGTCATGTTTTCAAACGTAAACCAGTATAATGTCATATTTCCTAATAAGAATTTTTAAGTTTTTAAAACCTAACTCTGGTATGGGTAGTGTTTTTATCACTGTCGATTTGAAAAAAACTAGTGCATGTGGCCTTACACGCGTGATGGCAGCAATGGTGTATCGCGCGACGCGTGTTTAGTGTTGCATGTGTCCCTGCTTTCAGCCCTCCCTTCTTTCTATCTTTAGTCCATCTGTCTTTCGTTTTTTTTTTTTTGGCTACGTAGTGTATAAAAGGACATGAATGGAATTTTAAATCTAGGTCAACTTGCGTATCTCAAGGTTTTTCTTAGAATTGGAGTACACATTTTATTGTGTTGGGGAAACGCGTGTATGCTGCAGAAGGCCTTTACTATCAACGTGAAACGTTACAATTTGCAGACGAAGTAGAAAACAAGGGGGATTTCGAGTACAGTCATTGTGACAGCACTGTTCTTTTTTTACTTTTTCTCTTTCCTGTTATTGAAGTAATTCGTTAGGCTTTACATTTACGTTTTAATTTATATATGTGGATTAGAATATTTCACGACAACTGAGCACGTATGGGTTTGCCCGGAGTGCAATGATGTCGATTCTGAACAACAATAATAATAATAACAATATCAATCAAGACAATTATATTAATTGTTTGAATAGCTTCTTTTTCGTTTTTCTTGATTGTGAAATCCATGATTAAACCCAAGAATTTGACAAAGAGTAATATTTTTAAAATGTTTATTATAGTAAAATTTCCAATTTCTTACACTTCTTCACTTAGCCCTGGTAAATTACAGACACTCCTGGACTGGAACGGCTGAGCAGCTAAACTATAAAAAATAAAAAGTGGGAAATACTAGTGTTGCCATAAATACAAATCCGGCGTGATGCCGACCACATCACCCCTAGTGTGCCGACGGTCAAGATAATATGGGCCTAACACCATATTCCCAATATGCCTCAATGGGCGTGTAACGGGTTCCTTTACCTTTACCTTACCATAAATACAAATAGAAATACTCGTATATGCAGATCAAAAAGTTTACATTTATTAAATTGATTCTATTTTGTTTTTTAATCAAACATAAATTATTATTATTAGTAGTAGTATTATTTGTGGTTGCTCCTGGTGAGCTGAGACCTTAGCACGTGCTTGATGTGCTTAACGGGTAATATGGCCCTGATTAGAGCCGTTCTTGTAGCTTTCTTTATTGGGTTTTCTGAATTTCTCTGTAAGTTTGGCACCTTCTTCATTCAAGATGTCTTCATCAGCGACGTAAATATCTTTATCCTCAATTGCCTTTAATAACTCATCGTCACCTTCATTAACCGTAACTGGTGTGACTTCTTCCACCGACTTTATTTACGCAGAAGATAGTGCTTTAATTTGGCGTAACAATGTTTCTTGTGAAACCGTTGACGTTTGGGTATCTTCACATCTATTGGACATATCTGCACATTGCCATCTTCCGTTACAATTACATCTGCAGTTTTTGTACTGAAGGCAGCCTCGATCCAGAGAGAATTCCTCGTTGACTTGAATTTTTCTGCCGTCTACGTGGCATGGCCTGCAGTTGCTCCCAGTGATGTTACTAGAATCAATTATATCGGTATCAATGTTACTGCTGTTCCCGCTCCTGTTGACATTTTCACTCCCTGGTGTGCTAGTAACTTCTTGCACATGGATGTCAGGTTCTACAAAAGTGGTTCCTGACAGTGAAGTCTGCGTCGCTACCTGCGATGAGGCGGTAACAATAATGTCTTGTACAGTCCGCGCCATACTAGCATCCGATATTAACGGACGCTCAGTTACAGTCTGCTCGCGTTCGCGGCAAACGTTTATATGGTTTTTGGTATCGCAAGACCATCGCCCAGAACACTCACATGTGCAGTCAAACTGAAAACAGCCGCTGTGAAATTTAAATGCTGTGCTACCAGGGAAAACGTCCTTAGATATCCTGCACGATTTGCATCTTGAAGTACTGGCGTCTCTGCCTCTATCTCGAGAGCATATATCCAGAATCTTCTCTGGTAGACACTCCCAGCTGCCATCACATCTGCAGCTGCACTCATATCGAGAGCAATCTCTCTCAAGATAAAATGTGGAGTTTCCGACAAAGTGCTCCGTATCAGAAACTCTGCACGTTCTGCAAATGGGTGCTATCGTTACGGCGCCTGCTTCACAAATTCTTGTTGCTGTTTGACCTGGACAGTTATAGCTTCCGTCACAGTTACATCTACATTTGTAACGGACACAGTTTCTGACTACTTCAAAGTTAGAAGCTCCTGGGTAATACTCGTTGTCAGAAATTAAGCATGATTTGCAGCCACCAGGAACTTCTCCCTTGCAGACATCTCGTGCATCTTTTCCAGGACAAGACCAACCTCCGTCGCAATTACATTTACATTTGTAGTTAATGCAGCCCTTTCGCAAGTGAAAGAAGGAACTGGCGCGGTATGTCTCTGACTCAGAGACCCTGCACACTCTACACCCGCCTGGGACCTCACCTAGACAACCGTTTCTGGCTTTCTCTGCAGGACAATGCCAGCTGCCGTCGCAATTACATTTGCAGTCGTAAAACATACACCCTCTTCTCATGGCGAAATTTGTCTCCCCTTTATGAATCTCCGTTTCGGAGACAATACAGCTCCTGCATCCTCCAAGAACTTCTCCTCGGCATATATTTCTTGCATGTTTGCCACGGCAAAAGTAGCTACCGTCACAATTACAACGACATTTGTAATGTACACAGCCTTGTTCTAGAACAAAGTCGCTCTCTCCTTCGTAGACCTCGTTGGACGACATGCTGCATTTACTGCAGCCGTATTTTGCATCTCTTTGACACGTGTCTCTAACAGTATTGTCAGGACATGACCAGCTTCCGTTGCAATGACAGATGCACGTGTACTCAAGGCACCCACTTTTGTGAGTAAACTGAGTATTGTTTTGAATTGATCTCCCTTCTACGTCACAATGTAAGCATCTGTCTTGGCAAACCCAGCGATTTTCACTTCCAGTGCAGTTCCAGCTTCCGTTGCAGAAACAGTAACAGGTGTGTTCGATGCAGTCCTCTGTTAGCCTGAACCAATTATTGGGTGGATGTGCAATCCCATCGCTTGACTGGCACATTAAGCAAGTGTCGACATTAACAGTGGCGTTCTTTAAACATATATTCTGGGTCTTCTGCTCAGAACACTCCCATTTCCCATTGCAACTGCATCGACAAGAGGTATACAAGGTGCATCCATCGATGAGCTCGAAGTCAGAGTCGCCTCTGACAATTTTTCCCTTTGCCACACATTTGGAACACGTTGTTAGCAAACTTGTGTCAGAAGTAGCCGTCCGATTGTTTTCACTGCATACGTTTTTAGCTAATTGTGGTGGACATTCCCAGGAACCATCGCATCGGCACAGGCAGTTCTTATACTCCACACATCCGTCAGTCAGTTCAAAGTAGCTGTTACCAACTACCACCTTGTTTCGGGCATCGCAAAATGAACATTGGTTATCGGCGAGTTGGGTGACTGAAGCAACTCCAGTGATATTCTTTCCATCTGTTGTTTCTGCGACTGAATTTACGTCAAAATAGTCGCTTCCTTTGAAGTACTTGCCATACGCTAGACAGGTCGTACACCTTGACCTGGAACTGTTTCTGTCACCATTTCCATAAAAACTCAAATACAAACTCGCTTCCCGATCGCAGACATTCCTGGCCGAACCACCTGGGACCTCGCAATAGCAGACGCATCGAGCAGTGACGATGTGTCGGAGTCATAGACCTCGCATATCGAGCATGACGATGTGTCTACAGCTGCTTCACTTCTGTCCAAACAAACGTTTCTAGCGTCGTCGTCAGGACAGGACCATGACCCATCGCATCGACAAATACAGTTCCTATACTCGGTACAACCGTCGGTGAAATTAAAATATTGGTTTCCAGGGAAAAACTTACCTTTTATACTACACTGTTTACATCGAGATCTAGACGCTATATCAACACTTTGCGATTCTTCTTGAACGCATTTATTTAAGTTTCCTGTAGCAGGACAGTTCCATGAACCATCGCAGTAACAAATACAGTCTTTTTGTTCCTTGCAGCTGTCTGTTATTTGAAAATACCGGTTTCCGGGAAAACTTTTACCTTGAACAGAGCACGACCGGCAGCCAGCTGCCTCTCTTGTCGGTGCGGCTGGGTAATCAGATTCACAAATATTCTCAACAAACCTCTCAGGACAGCTCCAGGTTCCATTACAGTAACAGGTGCAGTAAGTCATTTTTCTACAACCTTCCACCAACTCGAAATAGTTGTTACCTTTGATTACCTTTCCACCGGCAGTGCAGTTTTGACATCTTCTATACGACTGCCGAAGGTCTTCGGTTCTTCCCGTAACATTATTGTTTTCTGCGGACACGTTCAGAAAAGAGTTATTGTCACTGTTACTACTACTAATGCTGCTGTTAGTACTGTTATTTAAGCCCTGGTCTTTTTCGGGCAGGACGGACCAACTGACTGTTCTGTTAACTTCACGTGAAGATACCAAGCTCTCCTCAATGCAAGTGTTTTTTGCCCCTTCTTGTGGACATACCCATGAGCCATTGCAGTTGCAGATACAATTTTCAACAGTAACGCATCCTTCGACATAAGTGAAATATGAATTGCCTTGATGCTCTTTTCCATTTATAATACACGACCTACATCTTCCATCGTTGCTATATGACGGGGGTAATGTCGATAACAACAATGATAATGTGGGCGATGAAGCGTTAGAAGAAGACACTGAGTGCCTGTGCTCGCGAGCTGATGTCAAAGGTCCACAAATATTTATTATGTAGATGGCAGGGCATTCCCAAGATCCGTCACATCGGCAGACGCATCGATATCTGTTGTGAGTAAAAACATTTTCGTAAATTTGCAAATTTTGAGCTTGTTTTGAAATATTTTCATCAGCATCATCATCATCAAGTTGCACTAGTGCTAACTACTCAATCATGAAGTATTTGAAAAAAAAAAAAAGGAAATTATCAGATATATTATTACCTGTTACAGCCTTCGTCATACTGAAACCTAGAGTGGCCGTCGTAAAGTTGACCTTTGACACTACAGTTGGTACAACCTGGGAAAGGAGTAACCGGTACGTTAACGTTTTTATCAAGTACTAGAGTAAAAGTCCGTCATAAGACGAGAATTAAATCCAAAAGCAACAATACCTAACGGCAATTTTACTTATTCAAAAGTATTTTTAAAAACCAAAATATTTGTTTTACATCTGATGTTAAAAGTCTGAACCTGACAGAAGAGCATCTTGATTTTCTGTTGTTTTAATCTGGACATTTACATTGTTGTGATTTCTTGATCGAGACAATGTGACGTACAACTTAAATCAAGGATCTACACATCTTCCTGTCTCCAGTTCATGTACTGTTTATCAGTTGTGTTGTTGACTTGGATCTCCACATCTTCCTGTCTCCAGTTCATGTACTGTTTATCAGTTGTGTTGTTGACTTGGATCTCCGCATCTTCCTGTCTCCAGTTCATGTACTGTTTATCAGTTGTGTTGTTGACTTCTGTCCATACAGTATAATCAAATTGTTCAGTGCCTTCTATCTTTCGTGTCCAGTCTCCTTTTCTTCCCCCGTTCCTGCTGTCACAATATATAACAGCATTCTTCTTCTCACAACACGCCACAAGAAAGTGAATTGCCTCCCCCTGTTAGTAAGTAAGCTATCTGTGCTTCACCACAGTACACGAACTCCGTAGCACCAGCGACGATCCCAATGTGTGTATTCGGGATCACACATTCTATAAATATTTTTGTAACATTCTTGAATAATAATACAATTGTACTAATGATGTAGTTTTACACTCTTTAATATTAAGAGATGGGCTGAGCACTTCATGGAGGTGCTAAACAGACCACCACCAACAGTAACACCTGATTTTAATAATGAAACATCCACAACCATGGAAAGACAGTATTATTGTAAAGTTACCGAAGAAAGGTGATCTATCAGACTGTAATAACTGGCGTGGTATATCTCTATTATCAGTACCTGGAAAATTATTATGTTGCATGATGTTAGAAAGACTTAAATTGCATGCTGACGAAAAGATCAGAGAAGAACAAGCGGGTTTCAGGCCGAAACGATCATGTATTGATCAAATATTCACACTAAGAACAATTATAGAAGAATCAGTGGAAAGGCAATCGCCACTTATTATCACCTTCGTCGATTTTCAAAAAGCCTTTGAAAGTCTACACCGCCCATCATTGTGGAAGATACTTACAATCTATGGTTTTCCAACAAAATATGTGAATATAATCAAAGCGCTATATGACAATGCAAGATGTTGTGTTAGAACAAATAAAGGGAATACAGAATGGTTTACAGTAGAAACAGGGTGAAACAAGGCTGTATTATGTCACCACTACTTTTTGGAATAGCTATTGATTGGGTTATGAGAAACTATACCCACAATGAACAATTGGGTATAAAATGGACAAATGGAAAATTCCTGGGGGACCTGGATTTCGCAGATGATGTAGCATTCTTAAGTTCAACACCAAGACAATCCCAAGAAGCAATAAATAATTTGTGTCATCTCTCGGTTTAAAATTGGTCTCCAAATAAATGCCTCTAAAAACTAAAGCTATGAACTTTTCTAACGAGACCTTTGATATCATCTTGAACGGGGAAAAACTACAGAAAGTTGAAAGTTTCAATTATTTAGGCAGTAAAATGACTCAGGATGGTGACACAACAAGAGAAATCCTACTAGAATTGCTTTGGCAGCTAGCGCCTTCAATAGATTATCTAACATTTGGAAATTACGATCATTGAATATACATACCAAGCTTCGTCTGTTTAATTCAAATGTTATCTCAGTGTTAACATACGGCTGTGAGAGTTGGAAAATAACAAAATCATTGGAGAACAAGCTGAATACATTCGAGAACAAATGTCTTAGAAAACTCATGAACATCAGTGGAAAGAATTCAAGACTAATCGACAAATAAGAGAAGACTCTAGGCAGAAATATGTCTCCGACTATATAAGGAAAAGACGATGGTCATATATCGGCATGTCCTACGAATGCAAAACAACAGAATACCACTACAGGCGCTCACTTGGGTTCCTGAGGGTAAGAGGAAAAAAGGAAGACCAAAAGAAACACTCAGAAGAACAATAATAAGAGAAGGAAGAACGTTTAAATTGTGCAAAGCTAAGAGGAGTGGCGTGACAAACGAACAACCTAGCACTGGTTTCTGCCTTATGCGCCGTGTTTGGCGCTTAAAGAATTTATTATTATTATTATTATTAATATTAATATATTTTTAAGTACTCTTTTTAATGAAAAAAATACACCGATATAAGGGAACCAAATAATTTTGTACAAAGTATGAACATGTATTCAGGATGATTCTGTCAATACTTTTCCTGGCACTGATTGTAACATTATTTCTCTATAATTTGTACACTCTTGTAAATTTCCCTTCTTATGCAACTTAACCAGATAACCTTACTTCCATTCTGCTGGAATTTCCTCTCTCTCTCCCAGACTTTGCCCAGTAGTTTGTATAATATCTCTGTAGAGGAATCAATATCTGTTTTGATGGCCTCTGCTGGAATTCCATCTGGACCAGCCGCTTTTCCATCTTTCAGAAGCTTTATGCCTTTCTTTATTTCTTCTCTACTTGGTCGTTCACAGCTGATTAGTAGCTCCTCTTCTGCTGGCAGGATGTCCGGGGGAATTAGTTGGAGCTGGTCTATTGAGAAGTTCCTCAAAATGTTCTGTCCATCTCTTCATTTGTTCTTGTATATTACTAAGGATGGGTGTGAAAAAAAAAATCGAAAAAAGGTGATTCGTCTTACGGGGACAAAAGAATGAGAAAATAGCCAACCCTTATATTACTAAGCAATTTTCCATTCTTATCTTATATGAGGCCATTTGCTTGCTTATATTTCCCTGTTAGCATGTGACAGTGTAGACAGAGAATCACTTTGAAAATTGATGAGGCATTACTGAGTTCCCATGAAGATCATTAACTTAATAAGGAAGAGCTTTGAAGACATGACATGCAGAGTTCTTCATAAAAGACAACTTACAGAACCGTTTAGGATTAGAACGGGAGTGAGACAGGGATGCCTCTTGTTTCCATTTTTTTTTCTTACTAGCATAGATTGGGTTATGAAAACATCGACATCACACAACAGAAATGGAATCCAGTGGAATCTGACTAAACAGCTTGATGATCTGGATATTGTAGATGACTTGGCTCTTCTGTCCCATAACCATAATCAGATGCAAGAGAAAATGAAAATTCTCGATGAGACGTCACAACAAGTGGGCCTGAAAATTCACAGGGAAAAGACAAAGATTCTGAAAATAAATGCAAGAAATGATAACAAGGTTGAACTTGAAGAAACACCACTAAAGGATGTAGAATCGTACACATATCTTGGCAGTAATATAGACAGAGTTGGAGGGACAGACAATGATATTAAAATAGGAATACAAAAAGCAAGAGGAGCTTTCATTGCATTGGGAAACATATGGAGAACAAGAGAAATCAAGTCCAACACGAAAATAAGAATCTTCAACCCAAATGTCAAGTCAGTCCTATTGTATGGCTCTGAGACATGGAGAACAACAAAAACAACAACCAAAAAGCTACAGACTCTTATAAATGGGTGCTTGCGTAGAATAGAAGGACTGAAATGGTATGACAAAGTTACAAATGTGGAATTGATGACAAGAACCAGACAAGTGCCAGTGGAACAAGAGAAGAAGACGCTGGCGATGGATAGGACACATATTGAGGAAACCTGATGATAGCATTACAAAGCAGTCCTTGTTCTGGAATCCACAGGGAAAGAGAGGCAGAGGTAGATTTAAAAAAAAAAAACACATGAAGAACAGAACTGGATACAGGGTAAGTGTTACTATTTCCAGGAGAGTATAGGGGAAACATGGTGAAAGCCGAAAGGAAGCCACTGACATGAAAACGGATGTCCTGACCGCAAAACAGGATACAAGAATAGGATTTTGGAATGTCAGGACAATGTACGAGACAGGTAAACTAAGACAGGTCACGGCAGAAATGAGAAACTATAGGTTACACATTCTAGGAATAAGTGAGAGCAGATGGACAGGGGCAGGAAAAGTTAAAACAGCAACAGGAGAAACAGTACTTTACTCTGGAAGAGAGGATGGACAGCACAGTGAAGGCGTAGCCATTATTTTACAGAAAGGGATAGAAAGGACATTACTGGAATGGAAACCCATCAACAACAGACTGATACGATTGAGATTGAGAGGGAGATTCACCAACACTACAATAATACAATGCTACGCACCAACGAATGATAGCGATGAGGAGGTCAAGGATGAATTCTATCAACAACTGCAGAAAGAAATGGAGGACACACCTAGATATGATCTTGTTATAGTAATGGGAGACCTCAATGCGAAAGTTGGTACACACAATACATATAATGAAAGAACAATGGGGAAATGCGGCAGCGGAATAGCAAACGAAAATGGGGATAAGCTAATAAGTTTCTGTAGCATAAACAACCTGGTCATTGGAGGAACACTTTTCCCACATAAGGAAATTCACAAGTTAACATGGGAATCACCAAATGGTCGGGACAGAAACCAGATAGACCACATCATGGTTAACGGTAGATGGAGACATGCATTACAAGATGTGAAGGTAAGAAGAGGTGCAGATGTGGGAAGCGATCACCATTTAGTAGTTGCAAAACTGAAAGTGAAACTAAGAAGGGCTGGACCAACTGTAACTACACAGAAAAGGTTTGACATCAGCAAATTGAAGGACCCCCTTACCAGAAAAGCTTTTGCGGCCGACATTAAGAAACGATATCAATTTGCCAAAAGCCAGGAAAAGACATTGACTGATGATATAGACCAGAATTTTAACACCATTTCAACAATATATAAGGAAAGTAGCAAATCATGCTTAGGATTCCAGGAAAGGAAGAAGCAAGACTGGATAACACCAGAAACACTAAACACCATAAAGATGAGAAAGGAAATGAAAAGAAAGAAAACAGAAGCGAAGTCCCCCAGGTTAAAGCAACTATATAGCGAACAGTACAGTCAACTGGACAGGGAAGTTAAACGCCAAACCCGAGCCAACAAAAGGAATTTCCTAGACGATCTTGCAAAACAGGCAGAAGAGGCAGCACTGAGAAATGAACAAAGCACAGTATACAAAATAACTAAATTCATCAGCGGAAAACGAGGTGCAAACAATATTACATTAGTAAGAGATAAGCAAGGAAATCTCATCAGACAGCAGAGGGACAGGAAACAAGATGGGCAGAGCACTTCAGAGAAACTCTGAACAAGGAAATACCAGAGACACAATTGAATGTTCCTGAGGCTGAAAACGATCTAGATGTAAATACAGACATTCCACGAAAAGAAGAAATCATCACAGCAATCAAAGGGTTAAAGAACGGTAAAGCTCCGGGCCATGATAACTTAAATGCAGAGCTATTTAAGACAGACCCTGAGCTAGCAGCAGAACTATTAGAACCACTATTTGCACAAGTGTGGAAAATGGGGACAACACCATCAGAGTGGAACAAAGGAATAATTGTCAAATTGCCCAAGAAGGGAGATCTTTCAGACTGCAATAATTGGAGAGGAATCACTCTTCTCTCAGTTCCCAGCAAAATACTAGGCAGGATAATTATACAGAGAATTTCAAAGGCAGTAGACTACAAACTGAGGAAAGAACAAGCAGGATTTAGAAAGAACAGAAGATGTGTAGACCATATATTCACTCTCAGGAACATTATAGAGCAGTGCTCAGAATGGCAAAGACAGCTTTACATAAATTTTGTTGATTTTGAAAAGGCTTTTGACAGCATACATAGGGACAGTTTATGGAAAATACTGAGGGCTTATGGAATTCCAAGCTGCATAGTGTCAATCATAAAAAGCCTCTATGCCAACTTTACGTGTAGTGTTGGGCAGAGCAACCTAACCTTCGAGGTGAAGACAGGAGTACGACAGGGATGCCCCTTATCAACCACTCTATTTTTAACAGTCATAGACTGGGTGATGCGCCAGACAACAGAGGGCAGTCCAAGAAGAATAATAATAATAATAAATAATAAATTCTTTAAGCACCAAACACGGCGCATAAGGCAGAAACCAGTGCTCTCCAGGTTGTTCGTTGTGACGCCACTCCTCTTAGCTCTTGCACATTATTTAGGCCCAACGTTCTTCCTTCTCTTATTATTGTTCTTCTGAGTGTTTCTTTTTGGTCTTCCTTTTTTCCTCTTACCCTCAGGAACCCAAGTGAGCGCCTGTAGTGGTATTCTGTTGTTTTGCATTCGTGGACATGACCGATATATGACCATCGTCTTTTCCTTATATAGTCGGAGACATATTTCTGCCTAGAGTCTTCTCTTATTTGTCGATTAGTCTTGAATTCTTTCCAACTGATGTTCATGAGTTTTCTAAGACATTTGTTCTCGAATGTATTCAGCTTGTTCTCCAATGATTTTGTTATTTTCCAACTCTCACAGCCGTATGTTAACACTGAGATAACATTTGAATTAAACAGACGAAGCTTGGGTTGTTTATTCAATGATCGTAATTTCCAAATGTTAGATAATCTATTGAAGGCGCTAGCTGCCAAATCAATTCTAGTATGGATTTCTCTTGTTGTGTCACCATCCTGAGTCATTTTACTGCCTAAATAATTGAAACTTTCAACTTTCTGTATTTTTTCCCCGTTCAAGATGATATCAAAGGTCTCGTTAGAAAAGTTCATAGCTTTAGTTTTAGAGGCATTTATTTGGAGACCTATTTTAACCGAGAGATGACACAAATTATTTATGGCTTCTTGGGATTGTCTTGGTGTTGAACTTAAGAATGCTACATCATCTGCGAAATCCAGGTCCCCCAGGAATTTTCCATTTGTCCATTTTATACCCAATTGTTCATTGTGGGTATAGTTTCTCATAACCCAATCAATAGCTATTCCAAAAAGTAGTGGTGACATAATACAGCCTTGTTTAACCCCTGTTTCTACTGTAAACCATTCTGTATTCCCAAGAAGAATAAGATGGACTATATTTTCAACATTGGAAGATCTGGAATATGCAGATGACATTGCACTGCTGGCACATTCACATCAACACATCCAGGAAAAAACGGATAGACTTAATAAATTTAGCCAGCAGGTGGGCTTGAACATCAATTTAAAGAAGTCTGAGGTCATGACGCTCAATGTGAGCAACCCTGAGCCCATATCAGTAAGGAATCAGCAACTGGTACAGACAGATACCTTCACATACCTACGAAGCATAGTAACACCAGACGGTGGGGCAGGCAAAGACATCAACATCAGAATGAATAAGGCAAGAACAGCCTTCTTTAGCCTAAATAACATCTGGAAGTCCTCCCAATACAGCACAAGCACAAAATTAAGATTATACCATGTTGCGTGCTTTCTGTGCTTCTCTATGGTGCGGAATGCTGGAGAGTCACAGAGAAGGAAATGTCAAAATTGTCCTCTTTTCACACAACATGCCTAAGAAAAATTCACCGCATTTTTTGGCCGAATACCATCACCAACCAAGATCTGCTTACTCGTAGCAAGCAAGAGGACATGCACACCATCATAGCTGGCAGACGCTGGAGCTGGGTTGGTCATGTCCTCAGAAGAGACCCCGATGCCATCACAAGAACAGCTATGCTTTGGACCCCTGAAGGAAAGCGAAAGAGAGGCCGACCAAAAACAACTTGGCGGAGGACTGTGGAGGCTGAGATGCAAAGAATGAACCAGAGTTGGGGCACTGTACGAAGGATGGCCACCGACCGTGCAAAGTGGAATCAATTTGTTGTTGCCCTACAAGACGCCACTAGGCGTGATGGCCACTGACTGCTTTGACGGTCGGTGGTTAAGGATCGAAGAAGAAGAAGAATAGGGGAAACAATACAATTAATGTCTAACTTTCAACAAAAATAACTTGTTGCATCCCTTTGCGTTACGAAGGCTTCTGACAGAAAGAGCTTGCATTTTATATATATAAGGCTCAAAAAAAGTTAAAGGCCACTTTCAATTTTTAGGTCATTTCAACTAAGCTGTTTTTTTAAAAACCTGAACATTCAGTCAAAAAAGTTTTGCTGCATTTTGTTGCATGCTTAAACAATGTTTGTTAATCTGACAATAAATCAAATCTATGTTACGTGTGTGTACCTCCAAGGTCAATCAAATGTACGTGGTGGAAAGGGAAATAATGCATGTTTGAAAACGCTTCCTATGGGAAAGCCTGTTGATAACATTGCTGAAATTTGCTTTTCACGTGCAAGTCGTGACTATAGTGAACACATGTCACCCACTTTTCGGAAGGAACGGGCAATGGGTATGTTGTGATTGTTCTATGTCTGAGAGCCAATACAACAACAAATGTGTCTTGCCGTCTTGTGGTAGACTTTGGACGTCCTGACTTGCGTTGTTCTGCGACACTGCCGGTTGCATTATAACGATCACGCAGAGTTTGTATGACAGAGTGGGCAACTCCTAATCTCCTAACAACTTCTCGCAGCCCTACATCATCCTGCATCCATGCCATCGCTCTCCATCTGTCAACATTGGACAAGCGTCTTCGCTGAGCCATGGCTAAAATGGTAAATGTTACAATCTCACAATCTAAAACACATTGCTGCTGAGAGAACAAAGCTGTTGTTCTAGACTGTTCTGGCAATCTCAGTATGCAAGTTCCAGATTATTCTGGCAATCTTAGCATGCAAGTTCTAGATTGTTCTGGCAATCTTAGCATGCAAGTTCTAGATTGTTCTGGCAATCTCAGCATGCAAGTTCCAGATTGTTCTGGCAATCTCAGCATGCAAGTTCTAGATTGTTCTGGCAATCTCAACATGCAAGTTCTAGATTGTTCTGGCAATCTTAGCATGCAAGTTCTAGATTGTTCTGGCAATCTCAGAATGCAAGTTCTAGATTGTTCTGGCAATCTTAGCATGCAAGTTTCAGATTGTTCTGGCAATCTTAGCATGCAAGTTCTAGATTGTTCTGGCAATCTCAACATGCAAGTTTCAGATTGTTCTGGCAATCTTAGCATGCAAGTTCTAGATTGTTCTGGCAATCTTAGCATGCAAGTTCTAGATTGTTCTGGCAATCTCAACATGCAAGTTCCAGATTGTTCTGGCAATCTTAGCATGCAAGTTCCAGATTGTTCTGGCAATCTCAGCATGCAAGTTCTAGATTGTTCTGGCAATATCAACATGCAAGTTCCAGATTGTTCTGGCAATCTTAGCATGCAAGTTCTAGATTGTTCTGGCAATCTCAGCATGCAAGTTCTAGATTGTTCTGGCAATCTCAACATGCAAGTTTCAGATTGTTCTGGCAATCTTAGCATGCAAGTTCTAGATTGTTCTGGCAATCTCAGCATGCAAGTTCTAGATTGTTCTGGCAATCTTAGCATGCAAGTTCTAGATTGTTCTGGCAATCTTAGCATGCAAGTTCTAGATTGTTCTGGCAATCTCAGCATGCAAGTTCTAGATTGTTCTGGCAATCTTAGCATGCAAGTTTCAGATTGTTCTGGCAATCTTAGCATGCAAGTTCTAGATTGTTCTGGCAATCTCAACATGCAAGTTTCAGATTGTTCTGGCAATCTTAGCATGCAAGTTCTAGATTGTTCTGGCAATCTTAGCATGCAAGTTCTAGATTGTTCTGGCAATCTCAACATGCAAGTTCCAGATTGTTCTGGCAATCTCAACATGCAAGTTCCAGATTGTTCTGGCAATCTTAGCATGCAAGTTCCAGATTGTTCTGGCAATCTCAGCATGCAAGTTCTAGATTGTTCTGGCAATATCAACATGCAAGTTCCAGATTGTTCTGGCAATCTTAGCATACAAGTTCTAGATTGTTCTGGCAATCTCAGCATGCAAAAGACACTGCTGCAGAAAGAACAACTGCAAAGGGGCATGGAAATACCTTGAACTGATGGCATGTGACACGAGAACTTGGCATGTATTAGTTGAAGGTCAATGCTCTATGGGGAAATATGATCAAAGAATGACTGAATTACGAAACATCTGGACCAGAATGTGGACGAGAGGTCGCCCAAAGAGGCCGTGTCTTGTAATTTTTGAGACATGCAGGTAAAAATAATCTCAAACAATAACAAACAAACACACAAACAAACATACATACCGAAAAAAAAAATACTCACGTGCATGTACTGTATTTTTCACGTCTGACCTGGTTTCCGGGGCAGCTGGTGGGATTTCTTCTGTTGCTTCTGTTGTAGGATTTAATAGAAAATAACAAGTTGGTAACACTGAAGTACTTTGGGCAGTTACGTTATTGAATAAATGTTTATATGACGTAAGAGCATAAACAATATCTACTTATTATTTTGCTGTGTCGTTTCTTATGGAACATTGGACAACCACTACAACTGGTCCCCTTGAAGGAAGCCTGCATTAAAGGACAAAAGAGCCTTATCAAATCAAATACAGGAACAAGTGGGAAGCAGAGCATCCAGACCACACCAAAATAATAATAATACAATAAAATAAAAATGATGCATATTACCAGCTCAGCAGAAGTGAACAAGTGGTAGTCTTCAGACTCCGCGCGGGCCACAACAGATTGAGATACCATCTATTCAACAAGCTAATGATAGGAACTACTGATGAGTGTAACTGCGGCACCGACAAAATGACAGCTGAACATCTGCTTCAAAGATGCCCAACATATCAGGAACAGAGAAAGCACATAGGCGTCACCAGTACCATTCCTGGAAAAAACTCTATGGAGATAGAAATAGCCTCAGCTGACAACTGCTTTCATTGAACATATTCAAGTTGACGTCTGCGAGTGTACGATGAAGAAGAAGCCTTCACGTGATCTTGTAGGGGTGGTTTCTATAACAATTTCTTTTACATGATGAGGTTGCATTCCCGTGCACTACCTCACATTTGCCGCCTTCTACGACATGCCTGAGGGAAGAGTAGTCATGTTCCTTCTTTCTATCATAAGAGACCCCCACAAACTTCACGGTCTCACAGAAATTATGATGTCAACATTACCACCACAAGCTTAAACAATAACAGTATTGCAGTCATTAACATTCTCTTAAGCTTTAGCATTATGATTATATTCACCAGTTCTGTTTTATTTAGTTTTATCTACAGTTCAGGAAGATGTTTTGGGCTGTCATTTCAGAATCAAGCAAACTATACAGTCTTTAACTGTCACAGTTAGACGGTTGGAATAACTCCAGGATGAACGGGGCTGTTCACACACAGGTGAGACAAGAACATGCTTTTTTTTTTTCAAGATAATCGTTATTATTAAACTCAGCATCATCCTATATATATAATCCCAGCTTTTTCTGTCAGTGCGTAACGTTAAAGGGATGCAACTTTGGTTGAAAATTAGACATTAATTGTATTGTTTCCCTTATATGTACTCTCCCGACCATAGTAATACTTACCAAAGAAGAATGCGCAAATGACGGTGTGCACAAAAATATATTTATAGAATGTGTGATCCCGTATACACACATTGGGATCCTCGCTGCTGCTACGTAGTTCGTGTACTGTGGTGATGCACAGTGGTTTTTTAAAATACTTTTGAATAAGTAAAATTGCCGTTAGGTATTAGTGCTTTTGAATTTAATTCCCGTCTTATGACGGGCTTTTACACTAATCCTATATATAAAATCCCAGCTTTTTCTGTCAGTGCGTAACGCTAAGGGATGTAACCTTGGTTGAAAGTTAGACATTAATTGTATTGTTTCCCTTATGTGTACTCTCCCGAACATAGTAACACTTACCAAAGAAGAATGCGCAAATGACGGTGTGCATGAACAGTTTGATTATACTGTATGGAAAGAAGTCAACAGCACAAATGATAAACAGTACATGAACTGGAGACAGGAAGATGCGGAGATCCATGAGTTAAGTTGTACCAGATTAAAACAACAGAAAATCAAGATGCTTTTCTGTCATGTTCAGACTTTTAACATCAGATGTAAAACAAATATTTTGGTTTTAAAAAAATAGTTTTGAATAAGTGTGGTAAAGTGGGATTTTATAAATATCTATAGGGGACTTAGTGTACTGACTGAGATCAGCTGTGAAGGTATCTGTATCTAATAGGTGTAGTGTTTTACAGATAACCTTACTTGCTGCCACATATGTATACCTCAGTCAGAATTATTCTGTAATATTGTGATGACTACGTTATATGTCTAGGGTATGTATATGATGAAGTGTAAGTCACAACAACAACAGACAGATAAACAATTTAATTTATTCCACCACACTTGACAACACTGTGACACTCACATACATGGAACATTCTATGAGACTATCTTAAACGAGTCACTGGTAAATTTTCAAATATCAATATGTATTAATTACTTTTCATTAATATATATGTGTCCTGATTCAACTACAAAGTGAACCAGAAATCACAATCAATTTCAATTATAAGTTATATATATATATATATATATATATATATATATATATATATATATATATATATATATATATATATATATATATATATATATATATATATATATATATATATATATATATATATATATATATATATATATATATATATATATATATATATATATATATATATATAGAATTTATCAATATGAATCTTGTAGTGACATATTTTATTAATTTTATCATATGTGTGTCAGTTGTGTAGTAGTAATATGAGGTAATACTGGTGTTGTTTTTTTCAAGCTATGTTGGTATTTGTCATCATGACTTCAAGTGTTTATTTCTGTTGGAACTAGTATTGGAGATGTTCTCAGTTCCGTTCATTAAAACAATTAATTTCCCCTCTTATGTTAATACAATGTCAGTTTAAGGGGGTATACATAATGTTGAGCTCCGCTGGCCACATAGGCTTAACTTTCGTGATGGCGGCAGGAAAAGACTCCTCTGCTCGATTGCTCCCCTGTGTTCTGGAGACACCTCACTGTTTGCTATATGGACCAAGGAGTATGCTGTCCGCCTCTGGATTCAGCAAAGCTCTGACCAGGTACTGCTCAATAGCTTTAGGACCACAGTCCCTGAAACAAGAAGGTTGTACCTCCTACTTCAGAACTAATTTATACTCTATTTCTACACTGAGCACAATACATAACAAACACTGAGTTCAGAGCGGTAGGCCAACTGCTATCTTCATCTGAAACAATTTTCACCAGTATTTTCCTCCCTAATGGTTACCACGCCTCTGCAATTCCAGCATTATTTCTTTCTAGTCAATAATATAGGTGTCAGTGTACTGTTTGGCAATTCCATTTAGTTTCACTTTCCTCCGACACCTTCTGTTCAGGCTGGAGCATTATATAGGCTTTACCTCAAGTTCGCTACTGAACCACACATATATACAGACATAATTTATCAATTTACATTCAATTTTCATTAAAAAGATATCAAACCTTTCAAGCTTACCACAATTCATGGAAATATTACACAGTGACGTTGAATGGCAATGAATATAGCACAACTTCGATCTGCCGATGTCCCAGGCTTTTATTTATAACAATATGCACTGGTGCTCAACGCACTGTTTCTTAGTAGGTTTATTACAAGATGTGGCCCGGAACAGACGCCCTGAATTGAGTATATTGGCAGCTCTAACCAATCATGCCATGTTTACCTACTTTTCAAAAAATATTACCCTTCTCACGTTTCCCCTAACAACAAAGAAGTAGTATTTATAGTCCGACTAATCGTGTTTAGCCTTACATTTATTTTCCGCCAATCAAATAGGAGGTAACATGTCAGCCTATTTCCCGTACAATGGTGGGGTGAAATTCTGCCACTGAGCGATTCTGAATTTGGTGTTGTCTGACACCCTCACTATTTTCTTTTGGCTATAATTTGTTAATTCCTAGACTATTTGCGTAACGTTTTTCAACATATTATTTGTCAGCAAGTCCTAAGGAACCCAAATATATATATTTAATGGAGCCAATATGCATTTTCTTCTAGGATAGTCGTGCTGTTACTACCTCCTCACTTCCAAACTTTAGGGTGTCTGGGTACTGTCATGTTTTCAAACGTAAACCAGTATAATGTCATATTTCCTAATAAGAATTTTGTAAGTTTTTAAAACCTAACTCTGGTATGGGTAGTGTTTTTTTATCACTGTCGACTTGAAATAAAGTTAGTGCATGTGGCCTTACACGCGTGAAGGCAGCAATTGTGTATCGCACGACGCGTGTTTAGTGTTGCATGTGTCCCTGCTTTCAGCCCTCCCTTCTTTCTATCTTTAGTCCATCTGTCTTTCGTTTATGGTAACGTAATGTAATTAATGCTAGTATTAATTTAGGTCATTAATCAGCTTGCGTATCTCAAGGTTTTTCTTAGAAAGGCAGTACACGTTTTATTGAAGCAAGCGTGTAATGATGCAGTAGGCTTTTACTATCAACGTGAAACGTTACAATTTGCAGACGAAGTAGAAAACAAGGGGGATTTCGAGTACAGTCATTGTGACAGCACTGTTCTTTACCATTCTTCTTTCCTTTTATTGAAGTTATTTGTTAGGCTTTACATTTACGTTTTAATTTATATATGGGGATTAGAATATTTCACGACATCTCCCCTCTTAAAACAGACATCTTATGTCAGTCCTTTATTCTATATACACATAGATAAATGTAAGTCAACTTGACTTTACTCTGCTGTTGTGCTATCATGGTTTTATGTAGTTGGGTCCATTCAGAGTAAGCACTACTCATGAAATCTGCCTCAGACCTCTACAACCAATAATATTTTTCGGTTATGTTACTGAACAGCCGCAAGTGTGACTGCTTGTCTTAATGCTGCTTCACAACCCGTATTCACCATTTCTCTTCTCTGAGTCTGCGCAATGACATGTCCAGAGAACATTAGATTTTCCTCAAAATGTACGTTATGAGGAGATAACATATACCTGGTGATAGCAGAGTTTTCGTAGGGGATCCCATAATCTTCTTATTAGCCTGTATGAAACATTCGGAATATCCTCAATCAAAGAGGCAACTCAGGGATTCATTACGTTCCTCCGAAATGTTTACATCCAACAATTTTGTCTGATCTCAGGTTTTACTGGAATCTGCTAGTATCCTTTACTCAGATCCACCCTTGAGAAATATTTAGCTTTATTTAGTCTGGCAAACACATGATTTGTATCCGGCAATGGATCCACCTGTCCTTCTGTAATAGCATTCAGTCTCCTGTAATCTATACAGAGTCTATGTTCTCCAGAGGGCTTCCTTAAGAGTACAACACCGGAACTATACGAAGATTCACTGTGTGAAATAATTCCTTCCTTCAACAAATAGTCTATCTCTTCCTTCAAAGCTTTCTCCTTAGCAAAAGGAATCGAATATGGTTTCATACAGACAGGTGTGGGGTCTATCAGTTTCATATCATATTCCAATAAGTTTGTATGCCCTGGTCGGTCTGTTAACACCTCTGTATGAGTATCTAGAACCTGTTGCACTCTCTCTTTCTGAGTTTTCGTTAAATGTGTACTGATTTTCACCTGTGCCGCTGTCTCACAGGGGTGTAATGGATATTCAAATGATGAAAGTGGTTCCTTTTTCATCTCCATGGCGATAGACAAGGTCAACAAATGTGTCTCTTCCTGATGTTCTCTTTCCAAATATTTCTTCAGGAGATTCACATGATAGATTTTTTCTTTCCCCTTCTTATCTATCTTATAATTTGTTCTAGACACCTTCTCTAGAACTGTATATGGACCTTGCCATCCAATCTGTAACTTATTCTGACTCCCGGGGAGAAGAAGCAGTACCTTCTCTCCCACAGCCAAATCTCTGTCTTTCGCCTTCCTGTTATAATAGGCAACATGTTTCTTCCTGGCTTGTTTCAAATTTTCATTGGCAAGTTTCCAGCCAGTTTTTAAACGAGTGGTCAGCTCATTCACATATTGGTATGAGGATGTAATATTTTCCTCTGCCTTTTCATCAGTCCACGTTCTTAACAGAGCTACATATGGACCTTTAATTTTGTAGACCTATTTGTCCACTCACCGGTATGGTCTCTTCCACTCGAAGCTCTATAGTGATGATTTTTCTTCCCAGAATTATCAGTCACAAAACGACCGCTACCAATTCTTTTCTTGGGGCTGTCTCCCCACTTAAAATTCTTGATGAGAGATTTCCTCTCTACATCCTCTTCCTCCAGTTTGTTTAAGTCCGATTGAGGGATTTTCGGCTTATCCTGGGGTAAGACATCTTTTTGCACTCTCCGCATAGTGGCCATTGTAAAACAGTTAAGTGAAGCTTGTCCGTGAAAAGGGGCTTCCCATTCCATTTGGTCCACTTTATCAAATTTATTTTTCTTTTTATTATCAGGCCTAATTTTGCCCCGTGGCGTGTCCAGGTCCTGATCAATGTTCCCACTTGTGGGTGTTCCCTCATGTGCTATGCTACACCTTTCTACAAAATTCTCAATGTCCCATCTTGCCTTTGGCCAATAATAATTGTGAGCCACCTTTTGAATGATGGTACCTATTTTCTCATGGTCCCCATCTGGTTTCACATGTAGGCTCCTTATTAATTCTGCCCTATATCTTTTAGGAAGTACCAGCTGTCCCTGACCTTTGGATCTAGCTCCAGTCTTCCTATACATCAACTTGTTTTTCATGTAAAAATCTCCCTTGCCTGGAGTTGTATGACAAGTTGACAATTTCCTGAAACAAGGCTTGAGGGTCTTATCCCCAGCCTGTGTCTTCCTCATCTCTTCTGGAGTGGTATCTAACATAATATCCTCCTCCTGTCTTGAGGTCGACCTGACCTGAAGGGTGGCCATATACACAGGTTTCCTTCTGCAACGGTCAGTGTCATGATTGTCCATCTGACAATTTTTACACCACCTTTTCCCTTGGTTGAAAGATTTTCTTTCATCATATTTCCTTTCATCGAATTGTGGGGTTTTATTTTTATTGTCATACCGTGGCCTATCAAACTGGTGCTTACCTTTGTTTTGATCCCTAGGATCAAATTTATTAAAGTTCTGTGGTGCCCTAAAATTATCCACCTGTTTCTTTTTATTACCTGTTACCTCTGCTTGAGCTGCTTGATACCTTTCAGCAACATTTAGCAACTCACCCAGCCTCTCTGCACCTTGTTCCATGAGAAACTTTCTCAGGTCTGGAGCCATGGACTCTCTTAATTGCTCTATAAGGACCATTTCCTTGAGATCTTGGGTTTTCCCCAGAGAAGTCCATTTCTCCAAGTATGTCTCTATTCGTGCAGAGAACTGGTGATAGGTTTCACCTGACAGTAGTTTAGCATTCCTAAATTTTTTTCTATAAAATTCTGCGTTCTTTTCATACCTTAACAAAAGAGCCTGCTTTAGCATGTCATAATTTTCCTGATCACCTCTGCTCATTTTAGCAAAAACTTCATAAGCTGCCCCACGAAGTCCTTGAGATAATTTTAAGCTCCACCTTTCTCTCTCTAACCCATATGTGGTAGCTAATAGTTCATATCTATTTAGATAGCTCTCAATATCATCGTCTTTCTCAACAAAATGATCTAAATGAAAATTCATAGCTGAGGTTGAGGCTCCCTGGCTAGCAGTAGCATCAGAGGTAAAGGGACTGGCACCATTTTCAGGAGCATGGCCTTGAAACTCAAACTCCCTTAGTCGTAACTCGTGTTCCCTTTGTAATCTCTTCTCCTCCTTTTCTGCTTCCCTTTCTGCAGCTAATTTCTTCTCTTCTCTTTCTGCAGCTAATTTTCTTTCTTCTGCTTCCAATGCTTTAGCCTCTTTGTCAGCCTCAATCTGCAACCTCTTAGCCTCAGCCTCAATCTGCAACCTCTTAGCCTCAGCCTCAATCTGCAACCTCTTAATTTCCTTTTCAGCCTCTAACTTTCTTTCGGCCTCTTTTTCTAATCTTCTTTCTTCCCGTTCAATATATTTGTCACATTCAGCAGTGACATAAGAAATCATAATTTGCCCGTCCATTCCTAACTCTTTCGCAGTCTGTACAGCAGCAGATCGAAATTTGGCCAGGTCCGCCATTTTCTAACAGGTAAATGTAAATAATATCTAACTAAACAATATAATCTATAATTATTTATTTAATGACACCACAGGCACTGAGAGCTCAACCTTATTTAATTCCACCCAAGGATACCTTTTAATTCTTATAATTCCCAATATATATAACAGGAGAAAGTTCAGTATCCCGGACCGGACCCCAATATATGTGGTAAAGTGGGATTTTATAAATATCTATAGGGGACTTAGTGTACTGACTGAGATCAGCTGTGAAGGTATCTGTATCTAATAGGTGTAGTGTTTTACAGATAACCTTACTTGCTGCCACATATGTATACCTCAGTCAGAATTATTCTGTAATATTGTGATGACTACGTTATATGTCTAGGGTATGTATATGATGAAGTGTAAGTCACAACAACAACAGACAGATAAACAATTTAATTTATTCCACCACACTTGACAACACTGTGACACTCACATACATGGAACATTCTATGAGACTATCTTAAACGAGTCACTGGTAAATTTTCAAATATCAATATGTATTAATTACTTTTCATTAATATATATGTGTCCTGATTCAACTACAAAGTGAACCAGGAATCACAATCAATTTCAATTATAAGTTATATATATATATATATATATATATATATATATATATATATATATATATATATATATATATATATATATATATATATATATATATATATATATATATATATATATATATATATATATGTGAATTTATCAATATGAATCTTGTAGTGACATATTTTATTAATTTTATCATATGTGTGTCAGTTGTGTAGTAGTAATATGAGGTAATACTGGTGTTGTTTTTTTTTCAAGCTATGTTGGTATTTGTCATCATGACTTCAAGTGTTTATTTCTGTTGGAACTAGTATTGGAGATGTTCTCAGTTCCGTTCATTAAAACAATTAATTTCCCCTCTTATGTTAATACAATGTCAGTTTAAGGGGGTATACATAATGTTGAGCTCCGCTGGCCACATAGGCTTAACTTTCGTGATGGCGGCAGGAAAAGACTCCTCTGCTCGATTGCTCCCCTGTGTTCTGGAGACACCTCACTGTTTGCTATATGGACCAAGGAGTATGCTGTCCGCCTCTGGATTCAGCAAAGCTCTGACCAGGTACTGCTCAATAGCTTTAGGACCACAGTCCCTGAAACAAGAAGGTTGTACCTCCTACTTCAGAACTAATTTATACTCTATTTCTACACTGAGCACAATACATAACAAACACTGAGTTCAGAGCGGTAGGCCAACTGCTATCTTCATCTGAAACAATTTTCACCAGTATTTTCCTCCCTAATGGTTACCACGCCTCTGCAATTCCAGCATTATTTCTTTCTAGTCAATAATATAGGTGTCAGTGTACTGTTTGGCAATTCCATTTAGTTTCACTTTCCTCCGACACCTTCTGTTCAGGCTGGAGCATTATATAGGCTTTACCTCAAGTTCGCTACTGAACCACACATATATACAGACATAATTTATCAATTTACATTCAATTTTCATTAAAAAGATATCAAACCTTTCAAGCTTACCACAATTCATGGAAATATTACACAGTGACGTTGAATGGCAATGAATATAGCACAACTTCGATCTGCCGATGTCCCAGGCTTTTATTTATAACAATATGCACTGGTGCTCAACGCACTGTTTCTTAGTAGGTTTATTACAAGATGTGGCCCGGAACAGACGCCCTGAATTGAGTATATTGGCAGCTCTAACCAATCATGCCATGTTTACCTACTTTTCAAAAAATATTACCCTTCTCACGTTTCCCCTAACAACAAAGAAGTAGTATTTATAGTCCGACTAATCGTGTTTAGCCTTACATTTATTTTCCGCCAATCAAATAGGAGGTAACATGTCAGCCTATTTCCCGTACAATGGTGGGGTGAAATTCTGCCACTGAGCGATTCTGAATTTGGTGTTGTCTGACACCCTCACTATTTTCTTTTGGCTATAATTTGTTAATTCCTAGACTATTTGCGTAACACTCAACATATTATTTGTCAGCAAGTCCTAAGGAACCCAAATATATATATTTAATGGAGCCAATATGCATTTTCTTCTAGGATAGTCGTGCTGTTACTACCTCCTCACTTCCAAACTTTAGGGTGTCTGGGTACTGTCATGTTTTCAAACGTAAACCAGTATAATGTCATATTTCCTAATAAGAATTTTGTAAGTTTTTAAAACCTAACTCTGGTATGGGTAGTGTTTTTATCACTGTCGATTTGAAAAAAACTAGTGCATGTGGCCTTACACGCGTGATGGCAGCAATTGTGTATCGCGCGACGCGTGTTTAGTGTTGCATGTGTCCCTGCTTTCAGCC
Source organism: Oreohelix idahoensis (assembly GCA_024509875.1). NCBI lineage: Eukaryota > Metazoa > Mollusca > Gastropoda > Stylommatophora > Oreohelicidae > Oreohelix > Oreohelix idahoensis. Next base: position 59,277 of record JAMPIV010000234.1, read on the forward strand.
CTCCCTTCTTTTTATCTTTAGTCCATCTGTCTTTCGTTTATGGTAACGTAATGTAATTAATGCTAGTATTAATTTAGGTCATTAATCAGCTTGCGTATCTCATGGTTTTTCTTAGAAAGGCAGTACACGTTTTATTGAAGCAAGCGTGTAATGATGCAGTAGGCTTTTACTATCAACGTGAAACGTTACAATTTGCAGACGAAGTAGAAAACAAGGGGGATTTCTAGTACAGTCATTGTGACAGCACTGTTCTTTACCATTCTTCTTTCCTTTTATTGAAGTTATTTGTTAGGCTTTACATTTACGTTTTAATTTATATATGGGGATTAGAATATTTCACGACAATAAGTAAAATTGCCGTTAGGTATTGGTGCTTTTGAATTTAATTCCTGTCTTATGACGGACTTTTACACTAGTTATCGTAGATTCATCATCAGTATTTCACTTGTTACATCCCATAGTGCATTGGGCGGCCACTACAGCTGGTCCCCTTGCAGGAAGCCTGCACCAAGCATTCGCATACTTTTGTAGTAGTGGTTCCTGTAACAATTTGTTTGACATGATGAGGTTGGCAGCCCTAAGCACTACTTCATATTAGTTGTCCCGTATGACATGCCAGAGCGTTAGGTAGCCCAATTCTTTAGTTGTGTCCTCACAGACCCCCGGGAGCTTATGATTAACTAATCAAGTATTATTAGTCCATTTATAATGATAGCATTATTATTAGCACTTTTTATGTCAGTTATCGTCTTTAGTATAATTATCCTACTAATTTCATCATCACCATTATAACTGTGCACTCAGTCAGTTTCAGTACCGCAGCCATTGTCATAACTTGAACAATTTCATGCTAGTTCACATTTCAGACAAGCGGTTCACTTTTCAGCTTACTAAATCATTTCAGTTTGAATTGAATTTTTATTGTTGTTAACGTTTACTCGTTTGCGCGCATTGTTTTCAAGACATGATTGCCAGAGTCACCGATACTGTACATACCTGCTATCAGTATGAATAATAAGACGCACAGAAGAGTGATTAATACACCATCTTGTTTGACCTGAAAATAAATTTAAAACTTGTAAGTAACAATATAAAACTTATAAGTAAAAGTATAAAACGGTGAAAATGGTGAGGCAATCGGGAGGCGCGCGCGCACACACATCACATATACGCACACATGGACGCTGGAAACATACCGTTTTGTGAATACCATTCTGCCTCGTATTTTGCGAGGCGCACACTCTTCAACCAACACATAAAGTCCGTCAGTTAAATAAGAGTTTAATAGACCTGGGAATATGTTTTTGTGCGCACTACTCTGAAGCACGGCTAGCCAACATGAAATCTGCTAATTTAGCGCATGAATACTGATAGCCTTTTCTGCTGCTATGAAACACATCCTCTGCAACAAATCATGGTCAATGAAAGAAATAGTATACCCCGATGCTATGTTCAACCTGTACTATATTATGGAAGTGAAGCATGGGCCGTCAATAACAGAACGCAGAGCTTTTTGGATGGCACAGAGATATGATTTCTCAGAAGGAGAATGAACATACCCTTGACAGCTCAGAAATTTAAAGGTGAGGTCCTGAGGAAGCGGTTGGGGGAAAAAAGAGGCAAACCATCGTTTTAGATAGGAGGGATGAGAAGAAAACGCTGACGGGAGATGTGACATACACTGAGGAGACCTGTTGATAGCACTACAAGGAAGTCCTTGTTCTGAAAAGACCATGGTAAGAGAGGTAGAGAGAGAGAGAGAGACCAAACAGCACAAGGAGAAGAGAACTGGAGATATAAATTAAAAGGATGAGGAACACGAGGAAAGAATTTGAGCTGATGACGTACTAGGTTTTCTCATGACTTCCGTTGAGTCATGGTCAGCAGTGTAAAAATAGATTTTTCTAGAAAACTACAAACAGAAGCAAGATGTCAAAACAGAAGTAGTTATTCAAGGAACTATAATTTTCAATGTACGCGACATCTGGTACGTAGATATGTCTCGAGATAATTTTAGAGAGATAGCCACGCGAATCGTGATTTCAACGTGAATTGTGTTGAGAACAATCTAGAGAAAAGGCCACGTGTTTGGGCCAGTGACATTCGTACAGAGATATAAAGTTAATTCAAGTGCAATCATAGAGTAGCAGCATAGTCTTGGCAAAAAGCAACATAACCTGCCGAAAGTACAGTAATATTATAACTAAGCAAGCTGTAACAAGCTCGATAGACATTTGTCATGAAGAAATAGACTTTTGAAGTTAAGAGATGAAACGCTTTCATGATCAGCGATGGGACAGTAGAGCATATTTGTTTAATGGAGAATTAAATATGGAAGTAATTGAAACTGGTGCGTCCGATTGACAGAGTAGTTAGAGCGCTGGTCTATCGTGGCAAATGTGCCAGGTTCGAATCACGGTCCATTCTACCCAGCTGTAAATGGGTACCTGACTTTGAGTTAGGGAAGGAAAAGGCAGCGAGGAAGGGAACTAGTCAACCCACCTCTCGATGCTGGACCTAGTATGGTGAAGTCTCTAACACTTCACTCCTCTACCGCAATATTTGCTATGGAACTCCCTTTGCCCATTTTAATTGAAAAGATACAACTTTGTAAGCAGGAGGAGTGCTCCCTGTCATTGTGATGATTTCTGATTACTGTTGTACATACATTCGAACATTGTTGCATTAAAGTTCGAAAAGGCAACCCGCGTTTGTTTAATACAGTACATGTACACAGTTGATATCAATAGCAAATGTCAATGTCAACGAAACGAAACCATGTGTAACAGTCAATGGTAATAGAATCTGGGAACTATACTTGATCACGAGACAGCTTGACTGTCTAGTGTGACCAACCTGCCACAAAACATTTTTGTCATACATTCTACTGCATTGAATAGAGTTGGGCGGAAATTAGCAATAGCCAGTAATGCATGGTACAGTTACAAAATATGATTTTAAGTTTATAATGGAACCATTAGTTTTCGGAACGGTTGTCACTTCTGCCGAGTGAAGTACATCTTTGCGTAAAATATACATTATTACGTTTAAGAACATAAATAGAAAGCTCGAGAAAAAATTATTCAATGCCAAAGCTGTGTTCCGAACAAATGACTCAAGATCTAGGTGTTTGAAGAAACACCTTTAATAAATGTATTAAATCAGCACATCTTTGTTTACCATCCGACCCCTCCCCTTTTCAAATACGAAACACACTCTTTATTTGTAGTTGACGTACCGATAGGTTGTGAGTTATTTTTGCCCCGTACGAGTAGAGTGGATGTTGATAAGTACGTGAGAAAAAGGTGTGAGAAATAGATTTCATGGGTGATAGTTTAAGGAACAAAATATGTCTATGGAATGAGTAAGTTTCTCTATTCCAGCCTATCTATACGACTATAATTTAGTACAAGACAACCTTGACAAGACGATCTCTTATTCACTCCGTCAGTCCTGATTAAATTTAAAAGGCACACGGTGTCTTTAGCCTACCCTATCGCCCGTCGCTAGAGCTGAGTTTTCAGGTCGGAGGGAGTTATGCAACTCTCCCCGCCCCTTGCTCGCCCCGGCAGTCAGCGTACAATGTTAACTATTATTTAATTATCCATATGCGCACTTACACAAAGTATCGCCTGTTGTTAATAGCTATTAAATTGGTCGGCGTCTGATAGTTCAGTCGCATGATATTAAATAATAGGCACTTATAATAAATACGCACAATGAGATACAACGTGAATTATTTTCTGTCACTATCAGTCGCACCTAGCATTTAAATCAGTCAACTAAAACCGTCTCTTCTTGTGTGAGAAAGCGTGTGGTGAAAATTAACCTTACAACTGAACATCTGGTATAAAATAGCTACGCGTTATTTTATTTCACTAGTTTTACCAGCTAAAAAATCTAAGTGAATTATAATGGTACGCTAACACTTTTAAACACGTAAGCACTAATTTCTATTACCAGAAAATCAGAATGAAAATCCCCACGAATGCTATTAACACATTAGCGAAATGGTTCTAGAACTGCGTGCTTAGACTATCTGTCACAGAACATTTTCATGAGTATGAATGATGATAGTGTTTGGTGTGAAGGGTCACTGAACTGTTGTTAACACTTGGTTAAGTGTAACTCAGGTATTGAGTTCATGTCTGACTTTATGTCAACATGGTGTGACTTGTGCATGCGTTGGGAGAAAGCATGAGTGAATACAAGTCTGGTGTGACTGGATTATTCTGTGTTTGACAACCGAGCTGGGCGCTCGAGTCTGTGACTAGTAGCCGAGCTGTGAGCTCGTATTGTGTGACTGTGGAAAAACACAGATGTGATTATTTGAATATGTGAGGAGTTATTTATTATATATTGTGTAGGTCCTACATATTGTATAGGCGAAGATTATTGTACCGCTTAGAAGTGTTCCTGGTGGAACCATATTGTTATTTCTGTTCGTGAAGAACAGTATAGGGTGTTGGTTTCCCGCCTGGATGAGATTCTGGAAGAATCTAGATGGCGATGCTTAATGCCGCCAACCACTAATAATAAGTGGATCCCACCTAGATGGTGTTATGATTGTGCGAGGAAGGTATGCCGCACCGAGGACTTTATATGTAACTGTTAGTGTGTGTGTTCGTGTGAAGTCAGTCCGTTGAACACGAGAGTCAGAGTTATTTCCTGCAGGCAATGTCAGCCTGGAGGTGAGTCAGTGTGCTTGCTACATGTACTTGATTTCCACGATGTATATATATATATATATATATATATATATATATATATATATATAGATATATATATATATATATATATATATATATATATATATATATATATATATATATATATATATATATATATATATCAGTCTAATAAATCATGTCTTGGAACTGTACCAGTGGTGTTGGGTTAGTTCGTACGAGCCATTGTTGATCTTCATCTACATACAAGCCACACCCACCATAATATGATGTTCCTCACATCTGGGGACATCATCATCGTTTAAACACTCCTTGACACTATCCAAAAATTCTGAGCGACAACTGATAGCAGGTTTAAGAAAACGCAGTTTATATATCTTTATGTTTCTCTGATCTATAGATGATGTTACTTTTCGCACTACTGTGTGAGTAACGGAGAATCAGAAACATGAGTTCCCCAGATAAAAGTTTACGGTCGGCCTTTCTCGGGCGTTCGACCGCCATCAAAGACTTATATCCGTGTAACGGGGTTCTCAAAGATTTTTGCCCGTGAATCGACATCAAAGCGCACTCGGAAAAATCCTGGATCTCCCCTCGTGGACTTCAAAGACTCTGTGTTTTTTACGTGCAGTCTGTCAGGTATCGTATGATTGACAGATAAGCTCGCGTGAGAAAACTAGATAAACAAACCTGATTCGCTACCTGTTACGACTGACAGGTCATACAGTTTGTAAACATTGCGTTAGCTCGTGTTCACAGAAAAAGAGGTGGGACAAAAAGTATGCTTGTGTAAGTAAACACAGGTAGAAAAAATGCGTGGTTTTGCAACCAAATCATAGAACGCTACGAGGTTACAAGCCAGTCAGATTACTGTAGGCTCTCTTTCCATTATACGTCACAGTAGTTCATTATTTCCCTTACTTTAATGAAGTTCTTTCCACCTTGTTTTACACTTTTAAAATAATTATTATAAAATCGACGGGGTCAAAGCAAGTCAAAACTTACCAGATTAAAATGTACCACAAATGGGATATGCATGTAAACCTTTAGCTCTTTGCAACGAATGGAACATAAGGTTTGAGAGCGTCAAAGATTCAAACGCGACAAATATATAAACAACATTTAAACTTAAATAAAAGTAGTCAAAAATTAACAGCTATTATCACCTTCAAATAATAACAAGTCTATGTAATTGTAAGTTAAATTCGAGTTCAGAATTTTGCATGATATGACTTACCATCGTGAGCAACATGCGATGAGTCTTTTTAATTGTTTCTGTTGTTTATCCTATATCTGTCTTTACTTATGACAACGCTGCTGTTTTAGTTTATGATCTAGCAACTTATTCGTTAGCTTGCGTTGAAGCGTCTGTCTGCGCTCACAGACAGTGGAATGAGCAGGTAAAGAAAAATAATGCGGCGGTGTTTTTTTTTTTTTTTTTGTCTGCTTGTATTTTAGAGGATTTTGCAAAAGCAGAAGCAAATTGGAAGCTACAGGTAGAGAAATGTAGGTTCGCTGCTGGAATAGAGAAATTAATACAATTGTGCGGTTGTCATGTCGAGCTTTGGTGCTCGTTTATCACAGCGGTGGTAATTTCAGAGCTAGCAATACCCGTTGTAGTAGTAGCAGCAGCAGCAGTAATAGCAGTTGCAATAGTAATAAGGTAAAGGCAGTCCAATAACAGATACAGAGGGGAGTAAAGTGTTAGACACTTCACTAAACTAGGTCCAGCTTCGAGAGGTGGGGTGACCAGTTGCCTTCATCGCTGCCTTTGCCTTTCCTAACTAAAGAGCATTGTCATCAATAGTAGTAGTCATCGGCATATTCCTTTTCGCTTCCTATCGAGCATTGAACGTTCACTACACCTGGCCCCCTTGCAGGAGGCCTGTACACAGCATTCATATGCTCTTGTAGCATGTGTTTAAGTAGCAGTTTATTTTAATCCCATCCCACACACACACAACTAACATAATTACCGATGTATGTTACGTCGGTCGGTCTCATTCAAAATAGTAACTCCCGCCAGATAAAAAGTGTGCAACGCACGGTGTGCAACTTGCGCAGCGTGGTTTTTTTTAATTTTATTTTTATTCTTTCACGAAATTAGTAGCGCCCGACAAAGAAAAAGTCATGAAAACTTGAGTTTTTGATAAAACCACTTATTATCAGGGAACACTCTTTGAAAACAATCCACGCACTTTCACACGAAATGTTGTCACCAAAGAACTGTTAAATTGAATCTAAAATAACATAATTCTCGCCGTGTGTACGTTGGTCACAGCTGAGGAATGCAACGGTGTTGAAAAATTGTATTGTTTCCATTATACGAGCCGAAAATAGTTACAATCAACAAAGAAAAGCGTTCAAATGACGGTGTTCATGAACAGTTGGATTACACTGTATAATGGAAAGAAACCAAAAACACGCTAAGAATGTACTTCTATCTGCTCATTCGGGAACGGAAACGGCACACTATAATTAAAAACTCGTCAAGATTGACGGGTTATTGCTAGTAACAATATAATTATAGAAATAACAAATTCTGTATACCAAAAGAAATGATGCTGAACAAATAATGCGATAAAACAATTTGAAAACATTATCTTAATGAGTCAAGAACTGCTCACAACAGTTAGGCAACTAACAGACAATACAACACACTTCAATAGAGGAAACATGAAACCAACGGGTTGTAGATTATTAATGGCGAAAGAAAACATAGTTGAAAGATGGACTGAATACATAATTGAGCTTCACGGGAGAGAATGAACAGTATTAAATAGATAGAAATAGCAGGAAAGAACACCAACAATTCAAGAAGAAGTCAAAAATGCTATTAAGAACATGAATAAACGAAAGGTAACAACGCCTGAAAGTCACAGTATGAGAATTAGAGGCATTGGACTAATCTGTAATAAAAACGATTAAAAAAAACTACTGAAAGGCATCGATGACAGTGGATACATATCAGCCGATCTAAGGAACTCCGATTGTATAATCTCACCAAAGGAACCAGATCCAATGAATGTGAAGATACTTGTTTACGTTTCACCATGTGAATCGTAGTATTACAAGGCTAATTAGACAGGTCAGCTGTTAATACTTCTATCACTTAAGTCGTCTAGCCACCTTTGATAGAGACGGTCATTGTTGACACAAGGTGGTATCGCACGATCGAGGGAGAGAAAGCCAGATTGTCAGCATGGGAAATCCGTCTGGGAGATGTACGCAAACACAGGTGATCATATGTAATCGCTTCCAATAGTCCATCCCTATATCAATAATACAGATAACCCGTCCGGGGAGATTATGTTCGGAAAGGTATTAGCCAGGAAATAAGTTCACTGATGTGTTTGTGTGTTTGCACAGATGCAATCGGAAGTATTACTGCCATATTTAAAAGAGGTCACGAGTTTAAATTTTAAAATTGATATTTTAAAACACGCGGGGGATAGTAATGATTTAACACCCCGACCCAAATAGTTCTAAAGAGACAGGATTGGTCTAAATCGAGAGCCTGACATAAACTTTAGTTCTCATTGGCAAGTTTGTCTAAAATACCATATGGGACAGACTGAGAAATGGAAATATAATCTAGCGAAGTAGGAGACACAAATCAGACTGCATTTTCAACAAACGTCAAGTAACAACTCTCAGTAGCCAGAGAGAGGGATCAGACAAATAATTCCAAAATTAAAAGTGACAGATCAAAGTATTTGGGCGTCTTTATAATTTAAAAGAGAACCCGCAATTTTAAATACAAAGACTGGAAACTTAAGGAATTAGAAAACACAAGTCATAAGAGGGATTCTGACACTACCCCAGACCGAGTGTTCAAAGCATCAAATCAAAGTTGCTGTGTCCATTCTACTGTGCCAGGAGATTGTATATCCTATTTAGGTTAGTGGTACGAGACTACATTAAAGTTCGAGGTACGAAGTTACACTTACAAGAGACCAGTCTGAAGTAAGAGTCTTCGCCACTATCTTGTGATTCAAGCTGGGGTCGCCACCAACTACCTACAGTAGACACGCTGTGAAGACACCCACCTTGACATTAGGAGTGAAGTTCATCTAGACGCCTTTAGAGAAGAGTCCTCATCAAAAGACCTGACAACGACCCATTGCAGTACTCAGCCAGTTAAGTTTTTTGTAACAGGCGCAAGCAACGGACAATAACCAACAGTCCCCAATTAACTCTCAACGAAGACAATTTTAAAACCCTCTAACGTCACTTTCATCCATATTTATTTAAATTTGTTAAAAACTAATTGATTATTAATTTTTTATATGTTATTTTACAAATCCATAGCTGATTCGGCTCTTATAGATAAGAGAGCGCATGTAAGATCTAAAATCTGTAATACATATACGTTTAGTTACATCTATAGAGCCTGTCACGAAATGGTTTTATGACTAGAGGCTGTCTACAAATAGTGATAAGACACTAGTGAGAAGAAAGACTGAAAGGATAGATTCAGATGAAAATGACAGTGCAAATGTGAAAGTTGAGACCATTGGCTCCGAGGTTGAGAACCGAAGTTGACTCTTCCTCGCCACTCCGGACGTCTAAATTGCTATGGCCTCAACCACCTCTAACTACCCTAAGGGGATAAGGTTCAATTTAGATTCACATACACCACGATACAGACAACAGATAGCTACTGTACGTAATTGAAATGACTGATTCCAGCGATAATGTACAAGTTTTATTTACACCTATAAACAAAACTCAAATACATGTCAAATACATAAAAAAATGCAGTGTAAGCACTCCTGGAAAAACAAATTCAGGCAAAATTACAAATGATGTATCATCAAACCCAACCCTTCACCCACAAGTTTCACCTGTATGGAGAAAGAAGGTAAGATTAAATTAAATAAACCACACTGCACTTGGTGGGGTCTCAGATGTCGAGCCTCCACTCCAAACTAGCTGTTCTAACTTCTAATGTTGACTCTAAGTACCCAGTCAGCTGGAACTACTACGAAATGTCTACACCAACTCTGCACAGACTTCGTTTCTACACAGCCTATCCTGAAATCTCCTGAACACTGCTACACAACTAACTCGTCTAAAACTTCAGCAGCTGACCTCTGCTATGCTTTGAACAAAACTGTATCAGTTCTGCCTATCTGCGCTGACTTCTGTAGAGAGTATGTTCACCCTATCTCTCTCCACAATTCTTGAAAATTGATGACTAAGGTTTTAAAAGAACCCCAATGGATTCTGGACTGGAAATGTAACTGGTTTCTCCTATCACTCTGGATTTACCTGCCCGCTCCCTCCTCTGGGTTCAGGCCTTCGGCGTTATTATGGCCCGGACGAAGCGAAATAAATTACAACCACGCTGGCAGCATGCCACATCTGCGTGTGTCACAGAACGAGCTCAGCGCTCAGGATTTATCCAACAAATCCTATTCCACTCGAGAAATGTCTTCCCCTGCCTGGGAAAAACGGATTCTCTATACTTCGTCCGCCTCTGGCAAAAATCTCAAACCCTTCTCTGTGTGAGATTGCCAACTCTTGCCGGGGAAAAGTTATTGGAACTTTTCGCTCTATCCCTCAGAGCCGCGATACCTGCTTTTAGACAGAAAAAATTGCAACTGCTAAACAACATGTAAATAATACATTCCTAAAATAACTCCCTGACTCTCTTTCCGTCATGTACCACCATGCAAAATAATCAGGCCAACAAAGTCCGCTCCTCCACTCAACTCCCTTCTCTACCTGAGCCCAAAGTAAACATTGGCTGACCCAGATCGTCTGTTCTGCCTGACTAAGTCCGAGCAACAACAATATTTCACTGGTCCTATCTGGGCAGACGTACTGTGGCCTACTTCTTACGCTGACACTACCTGCAGCAATGTTTACCACCAATAACTAGACCTCACTCTAGAAATCATTACATTCCCGTACAGTATTATTAATCACCTCAAAATGAAATAAAATATTATTCCCTTAACAGAAATAATTTCATCTCCGTCTTCTGAATACTCAGAACCACAATACATAATATCCGTATAACCCTTTTTTACGCTAGCATCTACCTGCCATCAAAAGTTATACATAACCCCAGGTTATCAACTGAAAACCCCGTAGTTCAACAACGTGCTACAATCTTACCACCACGTGCTCCTGCATAAATATTAATTAAATGATAGCACCCACGTGCTCCTCTCCCCTCACCCCTCTGAACATCGTCTCGAATAAATATTCAGTAACCAACGCACCCACGTGCTTACAAATTACCCCTCTTTCACTCCCGTCCACAGATAGATGTGTAACTATATAAATAACTAGCAGCATTACACTCTCAATAAAATCACAAATACCCATGCTCCTGCGTATTCTGAAAATTAACATAAACCCAAGATGCGGGCTTCAGCACAGGCCTACTTTGAAAAAAATCCACAGCACACCCGTAACATCACAACTTTTACACCATCTAAATACCGCTATTCCTTCAATAAGGAATTTATATGAACCTCTTAAGTTTCTCAAGTCTATCACTAAGATAGTATTGATGGCGCTGGTATTAAGAATTAACATTAAACTTAAACTGCCAAAAGAAACTTAACTGATCGGCCTAGGACTAGAAAAATTAAATAAAGTACCACGCAAAAATCATGCTTACCAAAACTCGAATTTTCCCACTGAAAGGCAATCGACAATTTTGACTCTGGCACGCGGCTGGCAATTACATTAAGAGAACGAGAATTAAATTACGGGCCTATTTATCCTCTTAGATCAGCACGCTGACCTCGTGACGTCATATGCGTGGCTTTGATTCAATTCAAGACTAATCGACAAATAAGAGAAGACTCTAGGCAGAAATATGTCTCCGACTATATAAGGAAAAGACGATGGTCATATATCGGTCATGTCCTACGAATGCAAAACAACAGAATACCACTACAGGCGCTCACTTGGGTTCCTGAGGGTAAGCGGAAAAAAGGAAGACCAAAAGAAACACTCAGAAGAACAATAATAAGAGAAGGAAGAACGTTGGGCCTAAATAATGTGCAAGAGCTAAGAGGAGTGGCGTCACAACGAACAACCTGGAGAGCACTGGTTTCTGCCTTATGCGCCGTGTTTGGCGCTTAAAGAATTTATTATTATTATTATTAATCAATCATCGTAAACAATTCTGATGCAACCGGTACTGCTAACCCCTTTAGACAAAGAAACGGGATTAAGCTCTGCACTCTACTGTCTAATGAAGCAAAAATGGCCGAAATATATTTAATTCCCGAAAAATACGTCTATGGCCACTCAAAGTTAAAAAGACTAAACTGGTGCAAAACTGATCTAGGCTCTATCGTCCTCCCTATATAAAAATACTGCCACAATTTCCTACACACCAACTCTAAACTCCATAAAGAAGAAACATAAAGCAGATGAGATAAAACTCCATCGTGATCTCACTCTGAAAAACGTAAATAATAGAAGAAGAAACGTGGAGAAGGATTACCTGTAATCCCTCCTAGAAAAAGTGAACAAAATGCAAGGAGAAAAAGACATGGGCCATTTGAAAGACAGAATCTCAGTCCACTTCATCACAGAGCCTAAAATACTTTTAACAGGAATTTCGCTGGATTAAACCAGCTGGGGGCTCGAACAAGCCACACCATTGCGTAAAACTTCACAAAAAACTATAGTGCTTACCTGTGGGTTTCAGGAGATAATTGGTATCGCGCCAGAAGAAAGCTTTTATCTTAGAAAGCTATTATCTCGGTAAGCACAAAAGTGGAGAAATATGAACCGAGGAATAAGGAAATGATTAGCTAGACACGCACAACGTTTATTATAAAAGACAGGATGGTTTTCTTTTAATCCCTCCAATAGAAATATTTTGTAGCAGGCAATGGAACACAGGTAAAAACTGAGAGCAGCGTTTATAATTTTGTGAGACGTGTCTAGATTATTAACAAACAACAAGCAACAAAAAGATAGGAAAAAACAAATATTCCCTTCGTTTTCTTTTTTTGGGGTCTATATATATATCAAGGACATAAAAAGGTAGTTTCATAGCAGATAACGCAGTAGAGTATTGATGTGTTAGAGATTTCCCTAGACTAGGTCCAGCATCGAGAGGTGGGGGAGACCAGTTCCCTTCCTCGCTGCCTTTTCTTTCCCTATCTCATAAAAGGACATAGCAATAGTAAAATAAAAGTAAATGCCTTAGAGCAGCGACAGGCAACACAGAAGCTGGGTATCTACTTTAGAAACACTGAGCCTTCTAAAGATCCACCTTTATTTTTATTTATTTATTTTTTAAATCAACAAATACCCAGTTGATACCTTTAAGATAATGTCTATTGGGGTTAAACATTATGAATATACAGTACAAACAACTCAAATTGCGACAGGGTATATAGAGATTAGCCTTAGAACACGGAAGGGGATACACCATAAACACGACTAGAGTTCGATGTACGTAAGATACGTATTGTATTGTTGACGATAAAACACGTATTATACGCGTACGGTAAAACTTCCGTACGTTGACATACATTGCATCACTACGTCAAATGTTTCAAAACCGGAAAATTAATCACCGATTGAACCATATTATGCTATCCTACATAAGGTAGACAGCAAAAACTAAAAGCAATTTAATTTACTCATTTTTCATTCTAATATCGGGCACAAACAACAGAAGTAGCAAGACTCTTGTTACATAAAGACAAACAACTTTTTTTTTTAAAACACAGTATACGCCAGTTACGTAATTTCACGCTAACATATGGATAGCGCCCTATGTCAAACTTACGCATATTAATTTAACGTATAATAATAACTGAAGGAATATGCCTTCACACTAGGTCAAGATGGCCGTCTGTTCAATCTCGCAAGGCTGAAGGCAAAAACAACAATCAAAAGGATCACCATAAAAGACTTGTTATTCGCTGACGACGCTGCAGTCGTCACTCAAAGCCAACTGGAGCTTCAGAGCTGGATGAATCGCTTCACCCAAGCATGCAAGGATTTTGGCCTCACTATAAGTCTAAAGAAAACAAATGTGCTGAGTCAGGATGTGGGTGTTGCACCAGTTATCACTATCGATAATTATGAGTTGGGAGTGGTACACCACTTCACATACCTGGGGTCTACCATCAATGACAAACTCTCTCTGGACACAGAAATTGACAGCCGCATTGGCAAACCTGCAGCTACCTTTGCCTGCCTCACATCGCGTGTTTGGTGAAACTCCAAACTCACAATGAAGACCAAAGCTGCGGTATATAACGCCTGCGTCACCAGCCCACTTCTGTATGGCAGCGAGACGTGGACAACCTATGCTAAGCAAGAAAGAAGGCTCAATACCTTCCGACTACGGTGTCTACGCCACATCCTCGGCATTTCATGGAAAGGAAATGTGACAAATGTCGAGGTGTTGTCACGTGCTGGACTTCAAAGCATGTATACACTGCATAGACATGCAGACTACGCTGGCTAGGCCATGTCCGCCACATGGAAGATGGTCGCACCCCGAAAGATATCTTCTACGGACAACTGGCAGATGGCAAAAGAACAGCTGAGCGACCGCAGCTGAGATTCAAAGATGTGTGTAAGAGAGACATGAGGGCACTGGACATAAATCCAGCAACTTGGGAGGATGAAGCTGCCGATCGCACCACGTGGCGGTGCTTTCTGCGGCGCCACCTCAGATTGGGCGAAAAGAAGCTCACACAACTAGCAGAAGAGAAGAGAAAATCCATAGGAACACAAGGAAAATAAGCAGCTGAGGGCTGTCACCTCAGGGGCGCATTCCCATGTTCAGTTATGACTGAAGGGGCTATTATATTATTATTATAACGTATTATACGCGTATTTTATTTTTTTTTGCTATAAAATACGTATAATACACATATTTTATTCTCAGACGTAACGTACGGTCAAGCATTGAACACTACAGACATTAAGCAATGTCACAACAAACGACAGAGAAATTACAGCCTGGAAGTGTAATATAATACATTAATAATACGAACCACACATTGTAATAATATGCGAATCTACACATGTACGATATTCTGTAAATAAACATGGCTACAAACTGAACATGCTTTTACTGAGTGCCTTCCGAAACATGTGTGTGCTTGTGTAGATGACGAGGTAATGCTTATATACATACATCATAACATTACATGGTGGCAGCGGTCGATACCGGACTGACGCAAAAAACAGCTACACGATAACACGTGAGTACAGTATTCGGCTAATTTTCGTCATCGAGGTCAGCCATGGCGGCGAAACAATATCGCAACGCACCGCAAATGAGATTCGCCGGTCAAGATGATAAGAGTGAAGCTTTCTTGTTATGGCGCCAACGCATAGATCTATATTCCAAGACCACTGGTCTGGAAGGACAAACCCTAACTCCATATATCCTAGAAGCATTGGACGATGAAGGTTTGAAAATTTACAACAGTTTTGCTACCGCCATGCCTGTGGAGTCGGCGAAAGACCCCGCAGCCATATTGGACGAATTTGAAAAACGTCTGATAATAAAGCACACGAACTTTAGAGCGGCAAGATTAGAACTTCACCACCTGCGACAGAAACCTGGTGAAAGTCTAGATGATTTTTTCACTCGCATCAAGGAGAAAACAAGTGTATGCAAATTTAACAAAGAAGAAGAAAAAAAGAGCGAATTATCGAACAGATCCTTCTCAGCACACCAATGCCAGAGTTCCAGAAATGGATACTGAGCCAGAGTGATACACTAACTTTACAACAACTTCTGGATGAAGGCAGGAAACACGAGGCACAAGCACTAAACATTAAACAAATTCAGCAAGGTACAGTAACAGCCCAGGTGGATGCAGTAAAAAGCTATAAACCCAAACAAAACAAAAGCAACGGGTTCGAAGCAACAAGAAAAACACAACACAAGCAGAGGTGCTATGTGTAAATGTTGTGGCCTAAACCACATACAAAACCACTGTCCAGCTAAAGACTCTACATGTCATTACTGCAGAAAGAGGGGCCACTGGATAAAATTATGTTTCAAGAGGAAACAAGACAGTGCTCAACACAACCTTCACAGCAGAGAGTCATCAAAACAAACACACTTTATGATGACTGAGGACCTTGACTCCAGTGAAGAAAGTGATCCTTCCACATTTGATACTGTGAAGATACTAACTTTCAGTAATGAACCAAAGAGAACGCAGGCTTTCTGCAAGGTACAATTCCGAATACCAGGAATTAAAAGGCACAAAGAAAGATATATTCGGTTCAAGATAGACACAGGTGCCCAAGGTAACACTCTACCCTTAAGAATATTCAGACAGATCATGCCTGACAAGGTGGATGAGCAAGGATTTCCCACAAGGGATGTAAAAAGTAGGAGTGGCAGGACAAAGCTAAGAGCTTACAATGGAACAAGTATAGACTGTTTCGGAGCAGTAACACTTGAATGTTTATACAGAGACTCTGAATGGACATCGTCAACATTTTACTTGGTAGATGTTGAAGGACCTGCAATTTTGGGTTTACCAATGTGCGAAAAGCTGAGTGTGGTAACTATTAACAACATTAAAGCTGACAAAAAAGAACATCTTACTCTACACGTCACTGGAGTAGATGACCTTAAACAGCGATTCCCAGAACAGTTCGACAGAATAGGCAAACTTCCAGGAAAGGCAAGATTCTTTTTAAAAGACAACGCTGAGCCAAAGATAGACCCACCTAGAAAGTATCCTATACATGTTAAACAGAAACTTGCCACAGAACTAGAAAAGATGGTGCAGAATGATGTTATTAGAAAGGTTGAAGAGCATTCTGATTGGTGTAGTAGTATCACAACCGTTCTGAAGCAGGATGGTTCTCTTCGGGTTTGCCTTGACCCAAAACACTTAAACAACAGTCTAAAGCGCTGTCCACACAAAATGCATACAGTGGAAGAGATAACTCACAGATTCCACAATGCCAAATATTTTTCTAAACTAGATGCTGTACACGGATACTGGAGTGTTGAGATAGCAGAGGAAAGTCAACTCCTTACAACTTTTCGAACACCATTCGGCAGATATTGTTTCAAGAGACTCCCATTTGGTTTGAATGTATCACAAGACATCTTTCAACAGAAGATTGACAACATTGTTGAGCAATGTTCTGGTACAGTGGCTATTGCGGATGACATTGTAGTCTGCGGCAGGTCAGAACAAGAACACGACCGTAACTTGATTAACTTGATGCATGTAGCACAGGCCAATGGGCTAACATTCAACAGCAAAAAGTGTACAATTAAGGCAATGGAGATACAATTTTTTGGATTGCTGTACACCCAGAATGGTGTAAAACCAGACCCTAAAAAGGTTGAAGATATTCATGACATGCCAACACCAGCTACAAAGAAGGAACTGCAACAATTCTTAGGTGCTGTCAATTTCCTAGCACAATTCATACCAAATTTGTCAGCTGCTGCAGAACCTTTGCGATCTCTACTACAGAATGAAACTCCGTATGAATGGTCAGAAGACTACCAACACATATTCAACCACTTGAAGACCCTCATATCATCTGATGCATGCTTGAAATACTATGACATGCAAGCACCCACTTTTCTCATGGTTGATTCCAGTCTGAAAGGCCTAGGAGCAGCACTTTTGCAACCAGACAAAACTCCTGAAGGACACTATGCCAAAGAACTTCGTCCTGTAGCTTACGCAAGCAAATCATTAAGTTCTGGCGAAAAGAAACTTGCAAACATTGAAAGAGAAATGCTAGCTGTACGTTTTGGAATCAAACGCTTCCACACATTTCTTTTCAACCGCCCATTTACAATTCTCTCAGATCACAAGCCACTTGAGATGATTCATAAAAAACCAATAGCTTCAGCACCACCACGACTACAAGCTCTGTTATTGGAAACACAAGGTTATGATTTTAATATTCAGTATATCCCAGGAGAGGATATAGGTCTTGCAGATGCTCTCAGCAGACTACCAAACCCCAACAAGACAGCAGATCTTACCCCAAACATCAAAGTTGATTTTGTCAAGTTTAGCGATAATCGGCTTGAACACATCAGAGAAGACACAATGAGAGATCCTATCCTTAACTCTCTCAAAGAACTGATATACCATGGATGGCCAAGCTCTATCAGGGAAGTTCCAACACACATCCGTCCATACTACTCGATGAGGGACGAGTTAAGCATCGAAGATGGTCTGATCCTTAAAGGAGATCGCATTGTTGTACCAGAAACACAACGCGATATCATCCTTAAACAGCTCCATAATAGTCACCTTGGTATTGTGAAGACACAACTGAGAGCAAAGAAAGATGTTTACTGGCCACAGATAAACAAGGACATAGAAACACTATGTAAAAAACTGTTCAATTTGCCAAGAACATGCAAATAGGCAGTGCAGAGAACCTCTCATACCATCAGACATACCATTGAGCCCTTGGAGCATTATAGGAACTGATATTTTCTCAATCGACAATAATGACTATCTTATTATTGCTGATTACTACAGCAAATTTCCCATCATTGAGAAACTTCCACAACCCTCACCATCAGCTGTTATTGCAGACATTACAAAGAAGTATTGCAGCATGTTTGGCATCCCAGATGAAATTAGATCAGACAACGGTCCACATTTCTCAGGTCAAGCATACAGAAACTTCACTAAGGACTGGAAGATCAAACACACAACATCATCACCTAGATACCCTAAATCTAATGGTTTCATTGAGAGACAGATACAAACTATCAAGTCAATCATGAAGAAAACAAGAACAGAGGATGTACACCTAGCACTCTTGAGATGGAGAACAACACCAGTAGACAGTAAGATCGACAGTCCAGCAGAACTTATGTTTGATAGAAGAATTAAAGACCTCCTACCATCTAAGGTCCACTTCCGTCCACAACATAGAGACAGCACATATGATCAACTTCAGCATCGTCAGCAAGTTCAGAAATCCAACTATGACAAATGTGCTAAAGACTTACCACCATTATATCCTGGTCAGCATGTGACCTCCCAGCCGATACAGACAGTGTCACACGATACTTTCTGTGAAAAATGGAAAAACATTTTTTTTTCAAAAAAGGGGGGGCTACAAACACATTGTAATAATATGAATCTAACATGCTGTAAATTTACTGAGTGCCTTCTGAAACATGTGTGTGCTTGTGTAGATGACGAGGTAATGCTTATATACATACATCATAACATTACAGGAAGAACCAACACAGAAATAAAATCCAATGGATAAATGCTACATAGAGTAAAGAACACTATATACCCAAATTATAACCACATGGAGTTTGAACCGGGTATCCCATGCAAAAGTCAAACACCAGTTTTCCTATTCATTCATTCATTCATAACCCTCCACTCCCAAAGGAGCATAGGCCTTCAACAAACACATGCCAAGTCCTCCTGTCACGTGCCATCATCTCAAGTTTTTTCCACGTTCTCCTCATCATTTTCACCTCTGTTTCCAGCTCTCTTTTCCATGTGCTTCTTGGTCCACCTCTGCCTCTCCCGCCCTGGGGGTTCCAGAACAAGGACTGCCTTGTAGTGCTATCAACAGGTTTCCTCAGTGTGTGTCCTATCCATCGCCTTCTTCTCATATCTTGTTCCACTGGCACGTGTCTAGTTCTTGTCCTCAGTTCCGCGTTGGTAACCTTGTCATACCATTTTAATCCCTCTATTCTACGCAAGCACCCATTTATGAAAGTCTGTAGCTTTTTGGTTGTTGTTTTTGTTGTTCTCCATGTCTCAGAGCCATACAATAGGACTGACTTCACATTTGAGGAAGATTCTTATTTTCGTGTTGGATCCGATTTCTCTTGATCTCCATATATTTCCCAATGCAATGAAAGCTCCTCTTGCTTTTTGTATTCTTAGTTTGATATCACTGTCTGTCCCTCCAACTTTGTCTATATTGCTGCCAAGATATGTGTACGATTCTACATCTTGGTGCTTCTTCAAGTTCAACTCTGTTATCATTACCTGCATTTATTCTCATTATTTTTGTCTTTTCCCTGTGTATTTTCAGACCCAATTGCTGTGACCTCTCATCGAGTGTAGTTTTCCTATGCATGGACGAAAAATCAAATTAAAAAACAAAACCTTGATAAAACCATGTTTGTTTTCATGTTTCAAAGTATTTGGAATTAGTGCCATCTAATTGTAGTTTTTATCTCTGTAGTTGCGGTCTGCTTCCAGCTATTTTATCAAATGAGAAACAGACAATTTATTCACATAAGAGTCAGACAATTTCATCAAATGAGAGGCAGGCAATTTCATCAAATGAGAGTCAGACTATTTCATGAAATGAGAGGTAGACAATTCTATCAAATGAGAGGTAGACAACTCCAAGAGAGGTAGACAATTCCATCAAATGAGAGGTAGACAATTCCATGAGAGGTAGACAATTCCTATCTCACGAAGTTCAGATTAAAGTGAATGTCTGTAACCTAGCTTGTACGTTTTCACTGGGAACCAGAAAAATTGAAGCGTAAATCCCCGGGATACAACGTATTTAAATGGCGGTGGGAGAGGGTTTGTCAGAAATTTCTCTGGCTTTAAATTATTTCTCTTTTCCCCCCACAGTCACCTAGAGATTTACCAGATCATCACCTGGGATCTACTGGTAGCTCGGGATTTACTTTATGCCAACCCCTGCCTTAGATTATGTTATATAGCATGGTGAAGAAAGAGAGACAAATGGATAGGCAGACAGACAGATAGACTGGCAGACAGTCAGATAGACAGACATACAGTCTGAAAGACAGACAGCCGGAGAGACTGAGTCGGACAGACAGTCAGTCGGACAGACTGACTGACAATCAGACTGACATATAGACAGTCAACCCAACAGACAGTCGGACAGACAGACAAACAGTGAGATTGACAGACAGTCGGAAACAGAAAGAAAAACAAACGGAAATTTCAAGAATTTAGAAAGCAATGAATGAAGAGCCTCAGGCTTGGCATTTTACCCACGTCAATTTTTGACAGATAGGATCAGGGGCCCAGTGGAGCATGCCTGATACATCAGTAGATGAGTTCACACTCCCCTAATTCACTAATCCCATGTGGAATCGATAATCAGGGGCCAATGACTCTCCTCTCGTCTGCCTCTACCCCTCTTACCCAGCGGATTCCAGAACAAGAGCTGCCTGGTAATGATTTTTTGTGCCCCTGGATAGATGGCCTCAGCATGTAAAGAAAGTAATATTTATTAACTATCATTAAGCTTCCTGTGGAGAATAGGCCTTCAACTAACTGACGCCAAGTCTTTCTATCTTGTGCCATCATTTCAAAGTCTTTCCGTGCCCTCTGTAGACCTTTCATGTCTATCTGCAGTTCAGTTCTCCGTGTGTTTTATGTCTCCATCTATCCCTTACCCCGGGAATTCCAGAACATGGACTGCCTGGTAACGCTATTAACATGTTTCCGCAATGTGTATCCTGTGCCAAGCAAAAGCATCAGAGCTACATTTTACGTTCATGATCTTCTTGTCACAATGTCTCGCTCCATGGGAAGCATGGAAGGTCACCATTGCAGTTGACTCGCCTAACAGAAAAAATGCTAAAGTACTCACACAGTGGTTTTTTTCTAGAGCAATTTCTTTTATATAATGAAGTTTCTGATCCTCGTAGAGTCTCCTAAGCAGCCTTTTACGATAGGTTTGATAGGATGTCCTGCTTCTGTTCTTTGCTCCTAGAAACCACATGGCAGCAATGTCATGATGTGACAAATATTGTCTTTTCCCTCATTAAATGCTGATATATAGCACTCTTCTACTTCTCTCTTTACTGGTCTTTTCCCAAATTTTCTTTTTAATTTAGTTATGTCTGTTGTTTTCAGAACATGTTTTGTCGTGTCCCAAATCTTCTTTCACTCTAGAATGAATTTGTTAAACAAATTTTTTTTTTGGTCTGCGTTCACATAATTTTTTTTCTCAAGTAACTTCAGAGCAGAGGCAGAGGCCTTAAAAACTGCAACAGGGATTCTAATGGCAGAGGAAAGCAAAGAGAGACAAGTTATTTTCTTCACAGATGTACTGTCAGTAGTGAGGAGCCAAATAATGCAGACCTAGATGACCTAAGAGTAGTGCTCCACAAACTATGTCAACGATTCAAAAAGAGTTGTGATACAATGGATCCCATCTCATTGCAGTATTCCCGGTAATGAAGAGGCTGACAAATTGGCAAAGGAAGATGGTAAGCTATTTCAACCTGATACAAGCATAACTTTTGTAGAGACAAAGAGTTTTATCAGAACCAGATACAGAAAAAATTGGGATGCAGAGCATCCAGGATACACACAAAATGATGCATATTACCATCTCAGCAGAAAAGAACAAGTGATAATCTTCAGACTCTGCACGGGCCACAACAGATCGGGATATCAGTTTGACAAGCTAAAGACAGGAACTACCGATGAGTGTAACTGTGGCAATGATAAAATGACTGCTGAACATCTGCTTCAAAGAAGCCCAGCTTATGAACAACAAAGAAAGCACATATGGCCATCACCAGTACCATTCCTGGAAAAATTCTATGGAGATACAAATAGCCTCAAGCTGACTATTGCTTTCATTGAAAATATTCAAGTAGACATCTGAGAGTGTATGTAGAAGACATAATTTTTGTTAAAACTTTATACCAGTTTTTTTAAATATTTGTGCATTTATTTCCTTGGGTAGTTTTAACTTTTCATGACATACATAACGGAGTCTTGTTGTGTCCCTATTCTTCTTGTCTTCTAGAATGAATGTCTTAAATCTTCTTTATTTTTCTTCTATTTTGGTCAGGGTTCATATAATGTTTATACCTTATACAAGGTTATTTTATTTGTGTATTTTACTTCATCGGATAGTTTTAACTGTTCATGACATACAGAACATTATAGTTAAAACTACACACCCCACTGAAAGTGGAAAAAAAAAAGTTTATCATTTCAAATAAATTTTGTAGTTTTCTATTATTCACTAGAAATTAATTAGCAATCAAAAAACTTTTAAAAAACAAACAAAAGCTTTTATTTAACGATGTAAATTTAACTCCTTAAGTTTCCCAGAGGTCTCTGAGGAGGTTAAAAAAAGAACTAGACGAATGGTGCCTCAGACAATGCTCCTAATGTGAGGTTGTGCATGATGGTTTGCAATCTCATGAAAGAACCACTTCTGCAAAAACCACCAGTGCAGAAAAACAGGAGATGTTGTGGGACACGCCTCCTGCAAGGGTCCAGCTCCAGTTGTGTGCCCCCCCCCCCGGTGCTGGAGGAGTATAAAAAGAGGAAACAAAAGTACAACTTACCATGCAAGCCTTATTTAAATCATATGTATTTTATGAGCTCAGTTTACTTTTGTTCCCTCCTTTTGCACCCCTATCAGCTTATTTCCTCAAAGTGTGTCCTATCCTACACCCACATCTTTTCCTCATCTCCTGTGTCACTCGTATTTGCCTGATTCTTTCCATCAGTTCCCCATTGGTAATCTTGTCATACCACTTTAATCCTTCTATTCTAGAAAAAAAATTGAATCTATGTTCACAAATGTAAATGATGATAGATGGTTGGGTGCGATGGGAGTAGCTGGTGTTGCAGGTCAGTTAGTCTTGGGCACTGTAATAGTAGGTGTTCAACTGATTCCTCATGGTAGTGGCAGTGCCTACAGTTTGGTTCACGTAGTGGGTCTATTCTATTTAAATGTTTATTGACAGGGGCATGGCCTGTTCTCAGCTGGAAAATTAGACTCTGATCTCTTCTTTTCAGTTGTTTAACTGGATCTTGAGGGTTTGGTTTAGCTTGATGTTTAAAGAATGGACGCCCTGTCTGGGAGGAAGCCCATTGGTTTAGCCATTCTTGCTTATAATTGTTTCTCAGGATCTGTTGGCAGGTTTGCAGTGTGGTACTTGATGGGAACTGGGGCAGTGCTGCTCCTTTTTTGGATAGTTTGTCGGCTTTTTCATTTCCTGGGACTCCGACATGCCCAGGGATCCACTGGAGTGTAACTTCGACGCAATAGGAAGTGAACAGATGGTCAATTAATCTACAGATGTTATTAATATTAGGAGACATTTTGCTTTCTAGGGCTTGAAGTGCTGATTTTGAGTCTGAGAATATAACGATATCCTCAGGTGGAGTGATGCCACTTTCAAAGTCTGAGATTATCCGGCACAATGCTTTTACAAATGTAAATAAAAGACTAAACAATGAAATTTAAAAACATCTGAAAAACATTTATTAGTTATTACATTCTTCTCCAAAAAACAAACAAATATATTTATAACAAAATAGTGCCATAAAAAACACAATAATTAATGCAATGAAATGTTTTTGGTTTTCAGTGGCATTTGTGCACATGATATCAGAGTCAGGTCCTCATAGTAAACCTGACCATAAGGTCTTTTTATATTTGGACACGCACCCTAATATAACCGACGGACAATATGTCTAGGCTGAATGGAGAAGCACTTTGCAAAAATGAGGCAACATTTAAAAAAATTACATTTGAGCATCAACCTTTTAATACGATGTCATGTAAGATGACATGGCAATTCAGCACCAGCCCTTCAAGATTACATATAAGCTTACATGGCATATGATCACAAACCATTCAGTTTAATACCAAGTCAGATCATATGGCCTAGTTCATCATCATCATTTTTCTTTTAGCTCCTCGTGGCACATGGAGCCACCACTGCAAGAACCCCAAACCAAACATTATAGCATGCTCCTTGCAGGAGTGATCTCCACAGCAATGTCTTTCACATGATGAGCTTGCCAGCCTCTTGAACAACTTTATATTAGTCGTCTTGTATGACATGCCTGTGGGAGCAGTAGTCCTGTTCTTTCTTCGTCTCACCAGAGACCCCCTGGAACTACATGGGGCACATGGTTTAGTTAAGCCTGGAAATGTATGATCTTCCTCCACTCTTGAGTGGGGGGGTCTTTGTGGACTTCAAAAGTTGGATGGACTGTCTATGTATAAACAATATTTAATACTTGACAGTTAGACATACCTAATACATAACTCAAAAGACACAGCATCAACAGTTAAAGGTCACGACAGTCCCGTGGTGTAGATACTTCTGTAAGGGAGTGAAGTGTTAGAGACTTCACCTACACTTCCCCTCAGCTTTATGAGGGGGAAAAAAAAGGGGGGTGGGGGGTGATCAGTTCCCTTCATTATTGCCTTTATCTTTCCTAACACATAAGTAGAATCAGATACCCATATTTACAACTGGGGACACTTGGGCTTTACACAGCATGGTTCTGAGCCTGGTCCGTTTTCCTCAACAACCAGGCACTCTAGTCACTCTACCAGTCAGATGCTGCTCCATCAATGGTTGCATTATATTATTCCCAAGCACTGACTTTTTGACCTTTACATGATATTATTTATAACTCTAAACTAAATTACATAATTTGTGACAACAAGCAATTATTCACAGCTGTAACATTTTACAAGCACGATATATCAACCTTAATGCATTTTAATAATTACAAACCTTGTTAAGTACTGATAACTATATCATGATAAGAATTATAACTACAAACCCTGTTCAGTAATCATATTTTAAGATTTGTACTTGTAACTTCAAACCCCAATAACTGCTCATAATTTCAGATCTTGATGTAAGTATGCATAAATAACTGTCTTCATCAACATCATTACTATTCAGCATCCTTGGAGCATAGGATCCCATTTACACGCCCACTGAGGCATATTTGGAATATGGTGACCATATTTTCTCGACCATCGGCACACTAGGGGTGATGTGGTCAGCATCACGCCGGCCGCCTTAACCTTCCCAGAGTTGCTCTGGTACCCAATTGGGGCTGGGTCGACCCAGGAGCCGTTTGCAGTCTAAAAAAATCCCACCTCAACTGGGGATCGAACCATGGACCACTGAACTAGGAAGCCAGTGCTCTGGTCCAGTGCCATTCACTCAAGTTCTTTCCTTGTCTTCATTATCTCTTTCATTTCTGTCCCTAGTTCTCTTCTCCATGTGTTTTTGATCTACCTCTACCTCTCCTACCCTGGGAATACCAGAACAAGGACTGTCTTATAATGCTATCATCCGGTTTCCTCCATGTGTGTCCTATCCATCACTAGCATCTTCTTCTCATCTCTTGTTCCACTGGCACCTGGCATTTGACACTACCAAAATGCAAGTTCTGTCACAGTTGGCTCCTCAGCAGGTTTGAACCCTGGTTCAGACATGAAAGGCAGGGCTGCTAACCACAATGCTAATGGGAGAAGAATAATTTTTCAATTTAAAATTGAATAATCCATTAACAAACAACTTCTTCTTTGCCTTTCAGCTGCTGCAGAGCATAGGCAGGTCTTCAACCACATCTCTTCAAACATTCTGTCTGGACAGCCTGTGACTTCAACCACATCTCTTCAACCATTCTGTCTGGACAGCCTGTGTCTTCAACCACATCTCTTCAACCATTCTGTCTGGACAGCCTGTGTCTTCAACCACATCTCTTCAACCATTCTGTCTGGACAGCCTGTGTCTTCAACCACATCTCTTCAACCCAGGGTTCATAGCAAATTTCTTCAAGCATTTTCCAGGCTTTTTCCAGGTTTTTCCAGGTCCAGCACGTGATTTTCAAGGATGGGAAACTCTAATATTTTCCTCATCTAATTTTCTCAGATATAATTATCACTTTGCTGACCAGCAATCCGGAGCATTACCGTCTCCCATTACCAAGGGTGTTTGCAGATTTCTTTAAAAAGAACATTTTTTTTTTTTTAAATTCATAAAAGATTGAAAAACAGACATCTTTTCCCAGTTTTTAGCGAATTTGTTCAACGTCAGCGCAATAAAATGTTAGTGACATGGATGTCAATGAATAAAATAAGCTTGATTGACATATTGATTTAATGATTAACGTATATCAACATAAAAGGCTAATAAAATTGTGAATAAAATGCAAAAAAAACTATTTTTCGTGTTTGTCTTTTCTGAATGTATTCTGCGTCTGTGGCATGACAATGAGCGTTTGTAAATGTTTGAGTAGCTACGTACCTCTAGTTGGAGTCTGAGCTGCTTCCTTTATTAACTGGGATTGAAGTTGTAGCTGTAGGCCTCTGCAAGAGTCTTTGTCTGGATCGTTGATAATCCTTGACTGTGTGGTATAACTTGAAGCAGAATATCAGGCATAGAGGTACATTGCAATCTGGGCAGTACATGCAAGTCTGGCTTCTGTTCCCTGCAGCCTTACACACTTTACAGTCTGGTTTGTACCTTGTCCTTTCATATTTATCAATGAAGTGGTGCTCAGTAAGTCGTGTTGTTGTGACCTGTGGTTTTGAAGGTGTCACATTACGTCGAAGAATAGCAGGTTCAATAAGAGTCATACTGACATCCTGATCTTTGCTTTGATCTTTTTTTGTAGAGTTGGCAGTGTTGTAGGTTATGTGCCCATTGACCAGGGCAGTTTCAACTAAGAAATGATATAAAAATAGGATATGTGTGGGTAGGGGTAGCTTGCACCTAGTTGGCTGAAGTAGTCGACACCTCCCATACTTTTGCTGTATTTTTCTGCAAGCAAAGGCTTCTGAATTGTTCTGCCCTAAAGAATTTGTCTTTCTGTCTTGTTTATATTATCATTGGAGTGAACAGTAGATATAAGGTTAAATCTTTTCATATCATGCCAGGTGACTGTCGGCATGCCTTATCTTCTGTCGCACAAAACACAGGATGATTTGTCTTTTTCAATTTGAGTTGTTTTTTCTTCAATGCTACAGGAAAATGCTTCCTATTTTCAGCTACTGTTCCAAATGCAAAAATCTGAATTTCAGGTCTTGAAATAAAGCTGAAGGCTGAATAAAAACTACCACAGAAGAGAATATGTCCCTTGTTGCGTATGAAATTTGAATTAAAACTATGGTGACTTTTCACTGAAAAAAGAGTCCAAATAATCTCAGCTCTGAGAGTTTCTTCCTTGGTCACAAATAATGTCACATCTGTAGGTCTCCTAATAGAGTTAGATGTTTTTGACGTGTCCGAGGGAATAGTGTTAGATAGTTTTGATGTTTCTGAGGGAAAAACTGCTCCTTAGGGTTGTGTTCTTTTCTGTTTAAAAAACAAAAACAAAAATGGTAAACACAAATAACTTATAAGTAGGCCTAAGCTATGTATATTTACCAAGTCAAAGTTCTAAACGCATGAATAATATAGTCAAACAATATTTAACTAGAACAAAAGTTAATATATAGTAATTGGGAGGGTGAAGGTATGATGATATCCTTATAACACTTATGATAAGTGAAAATCTATTAAATATCTAACTGGAAACATCAGGCCTTTACACACACACACACCCCCTCCCCATCTTTACTATTTTTGTTTGATTTTTTTTGTTGGGGTTTGTTTTGTTTTATCGTTTCTGTTTGTTTCGATTAAAAAAAATTTTTTTTTAATTATTTAAAAAATTTTAAATAACATAGGTCTATATTATAACCCTGCAGAGCAGAACGGGATATGTCTCTTCATCATAAATATAATGAAAAAGCATTCAAAATATATTTATTTCCCAAAAATGTGGTGAAATGAACAGTGGGACACGTCTGATAACAGAGTAGGCTATAGGATATGGAATCGCCATCAATTTCTATTCTTGACCATCTCAAACTGTGTCAAACATATTCTCGTAAGCAGTTGTAAACCAAGAAATTTCATTCAAACACTAATTTTGGCCATGGTTAAAAATAACTGTAAATAGGCCTACATTGAAAATTACGGCCGCAAGTACAGTAGGCCTATCTATAAACCGCACTTAGCCTATGTAAATATGTTTTATAAATGAATTTATTACTTACCTCAGTTGAAATGAACGATTTAATACAACATGAATGCGTAGAGACAAGTTCTTGGTGTTGTTGTTGTTTTGTTTTTTTTTAAGTTTTGGCGAGGCGCGTTCCGTTCAACCTAGTCGGTTATATTAGAACGCATATCCAAATACAAAAGGCCCTTAGGTCTGAGGTTATAAATACATTTTTTCCCAGTCGTGGGTTTTTGCTCCGCAGTGAATATGTGTAGTTATGTGTCCTTTCGTAGCAGTTAGGGTTAGGTTTAGTATTAGGGTTTGGATTTGGGTTAGCGTTAACCCTAATCCTAACCTTAATACTAAATCTAACCCTAACTGTTACGATACAAGACATAACTACACATATTCACTGCGGAGCAAAAACCCACGAGTAATAGGAAATTACCGCTTTCGAGTAACAACAGACACGCACGCTAAAAATAAATCTGCTTCACATCGTTAACGCAATTCGCCGAAAACGCAAATCGCCGAAAACGCAAATCGCCGAAAACACGAACCGCCGAAAACGTCTGGAAATGGATTTTGTGCCCAAAGGGAAGTAAAAATTCTGCGGTAACTGAAGTTTAACGAAAAATACCATCAATAACCGAAAAATGGAAAACTTCCGATTTTTAATATTTTTTCAAGGTCCGATGCGGGAAATTCAAGGCTGTTAGCCATTTTTCCAGGCTTTTCAAGGCCTGGAATTTTTTTTTTCGTTTTCCAGGTTTTTCAAGGTTTTTCAAGGTCGCTACGAACCCTGTCAACCATTCTGTCTGGACAGCCTGTGACTTCAACCACATCTCTTCAACCATTCTGTCTGGACAGCCTGTGACTTCAACCACATCTCTTCAACCATTCTGTCTGGACAGCGTGTGTCTTCAACCACATCTCTTCAACCACATCTCTTCAACCATTCTGTCTGGACAGCCTGTGTCTTCAACCACATCTCTTCAACCATTCTGTCTGGACAGCCTGTGTCTTCAACCACATCTCTTCAACCATTCTGTCTGGACAGCCTGTGTCTTCAACCACATCTCTTCAACCATTCTGTCTGGACAGCCTGTGTCTTCAACCACATCTCTTCAACCATTCTGTCCGGACAGCCTGATCCTTCTGCATCATCTTCATCCTTCTTTCTGCTTTCAGCTCTCTTCTCAATTTGTTTGGGGGGTCACTTCTATCTTGTTTTCACTCAGGGTTCCAGAAAAATGACTGCCTTAAGATGCTAGGTGCCCCGTGTATTTCCAGGGGTCTCTAAGGACAGAAAGAAAGAATATAACTATTACTCCCTCAAGCATGTCATGACAGACAACTAAAGTGAGGTGCATGGGAAGGGGGGGCTAGCAAACTCATCATGTACAACAAACTGCTACACAAACCACTGCTGAAAAAGCACATTAATGCTTTGGTGCTGGCCCTTGCAAGGGGACAAGCTGCAGAATTGGTTCCATGCTCCATAGGGTGTGAAAATGGAAATGATGATGCCAGGCAACA
This sequence comes from Oreohelix idahoensis, assembly GCA_024509875.1. Lineage (NCBI taxonomy): Eukaryota > Metazoa > Mollusca > Gastropoda > Stylommatophora > Oreohelicidae > Oreohelix > Oreohelix idahoensis. Next base: position 89,272 of record JAMPIV010000234.1, read on the forward strand.
ACTATACTCAGGCAATGACTATTCTACAATACGATCCCCAATGTGGAAGACAAGAAACAGACAGGAGTCAGTGGAGCAGGAAATGAGAAGAAGACACTGGCGAGGGATAGTACACACATTGAAGAAATCTACTGATATCATTACAAGGCAGTTCTTGTTCTGGAACCCCTAGGGTAGGAGAGGTGGAAGGATAATGACAAACACATGAAGAAGAGAACTGGATACACAAATGACGGGTATAAAGCAGGTGTGGAAAGACCTTGAGTGGATGGCACAGGACAGGAGGACTTGGCAAGAATTAGTTGAAAGCCTATATTCCATGAGCATCTGAAAGTGAATGAATTAAAAAAACTGTAGGAAACTATCAGCCAGTGGAGATAACTAGTTTTTATAAAACTGCACAACAAATTACATAAAAATTAAAAAAAGCATACAAATGCAAATATAATCAATGTTATGAGCACAAAAGAGGAATGCTGCCTAAGTCTGCCGTCACCTCCTAGTCATCAGCTTTACGCTTGGGCCTTTTTGGATTTCGTGATCTGCTCTTTGCTTTGCACAGTGGACAGATTGGCGCGTTGCGATGAATTTGCTGGTGGCATGAAAGGCAGGCCTGGGAAAAGAAGCAAAAATAACTCTAACTAGTACTAGTCTCAAAGGAAATCTGCAGAAAAGTCCATCCTGTACCTGCACTGCAAAATTACTTAATAATAGATAATTCAATTCAAACACTTTTAACTTCCTAAGGAGCACAAGGTTTCAACAAAAACACACCAAGTCCTGCTGTGTATGTCATCAGTTCAAGGTCTTGCTCATCATTTTCATTTCTGTCTTCAGTTTTCTTCTCTATGTTGACTTCAGACTGCCTGTGGAACAGGAAACGAACCAGGCAAGTGCCAATGGAACAAGAGATGAAGAAGATGCTGGCAATGGATAGGACACACACTGAGGACATCTGCTGATAATATTTTAAGGTAGTCCTTGTTCTGGAATCGCCCAACATAACAGAGGTAGAAGGAGATCAAAAGGAACACATGGAGAAAAGAACTGCAGACAGACATGAAGGGGGTGAAGAAGACATAGTAAGACATTGAACTGACGGCACGAGACAGGAAGACTTGGTATAAGTTTGTTGAAGACTTATGCTCCTTGGGAAGCTGAAGGAAAGAATTCATGTATGTACCTTTATGGGCCTACAATGCATGTCTGTTCAATCACACATAATTAATCTCTAGAACTTTCTGAAATAATTCATTCATGTACCATCCTGTACCCAAGATCATGAACTATTCATCTGCATATTACAATAAATCTATGGACTTTTCTTAATTCATTCAATCAATCTGGATCCTGCAAGAAGAAAGCACACAGGACTTCCATCGTGGTCTTCCCTAGATGTTAGCCAGCTTATGTCATCCAGAAATTTTCCATTACAGATCTCAGCTTCGCAACAACAACAAATAAAAAAAACTGTCAAGTCTCCATGTCCCCTTGGGATGTTTCTACTCCGTCTGCCTCTTGGCACACATCTTACGATTGTTTGTATCGAAGAATATCACCTGTCATCCACACAAAAAGCCTAACCAGTGCCATCTTCTCATGTCTTTTGTGGCTCCATCTGATGCTCTATAACTAATATGGCATTATAACTTTTAGCAGAAGCACAGACAAACTTATGATTTCTTTATTCTTCATTTCCCTGTGGGGCACAGATCTTCAGCAAATCCATACTCAGCCTTCCTGTCCAATGTCATCTTTTCTAAATCTATCCATGGCTTTTTCCCCTGTCATGTCAAAATCCAATTCTTTATACGTGTGTTTTTAGGTCTACCTCTATATCTCTTACCATTAGGATATTAGAACAAGGGCTGTCTTGTAATGTTATACGCCAAAATCCGCAATGTTTATTCTATCCGACTTCAGCATGCCTCAGTTCCATACTGGTAATCTTGTCACAACATTTCAATTATTCTATTCTGATTAATCTCCTATTTATGAAAGTCTATAACTTTCTGGTTATCGTTTTTGTTGTTCACGATGTTTCACAGCCAAGCAATAGTACTGCCTTGGCATGTGATTGTTGTTTAAATAGGGCTGCTGAGCTTCTCGCTCTTTTGTGGCATTTACCAAGCCGAAGAATCCTTGGTATTATCTACACTGTAGATATAGGCATTTCCAGCGGCTTTTCTGACATCCAGTTTCTCCAGCTTGGCTTGCATTTTAAGGATCATCACATCTGGTTCCATGCTAGGAGGAAGAAGCACATGGCATACTGTGCATGTCCCACCATCCAAAGGAGCTCTCCAAATACGCAGAGTTAAAATACTGTGCTCTGGTTGTGGGATCCCCTAAGGATTAGCCACGTCCTACACAGAGCCACTTCTCACTCCCCCTGTCTATCATGGGATCCACAGTGAGATCCTCCTGCTTGAAGCCAACCAGGTAAAAGCTAGAGTTGTGTCTGAGGCTCAAGTGACTCCTCCAAGCTTAGTGTGCAATGCTGGGTTCTCAGCATGTTTCACCACAGGGGGAATTCCTGGAAGTGTGTGAATGATTTCAAGAGGTAATGAGGGGGTAATCAGCCTCATAGACAAAGGCCGTATTAGAAAAAATGTACACCTATGCATAATGAAAATATTTGTGTACAAATTATACATTTTATTACAAAGAAAATTGTTAAGCTTACATATCTTCTTCTTCTTCCGTCCTTAGCCACCGACCGTCAAAGCAGTCAGTGGCCATTACGCCTAGTGGCGTCTTAGGGCAACAGCAGATAGGTTTTCTTTGCCATTGTTTCCCATCACGCCTATTGGCGTCTTTAGGGCAACGGCAAATCAATCCATTTGCTGTTGTTTCCGTAATCGAAGTGACTGGCAAACGGGTGATCAGCCCGTTGGAAAGCTTACATATAGTCATAATGAAATACAAAAACGATCAGTAAAAAGAATTTAGTTCTTTATTTTTTTAAAATATACGATAACTTTCCTAGTAAAAATAAAATTAAAATTATTAGGTTATGAAAACAAGCCCCTAGAATCCATTCACAGACCCCAAAGGGATCTGTGGAACACAGGTTAAGAAAGCCTGGTCTAAACTGTCACATACTTTTTCAGTCCACAAATTCAATGCACAGTTATGAGTTCAATGTAAGCTATGTTCAACTATTTTATGCAGAGTCTGCTAGGATCTGTATTGTTAAAAAGCTGCTTGTTCTTCTCTCCGTTGTCTGTATAAGAGAGAAATGTTCAACATTATTTATGCTCAGGCCTTCATGATCTTAGGATCATGCCATGCCTTTAAACTTGATAGTTCCAATTCTCATATGGGCAATAATTTCTCTACAGAATTTCCCAGTATTTTCCAAGAACTATGCTGAAGAAGAAGAAGATCGTCTTTCATTGGACTCCCAGTATCGTCTTTCATTGCTGTCCTTTACATATTTTCCATAATTTGTTTTTCCAGCTGTCGCAGCATTGTTCTTTTTCAAAATGTGTCAAAAGAAGCAGGCTTGCCTCTAATTTAACTCTGAAATGATTACCAACATGTGCTGGTATCCTTTAAGACAATAACTGTCCCCAAGATTTTTAATGTTCTTTCCTAAAACACCAGGCAATTTTTTAATTTCTAAGATCTTACTGACTGTTGACAGTCCATGCTTCACTGCCCCTTCCCTCTTGTAGAAAACCTGCACCAAAGCATTCATGTACTCTTGTAGCAGTAGTTTCTGTAGCAAATTGTTTTCCATGATGAGGCTGCTAGCCTCACGTAAAACCTCATATTCGTTGCCTCTTACCACTTGCCTGAGGGAGCAGAAGATCTATTTTTTCTTTGTCTCACTGTAGATCCCCCCCCCCTCCCCCACAACTACACTTAAACTACTATGCTCAAACGGGATCAATAATAACCTCTCCCCACAATTATTAATAGCATTACGTGGTTTAAAAAAAAATTTGCTGCAATAAAATTCTGTTTCGCAAAATCTGAAAAACTCTTACTCAGGTTTCAGTCCGTCAGCATCATCAGAAGTGTCTGGTTGCATTTCAAGTCCAGCCCTGATACGAAGGATATCTATTTCTTCCTTCAAGGGCCTGCACTCTTCAAATAATCGTTTGGCATTCTCATGTGCCTTAGTTCTTTCTTCTTCTGCCTGCTTGATGGTAGTCTCCATCTGTAGATGTGATACACGAATCATGTTAAACATGACAGTGTGTGTGGAATATCATAAGACAATCTGTGGGGGTCTTATAAAGACCTAGTGACAACTGTGCAAACACACAGAAAGCATGATGGGCTTGCATTGCATTTGAAAATCAAAAGAAATCCAATTCAATAAACAAATTGTAGTTTTCAATTCCAGTGTCAAGTCTGTCTTATTATATGGCAATGTATCTTGGACAACAACAAAAATGACAGTTAAGACGTTACAGACTTTTATAAATGTGTGCAGAATAGAAGAATTAAAAGGATATAAGAATGTCAACAATGCGGAACTAATGGCAAGAACCAGAAAAATATTCATTGTAGAAATCAGCTGATAGCATTACAAGGCAGTTCTTGTTATAGAATCCCCACGATAAAATAAATAGTGGGAGACCCAAAAAACACATGGAGATGGCAATTAGAATGCTAAAAATGGTAATGAAGATATGGCAAAAAGTTTTAACGGATGGCACAAGAGACAGGATGGCTTGGCACAAATTTGTTGGAAGGGCTATGGTACATCAATGGTCATTACCCTTCATCTCTATGTAGAGCATAAGGCCTCATACTTTGAACTGTCTGTGCCCCTCCATATCAGCCCTGCTTCTCTTGATCTTTTCTGTACACTCCTTATTCTTCCCTCTCTTTTTTCTTTCCCTGAGGATTCCTTGAAAGTGGCTGCTGTGTTCCACTAAACTCAGGGTCTTCTTGGCGCATGTCAGATCAAATCCATTTTCTTTAATTTCATCATTCATTCATTAACCCAGCTTTCAAAGTCATGACAAGTTCTGTGACAACCACTCAAGGTCTTTTCATTTCTTCTTTATCCCTTAAATGTTGTCTCTAATACCAATGTCCATTTGTTTTTCACTCCATTTTTCTCACATTGGGGATTCCAGATCAGGACTACCTTGTAATGATATGAACTGGTTTGCTCAACATGTGTCATATCCAATGCCCGGGTCTTTTCCACACTTCTTACCTTCGGATGATTTGTTCACAATGTTGAGATGTTTTCCCTTTAGGATGGAGTGGCTGCCATGCTCCAACCCTCCTTAGTCACCTTCTATGACATGCTTGATAGGTAAATCATTGTGATTATTCTTTGCTCCTGTTAAGAATTTATTTCATTTGGAGATCTAAAAATTTCTTAAACTGGAGGCAGCAGAGATGTGGTTCCTAAAAAAGGATGCAAGAGGTACTTTGGATCACCAAAAAATCAAGAGGAAGTTCTTAAGGGGAGGAGCGGGAGATAAATTTTGGTCGAAATCGAAAAAACAAATATTATTGGATTAGTCCATTTTCTGATACTTTAGCATCTCCTGAATCTAAATATAACAGAATTAAATGTCAAAATGTATTCTAAGAATATGTATTTTGACTTTGAAAAAGGTATGGTACGGGGAGATTTTCTCAAACTCGAGAAAATATGTCTAATTAGACCTAGTTTCTTCCATAGCAACCAAGCTTACACTCCTACGTATTATACATCATTGGATTCGCCTAGATCTGGGAAATCCTGTGATGTAGTTCATTTATTTCAGGAACAAAATTATACCCGCCAAAATCGAGAATTTATAGGTCTCGTATTTTACCGATTATTTCCATATATGGAAATCATCGGGCGTTCGTCAACATCGGCTTTTTCCGTGTAGGTAGAGCACATTATTCTAAACTGTTCATTGGCTGTGTGAATCCACGTGACTTGTAACCGCTGTGTTTACACTATGGCGTCGGATTCATAAATTCTGTTTACACATTTAGTTAGTCTCATTTTTCAGAACTTACTTACTTACTTAGTTGTTCCCCTTCTACCGTGAGGTGTAGAGGTTTGGAAGAGAGAGCGCCAGACTATCCTATCGGCTGTCCTCCTCCTGGCCTGGTTCCATTCTAGTCCTCGGTCCTTCAAAGATTGTCTAATGTTGTCCTCCCAGTGGACTCTGGGTCGTCCTGGGGGTCTGGATCCCTGGCTCTTTGTTTCCCATGCTTGTCGTGGTAGCCGATCTTCTCCCATTCTGCAGACATGGCCAAACCATCTTAGTTGGGACTGTTCTACTTGGGTCTGCAGGGGGTGGGATTTTAGGCCTTGGCGTATCGTCTGGTCGCGGACCATGTCTCTTCTTGTTACTTCAACCACCTTCCTCAGATACCTCATTTCTGAGGTTTGGATCTGGCTTTTGTGGGTTGTAGTCATTGCCCATGACTCGCATCCATATGTCAAGACTGGGACATAGGTGGAGCGGTATACAGCCATCTTCGTTTTCTTACCAACCTCTCTCTTGCTGAGGAATCCTCGATTTATGGCCTGAAAAAGTCTCCCAGCAGCTGCTTTTCGAGTGGCCAACTCTTCTTTGATGCCTCCCTTTCGGTCTATAATAGCTCCGAGATATTTAAAGTGGTCGACCTGCTCCAGGACCTGTTCTCCCAGCTTAATCTGATGTCTTCTTTCTTCTCGTGATATCACCATGGATTTTGTTTTAGAGCTACTTATGACCATCCCTCTCTTCTCCAGCTCTTCCTTCCAGACTTGCAGGTTGGATTGGAGATGTGCCTCTGATTTAGCAATCAGGGCAACATCATCAGCAAATGCCAGCTCTGAAATACATACCTGTCTCATCTTCCAGTACCCCACTGAATACTTTCTTGTTCTCTCCTTATATGACTTGATAACATCGTCCATGTGGAGTATGAAAAGATAAGGTGACAGGATATCACCTTGTATTACACCAGTGGTGGTCCTGAACTCTTCTGACTTATGGTTTGCTGTCCTCACATAATTCCTGCAAGACTTGTAGAAACTCTGTATAGCATGAATCAGAGGTGCTGGAATGTTCTTCCTTGCCAAACAGTCCCAAAAAGAACTTTTTGTGTGAAAATGCACTGAAAAAAGAATAGCTTTCGTCATCTAAATCTGGAAAAGGCCAGGGTGAAGCAATGGAACCAAGACAGTGCAGGTAAAAGTCACTAATTCTGTTATGGTAATGGTACAAAATTAATCACTTATAGAAAGCCAGTCAGTCACATGTGGTGAGGTCATGCAAAAAAACATTTACACATATTTGGTTTTGATTTACTCTGTTAGCACTGAGTGGAGGAAGGAAGAAGGTACTATATTTGGATATTGGAAATCTGACTTAATTTTCTTGAATTAATACACAATATGTCCTAATTATAACCCATAAAGGGTTCAACGATATACTTTTTAAAAATAAGTCACATGTGAATAAGCTATTAGTAAATGCATTGGCCGTAAAGGGTGATCACATTTTTCTGGTTTGACAAAATAACATGATTCCACATTATACGATAAATTATCATGGTATTTATAAGCATGTGACATATGTTTCTTGAGCTGTGATAATTTCTTATGTACTTTTTTCAGAACCATATGGTCCCCCTAATGAGCCTAGTCTGCCTGCGGTTATGCTGTCAGCTTCAGCTGTAAATGAAGGAGCCAGCACAAGCTCATCTACAACAACTTCTACCTCTTTATCCCACAGCACTCCATGGTTCTGTAAAAAGCTGGAACTAAGTGCCTCATCGGTGCAAGAAGCTTCAACACCTAACAATCTGGTCTCCAGAACTATAGTTGATATGTCTGAGATATGTAACCTTGTTAGTCAGCTTGCATATCCAGAATGCTATGGGAAGCTGTCTGCAGAAATTAATAATAAGGCCAAGAGAGGTCTTGTTCAATACATCAAAGTGAATTGTTGTCTTTGCGACAAAACCGTTGCATCAATGTACACATCATCGGTTGATGAACATAATTCATTCAGTGTGAACAAAGTTGCAGTTCTATCATCGTTGTTATCAGGAATGGGACCCTATAAATTTAACTACTTTGCACAGAACTTGGATATGCCTGGCCTGCATCAAAAAACTTTCAACGCAATTGCACAAAAAGTTTATTTGCAAACACCAGAACTCGCAAAATTAATAATTGATATAGCTGCTAAACTCGCACACAGCGTAAACTGTGCTCAGAGCAATCAACCATATCATGAAGATATTATGGATATTGAAGTCAGTTTTGATGGCAGCTGGCTCACAAGGGGCCTAGTTCAAAAATTGATAACGGTTGTGTGGTGGAGATCTTGACAGGTCTTGTTATAGATGCCTATGTGCTTTCAAAATACTGTCAGTCATGTACTACAACTGGTTCTTGACACCAAAAGGAAGCCCCAGGAAACTTCAGCAAATGGAAAGAGGAGCATGTGAAGCAAGGATGTGATATAAATGTTGAAGGTATTTTGAAGCTTATTTTTGGTTTCTCCTTCTCCTTGTCAACAAATTTAAACTGATGTAATTTTTATTTCTCCATAAGTAACATTTTTAGTAACATATTTTATTACTTACATGTATTTGCTTCTACATCGTAAAGGAAATTGTTCAATGTTTGCTTACATCATTATTTTAAGTGTTACTAATTCATACCTTTTCTCCTTTCTAGGAAGTTCAGATGTGATGGAGGCTGAGGCAGCTAGTGTTTTATGGAGCCGGTCTGTGACACGACACAAATTTCACTACACCACCATGTTAAGTGATGGTGATAGCAAAGCATTCAATCAGATCATGGCAATTAAACCATACGGCCCTAATGTTGAAATCATCAAAGAAGAGTGTATAAATCATGTAGGAAAAAGAATGCATACAGCTCTTCGTAATTTAGTTGCTGATTGCCGCAAGCAAAAAGTGACGCTTGGAGGCCGTGGCCGTCTGACAGAGGCAGCCATCCGAAAAGGTAAAGGATCCCGTTACACACCCATTGAGGCATATTGGGAATATGGTGTTAGGCCCATATTTTCTTGACCATCGGCACACTAGGGTTGATGTGGTCAACATCACGCCGGCCGCCTTAACCTTCCCAGAGTTGCTCTGGTACCCAGTTGGGGCTGGGTCGACCCAGGAGACGTTTGCGGCCTAACAAAATCCCACCTCATCTGGGGATCGAACCATAGACCACTGAGCTAGGAAGCCAGTGCACTAACCACTATGCTACCGCAGCCATCTGAAAGCTTGGCATTTATTATTCCAGGGCTATCAGGCAACATGCTACTGCAGCTGATATGAAGAATGCTACTATGGCTAGCCTACATCATTGCTATTCAACTGATGATTATCCCCAGCATCAGTTTTGTCCTACTGGCCAAGACTCTTGGTGTTTCTATAAAGCAGCCTTATCTAGGAATGAGTATGCTTTTGCGCATCAAAAACGTATACATACGCCCCTGTACTTTAAGCTGTTGAACAGACATTTGACACCAGTGTATGACAGGCTGACAAATCTGAAACTTTTGAGTCGCTGTGAAAGAAAGGCTACCCAAAACTCCAATGAGAGCCTTCATTCAGTTATTTGGATATCTTCCATTCACGAAAGCGCGTGGAATTCTGCCTTCTAAGTGCAGTTACTGAATTTAATGAAGGACCTGAGGCTGCTATATTTTTCTAGAAAGTCCTGGGGCTGAACAGTGGAAAAGAGGCTTGTCGACTGGCTGGAGCAAAAAAGCGTAAACGTCTCGTGCTCAGCTCTAAAATGGCAGAAAACTGCACTAAGAAAAGGAAGGAAATTAGGCACAAATCTCAACAGAAAGCCAGATAGGAAGCTGCAGAGGAAGCTGGCTATGCTGCCAGTATGTTCTAAATGATAAGTAAGCAATTTTTTAGGGGTGGTATTACATACTTATTTAATAAGTCTATTTATGGAGAAAAGTGCGATTTTCTCAAAATCTATTTTTCTCATCCTAATTTTCGTATAACTTCCACACTCATGTATTAATTGACATAAGAATTGGCACATATATTGCTCATAATCTTTTAAAACTTTTAGTCTGATCGATTTTAAGTATCTGATCAAACTTTTGATTTATAGCAAAAAGTAATGAAAATTTAGCAAAATTTGTTACTATTTTTAGACACTATATTCAAAGTCCTACAACTTTTTTTGTATTACAGTTATCAAAAATCTATCAAACAAAAAGTTTTAAAATGTAATGATAAACATTGTGTTCAAATTTGGTATTCATAGCTTAATAAATAAAAAAGCCTTAGCAAATTGAAATAGAACAATAGAATCCAATATGGCCGCCGTTTCTATGGCAACCAATGGTGCGGTGCCATCAAACTCTTCATTTTGCATATCTAGTACTGATATAGGTTAAGTCTGTGCATTTTCATTGAAATCCAGCAATTAATGATGAAAATTGCATTTCAGTGTAGCTCCTCCCCAAGAAAGAGAAGCAGAAAAAGGCACCAATTAATCAACATGATAAATATTAATGAAAGAGATCAAAGTTAGACAGCTAAAATGTTCTGGCCATATAAAAAGACACAGCACCTTGCTGAAGACCATTATGGAAGGATGATTATGGAAGGATGAGCTGAAGGCAAACATGCAAGAGGAAAACGGAACTATAAGTCGGAACATTTCATCAAGAGATGAACAGAAAAGAGTCTGTCAGAGTATGCCATCAAGACGGGAAACAGAAGACACTAGAGATACACTGCAGCTGACCTCCAATGTGGAGATGTCAGCTGATGATTATGATTATAAGGCACAGACAATCAAAGTTAGCTGGGCATGCCTTGAGAGGAGTAAAATTAGAAAATCTGGTAACAACTGGTAAATTCAAATAAAAAAAATATAAGAAGACTGAGGGAGAAATAGGTGAATAAACTGATAATACTGGTATGGGTAGAGATTGAAGATACAGCTGGTTCAAGATGCCAGAGAATGCAGGCAATGGGAAGACAAGATCATCAATGCCAGATGTCATGTTTCTGTTACGTTGAGACCACACAGCTTAATTTCTGATCTGTTCTTATCATTAAATGTTAAGAATCTTTCTTTAGTTCGTGTACAAGCTTATATTTAGAAAACAACAACTACATCAAGAATATAGGGGCATACCAAGTTAATGTCAGCATGAATCAACCTGAGTTCTTCCACATGAGCCATTTTCTCTTGAAGCAAGAGTTCCATTTCTTTCCTGTACTCATCTAGACATTTTTCTTCTGTTTCAGTTACTTCAATTTCCTGGCGTAACCTGGAACGTATCTTTTCTAGTGACAATGTTTTCTGTCTGAAAAAAATAAGACAACAATAATAATGATTACAGAATAGTAGTAATGCAAGTTTTATTTGTGCCTTTGTTTATCAGCTGATATTAATTTTGCAGTTTCATTCATCCTCTCCAGATAACATAGTGCATACGTCTTCAACAAATTAGTGTCAAGTTTCTCCTGTCTTGTCCCATTCACATAAGGTCTTTCCATGTCTTCCTTTTCTCTGTCATTTATGTCTCAAGTCTATGTTTTTTGTGGTTGGGGGGGGGGGGGGGGGGGGGGGGGGGGGGGGGGGGGGTTTCCCTTCCTATATCTCTCTTACCCTGGGATTCCAGAACAAAGACTGCCTTGTAATGCTATCAACAGGTTTTCACAATGTGTCACATCCATCTCTAGAGCGTTCTTCTTTTATTCCACTGACACCTGTCTGGTTCTTGTTATCAGTTAACTCTACAATGGTGATACTGTCATACCATTTCAATAACACTACAGTAATACTATAGATAATACTAGACAATCATACGAAACACCCCAGACTTTCATACAGCTGGCATACATCTACAGCATGACAGTTATATGCAACCAGACCTTTTTTTAAACTAATTAACGAAGACAAAAATCTGGTTGAAATGAAGAAGAGTGGGGTGTGTTCTAAGCTATCCAAGTAAGTCGCCCACATCATTTAGTGTTAGGATTAAGGTTAGGGTTTAGGGATAGACTTTTCCTAACCATAACCATTACCCCTTATTACTGTGTCTCTGATTTCTTTTTAAAGGCTGTGTGGAGCACAAGTCCAACTGGGTAAAATTCAGTTTTTTGCGTCGGCATTTGTCTTGTGATCCCACAGAGAGGTATCGATGAGTAAAAAAACATAAAGTATCGAATTTATTCCACTGAGCGCAGTGGTTCATGCAGCAAAAGCTTTAATAAAACAACAGTAACATTCAGTTAACCACTGCTCGTTTTTTATCTTCACATTCTGAAATATCAAGCAGTGCTGCACGGATTTTATGCAATTTCATTCAAAATTTCTCATAGCATCATAACGTGATGACCATCTTTCGACTGACAGACTTGTGACTGAGAATGAATTTATTTACCATATCAGTATAGGCCATCTTTGTGGTGAGGCTGCGATCGGTCATAAAAATTCAGTACTTTATGTTTTTCACATATCAATACCTTTCCGCAAGATCGCAGGACGGACATTGATGCTAAAACTGAACTTTACCTCCAACTGTTCTTCATTTCAACCAAATATCTTTGTTCAACCTCTGATGGGTGGTTGAAAAGAAATACAGTGGGCTGTCTCTTCGATAGGGCCTATGGCCTTTAAAAAAATTCAGAGATGCAGTAAAAAGGGGTATGGATTAGGTTTAGGCCTAGATATCCTAAACCTAACCTTAATCGTAACCATAACGACGTCTGAGGCTTACTAGGATGATATCGAAGAGCACGGCCCACTGTTTTTCATTTCTACCCTGATTGGTTATAATTCTGTACAATATCTGTAACCTGATGGGTTATAAGTAGGCATACGACATATAGGCTAGTGTTTATAATTTTATACAGCATGTTCAATGTCCGCTATTGGCTTATAGCATTATCCCTCCTGGCCAGTTATTATTTATTAATAGGGTAAATGACAATTTTCAAGCTGTGTGTGAATGCTATCGCTTTCTCCCTTTGTCCTAAACAGCCCCAGATCTACAAAACGCCGTAACAGCCTACTATTATAATCACTTCTGCTCCAAATGTACAACAGTTTGAGTAGCAGAATGACAATGTGCAATTTTTCACACAATTTTAATGTGAATTTTGGCCCTTGACAAAAGCCATAGGCCAACATACCGAATTTCTTTGATTTTCTCTAGCCGATTAAGAACCAACATTTGATTTTCGGCAGCCATTGTTGACATTTTTAAGACTAGTTACTTCCCTTGAAAACCTTATAGTTACTTTTTTCGACCTCTTCATCTTGCAGTTCCCAGTGGAGCATACGCCTGTCCTAGAAGCTACCTGCACCATTTCTTTACATTTCTACACTGTTTTCTTATTTCCCTCTCGCCTTTTCTTAACTGTATCTTTGTTCTGGGGACCAACTTTTTTTAAAATTAATGATGAAAATATCCCGTTCAACCTCTGATGGGTTATAATTAGGATAAATATCGGATCTCTGAAGAACGTATCACTACTGCAAAAATTCTGATGCAGCAAGCACTAACATCACTGGAAGAGTGGGCCAAAACATGGCTCGTGAAGATTAATGAAGAGAAAACAAAGTACACTGTATTTTCCCTCTCAACTAGACCTCAGAGCTTCAAACTAGTGGCCTACTAAACGGAGTAAATCTTCATTTAAATGAAAATCCGAACTACCTTGGCATTATTTTCGATCGCCGTCTGACTTGGAAAAAACAGGTTGACAGAAATCGAATGAGAGCAAGACAAAGAATGGCAATTATGAAAAAACTTGCTGGAACAACTTAGGGTGCAGATGAGAAAGTGTTTAAGACGTTGTACACAGGGCGAGTGAGGCCAGTTCTTGAATATGGCATGGCAGCATGGGCAACAGCAGCTAAGACAAACTTCGATAAAATTAGCAGACTCCAAAATCAAGCAATGAGAATTATAACGGGAGGCATGAAGTCAACACCTATAAAAGAACTCGAAAAGATTACATGCCTCCAGCCAATGACAGATAGAAGAGACTGCAGGGCTCAGCAACAGGCCGAAAAATTCAAAAGACTAACAGACCACCCAATGTGCCATAGAATAAATGCTCTTAGAAGGCAAAGACTCAAACGAAGTAATTTTGTAGAATCAACCAAACCACAAATGAGAGCAGTATCCATAGATGAAATATCCACTGTTAAACCCATCTACACTGCACACAAGCTTCCAGTTTGGAAACAAAATCGTTTCCCTAAAATGATAGAAAACATTCCTGGAATTGAAAGTAAAAAGAACCAAAAAAAATCCATAGCGACAAAATACATAGAGAAACATTATCCACGCAACACCTGGACCCATGCATACACAGATGGATCAGCAACAAATGCAACAGAAAATGGAGGTGGGGGTGTCTTTCTGACCTTAAGCACTGGTGCAGAAAAAAGGCTGTCAGTGGCGACAGGACGATTCTCCAGCAACTTCAGAGCAGAGGGAGAGGCCTTGAAAACTGCAGCAGAGGTTATATTGACAGAAGAAACGGCAGAGAGACAAGTTGCTTTCTTTACTGATGCACAGTCAGTAATTGCAACGTTGAAAAGCCAAAATAATACAGACTTGGATGATCTCAGAGTAGTGCTCCACAAACTTTGTCAACGATTCAAAAGTGTTGTGATCCAATGGATCCCATCTCATTGTAATATCGCCGGCAATGAAGAGGCTGACAGAATGGCAAAAGAAGGTTCACATCTACCTCAGCCTGATGCAAGCATAACTTTTGAGGAGGCAAAGAGTTTTATCAGAATCAGTTACAGAAACAAATGGAATGTAGAACATCCAGGGCACACACAGAATGATGCTTACTACCAGCTCCACAGAAAAGAACAAGTGGTAATCTTCAGACTCCGCACTGGCCACAACAGATTGAGATACCATCTATTCAACAAGCTAAAGATAGGAACTACCGATCAGTGTAACTGTGGCACTGATAAAATGACTGCTGAACATCTGCTTCAAAGTTGCCCCTTATATGTGGTACAGAGAAAGTGCATATGGCCGACGCCAGCTCCTTTCGTGGAAAAGCTTTACGGGGATTCAAATAGCCTCAAACTGACTACTGCTTTCTTTGAGAACATTCAAGTGGACGTCTGAGAGTGTACGAAGAAGAAGAAGGATAAATATTGTTTTCAATTCCAAATAATATGAATAACTGCCGATATGGGAAAGTGGCATCACACTTGTTAAATCATTGCAAATAGGGCAAATCACAATTACCAATTATGCTTGTTTGTTAAAAAAAAAAAAAAACCCAACAAACAAAAACGAGATAAAACCGAACAAAATCAAGCAGAAACTCCAAACAAGAATTGGGCCACCTCTATTTGTAATAACTGAAAGAAAAAAAAGCCCGTTTAACCACTGATGGGTTGTAATTAGGATTTTCCGCACTTCTTGTCTGATTTTTGCACAGGTGGTGCAATCATTCCATGTTAACTGGGGGGGGGGGGGGGGTGTGGAGAAGATACTATATTTAGATATCGGAAATCAGATTTTGTTATCTTGAATTTACTACACGATATATCCTAATTATAACCTTTCAACCTTTGTCTTTAAAAACAACAACAACTGTAGGTACGGTACTATTTAAAAATGTATGAATAAAAGAAATGCAGTATATATGCCAAAACTCCACAGACATCAGCCTTCTTCTTCTTCTTTCGTTCGCTTGAAATATACTGAAGCACATTAAAAACGCACCACTATTATATATACTGATGCCGAGAAGCTGGCAAAAAAAAGTGTGGTAATGGATTTTCCCCGTGTTTGCCATGCGGTAGAGAGCGAATGGCTGCTGGAATGGAAAGTGCAAGATTCAACCCATGGGTGTGTGTACAAACTACATGAAAACGATGAAAGTTACACGTGCAACACGATTCTCAACAGCTATGACCCTGAAAATGTGTACGCGTTGTGGCAGTATACTCGGTATAAAAAGGCCGTTGAGACAAAACACCCAGTACATGTGCTTGAAATGCCACGACTATCTGAAAACGACCGCCAACGAGCCATTGGTATGTTGGAGACCGGAATGAGCTCGCGGGCCATTGCCAGAAGGATGAATTGCCACCACAGCACTATTGTACGTCTCAATGAACGTTACGGAACCACTGGCAGTGCCCGGGATAGACTTCGGAGTGGCCAACCACGAGTTACTACCCCTGCGCAAGATTGTCATATTGTGCTGAGTCACCTAAGAAATTGACTCTCCCGGCAAGTCAAACAGCAAGAGCAATAGTGGGTAGACATGGGCAAGTCTCTCGAATGACAGTCATACGACGACTCAGAGATACAGGCCTTACTGCAAGACGACCTTATGTTGGGCCAAACTTGACTCACAGACATCGTTAGCAGCGCCTGCAATGGGCAGAGCAACATATCAGATGGACTAGACTGCAGTTGAATGCAGTCCTATTCACAGACGAGAACAGATTCAACATATCCTTTGCAGATGGACGTATGCGGATTTAGCGACGGTGTGAAGAGCGCTTTGCAGATTGCTGTGTCAACCGATTTCGAGGTGGCAGTATTCACATTTGGGGAGGATTCAGTTTTCACCATCGCTTGCCTCTTCACGTCTTCCGTGGAAATGTTAATGCTGTGACATATCGAGATGAGGTTCTGGATGCACTGGTTGCTCCTGCGTTCACAATTTATCCAGACTTGCAGCTTCTCCAGCAGGATAACGCACGTGCATTTTTTTTTTATTTTTGGTTTTCTCCCTTGCCTGCACAGAATGCAATGAATTTCATAACAATCAAATGTACAAATTAATGACCAGCATGGATTCATAGGAAAATGAATAAAGATTCCAAATATGTAAACTTGTACACACTTATATTTACATTTCACACTCTGTTCCTGGATTATACAGGTGGTGCGTTTTTAATGTGCTTCAGTATATATTGTCTATATCTGCAATGTTGTTTCTTGTATAAACTTCACTGTCTTTTGTAGTTCATACAGAGGTCCGTATAGTTTTGCTTCCAGTGTTTTTTCTCTGGGCCAGTGGGGTTGCCTCAATATATCATATTCGGGGCAGTCTTGAAGTATGTGCTCTGCTGTCTGGGGTGCCCGTCCACATGTACACATGGCTGAATTGCCAATCTAACATTTTTTATACATGTGGCTGTGGAGTCGGTTGTGTCCTGTTCTGAGGCGCAGAATGACAATTTGTTCTGATCTGTTAATATCTTGGCAGTCGTCCTGCGTTGGTGTTGGTGGCTTTCTGATTGATTTGATCATCTTTTTTTCTCTGATGGTACGTAACTGGTACATCCGGTTGCTCGTCTGCAGCACCTTCTTTAGCCAGTCAGTCTGCTCTCTCGTTTCCTGGTATTTCACAGTGAGACGGTATCCACTGCATGGCGAACTTGCGCTGGTTGCACAGTTCAGACAGTAAGGCTTGTATACCTGGTAATTTTCTGGACTGAAGGGCCTGAAGTGCTGATCTAGCATCTGTCAGAAATACCACAGGCTGTGGACCGAGATTGGTGTTCAACAGTTTCTCGTTTGCCACCTTGATTGCCTGGATTTCTGCATCATAGTTGTTACAGAATTTCCCCGTTGGTATCCGTATCCCTAGTGTTGTTTGGGTATTCTATGTATACTCCTGCTCCTCCATTCTTTACTGCATTTTGTGCTGACCCATCCGTGTATACTCGGACCCAGAGGTCCTGTGGGTCATGGCTGTACTGGAAGTCAGACTTTGGTCTGTTTTGTTCGAGCCCTATATAGTGGGTAAACTACTGTTGTGTCTTGATTATACGGCCTTCCATGTGGAAGCCATCGCCGTATGGAGTGCACAGTAAGTTGTTTCATTGAAGCTTATAAAAATGTATGAATATTATGAAATCTAGTCAGCGCATTCAAGGGGGAATTCTTGACCCTCCATTAGGATGTATTGAAAATGGATTGAAGATAAAGTAAAGTTTGTGGATCCAGCATATTATTGTTAAGTACGTGCCGTTTGAGAAGAAGTATCTCACAAAAAAATGTGAATACAATGATACAGTAAACGTACGCCGTCCCATAGATTACGGCAGATGATGAGAGGTCAGTCAAGTTCAGGACATTAGGATTCTATATATGTATTATTTACTTGGATGCCTCAAATAGGATATTCCGATATGCCAGTTGTATTGTTTACGAGGCCATTTAAAGATGGGACAGTCGTTGATGTATCTTATACCCTTGTTCATTATGGGTATGTCTGCTCTTGAAAGGTCGACCGTTATAATAAGAGATGTCAGTCAAGCTTATGATCTAATTGCTTGATCTTATATGAACATTGATACGTTAACTAGGATGTCCTGAGATTATAAGATGAACTGTTGTTATGATGCCTATGGTTACGTCCGTGATCGTCTGTTTGATGTCCAGTATTAAACGTGATGTCTTATGTGAAGACCGGACTTACAACTGAATTATTTACCAGTTCAAAGTTCTTTGATGTTATCTTTGGCCCACCTATTCGGCCCACGAGATTGTCATTCGCGTTGCTATAGTTTGTCGGCCATCTGTAAGCCCGACCAGAGCTGATCCTAACTTAAATCAGCCATACGAGAACATTGGTTTATTTCAAGATCATAAAGGATCCTTACATCTTCAAAAGTAAAGAAATAACCCCCTTTACATTGGGTATTCATCATCCAGGAAACTGATAGTGACTGTCCTACGTTGCAGGCTGTTCTGTTCATCCTTGTCAAGTATTCCTTTCACTTTTGTCTGGATATATACTGGTAGTCCAGTCTCCTCTCTCCAGGGGGTTTGTTCTGGCACATACTTTAGGGGACTGTCAACTTTAGGCAAGTCTAAGGTTTGTCTACGAAGTCGTTTGGCCTGATGGATAAAACTGCTTCTTTTCAATCGCCCCATTGCTAGGTTTTGGAATCTGTCCTTCGTTGGATGGCTCGGCATACAGAGGAACTTTTCTGCCTGTGTTAGAACTTTCGTGTCTCTGCGTTCTCTCAGTGCTTGTATCCTCCCCATTCTCTCCATCTCCACTATAGGCGTTGATTTCATTGTCCCCGTGATGACCCTAAGCGCCTGGTTTTGCACCTTATCTAGCTCTTGTAATGTGGTGTTTGATGCTGGACACCACGCAGCTGACCCATATTCCAGGTGTGGTCGTATGCCCTGCTTCTAAACTTTACTAAGTATTTTCCTGCTGGCTCCCCATGTGGTTCCACTTAGTTTTCTCAGGATGGCTAGCTTCCTCCTGGTCTTTGTTGCTGCCTTGTTGATGTGTTGCTTCCATGTCAGCCTATCATCGAATGTAACTCCGAGATAGGTGGGTTGTTTATCTTCTCTCAGGAGCTCTCCATTTATCTTGATGACACCAGCCTTTTGTTTTGGAGAGAGGGTAAAGAGCGTAGTGCTGCACGTATCTGTATTGATGCTAACACGCCATCTATTTGCCCATGAGGTTTAGGCATCTATAGCTCTTTGTAGCAGGTTGGTAGCCACTGTTGCATGCTCATCTGTGTACCATATTACCAGGTCATCAGCGTACATTGCCACTTTAATTCCATGTGGTAGTTCAGCAACCAGGTCGTTGATGTAGACTAGGAAAAGTGTGGGGGACAGAACCCCTCCCTTAGGGACGCGCAGTAGAATTTTCTTGCTCTTGAGGCCATCTAGTTGTACTCGGGCTCTGCTGCTATGCAAGCATGCTTCCACCCATTTGTACATCCTGCCATTCACTCTGCAATTTCTCAGTTTCTTCAAAAGCCCTTCTTTCCAAACCTTGTCAAATGTTTTTCTTAGATCTATCCATGCTGCTAGTACCAGTTTCTTATCTTGGAACGCATCCTCAATCTCTTGGGAAAGGTAAGTTGCCTGATCTTCGGTGGAGTAACACTGCCTAAAGCCCGCCTGCTGTGGTACAAGAAGGTTTTCGCTTTCAAGGTACCACTGCAGCCTGAGGTTGATGATTCGTTCCATTGTTTTGCAGAGATAGCTTGTAAGGCTGATTGGTCTGTAGCTGGAGGCCGTGGAACTGTCTTTTCCTGGTTTTGGGAGAGGTATCATGATTGCTTCCCTCCAGGTCTGTGGAACTCTGCCCAAGTTCCAACAGAAATTGAAGATTGTGGTGGATTTGATGTTAAGAAATGTTGTTATGTACTCTTAGTGTACTGAATGAGGTCAGCTGTGAAGGTCCCTGAATATAACAAATTATTATGGTAAGTTTACAGGGTACCTTGCTGCTACCACCTTTATGATCTCATTCAGACTTATTCTTTGACTAGAATGTATGATGACTACGTTTTGTGTCTAGGGTTATGAATATGTAGTGTAATGTTGCATTAACCAACTGAACAGATAAACAACTATTTTATTATCCAACACAACACAACACTACTACGACAATCACATACAAAGTACACTTTAAAAGACTATCTTAAGTAAGTCAGTGGTTGAATTTTGTGTAACGTTAATTTTTTTTCTGTTTATTTTGTCCTGACTCTATTTGTTTGAATCAGGACTGACAATCAAAGTGAAATCAAGTGAATTATTTACATTAATCAATTTACACAATGGATCTTCTGTCCATAATACAAATATTATTATAATAAAAGTGTGTAGGTGTAGTTTTCTAAATTAGATTAATACTGGTATATATATATAATGGTAGGTTGTTGGTTAACATCCTTCCCTATAGTTCATTTGCTTTTCATTTGTCACAGGTGGAATTTTTTATTTATTAATATTTTCAGTCTTTATTTCTAAAAACTAGAGTTCATAGAGGTTGAGCTTCCTGGTGCCGAACAGGCACTTATCTTCAAAGGATAACACCGGTAGATCTTTTCCTAGGCTCGCTGGACAATCTGTTCCACTTATTGAAAGGCAATGGCATCCAGCACGTGCCCGAAATATGCAAACAGTGTCAGGAATCAATCAGTTCCCACGAGCTTGGTATTATGTTAATGACAGGGCCACAAAAAACCCTGAAATAAGAAGGTTATGCATCCTTCTTTATAACAAGTATACAATAATATTCCACAATTAGTTTACAGGTACAGTACAAACAAACGAATAGG
Organism: Oreohelix idahoensis; assembly: GCA_024509875.1. Classification (NCBI taxonomy): domain Eukaryota; kingdom Metazoa; phylum Mollusca; class Gastropoda; order Stylommatophora; family Oreohelicidae; genus Oreohelix; species Oreohelix idahoensis. Next base: position 110,306 of record JAMPIV010000234.1, read on the forward strand.
GTCAGCTCTTGATGACAACCTATTTTACCATTATATTTTGACGTGACAATGTATACCAGTATTCCTCTCCCCTAATGGTTACAACGCCTCTGCAATTCCAGCAGTAATCTTTTTCCATACAATAGGATAGGTGTTATGCTCCTTGATGACAATCATATATAATTTTGTAGTCCTACACCTCTCTGATAGTCTATCATATGATGGATCAATCTCTAGGCTCTGCCTAAGTCTGCCATCGACTCACTTACTTACAGTCGTATGTTAGTATCTCACACTCAAACTTTATTTTAAATAAAAGGTTAATAAAATCAATCTTACCACAAATTTCAATGAAATATACACAAGCGAACGATGACTGGCAAACAATTTATGGCACACTTTAGATCTGCCTTGTCCAGACTGCTTTCTATAGGTTTGAAAAGCACCAGCCTGCTCTCATCGCTCCTTGTTTATCAAAGATTCTTCTCAAAATGGCAACCAGCAGTCTACGTTTTTCGATAATATGTAATGCATTAGCCAATCGGACCATGCACATTTGAATCAAACTTTAAAAAAACAAACTCCCAACTACTATGTTTACTCTTGCAAATATATTTTTAGTTTTAGGTCAACCAATCCTAACTAGTCTTTCTTTAAACTACGGCCAATCAAATTATAGGTACCTTTTAGTCCTCATTTCCCAAAAAGCTTTTTTCAAAAACGGGCTATGAAAAAATAAGCAGGCATGATTTTTTTTCTCGTCAGTCCGTCTTATAATACATAATATTATTGCCATTATCTTGGTTATTTTTTTGTACTAGTGGGTAACTGACACCATATTATTGCTCAGGAGATCATAAGGCATCCGACTATATAATTTTTATGGCCCTATGTATTATGGTTCATAATTCCATATTTTTTTCTATGTTAGTCGTTCAAATCTAGAATCTACCACCTGTTCCATTCTTTTTCTAACTATTTTCAAACTAAATCCGAGAGTCTCTCGTATGATGTCAGAATTACGTCCTTATTTATAAGAGCTAAAGTTGTTTACATGACCAAATTGACGAACATTTTTTAGTTTTGTATCGTAATTTGAGAATCGCCCAAGGCTATGTCGCGCGAGTTGGCTTTTGTGCAATCAACGCGAGACGGCGTCCCCTATGTTCTGTCTTTATATCCCTCTCCTCCTTTTCTTTTATTCTATCACTCCATCGTCTTGAACTTGCACAAGTGTTACATTTAATCTCAAGGACGAATTTCGAAAAGACAGTATCTTTCATTCGGCTATAAGGCTTATCAAAATCCGCATGCCGGCTGGCGTGGGGACGAAGAAGCTGGACTCAATTTTTATTTTCTATCGTATTTTTGACTTTATGCACTATAATATTCTCTAATTTAGCTATTGTATTTAGAATATCGTCACACATCTCCCCACTTTAGAACAGACTACATGATGTCAGTTCATAATTCGAAATACACATAGATAAATTTAAATCATTATGCCTGGTGACTACTCTGATTTTCGTCGAACGGGTGTCTACTTAAAAAATCTGCACCTACGTTTTCCGACCCGGGGATATATTCTATGATAAATTGGTATGGCTGTAAGAGCAATGACCAACGTAATAATCTAGCATTTTCATGCTTTGCTTGCGACAGAAATACGAGTGGTTTATGATCTGTTTGGACCCTAAATGATCCACCATAGAGATAGATCTGGAACTTTTTTATCGCCCATATCAAAGCCAAACATTTCTTTTCACTAGTTGAATATTTTTGTTCCGCTGTGTTCAGCTTACGGCTAGCATAAGCAACTGGGGTTAATTCCCCATCAAGTGAATTGGATCTTTGTAATAGGGCTGCCCCTAATCCGACGTTGCTAGCGTCCGTTCTCACAACAAATTCTTGAGTCAAGTCAGGCAATTTCAATATAGGCTTGCTTGTGAGTTTTTCTTTTAACTCTTGATAGGCCGATTCACATTGAGCGGACCAAGTAATTTTATCAGGATTTCTCTTGCGCGTTAAATCCGTCAGTGGTGCACATATCGAGTTAAAATTTTTAATATACTTCTGTAAAAACCACACAACGAGACAAAAGATCTCATCTTTTTTTTGTCTGTGGCCTCGGAGCTTTCTTCAATTTCTCCAAGTTCTTGAGGTCAGGGGTCATGCTTCCCTGAGATACTGTGTGTCCCAAGAATTCCAACTCTTTACATCCAATACAACATTTGGTCGGTCTAGCCGTCAAGTTTGCCTCCCTGAGTCTATCCAACAACATATTCAGAGAGTTAATGTGTTCCTCAAATGTTTCTGTAGCAATGAGAATATCATCCATGAAATTCGTGATACATGGATTATTCAGGGGATCCAACAATTTTCGCATCATTCTAGAAAACACACTCGGAGCATTTTTCAACCCAAAAGGCAACGTGTTGAATTCATAATGTCCGTCCGATGTGCTAAAGGCCAAATACGGTCTAACCTCAGGTTTTACTGGAATCTGATAATAGCCTTTGCTCAGATCCCCCTTAGAGAAATATTTGGCTTTGTTCAGCCTAGCAAACAGCTGATTTGTATCAGGTAATGGATCCACCTGACCTTCTGTGACAGCATTCAGTTTCCTGTAATCTATACACAGTCTGTGTTCCCCAGAGGGTTTTCTCAACAGAACCACACTAGAACTGTACGGAGATTCACTGTGTGAAATAATTCCTTCTTTCAACAAATAATCTATCTCCTCATTCAAAGCGGTCTCCTTTGCAAACGGGATCGTATAGGCTTTCATACAGATTGTTGTTGAGTCTATAAGTTTCATATCATATTCCAACAAATTCGTATGCCCCGGTTTGTCCGTTAACACATCTGTATGATCATCCAAAACCTTTTGAACTCTCTCCCTCTGAATTTTCGTTAAGTGGTTACTGATTTTTACCTGTGCGGCTGTCTCACAGGGATGTAGGGGATATTCATGAGAGGTGAGTGGTTCGTTTTTCATTCCCGTTGCGATGGACAAGGTTAGTAAGTGTGTCTCGTCCTGATTTTCTCTTTCCAGATATTTCTTCAGGAGATTCACATGATAGATTTTCTCTTTCCCCTTTTTATCTATCTCATAATTTGTTCTAGACACCTTCTCTAGAACTGTATATGGACCTTGCCATCCAATTTGTAACTTATTACTACAGCCTGGTAATAGAAGGAGCACCTTCTCTCCCACAGCTAAATCTCTATCCTTCGCCTTCTTATTATAATAGGCAGCATGTTTTTTTCTGGCTTGTCTCAAATTATCATTAGCAAGTTTCCAGCCAGTTTTAAGACGAGTGGTCAGCTCGTTCACATATTGGTATGATGAGGTAATATTTTCTTCTGCCTTATCATCAGTCCACGTCCTTAATAAGGCTTCTAATGGACCTTTTATTGGCCTCCCGAATAACAGGGTTGCCGGTGCCATACCGGTTGAACTATGGGGTACCTCCCGATAAGCAAACAGGGCGGCGTGAAGGTACTGGTCCCATGTATCTGGTTTTTCATGTGCCAACTTTCTCAGGATCGCCATGAGTGTCCCGTTAAATCTTTCCACTTGGCCATTTCCTTGTGGATGGTACGGGCTACAATGAAAGTGTTTGGCTTGAAAGATCCTGAAAACTTCTTCCGTTAGTTTTCCCTTGAACTGTGAGCCATTATCAGTCAAGATTTGGTTGGGAAAGCCTAACCTTGTGAAGATTGTGAGTAATGCCTCTGCCACATGCTTCGAATGGATTGACGACAGGGCTACCGCCTCTCCCCACATTGAACAAGTGTCCACCAGAGTCAGAATATAACTGTTCCTCCTCTTGGTCCGCGTGAGAGGTCCCACAATGTCCACGGCAACTCTCTCAAAAGGTGTTGCCACTATGGGCATTTCCCCTAGAGTTGCTGGAGCAGTCCAATGCTTTGGAGCTACCCGTTGGCATTCTGGACAGGATTTTACATATCTCTTTATATTTTCAGTTATCCCTGGCCAGAAATAATGACAAGCTATACGCTGTCCTGTTGCGCTGATCCCCATATGACCACTGAAGGGAATCGCATGCCCTAGTTCCAACACTTTTTTCCTATATGACGTGGGAAGGACCAGCTGTCCGTGACCATTGGATCCAGTCCCAGCCTTCCTATATATTAGTTTATTTTTCATATAGAAGTCTCCCTTGCCTGGAGGTGTATGACATTTGGGCATTTTCTTAAAACAAGGCTTGAGGGTCTTATCCTCAGCCTGCGCCTTCCTCATCTCATCTGGATGAGTATTTATTGGATTTTCCTCCTCCTTTTTGGTCTGGGATCTGGTCTGCACTGTTGCCATGATCACAGGTCTCTTGGGATTCCCCAAGAAGACATATCTACACCCCAATATCAAAGGGTAGATTGGTTCATTTATCACTGCTGCTTTGATGATTCCTTCCACATATCGCGTTTTTACATTTATCCTGGCGATGGGAAGTGTCATGGTCGCTACGTCCTTGGTTGCAACTTGGATCTCCACTGTTTCTGTGGTGTATTGATCTGCTTGCACCAGGTGAGAACTCACAACTGAATCATAATCCAATCCAGTATCATACAAGCACCTTATGGTGACTCCATTACATATTACTTCTTCACACACTGGGGGGTGATAAGGTTCCTGCTGTTTCGTAGGGTTGGCCTTTACTCCCTTTCTCCCCGTTTTCATTGCAGCGAAGGAAGGAGGTTTCCTAGTACACTTTTCGGTGTTATGGTTGTCCATCTTACACCATCTACAATATAATCTACCTTTATGAAAACGTTTTCTTTCCTCATATTTTCTGTCATTGAATTGTGGGTTTTTATTTCTATAATCATTTCGTGGCCTATCAAAATGTTGCTTACCTTTGTTTCCCTGATCTTTGTTGTCAAATCTGTTAGAGTTTTGAGGAGCCCTATAATTGTCTACCTGTTTCTTTTTTGTGCCAGCTACCTCTGCTTGGGCTGCCTGATACCTCTCAGCGACATTGAGTAACTCACCCAGCCTCTCTGCACCTTGTTCCATGGACTCTCTCAATTGCTCAATAAGGATCATTTCTTTAAGATTTTGGGTTTTCCCCAGAGCAGTCCATTTCTCCAAGTAGGTCTCTAACCGTGCAGAGAACTGGTGATAGGTCTCACCCGACAGTAGCTTGGCATTTCTAAAATTTTTCCTGTAAAATTCTCCATTCTTTTCACACCTTAACAAAAGAGCCTGCTTTAACATGTCATAATTGTCTTGATCATCCCTGTTCATTTTGGCAAAAACTTCATAAGCTGTTCCCCTAAGACCCTGGGATAAATTTAGGCTCCACCTTTCTCTCTCTAACCCATACGTGGTAGCCAAAAGTTCAAACCTACCTAGAAAACTTTCTATGTCATCATCTTTCTCAACAAAATGGTCTAAATGAAACCCCATAGCCGAGGTTGAGGCTCCCTGACTAGCAGTGGCATCGGAGGTAAAGGGGCTGGCACCATTGTCAGGAGCATGGATTTGAAAATCAAACTCCCTTAGTCGTAACTCGTGCTCCCTCTGTAATCTCTTCTCCTCCTTTTCTGCTTCCCTCTCTGCAGCCAATCTCTTTTCTTCTCTTTCTGCAGCTAATCTCTTTTCTTCTCTTTCTGTAGCTAATCTCTTTTCTTCTCTTTCTGCAGCTAATCTCTTTTCTTCTCTTTCTGTAGCTAATCTCTTTTCTTCTCTTTCTGTAGCTAATCTCTTTTCTTCTCTTTCTGCAGCTAATCTCTTTTCTTCTGCTTCTATCTTCTTCTCCTCAAATTGGAGCCTTTTAATCTCCGCCTCCCTATCCGCCTCCAATGCCCTAGCCTCTTTGTCAGCCTCAATCTGCAACCTCTTAATTTCTTTCTCAGCCTCAATTTGTAACTGTAATTTTCTTTCTTCCGCTAACTTCCTATCTTCCCTTTCAATATACTTGTCACATTCTGAAGTTACATACTGGACCAGCTCTGGCCCATCCATATTCATTTCTTTAGCAGTCTGCACTGCAGCAGATCGAAACTTTACCAGATCAGCCATTCTGTACTATGCAACCTTTAAAATTTCTAACTAAACAAATTTCTAATTATGACTAAGAATTTCTAATTATGACTAAGAACAACCACAGGCACTGATAGCTCAACCACTATTTAAATTCCACAAAAGAATACTTTTAGTTTTATTTTACAGGTATTTAAAATTCCCGGGACCTGAGACCATAATATAATTTATAAGAATTTAAAAATCCCGGAATCGAGCTACCCAATATATGTGGTGGATTTGATGTTAAGAAATGTTGTTATGTACTCTTAGTGTACTGAATGAGGTCAGCTGTGAAGGACCCTGAATATAACAAATTATTATGGTAAGTTTACAGGGTACCTTGCTGCTACCACCTTTATGATCTCATTCAGACTTATTCTTTGACTAGAATGTATGATGACTACGTTTTGTGTCTAGGGTTATGAATATGTAGTGTAATGTTGCATTAACCAACTGAACAGATAAACAACTATTTTATTATCCAACACAACACTACTACGACAATCACATACAAAGTACACTTTAAAAGACTATCTTAAGTAAGTCAGTGGTTGAATTTTGTGTAACGTTAATTTTTTTCTGTTTATTTTGTCCTGACTCTATTTATTTGAATCAGGACTGACAATCAAAGTGAAATCAAGTGAATTATTTACATTAATCAATTTACACAATGGATCTTCTGTCCATAACAAAAATTATTATTATAATAAAAGTGTGTTTAGGTTGTAGTTTTCTAAATTTGATTAATACTGGTAAATATATAATGGTAGGTTGTTGGTTAACATCCTTCCCTATAGTTCACCCTTTTCATTTGTTACAGGTGGAATTCCACAATTTATTATTTTCAGTCTTTATTTCTAAAAACTGTGAGTTATAGAGGTTGAGCTTCCTGGTGACCGAACAGGTCCATTTTGGTTCAAAATAAGGGTAAATTAAATCTCTATTGTAGTTAATAAACATTCACACTTAATCTAACAAGTACATAAAAATCTATGCACACCATCCCTTCCAAAATCAACATTAACCGAAAACCCAAACCATCACAACACAACCCAACCCCCCCAAAATTACCCCCCCACCCATATTTCCAAATTGTAAACCAACAACCACCAAAACATTAATCAAAACAAAAAAAACCCTTAAACCCAAAAAAAACCCCCCATTCACAAAACCCCCCCCAAATCAACCCTCAAAAACCCCCAAACAAAACCCCAACTCAAATTAAATCCACACCCCAACTACACATCCAAAACATTTCACACCACTACCCAACCCCCCCCACACAACCAACACAACCCACCCAAACCAAACCCCCCCAAACCCACCACCCACAAAAACCCCCCCCCCCTGTAATCACCCAACACTACACACCCAAAACCCACCAAAAAAACACAAAAAACAAACATACCCCAATAAAAATCGTTCCCCCCCAACCCCCAAAAACCACTACAAAAACCCCCCCAATACACCAAAACCCCACACACCCAACCCCACCACAACCAACCCCAACCTACACCTACCCCAACCACCCCCCAAATTAACACACAAATCCAACCACCCACAACCATCCCCACCAACCAAAACCAATAAAGTACATCAAACCCCCCAAAAACCCAAACCCCAAAACAAACCCAAAAACCAACACAACCCCAACACCTCCCAACCCCCCAAACCAATACCTTCAAAACTACTCACCCAATAAAATCCCATCCAATACCACAATCTTAAAAAATCCACAAAAACCTATTCCCCACTACAAACCAAAACAAACTAATATCACCCCATTCCCCACCCATAAAAAACACAACATTTGATTAAAAACACCAAAACCCCACATAACCCCACCCACTAACACCAAAAAACCCCAAACTTTCCCACAACCAAAAATCCACTCACAATACAAAAAACCCAACCCCATTACCCCCTAACCCCCAAAAATAACCAAACCAATAACTTAAACCACCCCAAAAAGTAACATCAACCAAAATTCTACACTAATCAACCCAAAAAACCACCCCCTCCAACACATCCAACTCCCCCTCAACAAACCACACTTACCCCTAACCCAAAACACATAAATAATAACAAAACTACATCATAACACAAAAATTCAAAAAAACACACCCCCCAACCCAACCCAAACCCCCTACAACATAAAAAAAACCAAATACAATTAAACAACCCCCCTCCCAAAACAACCCAATCCCCCCCACCCCTACCCACACAAAAAAATAAATAAACCATACAAATCACAACATTACCCCCTACCCTTATCCCTTTCCCCCCTCAAATCCACCCACACACCCCACATCAAAACAAATCCCCCCCATAAAAAACAAATAAATCCCCACCCCCCCAAAAATTTCAATCCCCAAACCCCCTTTTACCCATCCACACAATTTCCCACACCAAAAACATTACAAACCCTAAATAAACAAAAACCAATAAAATTACACAAACCAAAACCAACAAACCCCCCCCCCTAAATTCCAAACTAACTAATCCACAAAAAGAACAAAATCCAAACTCACTCCCATCACAACCCAAAACCATCAACCATCATATACAAAAATCCCTCCAAAAACATCCCCAACCCATTACAAACACAAAAACCTATTCCCCACTACCCCCCACCCTAAAACACAAACCCCATAACACCACAAACCCACAACTAACCCCCCAAAAACACCAAAACCCAATAACAAAACTTCACCCCAACCAAATCCCACTAACACCCCATTAAACCCATTCCTCAATACCAACAACCATTACAAACCCCTCCCCACACCACCCCCCACCTTCCCTAACCCCACATATCACATCCCCAAAAATTCCAACTCACACCAACCCCCCACCAACCCCAACCAACCTACCAATACCCCCCTAACCAAAAACCAACCCCACCCAATACTTTACCCCCTAATTACCTTAACCCCAAATCCCCCAACCCACCAATATTCCCCACCACCAACCTTTCCACCCCCCCCCATAACCCCAACAACCCCCAACAAACACCAATACAAACCCACCAACCCCATCCCCACCCCCACATAAAAAACCAAAACCAACCCCCAAACCCACAATAAATCCCCCCCCCCCCCCAACATCCCACCAATTCAACACACAACACCAACTACTCACCCACCACAAAACCCCCACACCCCCAATCCCCAACCAACCCCACACCCAAAATCACACATAACCCACCACCCCCCCCCCCCCAACCCCCATTCACCCACCCCCCACAACCCAAACACCCACCAACAACATTAACAGCCCCCCCACCCTCCAACCAAAACCCCCAAATCCCCACTAATTATTATTCCTTACCCCCACCTTAACCCTACTCCCCCTCCTAAACCCACACCAAACACCCCCCAACCCACCTCTAACAATACCCCAAACCCCACTAACCACAACCCCCAAAACCCCACCCCCACCAACCCCCCCCATTCCAAAAAACACCCCCCACCCCCCCCCCCATTAAAACATCCAAACTACTTACCTAAAAAACCCACCCCCCCAACCACACCCAATTAATCAACCCCATCTCCCCACATAAATTTAAATCCCATAAATCAACCATACTTCCCTTATTCACTTCCCCAACCAAAACAATTCCCCCCCCAACCAATAACAAAATACCCCCCAAATACTTACACAACTAAATCCCAACAATTACCCCAAACCTTAAACAACCTTTAATCATCCTTAACTACTACCACCCCCCACCCCACAATCACCTCCCCCCCCCCCCCAACAAATATAACCACCCTAACCCAATATTACAAAAAACCCCACAAATAAATTCACCCCAACAATAAACCCCCCCTCACCCTCTATAACTCCCCATCCCCTTCCCCCCTAACCTCCTAAAAGTTTTACCAAGTTAACTATAACACACCCCAATCCCCCATACTTGTTAAATGAGTGCCTTAACCCCATTGTTGTTAAACTTTTATATGTAAATGAATTTTCAATTTCAACACTACATGTCCCAAATACCCCCAAATCAATTTCAAACTCCCAACATATAATTTATCCCCCCATTACCTCATTAAATAAAACTACTGGGTAAATCACCACTAATACACAATCTTTACGCTTAATAACAAACCAAACTCAAATCACCTTATTTTAAACTCCAAATCTTTCCCATCCCTCGTAGATAATTCACATTAAACTAAAAAATTCACAACCTACATTGGCATAACCTAATCTTCCATTACAAACTCCAACCTTATATTAAATTTTAATCTAATCGAAACTCAACTTCAAAAATAACTTCCCTCCCACCTACACAAAAATCAATACCCCATTAACAATATAAATAACTACACCTCTCCTAATCCCTTTAATCTAAACAAAAAAACCTGTTACCTCTTCCATTAATAGTGCAACACAAAAATCCCCCTTCCTCGTTCATACCCCCCCCTACAAAACCCCACCATACAACCAAATTAAACAACACGTTATTACTTTCAATCTTAATAACTACCCTATAAAACACTTAATTAAATGTCATATAATCAAATTTCTCTAACCTATTGTTCTTTAAAAACATTTACCAATAGAAAAAAAAATTCAACAACCATCAACATGTCTAAAACCATCAATACCGGAACACATTAAAAACATTATCCATAAACACAATGCTCGCCCCACTCCGCCTAACATTATAGAATATGTCCGCTCCAACTGCAGTGTCCCCAGATATCCAGCATAATACAAGTATTTAATTGAAATCTACTAAAACCCATTTATGTCAAACTTTTTGAATAATCTTCTCTTAAGAAGGGTTACCCCCCCCCTTAAGTACCAGACTTCACAACCCCTCAGTGGTAACTAAATCACGTCATATCTAAGTTCCTGATATTGGGAACCACCAGTTGAGATCTCTAACACTAATTCATCCTGTAAACCACCTCTAAAATTATTCACGACAGCAAACTTCTTTATAAGGCATTCTCACAATCCCCACGCCAATGCAATGTACATCCATGTCAACACTCCACAACATAAAACACTACCTGAAAAACAAAATACACCCTTACTCAGTACGAGCAATACCACTCGTATGAGCCAAAATACTCCTAACACACCCTTCCCACCTTAATGTACAGTGTGGTGAGGTCGCCGGTTAGTCTTCTAATTGGTGGGGGGATCTTTTAAGTATTACAACGGGGGGGGTATCCGGGTGCCAGAATTACCATCACATTCAGGGGGGTTATGTGGTATCATTTATGACTACTGTAGAGTTTTCCCAGACTCCAACCCTATAGACCGCCTAAGTTGCATTGTGAGGGGTTACATAGTATAGTGTTTACTGGCCTACAAGCACTTTTGTGAATTCGAGTTAAGTGTCTGACTGTCTCTATCTAGAACAATCAGTACTTTAACAGAAGTTGTCAGAAATTTGACTTCAGATATAGAACATGACATGTAGGTAATGAGTTTCACTATCGAATCCATCTGCTCTTCGTGCACACGCAAAGATCCCCACCCCAGCCGCCCTATCGACTCGTTGTGTGGCACTGCATCGATGCAAAAGCCTAGTTGTAACAGACTCACGATGAACCAAAACACCCCCTCTTTAAAGTACTACCCCTTCCCCAGTCTGGATTCTCACCACCATGACTCCCTCTATACAAAGGCTATAGTCTATTATCTTCGCTATACACTCACTATTGTCCCCATGCAAGGCTCTATGCTGACTTCCTTGTAGTACTAGAGGATCGACCAGTGACCCACCAAACTTTACCGACGCTCTATTCTCCCCGAGTCGGTATATGTGAAATACATGTCCTTGCCCGCTCTGATCACATAGGGTAGTGGTTAAGTGTTGCTTTTGCCTTCAGACAGTGAAGGTGAAGACAAGCTATGTCAAAAAATTACACTCGATTCGCCGCACTTTTGGTATTGTTCATACTCTCAAGAGGGCATGGGTATGTGAGAAGGCAAACCATCAAGTTAAAGTTTGAATGGATTACAGGGAGTAACGATTTTAGTGTCTCTGCATCAAGATTGCGTTGCCGATGTATCCTCACTCTAGATAACTGGTCCGTTATGTTTGTATAGATACCTGTCATGGTGGCATTAGGAACGGACAGTAAGATATCTGAAAACATCTCTGTCATTGGTACATAGAGTATTCCGGTTCTTAAAAACCCATGTTCTCCCAAAAATTGTAGTCTGATATGAATTCAGATGGTGGTAGGTCGTTGACCTCCCCTCTCAAAATGGCTACCACGTGAATACTTTTCAAGCCCCCTCGTTGAGTAAAGAGTTTCATATGTGTATGACAACCCCTGGTGTATGTTTGGGTTGTTGTACTCAGAAGATCTTGCACATCTCATAGAATCGCAGTCATTCTATGTAAAATTCGTTAAGTACATAGTCTCTCAACAGTGCAGTCCTAAAATAATCACGCAGGTCTCACATGACGTCGTCTGGTGTTTATGGACCCCCCAGAGTGCTGTCAGACATGTGCCATTTGCTCTAAATCCAGAAGAATCACCCCATCCTTCAGCACAAAATCCACGCTAGTGTCATGTATGGCTATTTGGGAAACCATTATGCGCATAGTTTTTCAGACCAGCATGAAATCGATGCTCTGACCGCAACTAATCCCAAAACTCAGATAGTCTGCTCATGTCATACTCTAGCTAGACTACTTCACCAAGTACCACGAAGATCCAGAGAAGGCCGTATATACTGTCGTATCCCTATTGTTGATGTGTACTCAGTTGGTGAGAATCGTCTACCTCAGTTCAGATGGGACAGCCCGGTCAAATGTCACAACACTGAGTACACAAAACACAAGACTCTTCACATGGTTGGGGGTGATTAAAGTGCAGGTGACACGTATACCCCATTGTCAACATCGCGCTGATGAAGTATACCGGGGTGATGTGGGACGAAAGTCCTAGACCCTCTCCCCCCCTCCTACCTGAGCTCGTCCATTCCAATACTTAGGACAGAAGCTCCCTCTGGCTATAACCTCGCATGATGCTCTCAGGCAGTGCGCTCGTAACACCCATCACCAGGGTCCAGGACAGGTAGAAGACAAGCTCTCCTCTGGGACTTCAGAACAAATAAGGACCGGGACGGTTGGGAATTTACTGACCATGTGCTATATACCCCCTGGAGGTTCCAGGTCCTGTCAGAGGAGCTGTGGAAGTAGCCCTGGTCCTGTGTCAGCTCTGACAGTTCGGTCCGACGCAAGCTCCGTCCTAGCTCAATCAAGCGTGAAGCTGCACTGATTTCTATTGACACCGTCATTGGTGCCAGCTCTCTCCGGCCAGGGGGTGACTAGCCCTCTGTAAGAAATGTGATTCCAGTTGTACTGAATAGCGTGTGAAACTTGCTGGCTACATTTAGAGACTTACGCTCAGTATGACTGTCTAGAGCATAGTTACACAACTGATAAAACACGTTTCTGTGTAGAAGGTACAGTACGTTATGAAGTAAATGCAACTAGAATTCAATGTCTTCTCATAGAGCGTCTGTATCTATTACCCTAGTATGGAGACTGCTATTCGGCGCATTATAGCATAATCTAAAGAGAGTCAACTATGCTGTACGTAGTACCTCTCACATCTAGCTGCACGTATACAAGTTAAGATGTGCTAGTGCAGCTGTTAGATTATACTCACCGGGTGTCAGTATACGAGATAGAGAGGATATAAATACTTTTGTGTTGCTAAGTGTGTAGCTTTTTTCTAGCTGTGGCATGATGTTCACTAGGAGACAAGTTCAATGACTTTTGAGGGTCCAGGCGATTTTGACATCGCTATGTATGTGTATAACCTAAGACTGACTGAAAGAAGAAATCTCTGTGTTTTCTAATTGGATCTAGCCACCATATATAGATCGGCCTCACACCCAATGTTGTGGCAAGCCCTTGAGATTTACTATAAGCCCGCAAGGAATGATCGCAATGTTGAGCTGTGTTTCACAGGATTCATTGTCAGAATTTCAAATGGAGAGTACGCGACAAAATTAATTGACCTGCAAGTAGGAATTGCAATGGAATGTACAACTTCGCCAATGGCTATAAAGCTATTTTTCTCTACGACTGGAGGACTAGCGAGACGTCAATCGCTCTATGGGATCTCTATCGCTTCTTTATGTAGTGCTTTCATGGATGACACAATTCTGACATGAAAACCTTGTGCGGATAATGTTAGCGTGTTTGGATCAAATAACACTAGTCAACAAATTTTCAAAAGTTTTTTGTACCAGAAATTAAATATACCATTTCTTATTGATTTTGACATGCTGATTTCAACTATCATAATTAAATTCACCAATTGGCTCTGGTTTTTTTTTTAATGATGAATTTACATTACAGTAATAAAAATAATGTATGCTTATTTAATTCTCTGGGGTGAACAGCTAGTCTTTCTACTTTAGCATTATAAAAATTGTGGTTACATACTCAATTAATTGATATTTCAATATAAAATGATAGAAAAAATAAAAACATTATTTAAAGTTCACATATCATGTTTTTTTTTTTTTTTTTTTTTTTTTTTTCCTTAACCAGCGGCACTTAGGCTTTTAGCCCTTCGGCCCAATGACATGTCATTGCGAGGCTGGGGAACCTGAGGACTTTCCTTCCAACCCGGTCAGGAGCTTCGCTCCTTCCCATCCACAGAGGGTTTATCACAGGAGCCGTTCAGGCTGTTCAGTCAAATTTCCGGCCGTAAACATTTCTTCAAACGCCGACGCCCGGGTTTGAACCATGAACACCTGGTCGCCAGTACAACGCCGAAGCCATTACACCAGCGCGGCTCCCATATCATGTTTTTAAAAGGCACATTTGAACCCATTCCGTCATTATTCAGTCGCTGTTCGAGCTCTCTTTGCTTGCTTCTTGTAGTCAATCGATGAGGTATCTCTTGTCACAGTCCAACAGTAATCAGCAAGCATTGAACGGCTCCAATTGCCTTGATACCTTGTCTCCATAGCAGCAATGTCCTGGTGAAATCGTTCACCATGCTCCTCACTGACCGCTTCACAGTTTGACGTAAAGAAATTCAGATGAGAATCCAGAAAATGAATTTTCAAAGACATGTTGCAGCCAAGACTCTTATACTTCAGAAGGAGATTTTCTACAATTGCATTGTAATTATCAGATCTGTTGTTTCCAAGAAAATTGTCCACCACTGACTTAAATGCTAGCCATGCTGCTTTTTCCTTGCCATGCAACACGCAAAGAAACTCGTCATCGTGAAGAAGTTTTCGAATTTGCGGACCAACAAATATTCCCTCTCTTATTTTAGCTTCACTCAGTCTTGGAAATTTTCTGATGTGGTATTTGAAAGCCTCATCTGTTTTCTCCATTGCCTTGACAAAGTTTTTCATGAGACCCAGCTTAATGTGCAAGGGTGGCAACAAAATCTTGCTGGTGTCGACAAGTGCTGGGTTCTCAACGTTCTTACTGCCAGGCTACAATGACTGCCTGATTGGCCAATGTCTTCTGATGTAATGGTCACTTCGTGCACGGCTATCCCACTCACAGAGAAAGCAACAGTACTTGGTGTATCTACCCTGTAGTCCAAGCAAAAGAGCGACCACTTTTAAGTCACCGCAAAGTGACCAATGATGATGATCGTAGTTTATACACTTCAAAAGCTGCTTAATGTTTTCATAAGTTTCTTTCATATGAACTGCGTGACCAACTGGAATTGACGGTTACACATTACCATTATTCAACAAAACAGCTTTAAGACTCGTCTTGGGTGAATCAATGAAAAGCCTCCACTCTTCCGGTATGTAATTGATTTTGAGGGCTGCCATTAAACCGGAAATGTTGTGGAACGCAGAAAGGTCACCCTCTTTGAAAAAGAGTGTAATAAGCGGCTTCTGGCGGTTCCTATACACATAAATTGTAACATCTTCTGCCAGGAGATTCCACTGTTGCAATCTGGAACCCAAAAGCTCCGCCTTGGTCTTCGGTAAATTTAGATCTCTTACAAGATTATTCAATTCACCTTGGGTTATTAAGTGTGGTTTAGTTAATGTAGTTTGCTCAAAATCTGGGTCGCTTGAGATTGATGGTTCAGGACCACCAATGTCCTCTTCTTCATCAGTGGAAGCAGCTGAAAAATGATTCTGGCACTTTGGGAACTGGTAGGTCATCGCCATGTGGTACCGGACGTATTGCATAGGGGATGTTTGGATATTCCATAGTCCATTTTTTCTTCTTTGATATGCCTTTCCCAATTGGAGAGATCATGCAAAAGTAACAGTTGTTGAGATGATCAGTGGGCTCTCTCCAAGTCATTGGGACTGCAAAAGGCATAGCTTACCTTTTGCCAGTCAACCACAGTTTAAGATGTGATGCACATGTATTGCAGCATATGTGTGGCGCCCAGCTCTTATCTTGATCTCCTATTCTGCAGCCAAAATACAAACTGTACGCCTTCTTAATCACTTTAGTTATATTTCGTTTTTGTGATAGAAATGTCACCTCACCACATATATAACAGAAATTATTAGCACTGTTCACACATGTCCTAGGCATTTCTAACTACGATACTTTTGATAAGGACAAATGCACTAACTAATGGCAAAATTTTATCAGAGATAAGATATTTATACACAAAGGTGATGTAATCATAGGAAGGATTGCATCATCAACTTCTAGTTACATTTTTATTGGTCATTAGAAAAAATTATGCAATCGCCCACAACAGTTGCGTCATATATATAAATTTACCGTAATTAAATAAATTAATAGCATATATCTTGAAAACTAGAGCCAATCAACATTTTTTAATGTCATTTTCGTTTTCAGCACACCAAAATTAGTTAAGATCAGCTATTTTCATTTCTGGTACATTTTGGTTGTTGACTAGTGTAATCAGGTGGTACAGAGTGAGCTTAAACACAAGAAGCCTTGAAGCATGTCAGATAGGAAAGGCAAGAAGTCTGAGGCCAAGCCAAAGAATTCAAATCGTCAGTTGAGGAACTTATAACAAGTTTTGGCATAATATATGGTACTTCATTAACAGACATAAAGCGGTACAAAAGTAAAAAAAAAAAAAAAGCAGTCAGATGCCGACAGATGATAGAACGAAGAAGATTCGGAGAAAAGCTCAAAATAAGGTGCTGCCAGTTCATGTTGATCCCTAAACCACCATGGCTATTGACCAAAATGGAATAAGCACAAGAATAGCAAGGCAATGGCGTCGTTCGCATGGTCCCGTTTTCGATTCCTCGTTGTGCTATCACATTTGTTACTTTTGTTGTTGTCTAGTGTTCTCTTTCTTTCTTACGAGTGCCTGCCAGATACCCCTCTTCATTTATTATTAATTGTTCACAGACCTTAGGCTTCCTTTTTTGTTTATTTCGGTGTGTAGCTATGGAAACTTCGAGTTAGCCCTCCTCTCCCGCCAGAATTTAAAAAAGCGTATACCCATGATTAAAAATACTTTTTCTGCGTCCCAAGAAAAATGCCTAGCTAGTTTACTAAAATTCTCTATATTCGGGAACCACATAAGATATGAAAATAGTCTTATCGTTTAAGTAAAAGTTAACATTCGGTCAAATATAATTTAGGAAAATTTACACCCCTGTGTTGATGAAATTACAGGACGCAGATCGCATGGCAGAGGAAAAAGTTACATTGCATGGATTGTTTCTACCTGAAGGTATTACGATCTTTGTGGTTTACCATGTACTGGTGAATAGGAATTTTGCGGTGGTGGCTGTCCGGGCCGTTTCGTACCCTACATTCCACAATTGCGTGTAGCGTCATGATGAATGCGATTAACGAGGCGTTGTTTTGGGGAGCTAAGTTGGTATTGTGTTCTTTCACGATTCATTCCCATAACGAGATGATGGCACCGTTCGTAAGGTCCATGTTTCAATTCCCCGTTGAGATATCACTTCTGTTACTTTTTTGTTGTCTTGTGTCGTCTTTCTTTTTCTTGCGAGTTCCAGCCAAATGCCCATTTTCGTTGGTTTATTGAAATAAGCACACCAACCGGGAAGCTATAGAGAAGAAAATCAACAAGTTTACTAGGAAATTGTTAGGAGTGCCATTAGAGCAAACAGACGTAGCACTGTTCTGAAGGGAAAAAACAAACAAACAGCTGTTGTATTTCATTTCAAGTCAGTATTGTAAGAATACAAAACAGACTAGCGAAAAAGCTACGTGACTTGAACGAGGTAGTTTGGACCGTTCAGCTCACACTCAAAACTCGACGAAACTTGATAGTGAACAAGTTGTAGGTACTGACCTTGAAACTGCCAAGATAACGGAGGTAATTGGTAGTACCTAGACTAATAAACGGAGATTTGCCCATGCTAACATTCGCTGGTGATCTAAAGTGTCAATCAATGAACGAAGAGATCTGGTAGTCCAGCAAATTCGAGAAGCAGAGGATTGTAAGAAGATGCAATAAAAAGCAGTTCCGGAAACTCAACAATGCCAACGAACTACACGGGAAGGAACCTTGCAGATGTCCTTGACATGGAACGATATATGGCGCTTTGCACCTCTAAATATTAGCTTCACTATCATACTAATGTATGATTATTTTTTTTTTACCATCAGCTGCAAACCTTGTGAAATTGGAAAAATCAAAGAATGCTCAGTGCCCTCTTTGCCAAGAAAAGCAACCATTGGAACGTTTACTCTCAGCATGTATCAGAAAATGACTTTTGGGTTGTTCTCTTGTCGCTCTCGTGTTCACTACGGCAGTATCCTGGACATTTGCTGTGTTGATTATTTACGTGTTTCAGTGACCGGCACCCTCTTTCTTTCTCTGCACTGTAGCAGATATTTTGTTATTTTCCTTTTTACACCCCTCTCAGTGATATTTTGTTTCGTCTGTTTATCGGACCATCCCTGCTGAGATAGTAGACAGGTGATGTAATCTTGAAACGACAGGCATGTTGGAAATTCTCGTGTACCCAACCTTGGCCGCTACCGATTAACCCGAAAATCGCCAACGTATTTGTCTAATTGCTGATAAGGTCAGAGTACGCGACAGATAGGAGATTACTTGTCTGGGTGACACATTTTGGACAGACACTGTTGACATAATCGCTTCTTGTCCGACTTGTTATGACAAGATTACTTTAGGAAGTAATAAGATGTTACATTTTGCACAAATTGCTGAGAGAGTTTACCGATATGTTTGTGAGTTGGTACATAAGGCATCGGAGGTTTGATTGCCATATATGGGAAACGTGACGTTCGCATCACGCGCGAAATTATTCCATGTCGGAATATTTTGAAATGACCCCACCCAACATTTTTGTTTGAAATGATTGGAGCTTTTGCCTAGCTTCACAACAAACAGATGCGGGGGAGGACAGTGAAAATAACCTGACACGTTTCAATGTTACAGTGTCTTAACATTATATATATACCAGTATTAATCTAATTTAGAAAACTACACCTACACACTTTTATTATAATAATATTTGTATTATGGACAGAAGATCCATTGTGTAAATTGATTAATGTAAATAATTCACTTGATTTCACTTTGATTGTCAGTCCTGATTCAAACAAATAGAGTCAGGACAAAATAAACAGAAAAAAAATTAACGTTACACAAAATTCAACCACTGACTTACTTAAGATAGTCTTTTAAAGTGTACTTTGTATGTGATTGTCGTAGTAGTGTTGTGTTGTGTTGGATAATAAAATAGTTGTTTATCTGTTCAGTTGGTTAATGCAACATTACACTACATATTCATAACCCTAGACACAAAACGTAGTCATCATACATTCTAGTCAAAGAATAAGTCTGAATGAGATCATAAAGGTGGTAGCAGCAAGGTACCCTGTAAACTTACCATAATAATTTGTTATATTCAGGGACCTTCACAGCTGACCTCATTCAGTACACTAAGAGTACGTAACAACATTTCTTAACATCAAATCCACCACAATCTTCAATTTCTGTTGGAACTTGGGCAGAGTTCCACAGACCTGGAGGGAAGCAATCACGATACCACTCCCAAAACCAGGAAAAGACAGTTCCACGGCCTCCAGCTACAGACCAATCAGCCTTACAAGAGATTCGCGCTTGCCAAGACACAACCAGACTCTCCAGAAGTTATGATTCAGAATTTCCATTTATCAGACCGGACTTTGTGGAAGGACTTACATAGCCCATTCTTATCTTTTATGAGGCCATTTGCTTGCTTATATTTCCCTGTTATCTTCTTTGTGTTGTTGTACAGGTCCCTCATATTTTCTTTTGCTGCAGCTTCCTCTGCTTCCCTTGCCAAATCATCAATATATTTCATCTTGTCTCTTTTGATGTTTCTTCTTACTTCTTTGTTTGCTTCTATGTACACTTCATGAGCCTTGGCTTTGGAGCTTCTGGATTTGCTTCTGTTTAAATCTGCTTTCTTGTTCTTCCTGTCTTATATCTTACTAATGGTTTCTGTTGTTATCCATGCTTTGTGCTGATGTTCTCTTTTTCTCAGTACTTCTTCACATGTCTCGTTCCATATATTTTTTACTTCTTGCCAGTGGTCTTCCGTATCTGTTTCATCTTCCAGCTGTTCGAGTACTTGGTATTTGTTGGATACTGTGATTGAAAATTTTTCTCTTATTTCCTGATTTCTTAGATATCCCACATTATACTGTTGTCTATAGCTAAATGCTGTTGTAAATTTCTTGAGTTTTAATTTTGTTTTAGCCAACAGAAGATGGTGGTCTGATACAACATCTGCTCCTCTACATACTTTCACATCAGGCAATGATGACCTAAACTTCTTGCTTATGCATATGTGATCAATCTGATTCTCAGTTCTGTGGTCTGGTGATATCCATGTTGCTTTATGTATTCTTTTATGTGGAAATATGCTTCCTCCTATAGCTAGTTGATTTGAAGCACAGAAGTTTGCTAATAGCCCCATTCTCGTTCATCATACCTAATCCCTGCTTTCCCGTGATTTCTTCAAAGCCAGTGTTGTCTGTCCCTATTTTCGCATTTAGGTCCCCCATCAAAATTGTGATGTCCTTTCTTTTCTTATTGTCCAAGACGCTTTGTAGTTTGGTGTAAAAGTCTTCTTTCACAGATTCTTCTTTATCGTTTGTTGGTGCATAACACTGAATGATGTTTATATTTACTTTCTTTTTGGCTGATTTAAACCTTGCTGTTATAATTCGGGGTCCCTTTGCTTCCCATTCTATAAGTGCCTTCTGTGCTTCCTTGGACAGCATTATAGCCACCCCTCCATTGTGGTGGGCTTTTTCCTCCTCATGTCATGAGTACAACACCATTTATCCTGTGATCAATCTCCTCTTCTCTATGCCTTTCAACCGTGTCTCGCAGAGACCCAGGATATCAATCCAGTAATTTGTCATTTCAGCTGCTACTTGTGCAGTTTTCCCTTGTTCACACAGAGTGCGAAAATTCCAGGTGCCAATCCTGGAGATTTTCCTGGACGAAAAAAGGTTAGTCGGCAACCCAGACTCCTTTCGGCTTTCTCTAGGTTGCTTCATGCGCCTCCTTTCCAGAGGACCTTCTCCTGTCTTGGGCGGCTGAGTTGATTTATATTCTTTCTTTGACTTATCCATGTTTGTTGAAGTTAAAAGATAAGAATGGAAAATTGCTCAGTAATATACAAGAACAAATGAAGAGATGGACAGAACATTTTGAGGAACTTCTCAATAGACCATCTCCAACTAATCCCCCAGACATCCAGCCAGCAGAAGAGGAGCTACAAATCAGCTGTGAACGACCAAGTAGAGAAGAAATAAAGAAAGCCATAAAGCTTCTGAAAGATGGAAAGGCAGCTGATACCGCTATAACTGATGGTATGGTTCAGTGATAAAAACGGTTGGTGTTTGTTTATATGTTTTTAGGCCACCTAATGATATGGTTCAAATGATATGTTAACGCCATTGTGTTATTCAGTGATAAAGGCGTAAATGGGTTCTCCTTATATAGGCCACGCCCACCCAGGGCTATTTGTAAATATGTCACTACTGTTACTATGCCTAGAATGTTCAAAGTAGGTGTGTACTGGTGCAGTCATCCATCACAGTGACACACATAGGATTCGTGGATCGTTGAGCGATGGGTAACGTTTAAAGCACAGTTTATTTACGTTACAATCCGATCACACTGACATAGACGACATACAGCATAAAGTACAAAGCATCAAATAAAGGTACTCATGAAGCTCCAACACTCCACAGAGCTCAATCACAACGCCTAGTGGCGCACACCTCATAGAAATACACATCCACCATGTTCCTTAAAGAACTGCGTTCACCGCAGTTGTACATACGGTCTCAAATACGGCCTCATACATATGGCCTAATCCAGAAAGACTGCTCACATCGCAGTACTATTAAATTTATCAAATAGCGGTGCACTTCTTATAGAAGATGCACATCAACGATTTTCCTCAAAAGACTACGTCTCCCCTTCTCAACAAAGGCTGCTTCCCGGCAGTTGAATAATCATCGTCATCGCTATCCCTTCTTAAGGCCTACTAATAAATAGTGGAGCACATCCACAATATTCCTCAAAGGAAAGACTGCGCACACAGCAGTCTGCAGTAATATAACCTGCACAATATATATGGCCTAATCTCCTTCACAAAACTGTCTATGGCCTACATAGTAATCTCTCTACCTCTCAGACTCTTCATAGCGCCTAATTGTAGACTAGTGGTGCACTTCTCATAGAACGTGCCCAATAACAAAATCTCTCATAAGCTGCATCCACTGCAGTCATAAATGTTATAGTACATACCATCTTCAAATAATCTAACACATGGAAGAATATTCAATATAGGAAGAATATTCAAATACAGGCCTGTCAAAAAAGTCTCCACCGAGACACACATTGTGAAAAAACACTATACATCTTCACCGAACACTGGTCGGGAACACACACTTAGAAAAAACACCAGGGTTAACTTCACTCCGTCAACGCCTATCACCCCACTGCTAGCGGTCACAAAACTCCCGCCTAAACAGTCACGGGACTTTGCTGTTTAACGCAGCTCAGTCCCTTCACGGACTAGCCGTGTGAACTATTTACAGTTCTACAATACAGAACAGCGCTCACGACGCTATCTGTACACTATGACTTCTTTCATACATTTATTTAAATAATTCACCGTTAATCAAGTCTACAAGCGATGTAACTCTTAATTTACTCTGTCCAACCCGTATACAAAGGATCACCTCCCTTTTTGACCTTAACATACTACCACCACCTCCGGAGAAAAAAATGATTTATCATTTTTTTGACAAGAACAACATCAAAGCAAAATGAGGGGTTAGCTAAGCTCTAAAATACTCATACAAAATTTAGCTTATGTTAAGGTTATAATAATACATCGACAAAAAATATAAGCAAGTGTACAATAAAACAAATTATACACAATAATTCACTAAGTACACTAAATAATCATTTTTAAACAAAGTTAAGTATGATCCCTGTAGACCAAGTAGTATACAATAAATAGAAAGTAACAGACAAGATCAAGCAAAAGAAGCATGATCAACACCGAAAATCAGCAATGAAATCGATATAGTAACAAAGATCAATAATACCTAATAGCAACCATTAAGCTAATCAATTCCTTACGTCAAACTAGATACAACCGACATAAATAGCTACCTCATACCAAACCATATAATCCACATAACAATTCTAAGGAAGGAAGTATAAGAAGTATAAGGAGTAAACGTATACAAATAGAATTAAGTGACACCTAGATGAAACATAGAAGCATCACGAAAGTATAAACTGCTTTAAAAGAAATGGAATGAAACGAAGAATCATCCGAAAAAAAAGAAGAAACTTCAAAAATGAATGTATAGAATAAGTAGCAATACATCCCAATAACTATCTAAACAAACAATGTATTGTAAAACAAATACAATCATGACAGAAAATCGTATAACAAAAAGACAAAGTATATATATGTACCAAACACGAATAAAGGATATAACTACATAATGCATAATAAATAATTTAGCGAAATTACAAAACTTATACATAATTAAAATGGATTATCACAGATATCACACAAAAAGTGCGATATGTAAAACAAAATATCACAATCTCCAAAAAAAAAATTATTAATATATTTTTTTGTTTTTTTAAATCTGGACATATCGACATATATATATTATTACTCATAATTAAACACTGAGCACACACAAATACAACACTTTCAAAAAGAAAACAAATACATTGTTCCAAAATTACGATACAAAAAAGTTTCTTAAAGCTATGTTAAATAAAAATAGTATTTTAAATTTTTACAAGTTTCAACCTGTAATTAATAAATCAAAAGTGAAATGAGCTTTCACAAAATGTGAGACATAAAAAAAATATTCCCATCTCTAAGTAGACACAAATAAACACCTATAAAAAAACCAGACTATTAACATCATACCAACTTGCAAATATAAACATAACATTATTTCTCATGAACAAGTGTTTAAGTCAGACTACTAAATTCTTCAAACAAATAATAGTATCTGCTATCTCTGACAATTCTACATATATAATTTAGTTTCAAAATAACATTTCACAACACAACAATTACTTCATATAACTTCTGTATAAGGTAATATATTAACTAAACATGGAGTCAGATACGAAAAAGAAAAACAAATTTAGTAACCAAAAAACTCTCTGAAAGCGACTAACGCATATTCATAACTAAAGAGTTTGTGCTTAGGGCTGGCAATCTCATTATGTATAAAACTATCCTAATAATTAGTCCTGCAAAAAAATATCAATGTTTTGATGTATCAAACTTCACAACAAATCACATATTGTCAAACATAATATAGTCTAAGTGGAATAGTCTTCTGACAAATGTATGTAACTACCAAAAATCCATAATTCCATCAACAATAAAAAATAACAATCAAAGACAAGTTACTACAAAACTATATGTTACAATTCATTACACTCATAATACATACAATGTTTATCAACAACACAATCATGTACACAATAACATGGTGTTGAAATAGTGTATAAATATAAACATACTCAATATCTAATACATCATCATACAATGCACCATCTATACAATAGACTAATACATTATTCTAAAAAAAAAAAAAATTAAGTATAAGAAACACTGTAACAATCTTGAATCAATTCCTAAAGAAAAAAAAAATAGGTCAGAACTCCGGTTTCGTTGATGGTATGCCATAAACCGTACGGGATGACATCAAATAATACTGGGTCAACATGTTGGCTGGGTTACGCTTGATTGGGCACATGGTCGAAAGGTAACAAACATTTCTGTCACAGCTAAAGAAAACCAGGCACGCTGACCTTTATCGCATAGCTGCTACTGTTTGAAAAATACAAATGAACATCTCCACTTTAATCAACTGTGAGATCTATTAAGGTAAACGGAAAAGTAACTACAAAATTACCTAACATTTGTGGCAGTGAAAAACATCAGGTTTCTATATGATGCCATCAAGTCTTCTCCCATCACATAGTATATCACACAAAAGGTTAGGAACAACCTGTCCAAAATGAAGGTCATCACAGCAGAGCTGAAATAAAGTTATGCACCCACAAAACGAGATTCTTTCTCGAAATCAAAACATAACAAACAGTTGCATTTTGTGACCTTATTACTTATTGTTACTTTGTTTACCAACAATGACTTTGGGCTTTTGTTGCGCAAAATGTGTAGTAATATTTAGAGAGTTATTATCTCTATTGCTATTTCCCTTATTATTCCATTTGTTCTGCCTAGAACTGCAGTTAGCATTGTTATGCTTAACTTCTCTCCTAGGATAGAAATATCTGGTAAATGAATCTTGTTGACTCCTAGAACAAATATTATCAGATTGGTAATCTTTAATGTATTTATTCCTACCATAATTTCTCAACTCTTCAGAATCAAAATTTTGAGATCTGTTAGACTGTCTCTGGTTTCTTGGAGAGGAAAAACTACCATTTGAAGGATTCCCTTGGTACTTTCCTACAATAGGGTTATTTCTTTTACCAAAAGTGTTTTTATTCTTTTCTATGGTGATATGCTTATTCGCAGTATCACACTGCCTATGTTTGGTATGACAAGCAGTGGAACTGATCGAATCCTTATGGTTACTAACATAATGTGTGTTATCTTTATTTCCAGAACTGGATGTTACACAAGAAGTATCTTTGCTGGTCTGACGCCAAGAGTCAGTAATCTTAGACGCAGCGTCTTCCGTACGTGGGAAATTGTATTTGCCACGCAGGCATTTACGTCCAACATCTTCGATTTTCGTATTCGTAAAGAGTGTATAGGGCTGGCTCCTTGCTTGTTTCACTCGTTGATAAACAGCCTTCTGTCTACCATTGTCAACATTGACAGCAGACAACCCCTTGATGCCTAAAACAACATCCACAAAACCATCCACCCTTCTTCTTAGTTCTGTAATTTCAGCAATGTTAAGAGAAATCTCTTGGTTTAGTTTTTTATTTAAGTTATCACATGTCATAACTTTACATCTCTCTTCTGTAAGTAACTTCTCAATCTTAACCATTTTCTTTCTCTGCACCGTTAACTCTTCTAACCTCTGCTTATCATCCTTTTCCTTATTTTCTCTCCTCTGTCGTGCCAATTTCCTTACTCTTTTCCTTTGCACCTCTGCTATCTGTGGCTGAAGTCGGGCCACCTGGGCCTCAAGACCTTCGACTTGAGCAGCTTGTGCTCTCAACTGTGTTAACTCCAGTTGAAGTGCTTTGATCTTATTATCATAGCTATTTGTAAGCTCATTAATTTCCTCCAGAGATACAATATTCTTCTTTATAGCAACACTTTGTAAAAAATCAACCTCACTTCTTAAATCCACAATTATTTCTTGATAAGATTTCTTATCTTGCCTGGCCTGAACTTTTAATTTGCAAAACATGTCTTTCTTTTCTTCAATTTCTCGAGTGAGATTACATACTTCGCTATTCTTGTGTTCTATCTGAACTTCGAAATCTTTTACTTTACTGTACGCAGAGTCTAATGCTGTTTTTACACTAGAAAACTCCAAGTTTGATTTATGCAAATCACTTGTGAGTTTAGACACTGTTTCTTGTAGTTTATTCTTTTCAGCTATATCCTGCAAGAAAATCTCTCTTTCCTGAAGCGCACTCTGTTTGATTACTTTTATTCGCTCCTTCTCTTCTAATTCCTTTTTGTTATCATCCTGCATGTTATTACAGATTATATTGTGCAAAACCTCATGCATAAAATTGTGTCTAGCCTCAGTATAATTGTACACCATCGGACGTAGGCATTCTAACAACCTTGCCAAATCTCTAGCCAAGATAACTTGAGGAGCTGACTGACAGTTATCGTCAGTAAAATAATTTAAAGCTGCTACCACATTAAACAAAAAACCATCCAGCACGTATCTGTCGAGTGCTGGGCCTTGTAATTCCTCAAAATATTCTCCTTGTTCAGCTAAATATTCCATTATAGGCCTCATGTCCTCAGGATCCAACTATTCATTCATATCAGGATCCATCGTGCTTCAAACACTGAGTGTACTAAATTTATAGACCCCTTATAATTCTAATAAGATTATGTCACGTAGCCATCAATCAATTATGCAATAAATCTCATAATACAACACTATCAACATGAAGTACTCGATAGAACAAATAATAATAACCGGAAGACCTGACAACATACATAGAGAGACACAGTTTTCCACGACAAAAACCACTTATCTTGTAAATAGAAAACAGTTCCTTCTTTTCCCGCTACAACTGATGGACATCAAATGACACAGCATAAGCAGACTCCCATGTTGAAAAGCGCAGGCATAAGCACTGGACTCGTCGTCAACTGTCACCTCTGGTACTTGACACAGTATGAAACAGGAAACTTGAATGCTGCAAATATGTTATAGGAAGCATGTAAACATTAGACACATAACCGTGTCACCGATCACAGGTTACCAGCGACACCAAACTGTCTGTGAGCAATGCAGGCGTCAATAAGGCTTGAAATGTTTTACTGCCGACTCATTTAGGCTGGAAATAAGCACCCTTGTCATAGATGAATGTCATAATCATCTGTTCCTAAGTAACATTAGTCCACTCATTGCTACTGTCTTATGAATACTAGCCCGTAGGCATAGAGGACGACATAACACAGTTAAAGCTGAACTTGGTTCTCAATCGAAGCCCCGCCCACACATGGCTAACTACTGTCACAGATGAGAGAACTTGTTAGTGCATACGCCACACACAGGGCACACTAATAAACAGGTCAAGGTCTGGTAGAAACAATATTACCACGTGAAATCATGGGCCTTAAGCCCGAAAAGTTGGCACTCTACTGATAATGCTGTTCATTAACAAATGACTGTTAGTTTATATCAGTTTGCCAGCTGATATTCCTGAGTCTATTTTATATGTATGTATACGCCCACACAGAGCTATAATAAATGAATAGGTGAACGTTACGTTCTGAATATTATGCCTGAACACAGCATCCTTACTTACTTACTTACTTAGTCGTTCCCCTTCTACCGTGAGGTGTAGAGGTTTGGAAGAGAGAGCGCCAGACCATTCTATCAGCTGTTTTCTTCCTGGCCTGGTTCCATTCTAGTCCTCGGTCCTTCAAAGATTGTCTAATGTTGTCCTCCCAGCGGACTCTGGGTCGTCCTGGAGGTCTGGATCCCTGGCTCTTTGTTTCCCATGCTTGTCGTGGTAGCCGATCTTCTCCCATTCTGCAGACATGGCCAAACCATCTTAGTTGGGACTGTTCTATTTGGGTCTGCAGCGGATGGGATTTTAGGCCTTGACGGATCGTCTGGTTGCGGACCATATCTCTTCTTGTTACTTCAACCACTTTCCTCAGATACCTCATTTCTGAGGTTTGGATCTGGCTTTTGTGGGTTGTAGTCATTGCCCACGACTCGCATCCATATGTCAAGACTGGGACATAGGTGGAGCGGTATACAGCCATCTTCGTTTTCTTACCAACCTCTTTCTTGCTGAGGAATCCACGATTTATGGCCTGAAAAAGTCTCCCAGCCGCTGCTTTTCGAGTGGCCAACTCTTCTTTGATGCCTCCCTTTCGGTCTATAATAGCTCCGAGATATTTAAAGTGGTCGACCTGCTCCAGGACCTGTTCTCCCAACTTAATCTGATGTTTTCTTTCTTCTCGTGATATCACCATGGATTTTGTTTTAGAGCTGCTTATGACCATCCCTCTCTTCTCCAGCTCTTCCTTCCAGACTTGCAGGTTGGATTGGAGATGTGCCTCTGATTTAGCAATCACAGCATCCTTGTGATTTTATCCTTTCAACGCAAATGTTGCGGGTGTCAAATCCAACTTTACTGAAAACCACCACTGATACCGCTACAACTGATAAATAACGGTTTGTTGTTATCTTATAAGTTTTTAAGCCACCTAATGATATGGTTCAAATGATATGTTAACGCCATTGTGTTAGTCAGTGATAAAGGCGTAAATGGGTTCTCCTTATATAGGCCACGCCCACCCAGGGCTATTTGTAAATATGTCACTACTGTTACTATGCCTAGAATGTTCAAAGTAGGTGTGTACTGGTGCAGTCATCCATCACAGTGACACACATAGGATTCATGGATCGTTGAACGATGGGTAACGTTTAAAGCACAGTTTATTTACGTTACAATCCGATCACACTGACATAGACGACATACAGCATAAAGTACAAAGCATCAAATAAAGGTACTCATGAAGCTCCAACACTCCACAGAGCTCAATCACAACGCCTAGTGGCGCACACCTCATAGAAATACACATCCACCATGTTCCTTAAAGAACTGCGTTCACCGCAGTTGTACATACGGCCTCAAATACGGCCTCATACATATGGCCTAATCCAGAAAGACTGCTCACATCGCAGTACTATTAAATTTATCAAATAGCGGTGCACTTCTTATAGAAGATGCACATCAACGATTTTCCTCAAAAGACTACGTCTCCCCTTCTCAACAAAGGCTGCTTCCCGGCAGTTGAATAATCATCGTCATCGCTATCCCTTCTTAAGGCCTACTAATAAATAGTGAAGCACATCCACAATATTCCTCAAAGGAAAGACTGCGCACACAGCAGTCTGCAGTAATATAACCTGCACAATATATATGGCCTAATCTCCTTCACAAAACTGTCTATGGCCTACAAAGTAATCTCTCTACCTCTCAGACTCTTCATAGCGCCTAATTGTAGACTAGTGGTGCACTTCTCATAGAACGTGCCCAATAACAAAATCTCTCATAAGCTGCATCCACTGCAGTCATACATGTTATAGTACATACCATCTTCAAATAATCTAACACATGGAAGAATATTCAATATAGGAAGAATATTCAAATACAGGCCTGTCCAAAAAGTCTCCACCGAGACACACATTGTGAAAAACACTATACATCTTCACTGAACACTGGTCGGGAACACACACTTAGAAAAAACACCAGGATTGACTTCACTCCGTCAACGCCTATCACCCCACTGCTAGCGGTCACAAAACTCCCGCCTAAACAGTCACGGGACTTCGCTGTTTAACGCAGCTCAGTCCCTTCATGGACTAGCCGTGTGAACTATTTACAGTTCTACAATACAGAACAGCGCTCACGACGCTATCTGTACACTATGACTTCTTTCATATATTTATTTAAACGCTAGATGTGAACCAACCAAGAATGAGAAGTCAGTGATCGACTATGCCATTGTTCGGAGAAGCTCATTCAGATATGTCCGAGATGCAAGAGTCTGGAGGGGGCCAGAGATTGGAAGTGATCACTACCTGCTAACAATCAAACGAACAAATGAAAGAGTTGCTCAGCCTAGGAACTGCCCAACATCACGCAAGAAACCAAGTAAACGAGCAGGAGAAATGAGCATTAGGACCTACAAGCTGAGAGAGCCAGAAATTAAGACCAGATATCAGGGGCTTATTGCTACAGCAGTGAGCAACACAGAAGAACGACCTGATGACTTGGAAACCCTCTGGCTTAAATTCAAGGATATCATAAAGACAGCTGCTGCAGAAGCATGCGGTGAAGTCCGACTTGGGAACCAGAGAAAGAGGACACCTTGGTGGACAGAGGAAGTCAAAGAGAAAATGAGAGAGAAGAAAATGGCATGGAAACAATACTTAGGAGCTAAAAACACAACAGGACAAATGGAAAAATATAGAGAATATGTGACACTCAGAACAGAAGCAAAGAACAAAGTGCTAGCAGCAAAACAGAAGTCCTGGGAAGAATTTGGAGAAAAGCTAGAAAAAGATGCACAAGAAAACCAGAAATTGTTCTATAAGACCCTAAAGAACATGAGGAAGGAAAAACAATGCCCTCTCAAATTTATAAAGGACAAGCAAGGCAAATTGCTTACTGCCCCGAAGGAAGTAATGGAAAGATGGAAAGAATATTTCTCAGAACTCCTGGATGGTGAGCATGGTGAAGCATCAGAAATGATAACCACTAGCACAGAAGAGAAAACCAATGATGGTGAAGATGACATAAAGATGGAAGAACTGAGGGCAGCACTAGAGAAAATCAAGATGGGCAAAGCAGCAGGGCATGATGGTATAACACCAGAAATGGTTAAGTACATGGGAGCATCAGGCGACTTATTACTCTTAAAGGTCCTACAGGCAGGATGGTGCAACAAGACCATACCAAAGGATTGGGAGATTGCCATCATAACACCAATTTTCAAAAAGGGTGACAATCGACAATGTGGAAACCATAGAGGCATATCCCTTCTCAGTGTCCCTGGTAAAATCTACTCTAGAATCCTAGAGCAGAGACTCCGACGCCTAGCTGAGCCACAATTGGATGAGGTCCAGTGTGGATTCCGAGCAAACCGAAGTACTCAAGACCTAATCTTCACACTCAGACAGCTGAGTGAAAAGGCCCTTGAGTATAAGAGTGAGATCCATCTTTGTTTCATAGATCTGGAAAAGGCGTTTGACATGGTCCCCTGGAGCAAACTTTGGGACTGTTTGGCAAGGAAGAATATTCCAGCACCTCTGATTCATGCTATACAGAGCTTCTACAAGTCTTGCAGAAATTATGTGAGGACAGCAAACCATAAGTCAGAAGAGTTCAGGACCACCACTGGTGTAAGACAAGGTGATATCCTATCACCTTACCTCTTCATACTCCTTATGGACGATGTCATCAAGGCATGTAAGGAGAGAACAAGAAAGTATTCAGTGGGGTACTGGAAGATGAGACAGGTCTATATTTCGGAGCTGGCATTTGCTGATGATGTTGCCCTGATTGCTAAATCAGAGGCACATCTCCAATCCAACCTGCAAGTCTGGAAGGAAGAGCTGGAGAAGAGAGGGATGGTCATAAGCAGCTCTAAAACAAAATCCACGGTGATATCACGAGAAGAAAGAAAACATCAGATTAAGTTGGGAGAACAGGTCCTGGAGCAGGTCGACCACTTTAACTATCTCGGAGCTATTATAGACCGAAAGGGAGGCATCAAAGAAGAGTTGGCAACTCGAAAAGCAGCAGCTGGGAGACTTTTTCAGGCCATAAATCGAGGATTCCTCAGCAAGAAAGAGGTTGGTAAGAAAACGAAGATGGCTGTATACCGCTCCACCTATGTCCCAGTCTTGACATATGGATGCGAGTCGTGGGCAATGACTACAACCCACAAAGCCAGATCCAAACCTCAGAAATGAGGTATCTGAGGAAAGTGGTTGAAGTAACAAGAAGAGACATGGTCCGCAACCAGACGATCCGTCAAGGCCTAAAATCCCATCCGCTGCAGACCCAAATAGAACAGTCCCAACTAAGATGGTTTGGCCATGTCTGCAGAATGGGAGAAGATCGGCTACCACGACAAGCATGGGAAACAAAGAGCCAGGGATCCAGACCTCCAGGAAGACCCAGAGTCCGCTGGGAGGACAAAATTAGACAATCTTTGAAGGACCGAGGACTAGAATGGAACCAGGCCAGGAAGAAGACAGCTGATAGAATGGTCTGGCGCTCTCTCTTCCAAACCTCTACACCTCACGGTAGAAGGGGAACGACTAAGTAAGTAAGTATTTAAACGATTCACCGTTAATCAAGTCTACAAGCGATGTAACTCTTAATTTACTCTGTCCAACCCGTATACAAAGGATCACCTCCCTTTTTTACCTTAACACAGCTGGTCCAGATTGCATTCAAGCAGAGGCCATCAAAACAGATATTGATACCGCTACAGAGATAATATACAAACTACTTGGCAAAGTCTGGGAGAGAGAGGAAATACCAGCAGAAATGAAGGAAGGTTATCTGGTCATGTTGCCTAAGAAGGGAAATTTACAAGAGTGCACAAATTATAGAGGAATAATGTTACTATCAGTGCCAGCAAATGTATTAAACATAATCATCATGGAGAGATTAAAAGAGTCCATAGACAAGCAAATGAGAGATGAACAAGCAGGTTTTCGACAAAACAGATCCTGTACAGACCAGATAGCCACTTTGAGATTAATAGTTGAACAAAGTCTGGAATGGAATTCACCGCTATACATCGGATTCGTGGACTATGAAAAGGCATTTGACAACGTAGACAGAGAATCGCTTTGGAAATTGATGATGCATTATGGAGTTCCCATGAAGATCATTAACTTAATAAAGAAGACTAATGAAGACATGACATGTAGAGTTCTTCATGAAGGACAACTTAAGAACCGTTTAGGATTAGAACGGGAGTTAGACAGGAATGCCTCTTGTCTCCATTTCTTTTCTTACTAGCAATAGATTGGGTTATGAAAACATCGACATCACACAACAGAAATGGAATCCAGTGGAATCTGACTAAACAGCTTGATGATCTGGATTTTGCAGGTGACTTGTCTCTTCTGTCCCATAACCATAATCAGATGCAAAAGAAAATGAAAATTCTCGATGAGAGGTCACAACAAGTGGGCCTGAAAATACACAGGGAAAAGACAAAGATTATGAGAATAAATGCAAGAAATAATAACAAGGTTGAACTTGAAGAAACACCACTAAAAGATGTAGAATCGTACACATATCTTGGAAGTAATATAGACAAAGTTGGAGGGACATACAGTGATATCAAAATAAGAATACAAAAAGCAAGAGGAGCTTTCATTGCATTGTGAAACATATGGAGAACAAGAGAAATCAAGTCCAACACGAAAATAAGAATCTTCAACTCAAATGTGAAGTCAGTCCTATTGTATGGCTCTGAGACATGGAGAACAACAAAAACAACAATCAAAAAGCTACAGACTTTCATAGACGGGTGCTTGCGTAGAATAGAAGGACTGAAATGGTATGACAAAGTCACAGATGTGGAATTGATGACAAGAACCAGACAAGTGCCAGTGGAACAAGAGTTGAGAAGAAGACGCTGGCGATGGATAGGACACACATTGAGGAAACCTGCTGATAGCATTACAAGGCAGTCCTTGTTCTGGAATCCACAGGGAAAGAGAGGCAGAAGTAGACCAAAAAACATACGGAGAAGAGAACTGGAAACAGAGGTGAAAATGATGAGGAAAACATGGAAAGAACTTGAGCGGATGGCACAAGACTGAAAGACTTGGCATGTGTTTGTTGAAGGCCTATGCTCCTTGGGGAGCTAAAGGGTATTGATTGATTACAAAGCCCAGGAAAACCACTTTAATAAAGAAGGCCGAGGAAACTGAAACACACGGAGTCAAGGAGGGAATTATCTTATAAAAGTAACGACCCCAATAACACGTGTAAGAGGCCTAATCAAGTGCCTTAACTTTATTCATCTGAGCAAAAAGTCTGCGTGCCAGGATTGGCGTAAGTTGTCATTTTACATTCTATATTTTTCATTACTAACTTGTGAACTAATATGTATATATTGCCACGTGAATATTAATATGTGAAAATCGCTAGTGGATGTCCCAGTCATTTGAGGCTGGCAACCTCAGCGTATAGAATGATGATTTCATGAACCACCGCTGCACGGGCTGGTGATTGTTTTATTGATAGTTTCTTAAAGAGATCTAAAAGCAAAAGGTAATCCCAAGTTCCATATGGAGCAGGGAGGGAAAGATGAAAGAAATGATGTACATCCTAAGTATAATACTCACAGTTTCAAACCAGGGTAAATGTCTATGTAAATATATTCACTTTAAAGTTAATGAAAGTTTCAAACTTTTCAATCAGTGTAAATGTAAATGAAAACAGATTTAGTTTATATTGTGAACACTTTTCAAACAGTGGAGATGTAAATATAAACATATTCTATCTGTACTACTAACCTTTTCATTTAAATGTAAAATAAGGATAAAGCTATTAAATTTAAATGTAAAGAAAGTTTTTCTCTCGGGGGATTCAGTTTAATTCTCATCGAGGGTAAATTCTAAGATAGGTGGGATGGTAGAATATGAGAAAGGGGACACATAAGTATGTGTCGGGAAACGCAATACTCAGGAGAGCGTTTTCGTTTCTATTCTTTTACTATAGTTGTTGGTGGTGGTACCAGTGAGGGTACTAATCTCTGGAACAAAGTGAGGGTAGAAGTGGACTGACGTAGAAACGCGGGACCAGCTTGGCAGTTACTCCTTGATTGTTCTGGGAACGTGCTGCACCTTTAAGCTTAAAGAGACATGAGAACACTAGTGACCTATCTGCACAGAACCCATTAGCGGGAGCAGAAACTACTGTTGGCAGCTAAGTGAAACGTATAAGCTGCCAAAGTGAACTTTTTTTCATAAAACCTACTATCATTCAATGATGAGCACTTTCTTTTAAACTATTCAATTATTTTAACCCTTGTTAAAACTAAATGATTATTAAACCTGTTATTTGTTAATATACAAATTTTACTTCGACTTTCTCATTTTAAATGTACTGCATGTTTGTCTCAGTCAATTTACTAAACACACTCTAATAGAGCTATAACATAATAATAAGAATTCCACTGAGTAAATCAGAGGTGAGGGCTTGACGAGCTGAAAAAAAATTGCCTAATCCTTCACAAAAGTTGTCGGCAGATCATAGAATTAACGTGCTCAGCAAATGCAGCATGGTTTTCACATTTCTGAATATCTTGTGAACACTACCGTGGGATAGAAGCGTCGTTACCATTTTATCTACATCTCTGCCAAGAGTAATCTTGTGCGAAGGTAGACACCTTTGACGACCCACTTTAGATACTCTTGAGTTTTGGCCACTGTTGGACCACAACTGCAAAGCAGGGGAGGCAATACCGTCACAGCATGTCAGGTGTCACTAGGACACGGACATTATACATGACGACATAACAGAGTACTGTATGAGGTAGCTTTTACAAAGGACGTTGCAAATTTGAAGGCAAACAGCAAAACAAACTTACAGGCCCAGTGACATTTATACTAAGCCCATTCTTATTGTTATGATTATTTTTTTTATTGTGAAAACAACAAGGGAAAGGGCAGTGGACCTATCTAGGCAAGGGCCATAACCCGTCGGCCATTAGAAAGTCTTAAAGATGGAAAGATACATTGCTGCCCTCTTCATCATTGTTGCTGTCATTTTCGACGGAGTCATATGTCAAGTTATTTGCTTATGTTTTTTCACCCTAGTCAAAGGTGAATAATTGTGTCTTTACCTTGCGATGTCAGGTTGATTAGGGGTTGTCTTCCCTGTTCGTTCATCCTTTGGGGTTTGACCTGTATGAAGATAGGGTCAAAGGTAAACAGTTCGGGCGTGTGCCCATGCGCAGGTTTTTTAAGCGCCAAGTGGATACTTCCGTCAGGCCGGGATGTAAGCTGGCTTCTGAGGGACGAATGTCCATTGTGTTTTCGGGGAAATTCTTCGAAGTGACTGCGTTGGCAGGTCTCCCCAGTGAATCTCTGTGCGTCGGAATGACGACAGAGTTCCTTATTGTGTTCTGAGGATTCGGTTCCAGGTAATACCGAACTTTTTCCATTATTACGCTTTCGGTGGCAGAACATGTTAAAGGATTACCTAGTCTGTGAACTACAGCTCACCGGTCCTACATTTCAGAACTGATATTTTTTGCGCTCAAGGTAGCCATCCAAGACTGTTAGTCTTTATATTATCCAGAAGTCCAGTGACGAAGTTATATTGTGGGAACCGCAGATTGGCGGTATTTATGTCTACATAAGCATTACTGCAGGGTTGATGTTAACCTGCTTAGAAGAAGTACACAGATGACGTCATAACGAGGCCTGTGTTAAGGCTAATATATTACAGCCTGATAATGTGCAATTGGCGGGGAATGCCAAGTTGCACCTGTATGTCAAAGTGATTAAGGTATCTGACGCGTTTAGTCAGGGATACCAAAGCGGCATTATGAACTGTCATCGAAGAACATTATTATTGACCATATACGAATATTGGAATGTTTACCAGCCTTTTTGAATGCCTGATGTATACCTAACGATTTCCGGTCAGCATGACCTTGTTTACACTGACTGTTCCTGTTGATGCTACTGTGTGTGTTACCGTCAATAAATGTTTTGAAATGTGCCTGCAGTGTCCAAGCATCTTTGACTACTGCATGTGAGTGTATGGGTTGCATGACACAACATATACGAGCCTAAACACATTCGCGCCTTCATTTGCACCCACACTCAGCTCATCATTACAAGTACTACACACCTAACAACATGTATGCTGTCTTATGCAAGTGATCACCTCTACAAGAGAGAAAAAGACAGTTACATTTCTGGTGGACCAGTTCCGTGGGCTCTTCTGCTACATTGTTGATGTCTCCAGTGTGGTCCAGAAATTTAAATTTACGTCGGAATAAGCAAGGTGGACAGCTGTAACACACATACTCGACACTTCCAAGTTTTGGCTACACGGGACATTATAAACAGTGTTAGCATTTATGTTATAATGCTACATAAACCACAACATGACAAGTACTGGAGTTAGCATCGAGGCATTTGCTACGTGGACCACAACTGCAAGACGAGTCCTTTTTGTAAACGGTACCGCTGGTCGTTGACACGTCTCAGTCAACAACAGACTTTTCAACGTACAAGCGTTCAAGTTACATGTTTTGAGGTCAAGTTCCTGTTTGTAAACAGTACGTGAAATGGTAAACATTCGATGTGCAAGACTCAAGATACGAGAAGGTCATAGTAACTTTATGTTCGTGAAGACCACTTCATGCTACAGTGGATCTGACATTCAGTGCGCGCTTGACATTTTGTTTCTGTGTTCGCAAGGAGCAAGAAATTTACTTTAGTTTCAGCTGTGACTGAACTTGTTCTGCAACACATTGAATTGATTGCTATATATATTTATGTTACTTCTGCTGTTGTTGTGTATTTTTCTTGTGTTCTTTTGCGGGCTGGTTGGGTAAGGTGACTCCTTTAGATAAATACCACGTAATAGAGGTTATCTATTGAGAGCGTGTCGTTAGGGACTGCAAATTTCCTTAATTGGAATTTGCTAGCGACAATTGTTGCTGTTTACGTTTAGCTGTGACGACATGAGTTAGTGTTGTTTTCGTTATTTTTTCATTCTTTGATTTTCGATTTGTTTTGTTTGTATCTGTAGGTCTCTCTTTTCTTTCGCTTATTTCTTTACACCTTTTTGTTTATAACAGTGTTGCCATTTGTCTTGTTTACTTTTCGCGGTCATCATTACACATTTGTGTAACATTTTCTTTACTTTTTGCTGTATTGTTTATTTGACTTCCGCGAACGTTTTCGGTCATTGTTTTGTATCTTTGTCTTTGTATTTATGATTGTACTACATTATTGTCATACACAGTCTACATACATATACTTGGTCATGTATTATTATTATTATTAATATGGTACACTCTTCATATAGAGATTGTTGATGGAGTATTACTATGTAAGATATTTATACAAGTTCTTTGTTAAAAGACTTGTTGTCCAAAGATTGAGACAAGGTGGAATACATATGAAAGTTCTTTATAAAAAAGACTTGTGCCCACAGTGAGTGGGATATAAAGGTATTATTTTCCACAGGTACTTAAGTGATTATTTGTTATATTATAAACAAGATAACCATACAAGGTCTTTGACTAAGACTAAGAGAGTGAAATAAAGTGAAGTGAGTATACAAGTCTATAGTACAGACTTGTCTCCCATTGAAGTGGGATAAGGTAATTTGTTGAATTTTTCAGGTTTCTGATCTCATTAGACAGAATGTCTACATTGGATTTCTTCATCCAGCAAGGGTTAACCCTTGGTAAATCTGGTAAAGAATTGGAAGAATATTCAACTGCTCAATTCGCCATGGCATTAAAGTCAGAAGAAAAGAAACAAAAAGAGGAAATTAAATTGAAAGCAGAAGCTGAACTAAAGAAGCTAGAAGCTGAGAATAGAAAATTAGAACTTGAAGAAAAAAGGTATCAAAGAGAGGCTGAGGAGAGAAAAGCTCAAGCTGCTGCTGAGGAGAGAAAAGCTGCTGCTGAGGAGAGAAAAGCTCAAGCTGCTGCTGAGGAGAGAAAAGCTCAAGCTGCTGCTGAGGAGAGAAAAGCTGAAGCTGCTGCTGATGAAAGAAAATTCCAGATGGAAATGGAGGAGAAAAAACTTCAAGCTGCCGCGGAGGCTGAAAATAGAAAAATGGAACATGAGGAAAGAAAACAGAAAATGGAACTTGAGGAAAGACTCGCAACTTTGGAGTTAGAGAAATTGAAAGTGGCGAGTATGGGTGCTCAGCAAACAACTTCGAGTACGACAAAGGAGTTTGTTAGTAGGATTAAATTACCTCATTTCAATCCTTTAAAGGATGACGTAGCGGATTATCTAGATAGATTCCGATTTTTATGCGATGCGCATAAGGTAAAAAAGGAAAAATATGTTGAACAACTGATGGAATTTTTTACAGGTGACACAGTGACTGACTACTCTTATGACAATAGACGAACATGACAGGACTAATTATGATGTTGTCAGAGCAGCATTGCTAAAAAAATATGAACTAAAAGAAGATT
Organism: Oreohelix idahoensis; assembly: GCA_024509875.1. NCBI lineage: Eukaryota > Metazoa > Mollusca > Gastropoda > Stylommatophora > Oreohelicidae > Oreohelix > Oreohelix idahoensis. The sequence continues at coordinate 150,246 of JAMPIV010000234.1, forward strand.
ATCGTCTTCGTTTTAGGACAATGTTGCCAGAAAATGGAGTAGATTTCTCTGAATTTTTTTTCAAAAATACGTCGTACATTTACACGATGGGTTGAGATGTCTCAGACTGAGAAAACATATGAAGGCCTAATGGACTTATTACTTCGAGATAAGGTTTTGTCATCTGTTAATGATTCTTTCCTTGCATTTCTTCATGAGCGTAAACCCAAAAACTTAAAAGACATGGAGGAATACTGTTGCCAGTACGCCACCTCGCACCCCCATGCTACATTTAGCAATTCTAAAGTGAAAGAAGGGTTGCCAGTTGCTTCGGCAGCACCATATGGCTCTAATTTCAATAAGAAATTTCAGGTGCTCAACAAAACTGGAATAGGAAAAGTAATCAGAATTACACTCATAAGCAGAGTAATCCAACATATGAAGGTTCTTCTTCTAAGAACTGGAGACGAGATGGTAGTTCTCGTAATTTTGGTGGTAATAATTTTAGACACTATCGCAAAGGTTATCACAATAAAAACTATCCGAGCTTTTCTTCTCGGGATAACCATTCTCGACGTCAAGAATATGACGATGGTGAATATACAAACCGGGATTCAAACCGGAATGATAATTACAATAGACAATATGATAACAATTACAGGGGAAATGATAATCGCGGTAGACCTAGATATAACAAAAGAAAAGCTTACCAACAGGCAAACTCTGCACAACAAGAGTTTAATGGAGCCTGTAATCAAGTAAATGATAGTGGTAACTCTAAGGCTATCACTGGTTGTGCTTTCGATTTTGGGAGGGCAACTGAATGCCCCCAATGCTCAACATTGTTCGATCCATCGTCTGTATCTACTTTAATTTGTGGTCACCCTCTTCCTGCTCTACCTGCTACAGTTGCGCATGATGGGAGAGGATCTCTCATCTTGCATAAAGGTCTAATAAATGATAGTATAGTCTCAGTGCTCTTCGATTCGGGATGTACTACCGTCGGGGTTAGGCAGTCTCTAATAGATCCTTGCTGTGCCACTGGAAAAGTGGTCAAATGTGTTACATTTGATGGGACCATAGAAGAATATCCTACTGCTATCATTAGGATTGACACTCCCTTCTTTACAGGAGATGTCCACGCGTGTCTTCTTCCTAATCCTATTGCGGATCTTATAATCGGTCGTATTCATGGGGTTAAGGAATGCACCCCGCAACAAATTTCTATTTGGGAGGAACAAAACATCCATGCACTTAATGCTCATGGTAACACTAAGCAATATGTGAACAAATCTTTTCGTGGAAAATATACTTTCCCACGGAATAACAATACTTCCTCTAATAGGAGTTGGCGTCAGGCCAACAAAGGTAAATCAAGTTTGGATCACGGTGAGGACTTTCATAAGTGTCATGTTAAGATTCCTCAGGGAAACCGTGCATCGAATTCATTCCCAGATTCCTGATAAGTGGGTAAAAGAAAACAAAACTGTTAGTACCCATCGTACTCAGCTCAGTCAGTGCGATGTACCTGTTAAGCATAATGCTACAGGGAAAAATAAAAGCAACTTTACTAAGAGGAATAACCGTGATTGCGGACATTACCAAACGCGTCCATCACGTGATGGTTCTTCTTCAAAGAACTGGAGGCAATTTAATTGTCCTCAACATGTTGATCCCAGTAACTATAGGAACTTTAATAAAAGTTACCAACCTGATAATAGTTTTTCTTGGAAACAACAAAATTCACGTATGTCTTACTTCCCTCAAGAGAGAACAGACTTCTCATTTCATGGAAAGGGCCATACACTATAGTCTCCAAAATTTCCGATGTAGACTATATCGTCGATGTGGATGGAAAGCATAAAACCTTTCATATAAATATGCTAACAGAGTTTATTGAACGTCCAGACTATTTGCAGCCTATTTTTATAACTTCAAGCCGCTCAAAATGAGCAATGCCGTACTGCATCACATAGGCAGCCTTGGTGCGCTTCAGTGACATTTTTTTATAGCAATTTTGCTGTCTGGAAACATCTGCTTGCAACATTCAATCAAATGATCAGCTTGCGAAAACGGAGTATTATGTTCTGCCATGAAAGCCGACAACACTATCTCCGCTTTAGCAATTTTGTCTTGGAGACAGGGCTCTTTTGGTTTGATGAAAAACTTGTTAATGTTCAGAGTTTTGCTTTTGGCTTCGAAGTTTTTCATGTGCTTCAGTGTGCTTTTATGTGTCAATAAAGCTGTTTTGTTGGCATTAGTTAATGTACAGGAAGAGACCGTACAAATCGCAGCATAGCGATTACCAGAGTCCGGCTTTATCCAATCCTTCAGTTCGCTGTCTGTTAGCCATTCCGCACAAAAAGCCTGCTGATACCATAGCTTTACTTTTTTACGCGGTGGCGTGTGTGTCGTCATGCTACCACAACTACCTAGCGTACCTTCATCATCGCTCATTTTATAATCTTATAATAACAAAAAACAAAAACCAATATGCTGTTTATCTGCTTAAGTCTAAAATGTAAAAAGAAGACTTTATAACACATCGCAAAAATGACTGAGTATTGCAGATGACAGCCATTAATAACAGGAAATAGATAGCTGATGTAAACGAGTAAAAAAACAACGTTATTGATGTGGTTAAAAACAAGAATTAAAGTTAAGTGGAATAAAAAAATATATAGCACATAATGTTTTACATTTAATTATAATATAAATATAATGTATAATGCTCAGTGCACAGAATATACATACATTGTAAATGCCAATTGTCAAATATACCCAGATTAATGCAGATTTGGAAAAAAAGTACCCAGATACCCAGACGGAAGCCCAAAAACCCAGATCTAGTAAGAAATACCCAGCTGTGGCATCACTGTTATTAACCCTCATTCAGTTTCACTTTCAACTGTTTATAACATTACCATGCTTAAACCGACACTTGAAACTTTCAAATTTAAAGTGACAGTAAAGTCCTTGAGTCAAACATGGGGAAACCACCACGTACCATAAGACTTTAAAGGCTGCGAACTGCGGGAAAGACCTGATACTGGATGTGAAACGACCGCAAAGGGTAGGCTAGTGGAATTCAGAAAAGTAAATTCATATTCATCAATAACTTGTAACTTTCACAACTGTTCCAGGTTGACATAATGGATACAACCAGTTTGAAATTTGCAACCATGGTGAAGTGAGTTCACAACACGCCGCAGGTGAAATAAAAAAAAAAAAAATTAGAATTACACAACTGATGACCCAAAAGAGAAAAAAGAATTGTCTCACTCCTTCTAGATGATAAAATTATCTCATGTTGTAATGAGCGGTATATAGCTTTCTATCACGTTATGGGTACATTTAAATGTATATTCTGAACTCTTAAAAACAATAACGCTGAAAGGAAACTGTGTTTTTTTTTTTTGTATATGCAGTTCACCCTTTTATTCTGAACATGAAGGACGGTGGGACATCGAAAAACATGTTTGATGAACAAGCATAACCATGCTGTATCTAGTAAAATGGCATCGCATACACTAGGAAGCTCTGCAAAGATATAGAAGAAATAGAACAGAAAGCAATTTTGAACAATATAAAAAAATAAGAAATGAAAAAAGTAAAATAATATTCAAAGAAAAGGAAGCTAATTGGAAAACCTTCTGTTAAACTCTTAATCCAGGTGCTCACTCCATTACAAGTGTGTGGGGGGAATTCAAATAAATTAAAGGAAATACTACAAGAATTACAATCCCAATTGTAAAAATACCTGAACGAGCGGCATCGAACAAACAAAAAGCTGATATCCTAGCTACATACTCCATCACAGCAAGTGCTAAAGAAAGCCTTGGACAAAAAGAAATTCATTAGAAGAGAAACTCATAACGGAACTAAAGAAAGAAGAGATAAAAAATGTAGGGGAATGGTCATACCTAAACTCTGAAATAACAGTTGTAGAAGAAGAGAAAGTGATAAATGAAAAATCTAACTCGGCTTCAGGACAGGACATCCTGAGCTATGAAATTTTTTTAAAAAAGTTACCCAAAATACATTGGAGATAATTACCTCTCTATATTTAACTATGTATGGAACACAGGAAATATACCAAAGGCCTGGAAAATAGCAGTAGTGATACGAATACTAAAACCAGATAAGGAGGCTCATGACGTGGTAAAGTCTGGGAAAAGGAAGAGATACCAGCAGAATGGAAGGAAGGATATCTGATTAAGTTGCCTAAGAAGGGAAATTTACAAGAGTGCACAAATTATAGAGGAATAATGTTACTATCAGTGTCAGGAAAAGTATTAAACAGGATTATCCTTGAGAGATTAAAAGAGTCCATAGACAAGAAACTGAGAAATGAACAAGCAGGTTTTCGACAAAACAGATCCTGTACAGACCAGATAGCCACTTTGAGAATAATAGTTGAACAAAGTCTGGAATGGAATTCACCACTATACATCGGATTTATGGACCATGAAAAGGCATTTGACAGTGTAGACAGAGAATCACTTTGGAAATTGATGAGGCATTATGGAGTTCCCCTGAAGATCATTAATTTAATAAAGAAAACATATGAAGACATGACATGCAGAGTTCTTCATGAAGGACAGCTTACAGAACCGTTTGGTATAAGAACAGGAGTGCGACAGGGATGCCTCTTATCTCCATTTGTTTTCTTACTAGCAATAGACTGGGTTATGAGACCATCGACAACACACAACAGAAGTGGAATCCGGTGATCTGACTAAGCAGTTGAATGATCTGGATTTTGCTGATGACTTGTCTCTTCTGTCCCATAACCGTAATCAGATGCAGGACAAATTGAAAACACTTGATGAGAGGTCACAGCAATTGGGTCTGAAAATACACAGGGAAAAGACAAAAATAATTAGAATAAATGCAAGTAATGATAACAGGGTTGAACTTGAAGGAACACCAATACAAGATGTAGAATCGTACATCTTGGCAGCAATATAGACAAAGTTGGAGGGACAGCCAGTGATATCAAAATAAGAATACAAAAAGCAAGAGGAGCTTTCTTTGCATTGGGAAATATATGGAGATCAAGAGAAATCGGATCCAACACGAAAATAAGAATCTTCAACTCAAATGTGAAGTCAGTCCTATTGTATGTCTCTGAGACATGAAGAACAACAAAGACAACAACCAAAAAGCTACAGACTTTCATAAATGGGTGCTTGCGTAGAATTCTTCTTCTTCTTTGATCCTTAGCCGCCGACCGTCAAAGCAGTCATTTGCCATCACGCCTGGTGGCGTCTTGTAGGGCATCAACAAATTGATTCCACTTTGCTCGGTCGGTGGCCATCCTTCGTACAGTGCCCCAACTCTGGTTCATTCTTTGCATCTCAGCCTCCACAGTTGTTTTTGGTCTGCCTCTCTTTCGTTTTCCTTCAGGGGTCCATAGCATAGCTGTTCTTGTGATGGCATCGGGGTCTCTTCTGAGGACATGGCCAACCCAGCTCCAGCTTCTGCCAGCTATGATGGTGTGCATGTCCTCTTGCTTGCTTCGAGTAAGCAGATCTTTTATTCACGTCTAAGATATCTCTTTCGTTTATGTTTCCACTTGAACAGTAAAGGTTAACTATTTTTATTTCTTCTAACTCATTTAACTATCTGGTATATTTTTTTTTTAGCTACTTCAAGCTGTATTTTTCTCATGGTTTTTAAGATTTCTTCTGCCTTTCTCACTGTATCTTCTGTTATCGATGATTTGATTATTTCACTTTCTTCTGGTAGATTGCTATCTTTTGTCAGTATTTTTTGGACTTTATTTTTCTTTTGGGTTATTTCAGCATTTATGGTTCTGACTGTGATTTCTCTTGGTGACAAAGTTGTAGATGTAGCGACTGATGATTGATGTTGTTGTAGTGCTACTTTAAATGGTGTGTTAGTACTGACTGATTTTATTAGAGCTAGTTTTGTTTGTTGGTAATGTGGACACCCTAGGAAACGTGCACTGTGGTTTCCTAGACAATTTGCACATTTTCTGTTTATATTTCTTGTTCTGTAATCTTTATCATCTTCTACTAATTTGCAGTGATCATAGGTGTGGTCCCCAGCACAATATCGACATTTAGGCTTACTTATACATGCCAAATTTCAGGCAGTTTGACCATTGAATGACTGGTGGTATGTAAGCTTCTGTTTTGACTTTATATAGTACTGCCACTGAAGAAATGTGATGGGATTTCTCGTCCTTCTAATGTAACTATTATTACAGTTGAAGTTCCTAATTGCTGTGATATCCAGAGTCATAGACTATGCTTCCATAATCAATTTTGTGTGGAAGGAAAAAGAAAAGTAGGCTAAGTAAGTATGCATTGTGTTAGTATTTGTCAGTTATTGATATGAATTCTTAAAAAAAAAAAAAAAAAGAACCATGTGTCCTCTTCGTAATAAGTATTTGCCCCACCCACTACGTTCGTATTTTTGTTTGTTGAACTTTAAAAAAATATCTGGTCACCCTGCATTATAAACATCCTGATTTTGATTTTTTTTCTCATAAGTCGTAAAATGTGTACAATATACTATACTGACCAATTTTAAAAATAAATGTAGTGCACAGTTACTGAATTTTTTAAAATGTCATTTTTATATGAAGTTCACTAAGTCAGGACGGTTTCTCTAAACTTTAAATTATGGGAAACTGAACGCCAAGATAAATATTTTACGACACTGTGAATACGTCTGCTCGGTTCATACACCAGGAGTTAATGGACGACCGTTTTCGAAAGTGGCAACTAACCGAAAATGCTAATTTACTAGTTCCCTTAAAGGTTTACGATGACAGGTTAAATATACACATGTGTTTAGGTTTTCTTGGTTGCTTCTTCATTTAATAGAGTTGTTAAAATCTTATGAGAGTGAACCCTTAGAGGGAAAAAATATTCGTCTAACAGTAGTATCACTCACCGCTTCCGTTCATTATTCACTCGACATTATATGATCAGTACGCATATCTCGTACTCAGCTAAACATTAACTTAATATAGTGCAATTTGTTCTTTGTTCTAGAAAACTGGAGTGTTCTGCCTTGTAAGCTGTGAAAGATAAATCGAATAGCGACAGCACTGAATCATTCCAAAACCTGAAGGAGAATAGTTCAGAACGCTTTAATAAGGTAGGCTACGAAATGACAACGCTTTGTTGTCTTGATCATTATTACATATGTTTGCCAGGTCAGCTGGACAGTTCTTAATTTTCGGCCATGCTCATATCTGCCATTGTATTCCATCTTATTTCTGTTAGGCCTTATTAGCTTATTAAATAGTTAGGCCTATATAATTTCTGGAAAGCTTCACTGTTACACTGCTAAGAGCTGTTATGGATCTTCAGTGTTAGTGTCTGTTCCTCGGTTGAAATGAAAAACAGTAGGCCATCTGTTTGATATGGCCTCAAAAAAAGAATTCAAAGACGCAAAGAGTTAGGTTTAGATATCCTAACCTTAATTCTAACCCTAGCGATGTTGGCGACCTGCTAGGATGACGTCAAAGAACACTGCTCACTCTTCTTCATTTCAACCCTGTTCATCTGTAACTTGTTATTAAATGTTTAGTACATGTTCATTGTCAGAAGACTGCTTTGATAGCCATAACCTGACCTGTCAATTGATGGACACCATGCGGACATATTGATGTGTCAGTTACATTCTTCTCCCTAATTTAACCCTGAGGTCTTGAATTGATATTACATTTTAACTCTCTCTATACCAGGCAGTTTTTCGTTTTTACCCAGGCCCCAAAATGGATATATTTTTTTCTTTCAGTTAGGGATGATTTCTGTCCATGTCTTTTTCCTTTTTAGCTTGATAGACAAAGAACAAGATAACAGTAAAATATGATTGTAGGCCTACCGAGGGCAAGTTAATGCCTTAGTCATTAAAACTTGCTGTTTACTCCCCCAACCCCTCACACGAAGCATTGTCTGAAATATAGCCGCTGTTATCTTTTTCAGACGTTACTTTAGAAAGATTTGAACAGGCTTTGTAATGTTGAATAGTAATTACATGAACTCTGCCACTTGCCCATCTTCGCAGCATCAGTGGCTGCAATAAGTTTTGAAAATTCATGCTTTGGAAGCCTTTAGCTTCCAATTGTTGTAATTAGACTGGAGTTTTCATCTGCTAATTTTTTTAAAATTATGAAGAATAATATCCCATTTAAATTCTGATGGTTAATAATTAGTATATATAGTGATATCTTTTCAATCCTTCTTTTCTACACAGCCTTGTTTCCAACAGAGGATGGCAACTCCAGTTTAAAAAAAAAAAAGGTTTTTCCATCAGGTTTCAGGGACTCAGAGTAGCATACGAGTAATCAGTATCAATGTAAATCTTGAAATGTATTCCAAACTAACGGTTTTTTAAATTTTGGTCAAGTTGCAAACACTTGCAATTGACAGAAATTTTCCTTATTGAAAAATGAATTTTTTAGTTTCATTGTTGAATATTGATTATTTACTTTACTTTTCCTTACCACTGTTGTTCGTCAATCACGGGTGATGAAGACCACTCTGTTCATCCAATTAGTAGGAATATGTTAGGTTAGTCTATGGGTACGAAGGTGACTGATGAGCCCGATGCGGGCCTGGAAAGATCTCGGACAGTGTGGGCAAGGAATGTTTGCTTCATGTGAAGGTTTTATCACACGGTCTTTTCTAGCTTGTCTCCGCTGTTCCGCTGCTGCTCTTCTGGATGATTTGCATGCCGCTGCACCTTTATGAAGAGATGTGCGCCAAGCAGTTCGGTCTTGCGCAGCAGCTTCCCATGTGTCAGGGTTTATGTCAAAGGTTTTCAAAAAACGTGTCTTTGATTCGCTTCTTTTGGCCACCATGGGAGCGTTTACCCTTCTGCATCTCACCATAAAAGAGTATCTTTGGCAGTCGATGATCTGGCATGCGGACTACATGACCTGCCCAGCGAATCTGTGACTGTATCAGAATAGTATCGATGCTAGGGATACCAGCTCTGTCAAGAACGGCGGTATCCGGGATCTTGTCTTGCCATTTGATGTTCATTACTTTCCTGAGACAGACTGTATGGAAGTGGTTTAGCTTCTTTACGTGGCGCCTGTATACAGTCCATTTTTCACATGCATAAAGCAGCACTGGAAGCACCGCAGCTCTGTACACCTTCAGCTTTGTCTGTAGACTAATGCCACTTCGATGCCAAACGTTGGTGTAGAGTTTGCCAAATGTGCTGCTGGCTTTGGAGATCCTGGTGTTCACCTCATCATCAATGACGATGTTCTGTGATAGTGTGCTGCCAAGGTATGTGAATCTGTTCACAACATTCAGTTTCTCACTTTTTACCTTGATGATTGGCTCAGTATAAATTGTGCCAGGAGCTGGTTGGTGCATGATTTCTTTTTTCTCGAACGCCTTTGTCAAGTCGATGAAAGCTGTGTACAGGTCACAGTGCTGTTCTTGGCATTTTTCTTGTAGCTATCTTGCAGCGAACACCATATCGGTGGTTCCACGTTCTTTCCGGAATCTACACTGACTTTCAGGTAGAAGACCTTTGTCAAGATGAGCCGTAAGGCGATTCAGAAGGATTCTGGCGAATATCTTCCCAGCGATTGATAATAGAGAGATGCCTCGATGATTGTTACAGTCTTGGCGATCACCTTTACGTTTATATAGATGTATAATTGATGCATCTTTGAGATTGTGTGGGATGGTTTCACTCTGCCACATTTGCTGGAAGATCATGTGAAGTTTCTCTATCAGAACTGTACCGCCATCTTTATAGACCTCAACAGGAATTGAATCGGAGCCGGGGGCCTTTCCACTAGAAAGTTGACAAATCACTTTTTGAGTTTCCTCCAGAGTTGGTATATCATCTAGTGCTTCATTTATAGGAATTTGGGGCAGGCGGATGATGGCTTCGTCGTTAATAGATGATGGCTGGTTCAGAATATTATTAAAATGTTCGACCCAGCGTTGGAGAATTTTTTCCTTGTCTGTAATTAGTGTTTTTCCATCGGCATTGAAGAGGGGAAATGATCCTGATGATGTTGGACCATAGACCGCTTTGAGTGCATGGTAAAAGTTTTTCACGTCATTCTTCTTCTTCTTTGATTCTTAGCCGCAGACCGTCAAAGCAGTCAGTGGCCATCACGCCTGGTGGCGTCTTGTAGGGCAACAACAAATTAATTCCACTTTGCTCAGTCGGCGGCCATCTTTCGTACAGTGTCCAAACTCTGGTTCATTCCCTGCATCTCAGCCTCCACAGTCCTCCGCCAAGTTGTTTTTGGTCGGCCTCTCTTTCGTTTTCCTTCAGGGGTCCATAGCATAGCTGTTCTTGTGATGGCATCAGGGTCTCTTCTGAGAACATAGCCAACCCAGCTCCAGCGTCTGCCATCTATGATGGTGTGCATGTCCTCTTGCTTGCTCCAAGTGAGCAGATCTTGGTTGGTGATGGTATTCGGCCAAAAGATTTGGTGAATTTTTCTTAGGCATGTTGTGTGAAAAGAGGACAATTTCGACATTTCCTTCTCTGTAACTCTCCAGCATTCCGCACCATAAAGAAGCACAGAAAGCACACAGCTTTGATATAATCTTAATTTTGTGCTTGTGCTGTACTGAGAGGGCTTCCAGATGTTGTTTAGACTAAAAAAGGCTGTTCTTGCTTTGTTCATTCTGTTGTTGATGTCTTTGCTTGCTCCGCCGTCTGGTGTTACTATGCATACTAGGTATGTGAAGGCATCTGTCTGTTCCAGTTGCTGATTCCTTACTGATATGGGCTCAGGGTTGCTCACATTGAGCGTCATGACCTCTGACTTCTTTAGATTGATGTTCAAGCCCACCTGCTGGCTATACTTATTAAGTCTATCCATTTTTTCCTGGATATGTTGATGTGAATGTGCTAGTAGTACAATGTCATCTGCATATTCCAGATCTTCCAATGTAGAAAATGTAGTCCATCTTATTCCTCTTGGACTGCCCTCTGTTGTCTGGCACTTCACCCAGTCTATGACTGTTAAAAATAGAGTGGTTGATAAGGGGCATCCCTGTCATACTCCTGTTTTCACCTCAAAGGTTAGGTTGCTCTGCCCAACGCTACACGTAAAGTTGGCATAGAGGCTTTTTATGATTGACACTATGCAGCTTGGAATTCCATAAGCCCTCAGTATTTTCCATAAACTATCCCTATGAATACTGTCAAAAGCCTTTTCAACATCAACAAAATTAATGTACAGCTGTCTTTGCCATTCTGAGCACTGCTCAGTAATGTTCCTGAGGGTAAATATATGATCTACACATCTTCTGTTCTTTCTAAATCCTGCTTGTTCTTTCCTCAGTTTGTGGTCTACTGCTTTTGAAATTCTCTGTATAATTATCCTGCCTAGTATTTTGCTGGGAACTGAGAGAAGAGTGATTCCTCTTCAATTATTGCAGTCTGCAAGATCTCCCTTCTTAGGCAATTTGACAATTATTCCTTTGTTCCACTCTGTTGGTGTTGTCCCTGTTTTCCAGACTTGTGCAACTAGTGGTTCTAATAGTTCTGCTGCTAGCTCAGGGTCTGTCTTAAATAGCTCTGCATTTAAGTTATCATGGCCAGGAGCTTTTCCATTCTTTAACCCTTTGATTGCTGTGATGATTTCTTCTTTTCGTGGAATGTCTGTATCTAGATCATTTTCAGCCTCAGGAACATTCAGTTGTGTCTCTGGTGGTTCCTTGTTCAGAGTTTCTCTGAAATGCTCTGCCCATCTTGTTTCCTGTCCCTCTGCTGTCGTGATGAGATTTCCTTGCTTATCTCTTACTAATGTAATATTGTTTGCACCTCGTTTTTCGCTATGAATTTAGTTATTTTGTATACTGTGCTTTGTTCATTTCTCAGTGCTGGCTCTTCTGCCTGTCTTGCAAGATCGTCTAGGAAATTCCTTTTGTTGGCTCGGGTTTGGCGTTTAACTTCTTTGTCCAGCTGACTGTACTGTTCGCTATATAGTTGCTTTAACCTGGGGGACTTCGCTTCTGTTTTCTTTCTTTTCATTTCCTTTCTCAGTGTTATGGTGTTTAATGTTTCTGGTGTTATCCAGTCTTGCTTCTTCCTTTCCTAGAATCTCAAGCATGATTTGCTGCTTTCCTTATATATTGTTGAAATGGTGTTGAATTTCTGGTCTATATCATCAGTCAATGTCTTTTCCTGACTTTTGGCAAATTGATATCGCTTCTTTATATCAGCCGCAAAAGCTTTTCTGGTAAGGGGATCCTTCAATTTGCTGATGTCAAACATTTTCTGTGTAGTTACAGTTGGTCCAGCCGTTCTTAGTTTCACTTTCAGTTTTGCTACTACTAAAGGGTGATCACTTCCCACATCTGCACCTCTTCTTACCCTCACATCTTGCAATGCATGTCTCCATCTACCATTAATCTTGATGTGGTCTATCTGGCTTCTGTCCCGACCATTTGGTGATTCCCATGTTAACTTGTGAATTTCCCTGTGTGGGAAAAGTGTTCCTCCAATGACCAGGTTGTTAATGCTACAGAAACTTATTAATTTATCCCCATTCTCGTTTGCTGTTCTGCTGCCGCATTTCCCCATCACTCTTTCATTATATGTATTGTGTGTTCCAACTTTCGCATTGAGGTCTCCCATTACTATGATAAGATCATATCTAGGTGTGTCTTCCATTTCTTTCTGCAGTTGTTGATAGAATTCATCCCTGACCTCTTCATCACTTTCATTCGTTGGTGCGTTGCATTGTATTATTGTAGTGTTGGTAAATCTCCCTCTCAATCTTATTTTTATTAGTCTGTTGTTGATGGGTTTCCATTCCAATAATGTCCTTTCTATTCCTTTCTGTAGAATAATGGCTACACCTTCAATGTGCTGTCCATCCTCTCTTCCAGAGTAAAGTACTGTTTCTCCTGTTGCTGTTTTTACTTTACCTGCCCCTGTCCATCTGCTCTCGCTTATCCTTAAAATGTGTAATCGATAGTTCCTCATTTCTGCTGTGACCTGTTTTAGTTTACCTGTCTCGTTCATTGTCCTGACATTCCAAAATCCTATTCTTGTTTCATGTTTTGTGGTCAGGACGTCCGTTTTCGTGTCAGTGGCTTCCTTTCGGCTTTCACCACTGGCAGTCATACGAGCCTCAGACTCCAGATGTCCATCCCGTAGCAAAGTTTGTTCATTTGTTGTCGTTTCCGTAACTTCATTTCTTTTTTACATAGACAGGGGTGTCAGCCCAATGCTAAAACCCCCAACCTGGAGGACCAGGGTGTCTGTTTTAGTCTGACCTTTGCCCGTGCAAACCTGTCCAGCTTGGTAGAACATTCCAGGAGTAAAACTCCCGCTGGCATAGCTCTGGGGGTAATCAGGGTACGCAAGCCGCCATACCTCAACAAGGTATTGACACCGGTGATGGCAGTTTCACGTCATGGCTATCAGCAAAGCCTTGGAGCTCATCTGCTTTATTACTCAGCCATGAATCCTGCATCTGGCGTAGTTTATGTTGGACGCTTCTACGCATGTTGTTGAAAGTGTCGTTCTTGGATGTAGATTTTGGATCATTTAAATATGCTTTATGGAGATGGTGTTTCTCAGCCAACATCTTCTTTATATCATCTGAGTTCTCATCAAACCAGTCATTTTGTTTCTTGATGGCGGGACCCAGGACCTCTGTAGCAGTGTTGTAGATCTGCTCACTTAGGGCTGCCCAATTTGTTTCCACACTTTGGCCATCTAACGAGATAGATTTGAGACGGTCTTCTAGGGTGTCAGTAAATGACTGTTTGATTTTTGTCTTCTTTAGTTTGGTGACATCCAGCCTTTTTTGAGTTTTCTTTCTCTGAGGGCGCCTGGCTGGTTGGATACGTATTTTAAGTTTAGACACAATGAGGTGATGATTAGTCCAGCATTCGGCACCACATATGGACTTGGTCACCAGAGATATACCAAAAAACACATGGAGAAGAGAATTAGATACAGAAATGAAAATGATGAGGAAAACATGAAAAGAACTTGAACGGATAACACATGACTGGAGGACTTGGCATGTGTTTGTTGGCCTATGCTCCCTGGGCAGCTAAATGGAATGGATTGAAATCCAGATCTTCTAGTGTTGTGGTGCGCATTGATAATTTATCTGGCTCTATTCTCACGAGATGACCAAACCACTTAATTTTCTGTCTCTGTATATACTTAATGCAGGATGTATTTCCTACAGTTCTTCTGATGTCATCATCATTTGTCACTCTGTCTTTCCTAGTAACATTAATGGCTTTTTTTAAACATCACATCTCACAGAATGTGATTTTCAAATATTCATTTACATGCAGAAATTGCGCATGCTAATCTTATATTGCGAGAAATGTCTGTATTTAGGTTTCAACCAATTTATTCAAGCAACTGAAAAAAAGCTGTTTTAAGACAGGTTGTAGCTGATGTAGGTGTGGCCGTTGATGATGATGGTTTGTCTATTATTTCCTACTTCTAATTTAGTTGATCGTATAGTTTGTATCTCTACCCTAGCAGTAGGCAGCTTGTTGTATGGTGATCAGAAAACTTCTTTCTCTCAGACGATAACATTTCTCATACCAACAGTTGATGATTGACTTCACGCTGACAGCAGTAAAATATTGTCAAACTTTATTTACATAAGTCAATCAAAAAGTTGTAAAAATGATATCCCCAACCTTCCACCTGAGGTTGGCAGACTAATACAGCAAAATTCAGTAGGTAAGATCTCAGTGTCACTCTTTCTCTCTCTTGCTTCAGTTATCACAACTGTCTCTAGTGGTTATTTTAGTCATAGTTTGAGAACCACTGTTGTCAAGATTTTATCTGCCATCTAATTCTTCATATTTAAACCTTGTCTCTCTTATGTTCTGACATATTTCTTCTGTTTCTGCCTTGGCGTATCTTAGTGAAACTGGCCTAACCACCAGGGATGTACATTTACCAAGTCTTATCTTCTGCTTGCTAGCCTGTCAGCTTGTCTACTGTACTTCACTACTAGTTATAGACTCATAATGTTCAACGTACCTGGTTTGTTTTGAAATACACACACACTTTCTCTCACTGGGAACACCGGCATCTTGTCCTCCGAATAAATGACAAAACTATCGTACACAAATGTGGCGAGAAATGCGCTTGGGTGTCTGGGCGAAAGTCACTATTCTACCACCTTAAAATCAACCAAAACATTTGTTGGCTTATTGGCCCAATGGAACTCCCAATTCGCTTCCACTTTCTAGATAGTAACTCTCACAACTCAAACCAAAACTTGCTGCTAACTCTATCGCATCTCGGATCTGACTGATTTAATCTAAAATGTCAATTTACAACGGACTACTTTAGAGCATTCTAGAAGAACTTTGTCTGACAAACAACTCACCAGAGCATCACAAACCCGTGAATTACGATCACATAGCCGAGTTCACCTTGCCAATGACAGTCAAAAACAAAACATAAAACACAACATTAGAATCCTCGGCCAAGGGATGTAAGCCTTACTCTAGACCCCTTCTCGTTCTATCGATTATTCCCCTTAGACTATAAATTTAAAGTCAGCTAATCTCCATAATAAAAGTAATCTCATAAAACTAATTCTAACCAAATTTTTCTCTTAACCACTCTAATGGTTACATTGGGATAGTTTAAGAAAGGGAATGTTTTTGAAGAATTCTATGAATATCCAACAGGGTTACCAAAGAAGATACAAAATAAGTAATAGATCATATAAATGAGTATAATTGAAAGAAAAAAAGGACTATCATTTAATTTTTACAGCCATTTTCCAACGATTAACTAGCATAAACAGTTACATAGTATAGTTCCTATAAAAAGGTAAGGAGGATGGCAGAACAAGTGGATAGATATTGTTGTCAAATGAACAGGTTAGATCTCTGGTGAAATGCTAATATGAGCTTGTTATAGACAGGAATAATGTTAGACATAAAATGTACATCAGGACTGATTCCCCTTATGGTCATCAAATAATGTAGCAGAGCTATAGCTGATGATGCCAGCCCTGATAATAGAGCTGTTTGCTGAATCCTGCAATGACATGTAATGTAGAAAACTGACTGCATAGTTTCTAGTGAAGGGAAATTATGCAAGGGAATGGCACAGCAGTAGGCATTCGGATCATCAGAAGTTTATCCCTAGCAAGTGTTTTGAGCTGTTAGCCATTTTTACACTCTACGTGGGGAGGGCCTTCTTATGTTATGGCTTCAAGATGTATTTTTTTCCCATTCAGGAGGTGGGGATAGGTTTGAACCCTCTTAAATATTTTTTTTTTTTTAAATTTTGGCAGGAAGCCTGATTGAAGCAGAAGGGAAACAAATTTATTGTGTGCACATTTGTTATTATTTTTATTCCATTGTCCACTACATTTGTTTCACAGCCAGCATGGGCTTTTTCAGCAGTTTCATCAACACTGCTGATGCTGATTGCTCTTTCAGGCATATTTATTTTAATAGATCATATATAAAGAAGGATACCAGAACTCATGGCTCTAATTCTGCAGTATTAACTTTTTGATCTGTGGACCTTCCTTATCTTAAATCAATGGTCTTGGTCATTTGAAGCTATGCTGTTCATCTAACCTGGATTCACTGACACTGTTAGCTCATTATTACAGTCTGGTTTGTTGGTATGGAGTGTTGCACTGTCTGATCACTGAGATTCTCTAATGGCTTTGATATGCATTCACTGTCCAGGTGAGTCTGCTACCATCTCCTAGTCATTGCACCATCAAGGATTTTTCAGTGTCAGCTGAAATGGGGTATGTTGATTGACCTGCTCGCAGAAAATACATGTTCGTAATAATGGGGTTGACTTTGTTGTTTGCCGTCAATCTAGTCCATTGTAGCTGTCAGTGTTTATTGCACTTGTTTGATCAGCATTTCTAACATTTTAAATATGTCTTTTAACTGTTTTCCATTGTATCCATCTCTAGGCAATTAGCTCATTGAGGTGTCCGAGCACTTGTTTAGCTTTAATCAGATCATTTATGTTACCCATCACCGCTTGGGCCATTGACACCATTTACAAAGCTCTTGGCCTCAGGGAAATCCCTTAGCCTCCTTGAGAATAAAGCTGAAAAGCAGCATTCATATAATGTTTGTCAAGATTGATACTCTATTGACCATCTACTTAAAGAGTTGAACTGTAGCTGGTGGTGCAAGTCCCGAGAAAGCGTGAAGAGGTTATAGTTAAATCTCTCAGTGACAGGTAATAGATAAAACATATAACAGTTTGTGAAAAGTGATTTAAGTAAACAAACAGAATGTCTAGTAATGTAGTATTCTTTTAATTTTCAGGCTGGCATTTTGCCACCATCTAAAAATCCCAGGAGTCTGTTCTCAGCCCTCACCTGATATTTTCAGCAGAGAGTTCTTCCTCATACACAACACCCACAACAAGTTCAGCATATTTCGGTCTGGTGTAGCTCTGTCAGACATAGCTCAGCCAACCAAATGTAAAAGCAGAGGAATTTCAGATTCAGAACCTCAGCTGTCATTTTGAACTCAGCAAATACCCACAGAATGGCATGCCTAAGAGAGAATGAATGGAACAATAGCAGTGTTTATCACTTGTCACAACACCTCACTCAGGAATTATCCTAAAAGATCCAGCCATCACGTCTGAAATTATGAATAACAGTGTGTCAAATGTAGCATCTTCCTTACACAGACAGCCTGGACAGCTACAGAATCAGCCTCATCAGCATAACATTCATAAATTCATTGCATATCAGCCTAATAAAATGAGACCATCAGCTAATCCAGCCGGTGCTCCCCGGCATCCACAGTCTGTAGGAATGGCCTCACCTCAGAACATGCAGCCTGTCAGTCACAACTTACAGCATTTTAATCCACCTCAGCCATCAGTTAGTGGCCGTGGACAACAACAACCTTCACAAAAGACACAGCAACAAAGACTTGTTTATTGTGAATCAGCAAGTGCTGCTAATGTGAGCCAGGTTAAAAGAATGACCACTCCACGGTTCAGTAAGCCAACCATTAGACCTCAAACAAGATTACCTATGCCTGGTCAATCTCAGCATTTCTCTCCTAATCAGGTCCAAGAACCAACTAGTCAGACCCAGATACAGAGATCTAGCAGTGCAACTTTGCAATCTCGGTTCCCATTAAAAAGTGATAATTTTGCACAGAGTATTCCTAGAGTGCCACCACAGCAGAGTCAGCACAAGGTATTTTCAGTCCCTCGACAGAGGCTGCTTCAGCACAGGCAGGATGTGGAGTCTGATGATAAAATGCCACACATGCAAGGAATGCGGGAACCTGAATTTGAAGACGAAGCGATGTATGATGATGAGGAAGATGAGGACTATAATGAAGAAATGGATGACGAGGAGATTGAATATCCTGGGTTTCCAGGCATTCATGACTACGACTATCCCTCGAGTGATAGTGATGAGCTGTCAGAAGAGTATGTTCTGAAAATTAAGTGCTTCTTAAGTGGCTTTTGTTTAATGCTCATCATAACCCATCATCTTCATCCTTCCTTTTCTTTCGCTGCAGAGCATAGGGTTGCAGTTGTTGCTTGCCATCAGTATTTCTGGGCATTTGTTTTAGTTTCTGTAATTAACATTTTTTCTTTTTGGGCTGAGGTTGTTGGCCCTAACCTAATCTGGAGGACTGTGCCATCTCAGTATTTGGCCTCTCTCATTCAGCTTGACTGAACCTGTTAGGACCACAAGGCTACTGCCAAGATAACTTATGGTATCTTTAAGACACACAAGCTGTCCCACCCTGTCTGGGTGGTGCATGGGACAATTTAAAAAAAACAAAACAAAGTATGAATTTCATTCAAATGAAGTTCTCCATAAGTAGAATAGCTATTCCATTAATCCTTTGTTTAAATCGGTTATTTGGTAATCATATCTTTCCCCTTCAGAATTTACTTCCATTCTGTTAATACTTGAGCAAGCAGCAGAACACATAACATTTGTATTACTAGACTTAATTTTCCTTCCTTTTCAGTCCTTTTTAATTTGCACTTGTTTGTCCATGCTGTTCCTGATGAAGGCTTTTTAATAAAAAAAAATAGGCCATATTGTACTTGAGCTTATTGAAAACTGCGCTCTGCTTACTGTTTTAACTCATTAATGTTATTTATTTTTATTACATTCTACGGCATATCAGTGTTCACTTTCAAGTCCATCGTTTCATTTAATTGTGGCAAAGTGCAAATTATTTCATGTTTTGTTTTAGTTTGGGGTCTGAATAAGAAGGTACGTCGTGCAGGTTTAAACATGGTGAAATGATGACCTGCTTTTTTTTCTTTCAAACAGAGAATCAGCTTTGCTTGAGGAGCTTCGTTATTGTAATGATGATGTGAGATATATGGAAATTATCAGCCGTCTTGAAGAAAAAGGTGTAGATCCTGAGGAAATCGAAGAACTGCTTTACCATAGCAACTATCCTCAAGGTATGTGTTCTGAGGAGAATTTAGTTGATTATGATGATGGCCATGAAGATGAAACAGAGGAAATAGTATCATCTTCATCTCAAAGTCAAATGCCTTTAATGCAGAATCAGCCAAGGTCTGTTATTCATGCTATCCCATTACATGAGCATGCTCAGTCTGTGGCATCTTCAACTCGGCCAGGTGGACATATTCAGAAAATGCCACCCAGCTTGCATGGTCAGCAAGGTACATCTTCTCACAGCATTCCAGTCAAACCAACAGATGGACTTGGTCAGCAAGAAAAAAGACCTCGTCCTCACAATTTACAGTTTCAATCACAGCAACAGGTTTCTGCCAGTTGTCCACCTGCTTCTGATCATACATCTTCACAAAGGCAAGCACAACAAAGGCAGCAGCATAAACAGCAGTCAGAATTGAAACTTTTAGGTCAGACAAAGAAAGTATTCAAAAGTAGTTCATCACAGGTAGCTCAGAGCACATCTCAGACAGATAGTGGGCAGCCACTTCAGAATGAAGTTGGAGCCCAACCTCAGCAGAGACAAGAAGATCCAAGTCATCTTTTAAAAAAAGATGTTTCACTTTTAGGCCCGATTGAAAGCGTGCAGGCTCCAAATTCTAGTCAAATGAACACACCACCCCAATCATTCTCTCAGACTCGCAGACCCCAAGACAGCAGTGGTTCATCTAGTGTAAGACCAGTACCAAAAATGACTGCACTGGAAAAAGACGAGAATCAATCATCTGTCAGCCATTCTCTGCCTTTGCAGCAACCGGGTATTAATAAAAATCAGTCCAGTCAGCTGGGTGGACTTGCTGGAACACCTCCAGTGCAGTCTCCAGTGATTGGGTTGTCCCAGAAGGTGCATTTAAAATCGCAGCAGAAACCCCCTCTACCACAAAGCATGGCAGGTATTTTTGGTTCAGGTCAGCTTCAAGATTCTGTCAGACCTGGGAAACCAGTCAGTCACAGCATCGATCAACATCAGAGCTTGATGCATTCTCCTCAGATCAGAGCAACATTAGATAAAAACACTGCTCCTAGTGAAGCTAGCATTGCAAGGCTTAATGTAGAGTATATGCAGCAAAGTTTAGACAAAGAAATTAAGGCCAAGAAAAAGGTTCCTCCCGCACCTGCACATTTGTCCGGCCTGCAGAATCCAAGTGCCCAACACAGTTTCCCCAAGAAGCTCTCTTCACCTCAAAGTATAAATAGATTTCCTCGTGGGCATTTTCAAGCACTGCGTCCTCGGATGCAGCTACCTCGAGCTTTTCCAGCTTATCAGCCAAGGCATCAGCTTCCACCTCGTCAGCCTATTCCTGACATTGTCAAACCTAGCTCTAGCACAAATAAGACTTTCTCAGCTGGTAAGCCTGTTTGCAGCGTTGTTCCGTTCACACCTGAGAAGCAGGGACAGACACTTTCAACAAATGATCAAATAGTAAATGCTCCCCAGCAAAGTAAAACTTCAAAACCTCAAAATCCTGCTCCCATTTCACTGCAAGGCTCTACTACCAATCCTCATCATTCACCTGACTTGTTACAGAACAGAACAAAAACCTTAGCTGCGCCTCATTGTCCTGCATCACTATCAGCTGGCTCTAGTGTGGCTGTTAGCAGTAGCCCTAAACAAGAAAATGCTGCACCACTTGTTTCTAATAAAAATGTCATTTCTGAACAGCCCAAACCAGATTTGCCAAAGGCCTCAACCTCCAAGTAAGTTATGAAGCCACTTTCTGTTTTCACTTTTCTAAACTTTGCTTAAGTAATTTTCTGCAACAAATTATTGGCATGCAAAATGATTGGATACAGGGTACTCAAGAGATACCTTTGAAGAGTAAGTGAAAACTGCAGAAGAAGGTTGTCACGTGGAACACACTGTTGCCAAGATAGTAATTGATTTCCTCTTTGACTTGAAGTACTTTGTACTTAGTTGGATAAATTAAAAAAAAACAATTTGGGGTTCCCATACTGAAGTCACATAACCATTAATTCACATTTCCACATACTCCAAGACTGTCATTTCAATATGTTCCCCATAACCCATTGGTCCACTTCCTCATAGGCCATTCCCCCCCACCTCTTTCAGCATGTCAGAATTAGTACACGTTATTTTTGTTGATGTACAAGTCTGGCTTTGGTAGCATGAGTCATTGTTTTCCCTTTTTGCCCTCTGTGGAGTATGGGCCACCACTACAGCTGGCCTCCTTGCTGAAGGCCTGCACCAAAGCATTTTGTGCTTTTGCAGTATTGGTTTATGTAGCAGCTTATTGTACATGATGAGTTTGCCAGCCCCCATGCACAGCTTCATGTTAGTCGCCTGTTATGACATATATGAGGAAGCAGTAACACTTTCTTTGTCTCCTCAGATTGATTTTTGGAAACATCTGGTCACCTTAGAGCCACCATACCAAGGAAGAGACAAGGGACGTCCCTTAGGGAGTTCTGGTGCCGCTTTGCTCGCCCCCCAGATAGCCAATGTTAAAAAGTGCTCACCCATGAGCCATTCAGTCTGTCTGCACATTGAATCACCTTAGACGTGGGGTTATTCTTTATGGCTCAGCTCCTGGTGTATGCTTCATAGCTCACGCCTGTTTGCGAGCGACACTTTTGTTTTACCTTACCGCGCCAGCACGACAGACGTCACAGGGTCAAATTCCTAATGGGAAAAAAATGTGACGGTGCTTATTTTTCATAAGGGTTAATTAACGCTTTTAGGCTAGTTGATTATTATAAATACCGGCTTTAATTTTACGTTAAGCTAGACTCGAAATGTTAGAGTAAATTTTAGAAAAAACGAACATTTCATCACAATTAGAACAGAAGATATGATAGTCTGAAATAGTGTAAAAAGTCATTTTAAAAATATTTTTTTATGGTTTGTTTCTTCTGCAATAAACTAAAATGTCATTCAATATGCATAAAAATTACAGAAATCAAAAGTAGTCAACCTGCAGAAAATGGATATCATAATTTTAATTTGGATTCGTGCGTCAAACATGAATTATTGAAACGTTAAATTGCAAGTCCACATTTATTACCTTAAAATAACACACCCAATTGTGCCCAAAACATGAGAGCTAACAATTATCTCTCAATCATACATCACGATGGTTATGTAAAAATGAGTATGGTCATGAGTAAAATGAAATGTTCACTTTAATAAATAAAACATACACCTATTAAATGATTTCCACACTCTGTCAATTCAGTCACTCTCACGCAACAACTGCCATAATTTGCTTTAGCCCCAAAATTTCGCTCAATTATCATTAACACTTCCTTTTTTTTATAGGAGCAATCTGTACATTCACAGATGGAGAAATTTGTAATAAATGAGTTTCCATTATAAATTTTAATTGTGAAGTTATATTTTTAATACATCTGGCGAGTCTTTCAATTTTGGAAATGTGCAATGTACAAATTCTCCTCCTTGCTCTCCATTCATGCCCATTCCAAAGCCATGAGTTCTGATCCAGTCTGTGCAATGTTTTTCTAATATGTGCTGTTTAGGAATTGTCTTATTGGGGAATAGCTTTCTGAACAAAGACATATATGTCTCTATTGATGCTGATATTTATTCTTTACTGATAGGTTTACTGTGTGATATGTTGTTGTGTACTTTCTCAAATGCTCCGTTCAGTGAGCTGAACTGTTCTTGGGCAATAAAAGCAATGTCAGTTATATCTTGTTTATTTGTAAGTTTCAGTGTTTGTGTAATGATTGCTCTTGTAAGATCTTTATAAACTTTTTGTGTGAGATATCTGTGGCAGTGATTCCCAATGAATGTTCTGCTATGATAAGCCTGTGGTATGATTTTGTGTTTGGCTAGTACCTTGTCCAAGTGTGAGCAAACTGGACCAGACCTAGCACACAGATCTTGAAACTGAAGTTTGGCCAGCGCATCTTGTGCATTTTCAAGTTTAACTTTAAAACTATCTGTCTCCTCCGTATCCTCACACAGTTCAATACATGTCTGAAAAAATTTGATTTAACTTCTAATTCTTTTGCCTGTTTCCAGTTACTACCAAATCTCTTCAAGTTCTTAATAGTACTAATGTTTGCGTGTATCTTGCGGATTCTCAAATATTTTGGCGTTTATTGTATTGGCTACCTGTTCTAGAAGTCTGGCATGTTTCAAAACAATGCCTAATAAAATATGAAGGTAAGGAGGAGCTACATATTCAATTTCAATCTATAACATATGGTTTGTGTAAAAATTTAGGTAACGTGCCACGTGCTGTTTATTCCCTTTCCCATATGTCATATATCTATTGTAATCTCTTATCAACATGGCCAGACTTCTTGGTTTGCAAGTTGTATGCTCTCTGGATGTCTTTATTTCATTGTTTTGCTGGAGGCACCATAGACATGGGTATGTTCCTTGAGCTCCGGACAAACCATACATTTTCATCAAAAAGTAATAATCCCTGAATAAGAAAACAACTTTTTTTCCCATCCCACTCTAAATCTTTTAGTGACTCTTTCTGAGCTTTCATGCCATTCATAAATATTTCTAAATTATCATATTTATCTCTGACTTTAGACATTCATATTATAAATACAAGATTAACAAGACTTGAAAGATAGATCAATGTATGTGGAAATAATCTTTAGCTTTACATGTTTTCTGATGCCTATATACGTAGCTAAATATTATTATAAATGAATGAAAATACAAAAAAGAGATGGTACTTTGCAAAAAGTTATTTTATACAGCCTTATTTAAGATTTGCAAGTATCAAGAATGCGTTTACAGTGATTTAAATGTTATAAAATCTGGTGACAATATTCTTGTTCTTCTAATGCCAGACTCACAAAACTGACTACCACACAATCTCAGATGCGAAACCAATAAAAAAAAATAGGTGGAAATAATCTTTAGGTTCCCCTCGATAAGTCTATATAATTATGAACTCAAAAAAATGGTATGCATTTCAGATATTACATTAATAAATAGATTACCTCTGTTATGAATTTCCTCAAATGATGACGCTGTTTTCAAAAGTTTGTCACTCCGTCAAAAATAATTCCAAACAAAGAAAAATGCAATCAAAGATAGAACGCAGAACAAAGTTATAGTACTCAAAAGTATTTTAGCGCTGTCTTTATCCAGAACGATTGTGTAATGATTTATATATTAACGATTTTACACACACATCAGCTGATTTTTCCCGCCAAAACTAGCGGTAGACGAAACTGCGCACTGG
This sequence comes from Oreohelix idahoensis, assembly GCA_024509875.1. Lineage (NCBI taxonomy): Eukaryota > Metazoa > Mollusca > Gastropoda > Stylommatophora > Oreohelicidae > Oreohelix > Oreohelix idahoensis. Next base: position 174,852 of record JAMPIV010000234.1, read on the forward strand.
AAGATTTATTACCAGGGTCAGCATTCAGGTCACCGAACTAAAGTAGCGCTTCAGTGTAAGGTACAAACTGCCATGAGCTATTCCAGCTTTAAACAATGTTGGCTTGAACTTAACAAACGGCATTATGAAACTCCACCAACTTGTTCCAAAAAGGTGTAAACGAAGCTTCTTCATATCTTCTTCATCAACATTCTGCATCTTAAATTCAGTGTTCACATTTCAGCGGTACACACTTATTGATACATTAGTTGGCACCTTTTTCTACTGCAGTTAAGCAATGCGCAAAATTAATTAGGTTAGTGGATGTTTCCATTCAATTTGAGGGAAGGACAGTCTCTAGACACCATGGCGGTTATTAATCATAGCTTTTTTCGGTGGGGTCTTGAATGAATTGTCTATTACAAATGAAAAGGCAGATTTAAAACGAGTTATTCAGATTATTGTCTGACACAGTAACCTCATTTTCTTTACTTAACTCTTTAGCTGTTGTTAATAGGAACTTTTATCAATATCCACTTTCCAGCGTGAGAGCTTCAACGTTAATAAATCAAGTGGACTGTACAAGCTTCTGGTGACCTAGATCGAGTGACACACAAATCGAAATTGTACACAGCTATCTCACTTACTTGTATGATTGTAAGAAAGTGTTACTTTAATTTGCGCATTGAAATGAAGTAAGTCAGATGAGAACTGGACTAACTACCAGCAAGTTATTATCAGCCTTGGCAGAGAGTGCAGAACTCGGGGCAATGGGACAGCAGAGCTGGAAATTAATCAGCTGATATATTATCAAGATGGGGATGATGATGCCATTGTGTATACAGATGGGTCTGTAATCCATGGTAAAAAATCAGAGGAGGGTGTTTCTTAGCTATAGTAAATGGCAGGGTCGTCGCGGAACACAGGACTTGCAGGACAGCAACCTCCATCATGAGAATGGAGGTAGAGGCAGCTACTGCAGCCCTAATGTGGCTATCTGAAACTTCATTAACAAAGGCAATTATTGTGTCAGACTCTCAGTCCATGCTTCAGAAAGTCCAAAATGGATGGCTTCATCATGAAAGGATATCTCCATAGAAGCTTCAGATCTTCAGGAACTTGTTTGAATCTAATGTCCTGGTCATGCAGGGGTACATGGCAATGAAAGACCATATGGACTAGCTTCAAGAGGACCCATAGTGGATATGGATAATAGAGAGATACTAAGGACATTTAATGATCACCTCTTAGGAAGTTGTACTGCAATAGATGAATCATCAAGGCTGAGGCTGCTGAAATTGACATACAACGTAATACTAGCAGGAATGGACGTTTGAGAGGATTCATTTGGCGTGTACACAATCAGTGCTCAACAGGAATGATTAGCATTCATACCCTTTGACATTTGCTGAGGGAGACTGAGCACTTATGTGTTTGCCGAGAGCCGCACTGGTGTAATGGTTACCACACTGTGCTGGCGATCGGGTGATCCAGGTTCAAGCCTTGGCGGGACCTTTTGAAGAAGTGTCGTCGACCAGGGACCGTAATAACCTGGACGGCTCCTGAGCCGACCCAGCTCTAATGGGTACCTCCAAAATCAGCGAGTATCTGCCTGAATGGCGACAGGACACCTGTCATTGTACAGGGAAAAAAGGGATACTCACATAAAATCAGTCTCAGGTTAGACATATTAACCGGAGATTTCGCCTCGAGTAATTGCGGGCCTACATTAAAAAATAAAAAATGTGTTCATTCTGATCAACAATGAAACAATTGTATCCTCATAGATTATGGGCCTCACTGGTAGCATGTAAGGGTGAATACCATGTTTATTATTTGTTTCTTCCTAGTTTTAATATCTCTGATCATCCTTCTTGATAAATATGCTGCCTGGGTATTTGAATTCTTCTGTACGTTATTAATTCTACAGGTTATATTTATATCTGTTAGTCTTTTACTAGTTGTCAGTATTAATAAACTATTTTGATCTTTTGTCGAACTGATGACAAGAACCAGACTTATGCCAGTGGAACTAGAGATGAATAGAAGATGCTGGCGAAAGATGGGACACACATTGAGGAAACTTGTTGATAGCGTTACCAGGCAGTCCTTTATGCTGGAACCCCCAGGGTAAGAGAGGTAGAGGGAGACTAAAAAACACACATAGAAGAGAACTGGAGATCATAACAAAAAGGATAAGGAAAACATGGAAAAACCTTGAGCTGATGGCACAGGACAGGAGGACTATGCTCCTTGGGGATCTCAAGAGAGTAATGAATGAATGTTAAATGGATTAATATAAGTAACTTCATGTTTCCTTTAAAGACTATAAGACAGTTTTGACCAATTAAAATAAGATACATATTTTGGAGGGTGATAGTAGAACATGAAATCAAAAGACAACTTAGGCAGTACAAGAATATTTTTTTTTTAATGTGTAAAAACTGAAGTAGGCCTTGGGATACCCAGATTTGCTATAACATATGGGGTAAAATAAAGATGTTTACTATTGCTGCTAATGTTCATCTTTTGTACACACAGCTTCATCAGAGATGTAGATAAATGATCTTTTGATTTAAATGAGTCACTTGCGCTAAATAAGCTTTTTTTTTTTCCTCTTTTTGTTTAAAAAAAAAATAATGATATCCAGTGTATATTTCATGGAGACAATACACAACAATAGAAGTATATAAATCTTCTTAACACAAGCTGCCCAAAGCATGATATGAAGATCAGCGCAGAAAACGTAAATATTAACATAAGTAAAATAGTAAGAAAGAGGAATGTTTCAAGGTAGGTAATCCCACTGGACAGGACGACTTGGCATGAGTTTGCTGAAGTGAAATGAATGAAACTGCATTGGATGGTTGAATGAAAGAGGTTAACTTAACTGAGGAAAAGTCAGGTTAGAGGATACGTGGCAATCAGACTTTATTGCATGCATTCAAGAGACTCACCTCAACAACAACCACAGATTTTCAGTTAGAGGATACCAGGCCTTCCGACTCTACCGAGAAGGACACAAAGGAGGTGTTCTGATACTCACGTGAAATTCTCTACCAAGCAGCGAAGTATCTGTGAACCTCAGCAATCAGTCTGAAATAATTGGGGTGGACATAACAATCAATGAAACGTGCATCCGTATTTACAATCTGTATGGCCCACCAAACAAGGATCTGTCACTTTCCTGCATGGAAATAAAGGACTCAAATTGCGTAGTGGTAGGAGATTTCAATAGCCATTCTGAAAGATGGGGATACCCAGATACAGACAACAGAGGAGACGAAGTGGAGGACTGGGAGATAGATACAAATCTTCACCTAATCAACAGTCCCGATGACAACCCCAGTTTTTACTCCAGAAGATGGCACACTACTTCCACTCCAGATCTAGCCTTTTCTACAGGAGATATCAGACATAAAATAGACAGACATGTGCTTGATCAGCTAGCAGGTAGTGACCATAAACCAATAAAGCTAGTAATAAATATGGAATTTGTTCCGCAGGAAGAAAAACTACTTCCTCAATGGAACTACAAACGAGCTGACTGGGACAAGTTTTCAATGTTGTCAGACAGGTTTTGTGAAACCATTAACACACGGCACGGCAATATGAAAACGATGGTCGAAAGCCTAAACAGAGCCATACTACAAGCAGCCACTGATTCCATTCCCAGAGGGGCAAGAAAAAATTACAAACCTTACTGGACTGAAGAATTTCAAAGGCTCGAAGATGAAGTAACAGAGGTCAGAAACACAGCAGAAAGAGAACAAACAATTGAAGCAAACATATTACTCAAAGCCACCACTGCAAAATACTGAAAAACATTAAATAAAACAACAAGAGACTGCTGGAAAGAAAAAACAGAAAATCTAAACTTAGATAAAGACGGAAATAAGCTATGGAAACTGGTTAGAGCCTTGAACAATGAAGGATCTCATTATAAACAAATTGCAGACTCAAACACGGCGACAATATGCTGATAGGCAAAAAAGCTGCAAATGCATTTATAGAATACTTTGCTAGCGCAAATCACATTGATGTCTCCGCTGACAGGAAGAAAATCGTCGCAGATGAACAGTTGATTAATGACAACACACAGATTGCACCTGAAGAGCATATGATGACAAATTTGACAATGGCAGAAATGGAAGAGGCAATAAAGTCACTAAAGAAAAAAAAGTCACCTGGAAAAGATGGAATAACCAATGAAATGTTAATAGGTCTCGGCACAAGGGCAAAAAAGAAGCTTCTGGCAGTACTGAACTACAGTTGGAAAAGAGGAATTGTCCCGCAGGCATGGAAAGAAGCTATACTGATACCTATACCAAAGAAAGACAAGGACCCGAAAGAACCAAATGGTTACAGACCGATCAGCCTACTAAGCTGTGTAGGAAAACTGATGGAGCGCATGATCAATAGCAGACTGATGTGGCACCTGGAAAGCAAACACCTATTAAACCATCAACAAGCAGGATTCAGACAACACAGATCCACTGAGGATCAAATCACATATATAGCTCAGGAAATCGAAGATGCTTTCCACAACAACAAAAAAACACGCTGGTGGTTTGGGTAGATTTAGAAAAAGCTTTCGATACAGTATGGAAAGAGGGATTGAAAGTCAAACTGCAGAGAAGTGGTGTATGTGGGCGAATGTACAAATGGATTGGTCACTACCTGGAAAATAGAACCGCCAGAGTACAGCTGCAAGGACAGACTAGTAAAAAGTTTATATTAGAGCAGGGTGTCCCACAAGGGGGAGTCCTGTCACCTACACTGTTCCTTGCATACATAAATGACATAACTGACAATATTCAACAAATAGCACACAATGCTTCCTTTGCAGATGACTTAGCGTTGGGGATCTCTGAAGAACGTATCACTACTGCAAACATTCTGATGCAGCAAGCACTAACATCACTGGAAGAGTGGGCCAAAACATGGCTCATGAAGATTAATGAAGAGAAAACAACGTACACTGTATTTTCCCTCTCAACTAGACCTCAGAGCTTCAAACTAGTACTAAACAGAGTAAATCTTCATTTAAATGAAAATCCGAACTACCTAGGCATTATTTTTGATCGCCGTCTGACTTGGAAAAAACAGGTTGACAGAAATCGAATGAGAGCAAGACAAAGAATGGCAATTATGAAAAAACTTGCTGGAACAACTTGGGGTGCAGATGAGAAAGTGCTTAAGACGTTGTACACTGGGCGAGTGAGGCCAGTTCTTGAATATGGCATGGCAGCATGGGCAACAGCAGCTAAGACAAACTTCGATAAAATTAGCAGACTCCAAAATCAAGCAGTGAGAATTATAACGGAAGGCATGAAGTCAACACCTATAAAAGAACTCGAAAAGATTACATGCCTCCAGCCAATGACAGATAGAAGAGACTGCAGCAACAGGCTGAAAAATTCAAAAGACTAACAGACCACCCAATGTGCCATAGAATAAATGCTCTTAGAAGGCAAAGACTCAAACGAAGTAATTTTGTAGAATCAACCAAACCACAAATGAGAGCAGTATCCATAGATGAAATATCCACTGTTAAACCCATCTACACTGCACACAAGCTTCCAGTTTGGAAACAAAATCGTTGCCCTAAAATAATAGAAAACATTCCTGGAATTGAAAGTAAAAAGAGCCAAACTGCAACAGATAGAAAATCCATAGCGACAAAATACATAGAGAAACATTATCCACGCAACACCTGGACCCATGCATACACAGATGGATCAGCAACAAATGCAACATAAAATGGGGGTGGAGGTGTCTTTCTGACCTTAAGCACTGGTGCAGAAAAAAGGCTGTCAGTGGTGACAGGACGATTCTCCAGCAACTTCAGAGCAGAGGCAGAGGCCTTGAAAACTGCAGCAGAGGTTATATTGACAGAAGAAAGGGCAGAGAGACAAGTTGCTTTCTTTACTGATGCACAGTCAGTAATTGCAACTTTGAAAAGCCAAAATAATACAGACCTGGATGATCTCAGAGTAGTGCTCCACAAACTTTGTCAACGATTCAAAAGTGTTGTGATCCAGTGGATCCCATCTCATTGTAACATCACCGACAATGAAGAGGCTGACAGAATGGCAAAAGAAGGTTCACATCTACCTCAGCCTGATGCAAGCATAACTTTTGAAAATGCATAGAGTTTTATCAGAAGCAGATACAGAAACAAATGGAATGTAGAACATCCAGGGCACACACAGAATGATGCTTACTACCAGCTCCACAGAAGAGAACAAGTGGTAATCTTCAGACTCCGCACTGGCCACAACAGATTGAGATACCATCTATTCAACAAGCTAAAGATAGGAACTACCGATCAGTGTAACTGTGGCACTGATAAAATGACTGCTGAACATCTGCTTCAAAGTTGCCCCTTATATGTGGTACAGAGAAAGTGCATATGGCCGACGCCAGCTCCTTTCGTGGAAAAGCTTTACAGGGATTCAAATAGCCTCAAACTGACTACTGCTTTCTTTGAGAACATTCAAGCGGACGTCTGAGAGTGTACGAAGAAGAAGAAGAAGAAGAACATCAGTGAAGCCAATCTGTGAATAGTGTAGCTAGTTATTTCCTACAAGCAATGCTAGCCTGAGTATAATGTCAGTGTGCTTGACGATGTAATTGATATTCAGGACTTGTGGAATCATGTGAATAAATGTCATGGAACTGTACAAGTTGCGTCGTGTTACTTCATACCCCTAGCGTTGTTTGTCATCTACACACACCACACCCATAATAAAGTTCTTGACAAATAATATTAAAGCACTCATCAGTTGTGCTGCTCCAATGACAAAGGGCTAGAGACTGACAGTGAAGGTGATGGTGATAATAAATTAGTCTGAGGCAAACATATTGCTGAGATATTTGACATTTTCTACTGGGCCTTAATTTGATATAATCTTCTGTGTGGACAAGATTTGTGAGCATAATTATTTACAACATTAGGACATAATATTGTAATCATTTTCCTCTTTGCTCCTTATGGAGCCACTTCTGCAGCTGGTTCTGTTCTTGCAAGAACCTTGCACAAAGCATTAACATGCTCTTGAAGTGCTGGTTTCCTTAGCGATTTGTTTTATATGTTGAGATTACCAGCCTCCTGTACAACCTCATATTAAAGACATAATTTAAAGGAATATATTTTGTGTGTGTAAAGATGAAATGGAAAAAAGTTGCATGTATGAGTGAGAGAGAAAATATGCCATTTCATACATGTTTCTTTTCAATTTCTTTGCAATAGACAAGATACATTTAGTCTAGATCAACTGTCGCAAGACAAATGCATCATCACGGGCAAAGGAAAACATCAGAGCTTGGTTGTCAACATGGTTTACCAGATTAGGTCTCCCATTGATGGTTCTTTTGTGCTTGCCCTTTGGAATGGAGAAAAATTTGAAGATTTGAAGCAGACAGGTGCGTGAATACCTGTTGTCATAATTTCTTAGTGTTTATTGTTTCATTTTGTTTTGGGGGTTTGTGTGTGTGTAGGTTGTGAAACTTGTTATATCAGTAACGGCTGAACTTCACATTTTCAGTGTTGATGTGAAATCCATGGTGCTGTTTTTTATACATCTTGTCCCTGATGGTTCCTTTGTGGTCGTAACATGGGTTATTTCTTTGTCCATTAGCCTAGTAAGACTCGCACACGACCTGTTTTTGTTTATCTCTATTTAACATAGTCTTACTGCAGTCCTCCTCATATTCCTATGTCCAGGATTCAAGCTGTATGTATATCAGCAAAGTCTAGATTGTCTAGCTATTCAGCCAAATAGTACGACAAGGTCACCAACATTGAAATGGTGACAAGAACCACAAAAGTACCAGACAAACGATGAATGAGAAGATGATGGCGATGGATTGGACACACATTGAGGAAACCTGTTGATAGCATTACCACACAGTCTTTGTTCTGGAGTTCTGAAGTAAGATAAGTAGAGGTGGACTGACAAACGCATAGAAAAGAAAACGAGATAAAAAAACTGATGGCACACAACTGGAGGAATAGGCATGTCTTGAAGGCCTGTGGTTTCTTGGGGTGCTAAAGGGTATTGATTGATTGATGGAAGATATGTACATGAGTCGCCATCTTGTGAGGGTGTTTCTACAATTACAATATGGTGATAATCTTGCACATTTATTTTTATGATCTTTGTCATCTTTATGTGGATTTTCAGACCCATTTGCTGTTGCCTCTCATTCAGAATTATCTATTTATACTGAGTCAAGATAATAAGACTTTAACATTTATATTGCGAGATAAAAAGAACAGCTGCAACATTTTTAAGTTTTATAATTGTGGCAAGTTTTTTGGCGCACTCAATTTAATGTAGGGTGGAATGTGTGATTTTGTTGCCTAGTAACACTTGTACACATCACAGACATGTTGCAAGGTAGTGCTTGTACAAACCACAGACGTGTTGCCTAGTAATGCTTACACACACCATAAACATGTTGCCTAGTAATGCTTACACACACTACAAACATGTTGCCTAGTAATGCTTACACACATCACAAACATAGTGCCTAGTAATGCTTACACACATCAGAAAAATGTTGCCTAGTAATGCTTGCACACATCACAAACATATTGCTCGGTAATGCTTACACGCACCACAGACATTGCATTAGTAATTCTTGCACAAACCACAGATATGTTGCCTAGTAATGCTTGCACACACCACAAACATGTTGCCAAGTAATGCTTACAAACATGTTGTCTAGTAATGCTTGCACACACCACAAACATGTTGCTTGGTAATGCTTACACACACCACTAACATGTTGCCTAGTAATGCTTACACCACATAATTGTTGCTTGGTAATGCTTACATATATCACAAAAATGTTGCCCAGTAATGCTTGCACACACCACAAACATGTTGCCCAGTAATGCTTGCACACACCACAAACATGTTGCCTAGTATTGCTTGCACACACCACAAAATTGTTGCTTGGTGTTGCGGGGCTTTATACGATTCACTTCTTTTATTGTTGTTGCGGCCCCGTCTTCTATTTCAGTGGTCGTTGTGGAAAGCCACCGTTCTCATTGATTCAATAAGCTTCTTAGTTCTGGTCATTTGATTCATTAATTCTTGATCGTGCTATTGTTGGAATAGTTACGCGAATGTGAGTTAATACTTTCTGTCTGTCACAAGGTTTGAACTCAGTATCATAATTGTTGAATTTGTAACTTCAATGAACGTGATAAGTCTCTTCTCGAGTCCACACAATTTTTAATATACATTTCAAACAGTAGACAGTCCATGGAGGTTGATTATGAAAACATTACATATTAGAATTGAATCATACATCATAAATGCTATCCATGCATTATAGTCCTGGTCCAATAATATGCAACACTATAGTCAGAACGTCGTAACTATATGTACGCGCGGTTGGGACATCCAACGGCCGACAATGAGATTAGACGTCTGGCGATATAAAACGAATGTGGACCATAATTTCATCCTTCCTTGACTTTAGTTAAAATTACTAACCTCGATACATTTCTCTCTTCATAAGAATATCGGACTGACCCATGTCCGTACTGCAATAACATATGTGCGGCAATATCATGCCTACCACTGGAAGGATTATAGGACACGTCTTATCCGTTTGACGGTCATCTAAGAAAAGGGTGTGGTAACCTAGTCACGGTGCGTGACATACCAACGCATACACGTCATAATCAATCGTGTGTATCGCGTACACTAACTAACAATTATTTACATTATATTAAACGTAGTCACCTATTAATCTTATGCTGTTAACCTCTAGCAGACCATGCCAATAAAATACCTTAACAATTCCCTGTCCACTGGGGGAAAAAAAAATCTATTAGATAGATTTTTTTTAACAAAAACCCATCTGAAAAAAATACCAATATGTTAACAATATCAAAAAAAAAATTTAACGAGATTGCGGCATATGGCCTACGACGTTCTGTCTAGAACCAATGTCGTGGTCATGTCGACTAACCAATAGTCATGTAATATATTCATTATTTATATCATAAATAAATATAAATGGTAATAAGAACTAAAAGAGAATGGTAATGTCGATCTCTAATTAAATAATTAATTAACTTAAAATATGTCGTGATAAAATGTCATGTCAGACTAATTTAAAGTGTTAAAATTAAACTAAATAACTATACTAGGTATGGAATAAGAATAAGTTGTTGAAAATCTAATGTAAGAAAAATGAGAGGATCTGTTAAAGAAAGACATAATAACGAATAAAGAATAAATTAGAGAAAGAAAAAAAATGATGTATAAATTTAACTAAGTTATGTGTGTTGAACATCAAGTAAGTGTAGTATTAAGTTATTAATACCTTTCTAACTAATTTAAACAATAGTATGCAATATAATCATGTAATTCTAAGAATATAATCAAAGAATTATGTGAGTTTTCTTTTCTTTCTTTCATTTTTTTAAGTTTCATTCATTTTTTTAAAATTCAACTCACTTGTCATTTTAATGTGGATTAGTTTTAAAGAATAAATTAAAGTAATTAACATTGGATATGAAGATCCATTCGTAGTCTTGATCCTTGAATTTCCATTAGACAAAATGTTCAAGTATTCTGAATCACGTTATATAACGAATTAGTTCGACTGGAATGTCATTTATTTTTCTCCGAAGTGTTTTGAAACAATGTTGTGACAAATGTAAACCAGGAAAGTCCCGGTGTAAAGACGAATATAGTGTCAATTGATTGCAGTCACTTTGCGTATAATTTGCCTATAGAAAGCAGCTGAGTAAATGGTTCATTCATGTGTCAAAAAGCAACGATGGTGCTATGTTCTTTGATTAAGTTTCTCTGTACATAGTATTGTCTTTGCGACAAACAACGTAAATTAGGAATCGACATCATTAGGATTTCGAGATAATGTATCTGCCAAGATGTTGTCGGATCCTGTGATGTACTCGATTGAAAACTCGAAGGGTTGGAGGAGTATAGCAAATCTGGTCAATTTTGGACTCTTGTGATTTGCTCGTTGTAGTGATGCTACGGCCCTTTGATCGGTTTGTACTACAAAAGGGGCTCCCAGTAGGAATTTTTCTAGTTTGGTTATCGCCCACACGACGGCTAAGAGTTCGCGATCAACCGTAGAGTACTTCACTTCTGGTGGTTTCAGTTTTCGTGACACGTACAAGTTTGGATGGAGGATGTCGTCATGGTATTGGAGCAAACATGCGCCAATTCCGTAGTTACTCGCATCTGTACGAAGAATGAACTTTTTAGAAGCATCAATTAATCTCAAAATAGGTGGATTTGAAAATATAGAAATTATTTGCCGAAAAATTCTGTCACATTCGTCAGTCCATGTCACTTTCACTGGCATGTTCTTCTTTAGTAATGAGGACAATACAGCAGTGATGGATGACAAGTTAGGTACGAATCTACTGTAATATTGGACTAGACCTAACAAGCTTCTCACTTGTTTCTTCGTTTGAGGAACGGAAATGTTTAAAATTTTTGAAACTGTACTGGGTAATGTTCGGATATATCCAGCTCCAATAATGTGACCCAAAAAAGTGATCTCATGAAATGCTACCTGTAATTTTGTAGGTTTAGCAGTTAACTTGTACCTTCTCAAGGTATCAAAAACGTATCCAAGACCCAAAAAATGTTCCTCAAAAGATGAACTAAACAAGCATATGTCATCTATATATGTAATAATGTCTGGTCTACCTGAAAAAATGTGTCGCATCATGCGAACAAAGGTAGCTGGAGCGTTAACCAGCCCAAAAGGCATCACGTTCCACTGGTATAGACCTAGCGGAGTTGAAAACGCTGTGTAGTATTTTGCTTTATTTTGCTTTTTCGGTTAGTGGTATCTGCCAATAACCTTTAGTTAAGTCTATCTTAGTAAATATAGTTGCTGTCGATAGACGTGGCAGTAAGTCATCGAGAAGTGGATGTGGTTCGCTATCAACTATCGTTTGTGCATTTAATTTTCTATAGTCGACGCATAGTCTAATGTTATTGTCCTTCTTTCGGACAATAACTAATGGAGAAGAAAATGGGGAATTACTAGTTTCGATAATTCCTAAAGATAACATCTGTTCAAGTTCCTTAGTAGTTTTAGTAAGAAAGTGTATAGGAACAGAATAAGGATGTACCCGAATTGGAGTATCCTCGTTAAGAGTGATGTCATGATTAATGACTGATGTGCGACCTGGAACATCGGTCAACACATCTGGATAAGATTGTAGCAGATCAGCAATCTTTTGATGCTGTTGCGGTGTAACCGACGAAGAGATGGTTACGTCCCGCCAAGATTCGCTAGATTGTACTACAGGTACAGGTAAAGCTAACTGTACCTCAGGAAAAGAAGATTCTTCTTCCTCAGGGTTCGTAGCGACCTGGAAAAACCTTGAAAAACCTGGAAAACGAAAAAAAAAATTCCAGGCCTTGAAAAGCCTGGAAAAATGGCTATAAGCCTTGAATTTTCCGCATCGGACCTTGAAAAATAATACGAAATCGAAAGTTCGTTACTTTGTGTCCATTTTTTGGTTATTGATGGTATTTTTCGCAACAACAGACGCGACGAGTCTAAAAATAAATCAGCGTTTACGCCATTAACGCAAAGCGCCGAAAACGAAACCGCCGAAACTTCTGGAAATGCGCAAAGGGAAGTAAAAATTGTAAAGTTACCGTACAATTTTTACTTCCCTTTGCGCAAAGTTACCGTAAAATGTTTACTTCCCTTTGCGCATTAAATCCATTTCCAGAAGTTTTCGGCGCTTTGCGTTAACGACGTAAACGCAGATTTATTTTTAACACTCGTCGTAAGTAATAAATTCGTTTATCTCATTTATAAAACCTATTTAAATAAGTTTATTATATTTATGATGAAAAGAGTTATCCCGTTCTACCTCTGAAGGGTTATAGGCTAATTAGGATAGGCCTAGGCCTACATGTTTTCAATTTCAGATAACATGAATAATCGCCGATACACGAAAGTGGCATCACATCTGTCAAATCGCGGTAATTAGGATAAATGAAAATCAGCAATTTTGTGGATAGGCCTATGTTATTTAAAATTTTAAAAAAAGATTTAATTAAATTTTAAATAAAAATCTAAACAAACAAACGAAACAAAACCCAACAAAAATAGTAAGGGGGGGGGGGGGGGGGTAAAAGGTCTCCAGTTAGATATTTAATAGATTTTCACTTATCATAAGTATTACCCTCCCAATTACTATATATATTACCTTTTGTTCTAGTTAAATATTGTTTGACTGTATTATGTATGCGTTTAGAATTTTGAATTGGTAAATATACATAGCTTAGGCCTACTCATAAGTTATTTGTGTTCCTTTTTTTTTTTTTTTTTTTTAAACTAACACTATTTTTTAAACTAACACTACTAGGAGACCTACAGATGTGACATTATTTGTGACCAAGGAAAAAAACTCTTGAGAGCTGAGATTATTTGGACTTTTTTTTTTTCAGTGAAAAGTCACCATAGTTTTAATTCAAATTTCATATGCAACAAGGGACATATTCTCTTCTGTGATAGTTTTGATTCAGCCTTCAGCTTTATTTCAAGATCTGAAATTCAGATTGGTGCATTTGGAACAGTAGCGGAAAATAGGAAGCATTTTCCTGTAGCACTGAAGAAAAAAACAACTCAAATTGAAAAAGACAAATCATCCTGTGTTTTGTGCGACAGAAGATAAGGCATGCCGACAGTCACCTGGCATGATACGAAAAGATTTAACCTTATATCCACTGTTCACTCCAATGATAATATAAACAAGACAGTTAGAAAGACAAATTCTTTAGGGCAGAACAATTCAGAAGCCAGTGATTGCAGAAAAATACAGCAAAAGTATGGGAGGTGTGGAAACTTCAGCCAACTAGGTGCAAGCTACCCCTACCCACACAGATCCTATTTTTTATATTATTTCTTAGTTGAAACTGCCCTGGTCAATGGGCATATAACCTACAACACTGCCAGCTCTACAAAAAAAAAAGATCAAAGCGAAGATCAGGATGTCAGTATGACTCTTATTGAACCTGCTAGGAGCCGCGCTAGCGTAGTGGTTACCACACCGCTCTGGCGACCAGGTGATCCAGGATCAAACCCAGTCGATGGCATTTGAGGATTTTTCGTCGACCGGGATTTGGACTGGATTAACTCGAGACCTGGCGAGGACATTTGAAGGTGTGTCGTCGACCAGGGATTGGCGGCTCCTGAGCCGACCCAGCTCTAATGGGTACCTCCGAAATCGGCGAGTATCTGCCTGAATGGCGAGGGACACCTGTCTCTGTACAAGAAAAAAGGGATACTCACGTAAAATCAATGTCAGGTTAGACATTAATAATAACCTGAGATTTCACCTCGAGTATTAGCGGGCATACAAAAAAAAAAAAAAAAAATTGAACCTGCTATTCTTCGACGCAATGTGACACCTTCAAAACAACATGACTTACTGAGCACCACTTCATTGATAAAAAAGTAAAGGGCAAGGTACAAACCAGACTGTAAAGTGTGTAAGGCTGCAGGGAACAGAAGCCAGACTTGCATGTACTGCCCAGACTGCAATGTACCTCTATGCCTGATACCCTGCTTCAAGTTATACCACACAGTCAAGAATTATCAACGTGGATCGTTGTCAAAGACTCTTGCAGAGGCCTACAGCTACAACTTCAACCCCAGTTAATGAAAAAAGCAGCTCAGACTCCAACTAGAGGTACTTAACTACTCAAACATTTACAAACGCTCATTGTCAGATGCCACAGACACAGAATACATTCAAAAAAGACAAACACGAAAAATACAGTTTTTTTTTTAACATTTTATTCCAATTTTATTAGCCTTTTATGTTGATATACGTGGTTAATCGTTAAATCAATACGTCAATCAAGCTTATTTTATTCATTACCATCCATGTCACTAACATTTTATTGCGCTGATGTTGAACAAATTCACTAAATACTTGGAAAAAATGTCTGTTTTTCAATCTTTTATGAATTAAAAAAAAAAAAAGTTCTTTTTAAAGAAATCTGCAAACACCCTTGGTAATGGGAGACGGTAATGCTCCGGATTGCTGATCAGCAAAGTGATAATTATATCTGAGAAAATTAGATGAGGAAAATATTAGAGTTTCCCATCCTTGAAAATCACGTGCTGGACCTGGAAAAACCTGGAAAAAGCCTGGAAAATGCTTGAAGAAATTTGCTATGAACCCTGCTTCCTGGATAACGGATAAATTAGAATAGTGACATGTAGGTCTGAAAGTGTCATCTAATTCATGAAAAATAGCTTGTAGATGTTCAGGTCGAGTATGAAATTGCTTGAGCATATTTATGTGAAATATTTTGTGATGTCCCTTAATGTCCAGGACATAATCAACATCAGAAATCTTATTGATAACCTGGTAAGGACCATTCCACGAGATTAGTAGTCTATTATTGTTATGTGGCAATAACACATAAGCTTGATCTCCTGGAAATAATTGACGTAATCGTCTATTACTGTTTTGGAAAGTTCTAGCTTTCTCTTTCGCAGCCTCAGATGAAGCTGTTGCCATTTGACAGGCATCAATAATGTTATTCCGGAGATTAATTACATATTCATAGGATGACTGAGTGTCCTGAGTCATCTCAGAATCGATTAATAAATCTTTTATCAGTCCCATAGGACCTCTTGGAGGAGCGCCAAAGACTAAATGAAACGGAGAGAAGCCAGTTTGTTCATTTGGCACCTCTCGATAAGCGAATAACACCGCTGGTAGCACTCTGTCCCAGTCCTGTGGATGGTTAACTGTAACTTTATGTAGCATTTGTTTGAGTGTACGGTTAAGTCTTTCTACAGCACCATTACTCATTGGGTGATAAATGCTGCTGAGGTTTCTATCTATTTGCCAAGTCTTCATTACCTCCGTCATAGTCTCAGATATAAATTGAGAACCATGATCTGACAAAAGTTTTCTAGGAAAACCTACTCTAGAAAAGATCAAGTGTAGTGCATCAGCTACATCTGTGGTGGTGGTTGTTTTTTAATGGGATGGCTTCTGGCCATCGTGTGCATAAATCGATGCAAGTGAGAATAAACCTATGTCCTCTGGCTGATGGTAAAAGTGGGCCAATGATATCAATGGCCATTTTGTCGAAAGGTCTCACCGATATATCACAAGCCTGAATAGGCGCCGTGTGAAAGGCTCCCCGTGCTTTCACTTCTTGGCATATCGTACAGGAGCGTACGTACTGTGAAATATCTCGTGATACTCCCGGCCAAAAAAAAGAAGATAATACTCGTGAACGTGTACGAGTATAACCCATGTGACCTGCACACTTAGAATCATGTGCATGTTGAAGTATGTACCGCCTAAAAGCAAAAGGTACCATGACTTGTTGTCTTATCTGAGTTTTATCCATAAAACATCTTAATAAAATGTCATTTTTAATACTAAACCACTGACTATAATTTATGTTCCTAGAAAGATTGTCATCTTTGTTGACCAGCGTAAAAAATTTTGTTAGTGACCTGTCTTCCCTCTGTTTTGCAGCAAATGATACTCGGTCAATAGCAGAATGAATCTCGATATTTTCATGATCATTTGTTTCCTTGTTTTCCGTGTCTATAGTCTCTAATTGTTTTGTATGTGCTCTGGTTATTGCTGCATTTCCGATGTATAGATTATTTTTTTCCCATTGAATAATCTCATCTGGTGTGCAATCTTTACTCCCGTGTATGCATCCCACCATAAGGTCGGCAATTGGGTTTCTTAACATGCATGCTTTAACATTGCCTGTGAAGAAAGGTGTGTCAATGTAAATAATAGCTGTTGGATAATATTCTATGGTTCCCCCAAAAGTCATGCACCTGACATGTTCTCCAGTTGCACAATTTGGATGAACAAGTGTCTGACGGATTCCGATCGTGGTCGATCCCGAATCTCTTAAGACTGAGACGATGGATCCATTAACTTTTCCTCTGTTGAAGATCAGTGATCCTGTTCCGTCATTGACTGCTAGACTGACTTCTGGTAGAATATGACCGCAGTTCAGAACTGTCTCTTTTGCTTTCTGAAATATAAGATTACATGTTGGGCAACTATTTGCCACGTTATAATTCATTGCAAAACAAGTAGACGATGACTGTATTTTGTTATCAGTAGTTGAACTCTGAACCATAGGGGTTGTAGCAGTAGTAACAGCTGCCCCTGTATTATGGTTATAAGTTGTCGATCTACGAGAATGAGAACGATGACGAGAATAATTAGATGAATTATCCCGTTGTCCTCTATTGTAACTGTTATCTCGATGTCTCGAGTTATAATTATCGCTATTGTTCCACTTGTAATCATTATTATAGTTATATGATCGATTATAACTTGAGTTACGTGGATTACTGTTATTTCTTGACTGAGGTGAATAGTTTCTGGTTTGTTGTCGTCCTCTATTAAAGTTATTGTTAAAGTTATTCTGTCCCTTATGAAAATTAATGTCATAGTTTCCTTTGAACCTACCCCTGTCTACACTGTGTGTTCTAGGTTTGTTATGATTATGATATGCCATATTGGAGGCTACAGGAAGTGGTTCTCTTATCAATGTGCCAGAAATATTAGCATTCGGATGAGCTGTGCAGTAATTTAAAGAAATTTTTTCTAACTCATCAATAGATTCTGGTTTTCTTTCTTGCAGATAAGCAAAGAATGGTGGGCTGACAGACGATAATACTTTATCCCTCAATAACAAATCGACTAACTTGTCGTAGGATTTGTTGACACCTGCCAGTTCAACCCATCTGTTAAAAGTATTGCGTATGTTAGCAATAAAACCTGTGAAATCTCTATTGTTATCTGGCAACAAACTTTTAAAACGCAATCTACATGCCTCTTCGTTCAAGTGGAAACGACGTAGTAACAACGTCTTAATGGCCTCATAGTCTGTTGATAGTGTTGGATCTATATTTTGTGCTGCACTTGCAGGTTCGCCATCTAGAAATTCCTTAAGTTTCAGTGCCCATGCCGCTTTGTCAAGGTTATTCACCTTACATATGTCCTCAAAGCGCGCGAGCCACGATGAAAGGTCATCTACGTGTAACTTGAATGGAGGCAGCTTAAAGTAATAATTACCTTTAAGTCGTGTGGATGAAGATCCAGATTGAGCAGTATCATTTTGGGTTGCTGCAGCGCCCTGTGAATTAAGTTTTGCTGTTTCTAATTTAAGTCGTTGCAATTCCATTTCTTGCTGCAGTATGATTTCTTGTCGTTTCAATTTATTCTCTTCTTCAATCCGTAGGATTTCATCTCTTGCTATCTTTCTTTCTTCTTCTTGTCTTAATTCTGCCTTCTTTTCCGCCTGTTTTCTTTCAAGTTCTTCCATCTCTGCTTTAGCAATGGCTTCTTTTCCTCCTCTTCTGCCTTATATTTTGCAAATTCAGCCAATGCATAAGCCTCGAGAAGTTCTCCTTTTTTCCCAAAATCTTTCCCATTTTTAATAAAATAGTCTAAGTTAAGCATCTTGACGTTAATATTGTACGTAATGGTTATGTAATAATCACCAATAAATTTTAAGTAATTATTATACTTATTCAATTTATGAATAGTCGATATAAACAATCATAATATTATTGAACTTAATCTGGGAATGTTCAATTTAATTAATTGTAATATTATCTAACTATTATTTGTAGATTCCATACATAGACATACTATGTTGGGAAAATATTACATATATACTCGTTAATATATCATAAATAGTTATGATATTTATCTATTTCGGGTGCTGAATTACTATCATGCACCTAATAATAAATAGTATTATTCCTCAAGTATTATATCATTCAGTCAGTGATATGTGCTAAGTAAATCATTTAGTAATGGAAAAAATGTACCAAATAATATACACTATGTCCTTTATATGCAGGACAGACTAAAAAGTCAAATTATTTTATAAATATATATTATTATTATATTATGCCTTAATCATGAGCTATAAAGTGCATCGCCCATTTCTTGGACTACCACTGCAAATTGGTGCAAAGTCCCTAATTCTCCTTAAAAGTCATTAAATTTTAATTATATTCATATACACTCTTATTAAGCAAGAAATTATATTATTAGTGTTAAATCATGAACAGATGAAATGAGGACATACGATACGATGGGTAAACCAAGGATAAACAAACCATATTATCACGAAACAAGACGTTTCTACAATAAAAATTGATATTATGAAACCAAATCTGCAAACCGGAAATATAGAGTAGGGTGAAGGTTAACTGAATATAGAGTTAAATCTGCGTACACAAAAATTAATGACGCAAACATGGACTCATTGACGGTTATACAAAAAAAAATGAACTGAATAATAGCAAGATCAGAAAGAACAAGATAGATTACTAACATTGTTACCAAACTAAATAGAATTTAAACTGAATACGATAAAATACACCGATTATTTCACCAAACTAGACATCTAACATATACTGTGAATTAAATGCAGTCCCGAACGAAACAAGCCCCGGAAATGTCATCGACGCGTTCTCCGCGAAATGCGATTTAATTCACTACCCTAAAGACCGTTCAGAATGAATATCGGCAATCCGTAGAGCCATAATTTATTCATTCTGAATCTCCACTCCAACCTCCCACAAATTAGGCACAGCACAAACAATGAAAACAAATATAACGTGCATATAAAATATATATAGAACGGACATGCCTGCAAAATGTGAATTAGACTCAGTGATGTTTCTTATGAATGACAACAGTCACGAACTGAGACTTATCTTTTAACCCGTCGTCCGATGCGATCTTCACCAACGGCCTAGACTAGAGGATAGGACTGTTTGCTCCTTGTTGGTAAATAATGTCTTTTCAATCCTATGATCTACTGAGAAGTTGTATTCTTGAATGAAACATTAGGTGAGCTGGCATCGTCCTTCGATCGTTGGCTTGTACACGGAATATTGTGACGTCACTGATTTTTGCATAGTTACACAAGCCACGTCATGTTCGGAATCATGTGACTTGAACGTTTTCTTGTAATCGTAAACAGTCCGTGAAAGTATGTAAACAAGAAAAATTTCTTTCTTCCTTCGTTCCCCAGCAATGGCAACCACTTTGTTGCGGGGCTTTATACGATTCACTTCTTTTATTGTTGTTGCGGCCCCGTCTTCTATTTCAGTGGTCGTTGTGGAAAGCCACCGTTCTCATTGATTCAATAAGCTTCTTAGTTCTGGTCATTTGATTCATTAATTCTTGATCGTGCTATTGTTGGAATAGTTACGCGAATGTGAGTTAATACTTTCTGTCTGTCACAAGGTTTGAACTCAGTATCATAATTGTTGAATTTGTAACTTCAATGAACGTGATAAGTCTCTTCTCGAGTCCACACAATTTTTAATATACATTTCAAACAGTAGACAGTCCATGGAGGTTGATTATGAAAACATTACATATTAGAATTGAATCATACATCATAAATGCTATCCATGCATTATAGTCCTGGTCCAATAATATGCAACACTATAGTCAGAACGTCGTAACTATATGTACGCGCGGTTGGGACATCCAACGGCCGACAATGAGATTAGACGTCTGGCGATATAAAACGAATGTGGACCATAATTTCATCCTTCCTTGACTTTAGTTAAAATTACTAACCTCGATACATTCCTCTCTTCATAAGAATATCGGACTGACCCATGTCCGTACTGCAATAACATATGTGCGGCAATATCATGCCTACCACTGGAAGGATTATAGGACACGTCTTATCCGTTTGACGGTCATCTAAGAAAAGGGTGTGGTAACCTAGTCACGGTGCGTGACATACCAACGCATACACGTCATAATCAATCGTGTGTATCGCGTACACTAACTAACAATTATTTACATTATATTAAACGTAGTCACCTATTAATCTTATGCTGTTAACCTCTAGCAGACCATGCCAATAAAATACCTTAACACTTGGTAATGCTTGCTCTCAATTGGTACAGACAGATACCTTCACATACCTAGGAAGCATAGTAACACCAGACGGCGGGGCAGGCAAAGACATCAACATCAGAATGAATAAGGCAAGAACAGCCTTCTTTAGCCTAAACAACATCTGGAAGTCCTCCCAATACAGCACAAGCACAAAATTAAGATTATATCAGAGCTGTGTGCTTTCTGTGCTTCTCTATGGTGCGGAATGCTGGAGAGTTACAGAGAAGGAAATGTCGAAATTGTCCTCCTTTCACACAACATGCCTAAGAAAAATTCACCGAATCTTTTGGCCGAATACCATCACTAACCAAGATCTGCTTACTCGTAGCAAGCAAGAGGACATGCACACCATCATAGCTGGCAGACGCTGGAGCTGGGTTGGTCATGTCCTCAGAAGAGACCCCGATGCCATCACAAGAACAGCTATGCTTTGGACCCCTGAAGGAAAACGAAAGAGAGGCCGACCAAAAACAACCTGGCGGAGGACTGTGGAGGCTGAGATACAGGGAATGAACCAGAGTTGGGGCACTGTACGAAGGATGGCCACCGACCGAGCAAAGTGGAATCAATTTGTTGTTGCCCTACAAGACGCCACTAGGCGTGTTGGCCACTGATTGCTTTGACGGTCGGCGGCTAAGGATCAAAGAAGAGAAGAAGAATGCTTGCTCTACAACAAATATATTCCCTAGGAAATTAATACATTAGTTTAACAGACTTTACATCAAGCTACTTATAGTTTGCTTCAGCAGTGTGCGTCACTACAGTGGTGTTACTTTGTGTATATTAGAGTAAATACAAAGACTTCATATGTACATACTCTTTGTCTATATGTGTATGTGTTATTTACTATTAACTCTTTGATTTTCAGGTCTCACGACATCCAGTGGATCACAGCCAAATGAAAAGTCACTATTAGATGTACAGAAAGCACAGAGTGAACAAGCCACTGTGCCAAAGTAGGTTTCTTAGAGCTGATATAATTTTCACCACCATTGGTTCTTTTATTTCCTCATGGAGCCTATGGATGCACTTATTATGTGCCACTGATTTCTCCAGCTCTGATGTCCAGGCTGCTTGGCCTTCTTTTTTTCCTTTCTTCTCTAGGTTCTCTTTGGCTCCCTTGCTGTTCTCCTTTCAGTGTGGATTCCAGTCAAGGGCACATCTGGTTATCTGGCTGGCTGTTTCCTTATGGTATCCTCTATTTTCACTTTCTTTTTAATCTCTAGCTGTGTTGTTTTTATCTCTGGGTCTGTGCTCTTGGATTTTTTTATTTCTTCTTCTGTCTGCCATGTTGGACTAATGTTTCTTCTTCTTCTTTGATCCATAACCGCCAACCGTCAAAGCAGTCAGCGGCCATCACGCCTGGTGGCGTCTTGTAGGGCAGCAACAAATTGATTCCACTTTGCTCGGTCGGCGGCCATCCTTCGTACAGTGCCCCAACTGTGGTTCATTCTTTGCATCTCAGCTTCCACAGTTCTCCGCCAAGTTGTTTTTGGTCGGCCTCTCTTTCGCTTTCCCTCGGGGGTCCATAGCATAGCTGTTCTTGCGATGGTATCAGGGTCCCTTCTGAGGACATGGCCAACCCAACTCCAGCGTCTGCCAGCTATGATGGTGTGCATGTCCTCCTGGTTACTCCGAATAAGTAGTTCTTGGTTGCTGATGGTGTTTGGCCAAAAGATTCGGAGAATTTTCCTTAGGCAGATTGTGTGGAAGGAGGACAGTTTCGACATTTCCTTCTCTGTTACTCTCCAACATTCCGCACCATAGAGAAGCACAGAAAGTACGCAGCTCTCATACAGTCTTAATTTGGTGTTTGTGCTGTACTGGGAAGACTTCCAAATGTTGTTGAGAATAGCAAAGGCTGTTCTCGCTTTATTCATTCTGTTGTTAATGTCCTTGCTTGTTCCGCCGTCAGGTGTTACTATGCTTCCTAGGTAAGTAAATGTGTCTGTCTGTTCTAACTTCTGGTTCCTTACTGTTATTGGCTCAGGATTGCCCACATTTAGTGTCATGACCTCCGTCTTCTTCAGATTGATGTTCAGGCCAACCTGCTGGCCATACTTATTCAGTCTATCAGTTTTGTCTTGAATGTGTTGGTGTGAATGCGCGAGCAGTGCAATGTCATCTGCATATTCCAAATCTTCCAGTGTAGAAAACATTGTCCATCTAATTCCTCTTGGACTGCCCTCTGTTGTCTGGCGCATCACCCAATCTATGACTGTCAAAAATAATGTTGTTGATAAGGGGCATCCCTGTCGTACTCCTGTTTTCACTTCGAAAGTTACATTACTCGATCCAACACTGCACGTAAAGTTAGAATAGAGGCTTTTTATAATGGAAACAATGCGGCTGGGAATTCCATAAGCCCTCAGAATTTTCCATAGGCTGTCCCTGTGTATGCTGTCGAAAGCCTTTTCAAAATCAACAAAGTTAATGTACAGCTGTCTCTGCCATTCTGAGCACTGCTCTATAATGTTCCTGAGGGCAAATATATGATCTGCACATCTTCTGTTCTTTCTGAAGCCCGCTTGTTCTTTCCTCAGTTTATGGTCAACTGCTTTTGAAATTCTCTGGATGATTATCCTGCCTAGTATTTTGCTGGGAACTGAGAGGAGGGTAATTCCTCTCCAGTTGTTGCAGTCTGCAAGGTCGCCCTTCTTGGGCAATTTGACAATTGTTCCTTTACTCCACTCTATTGGTGTTGTCTCAGTTTCCCAGACTTGTGCAAATAGTGGTTCTAATAGTTCTGCTGCTAGTTCAGGGTCTGTCTTGAATAGCTCAGCATTCAGATTGTCGTGACCAGGCGCTTTTCCATTTTTTAGCCCTTTGATAGCTGTGATAATTTCTTCTTTTCGTGGAATGTCTGTATTTACGTCTAAGTCACTTTCAGCCTCAGGAACATTCAGCTGAGTCTCTGGTGGTTCCTTATTCAGTGTTTCTCTGAAGTGCTCTGCCCACCTTGTTTCCTGCCCCTGTGCTGTGGTGATGAGATTTCCTTGCTTGTCTCTTACTAACGTTATGTTGTTTGCACCTCGTTTTCCACTGATAGCTTTAGTTATTTTATAAACTGTGCTTTGTTCATTTCTCAGTGCTGCCTCTTCTGCCTGTCTTGCAAGGTCATCCAGAAATGTCCTTTTGTTAGCACGGTTTTGACGTTTTACTTCCTTGTCCAGCTGACTGTACTGTTCACTATATATTGCCTTTAACCTGGGAGACTTAGCTTCTGTTTTCTTCCTTTTCATTTCCTTTCTCTTCGCTATGGTGTTTAGCGTTTCTGGTGTTATCCAGTCTTGGCTCTTTCTTTCCTGGAATCCCAAGCATGACTTGCTGCTTTCTTTATATATTGTTGAGATGGTGTTGAATTTCTGGTCCACATCGTCGGTCTCTGTTCTTTCCTGGCTTTTGGTAATCAGATATCGTCTCTTTACGTCGACCACAAACGCTTTTCTGGTGAGGGGGTCCTTAAGTTTCGTGATGTTGTATCTTTTCTGTTTGACTGCAACTGGTCCAGCAGCTCTGAGTTTCACCTTCAGTCTTGCTACTACTAGGTGATGATCACTTCCCACATCTGCGCCTCTTCTTACTTTCACGTCTTGTAGTGCATGGGACTAATGTTTACTCCTATTAAATTGTGTGTGTGTGTGTAAGTGTTAACAATAAATCCCTTGGGTTATATGTTCTTACTTATTTTCAATGTTTTTGCTCTAAATAGAAGAATAGTTCTCATGCAAGCTATATATTATAGCTGTACTTACGAGGTAGTATGTAAATCAGAGACCCATTACATGTTTATATGTACATACTATAATCTTCCCCATCTGGAATGAAGTAAAGTAACTGTTCATTTGTAGAATAAAGACAAATAAGTGTTTTATATTTCAGTGAGAAAGACAAAAGTAAAGTTGTAACATCACTTGCAACTGAAGGCAGTGTCTCTAGATCCCGGTCAGAATTCCTGCAGTCACTAGCTCAGGAAAGCAATGAAAGTAAACAGAGGTACTGAGTTCATGGGTTTTTTTTGTCTTGTTAAACTCTTTTTTTTTTTGCACATCTGTGTTGCTGGCGGGAAGCACAAGAAAATAAAGAATGCAAATGTACAGACTCAAGACCAAAACAGCAAACATTGGCCAGCAAACAAATAGAAGAGCAACATAAGTCATTAACAGAAAAAAAAACTTGGCAGTGATTGTAGCTTGTACTAGAGATTGATAACAAATACAGCAGTGTATATAAGGCAGATCACATGCTTGTGTTTTGTATTTTCTCTAATGAAGATCTGATAGTGATGCATTGGCTCTTTTAGTCTTGTGATTTAGTTTTTTTTTTTAAATTATTTCCCTTTGTGTTTTATTTCACAATTTGTTTGGTACAGTTTGGACCACAGTAGACATGCTTGCATATTTAAACTTCATGAGATTTTGTGGGCATTATATTTGCTGAAGAAATGTAATTTTTGGCTTAATTTAGTCAAACTATTGGACATCAGTGAGTTGACCTCTGTGTATATCTACATTTTGAACCTGTAAATGAATAAAATTTCAAAACTTATGTTGTCTCCTTCCTTTGAATGATAGTCGGGACCGAAGACGCAGCAAAAGAGATAAATGCAGTCAGCGACTCATAGCTTGACTGCTTGCGTCAGGGTCAGCGAACCAGAGCTGACCAAGACCCTACTCCACCTCCAAGTGGTGGTCCTGGAAACAATCTGCATCAATGCAGTCTGGCCAATAGAGTAGGGATCGAAGAGGGAAGGCAAACCCGGTCCCAAAAAATGCTGTGTGGAAGTCGGATGTGTCGGGCCGAAAGGCGCAAATATCGCAGCTTCGCTGTAAACAGCGATACAACGCAACCAACGTCCTTTTCAGGACGAACGAGGAAGAAGAAGAAGAATGATAGTTGTTACCTTCATATGCTAAAAATTTTGAGTTTAGAGTTGCCGGCACATATTTTATTCTTTGTATATGTTTTTGAAATGACATCTTGTACTTCCTGTCTGATACATTTTTGCAGTTCATGGGAAGAAGGACGAAGCAGTTTTTGTGCAGAGTGGATTGCTTTGGCCAGTGTTACTTCGTGTTTGTAGTAACATTGTCTATCCACCTTCCTCTCTGGCAACATCTTGCCCTGTAGCCAGATCTTCTGCTGTTGAAGGCTTGTGATAGGGACTGATTTGCCTGCACCCTGATTACATGTTTATACCATTTTATTTCCGATCTGCCTGTATAGATGATGCACATTGTTGTCTCTTTCTCCCTGCCCCCGATATTTAACCTTGTTTCTCCCATTGTTTCATTTGGTGAATTTTCAGCTTTTCTGTGGTATTTCATCTTAGGTGTTGTGTGATCTTGCAGCACTCTCCTGATGCACCTTTTTACAGTGTTTTTGTTTTTTAATAGCCATACTTTTTATTATATGATATTTTTTTGCACTTCAGTTGTAGGTTTTGTTCATCACTAACCAGGATTAAAATACAGCACATATTATCACAACTGATTCAGATTTTGACATTATTCATTTTCATTACAGTTGTACTGGAGCAGAACCCCAGCCACCGGCTAGTCAGGATGTGGATAGTGAACGGAGACAAACTGCAAACGTGAATGCACAAAAGTATTTCACTTCATACTTAATGTACCTGCAAATTTGTTTGTTTCTTCATTTTGTGCTGAGTGCTTGATAGCTGTTTGTTCATTTTGTGCTGAATGCTTGAAAGCTGTTTGTTCATTTTGTGCTGAGTATATAACAGGTTATTTAACTCAGTGACATATGATACATGTTAAGAGATAGTTAGTATCACTCACTCTACAATTATGCATATATAAACTACAGTTAATATAATTTAGTTTAAGATAAATCAGAAAAAATAAACATTCACAGTTAACAGATGTTGTGGACATATGGAAGACTAGGAAAAGCCAAAAATTGTCATTTCAAAATTATATAGGGATTTACATGTAGAAAATAAGGTCTCAAAATGGATGGAAAAATAGGGATTCTGGCTAAATGCAAATAAGACAGTGAGAATGATTCTTAGTAGAAGTAGGATTGTTAAAAAATAGGGTAATTGGCATAAATTTACAGACATAAAAAATAAGTACAGTCTCATATGTTAGAAACCTAGGCATAACACTTTACCAACAACCGAACTGTTGTGTTGTTCGTCCATCACGGGTGATGAAGACCACTCTGTTCATCCAATTATTTAGGAATATGTTAGGTTAGTCTATGGGTACGAAGGTGACTGATGAGCCCGATGCGGGCCTGGAAAGATCTCGGACAGTGTGGGCAGGGAATGTTTGCTTCATGTGAAGGTTTTATTACACGGTCCTTTCTAGCTTGTCTCCGCTGTTCCGCTGCTGCTCTTCTGGATGATTCGCATGCCGCTGCACCTTTACGAAGAGATGTGCGCCAAGCAGTTCGGTCTTGCGCAGCAGCTTCCCATGTGTCTGGGTTTATGTCAAAGGTTTTCAATGACGTCTTTAACGTGTCTTTGAAACGCTTCTTTTGGCCACCATGGGAGCGTTTACCCTTCTGCATCTCACCATAAAAGAGTATCTTTGGCAGTCGATGGTCTGGCATGCGGACTACATGACCTGCCCAGCGAATCTGTGACTGCATCAGAATAGTATCAATACTAGGTATACAGTCCATGTTTCACATGCATATAGCAACACTGGAAGCACCGCAGCTCTGTACACCTTCAGCTTTGTCTGTAGACTAATGCCACTTCGATGCCAAACGTTGGTGTATAGTCTGCCAAATGTGCTGCTGGCTTTGGAGATCCTGGTGTTCACCTCATCATCAATGACAATGTTCTGTGATAGTGTGCTACCAAGGTATGTGAATCTGTTCACAACATTCAGTTTCTCACCATTAACCTTGATGATTGGCTCAGTATAAACTGTGCCAGGAGCTGGTTGGTACATGATTTCTGTTTTCTTCGTGTTGATGGTAAGCCCAATGTTGGCGCAGGCTTCGGAGAATCTATCCACACTATGCTGCAGATCAGCCTCTGTGCCAGCATTGAGGGCACAATCATCAGCAAACAGAAGATCTCTGATGGTGTGTGATTTGACCTTGGTTTTTGCTTGAAGCCTCCTAAGGTTAAACAATTTTCCATCAATACGATATCTAATGTCGATTCCTGTGTCCCCGTCCCTAAAAGCACCAGTCAGCATAGCAGAAAACATGATACTGAACAGAGTCTGTGCAAGTACGCACCCTTGTTTAACTCCATTTGAGACGGGGAAAGGCTCTGATAGCTCACCGTTTTCCTGAACTCTAGCCTGCATTCCATCATGCAGTTGCTGCACTATTGTGATAAATTTCTTTGGGCAGCCGTATTTTGCCATGATCTTCCATAGACCCTCTCTACTGACCGTGTCGAACGCCTTTGTCAAGTCAATGAAAGCTGTGTACAGGTCACAGTGCTGTTCTTGGCATTTTTCTTGTAGCTGTCTTGCAGCGAACACCATATCTGTGGTTCCACGTTCTTTCCGGAATCCACACTGACTTTCAGGTAAAAGACCTTTGTCAAGATGAGCCGTAAGGCGATTCAAAAGGATTCTGGCGAATATCTTCACAGCGATTGATAAAAGAGAGATGCCTCGATGATTGTTACAGTCTTGGCGATTACCTTTACGTTTATATAGATGTATAATTGACGCATCTTTGAGATCGTGTGGGATGGTTTCACTCTGCCACATTTGCTGGAAGATCATGTGAAGTTTCTCTATCAGAACTGCACCGCCATCTTTATAAACCTCAACAGGAATTGAATCGGTGCCGGGGGCCTTTCCACTTGACAGTTGACGAATCGCTTTTTTAGTTTCCTCCAGAGTTGGTACATCATCTAATGCTTCATTTATAGGAATTTGGGGCAGTCGGTTGATGGCTTCGTCGTTAATAGATGATGGCTGGTTCAGAATATTATTAAAATGTTCG
This sequence comes from Oreohelix idahoensis, assembly GCA_024509875.1. NCBI lineage: Eukaryota > Metazoa > Mollusca > Gastropoda > Stylommatophora > Oreohelicidae > Oreohelix > Oreohelix idahoensis. The sequence continues at coordinate 203,755 of JAMPIV010000234.1, forward strand.
ACCCAGCGTTGGAGAATTTTTTCCTTGTCTGTAATTAGTGTTTTTCCATCTGCATTAAGGAGGGGAAATGATCCTGATGATGTTGGACCATAGACCGCTTTGAGTGCAAGATAAAAATTTTTCAAGTCATGGCTGTCAGCAAAGCCTTGGAGCTCATCTGCTTTATTACTCAGCCATGAATCCCGCATCTGGCGTAGTTTATGTTGGACGATTCTACGCATGTTGTTGAAAGCGTCTTTCTTGGATGTAGATTTTGGATCATTTAAATATGCTTTATGGAGATGGTGTTTCTCAGCCAACATCTGCTTTATATCATCTGAGTTCTCATCAAACCAGTCATTTTGTTTCTTGATGGAAGGACCCAGGACCTCTGTAGCAGTGTTGTAGATCTGCTCACTTAGGGCTGCCCAATTTGTTTCCACACTTTGGCCGTCTAGCGAGATAGATTTGAGACGGTCTTCTAAGGTGTCAGTAAATGACTGTTTGATTTTTGTCTTCTTTAGTTTGGTGACATCCAGCCTCTTTTGAGTTTTCTTCCCCTGAGGGCGCCTGGCTGGTTGGATACGAATTTTAAGTTTAGATACAATGAGGCGATGATCAGTCCAACATTCGGCACCACACATGGACTTGGTCACCCGGACATCTTGCCTGTCCTTCTTCCTAACAATTACATAGTCAATTAAGTGCCAATGCTTTGAGCGAGGGTGCATCCAGGAGGTCCTGTTGCGGGTAGGAAGTCGAAAAATGGTGTTGGTGACAAGGAGGTCATGTTCTGCGCAAGTCTGGAGGAGAAGAAGCCCATTGCTGTTACAGCGACCGAACTGTAATTAACACATAAATGCAGTAGTACCCTACTATAATGTGATAAATGGGGCCCAGAAAATTTGATAGTGCAAATGTATGGATGAGTTGTCGCGAGCTGCAGTTGTCCTCACAGTTTCTGTAGTTTGAGCATAATTTGCAAAATAGGAAGCCAGCTGATGATCAATTTATATCCAGATAATATTATTGCAAGTCTTACAGTTACTGGCATCATTTATAGATGACTTAAAGCAAATATTATGTGTCACAATGCTATTTTGTGGTGGCTTGCTTGTTAGTGACAAGGCAAGCTGGTCTGTAGCCGATGGAAATAGCCGAACGACCGGGTCATGTGACCATCGGAAATTCGGGCGCCAAGGGGTTGAGCGTGAAAGATTGAGTAGTGATTGGACTGCCGTCCCGTTTGAACGATATTCTATGCCAGCTTGATGTTGCCCATATTTCATGGAATATCTTGATACAGTTCACGCCAGATTAGTCTTATGTTGGTGATATTTATTCTGGGGAAGTGATTATTTGGTCAGTGATGATTTTTGTGTAAGCTGAGAATTGGTTGTACGTACTTTTGATAGTCGTAGGTCGTTAGTACCATGTTGGTTCGCCGCTACATTGAGCGGAGTTCACCGTAGGAGTTAGGTAGCCATATTGCCTGTTCTTGCGTATTGATATTATATGTTCATTCCCTGTGGCGGCATTTATATATGTATTTGCATTTCATTAGGCTGTGTGTGGCCAAGTTATGTTCTTGGTAATAAAGGGATATTAGCTGTTAGAAGCGTTCGTTCCTTGTGTCACCCATTGTTGTATAGTCATACTTAGTGGACACGAGCCAGATTATGTTGTAGTTAAATCTGAACAACAGTGGTAATGCCCTAGTGGTGAGGGGTTAGCCAGCTAGCACCTTCCCCTACCATAGTTAAATAGTGGCTTGTGATATTATGGATAATTAATATCATACCACCTGTGTTATTGTTACATAAGTCCACTGCTTTTACCGTCTTCATTCCTTATATACTGTGTCTCTATTTCAAAGTTTAACATATATTGGGGACATTGCATAATAGTAGCATTCAGTCAGATATGATTTAGAATGTAACAGATTATTGTTATTAGGTCAGAAGTGATATGTGTTTTAGCTTTAAAAAGTGGTTAGCTTTAACTTCCATTTTATTTCATTTGTCATCAGAACAGTTGGAGGTGTACCATCCAGCCAGTCACCATTTGTAAAACCGTTATCTCAGGGTAAGTTGTCCTACATTAATACCACTGAGTTCTATTTGCAATCAGCAGAGGTATTTGCATATTTGTTATTCTTTTACCTAGCATCACCTGTTTTTGTTTTTTTCATCTTTATGTATCACTCATCTTATCATTGTTTGATTTATTCATATTTTTTAATGTGTTTGCAGTGTCCTTTGTTTTTTTTTTCTTGACCTATCTATATTTCTTGTCTTTGTCGCCTGTTTGTAACTGTGGCTGACGAAGGGTGAACCCCGAAATGTCTTGTGTTTCTAGTGTGACATCCATTTGTAAAACGGGCTCCATGCCATTTTATTTTTTTAAATTATATATTACCATGATTCCCACTGTGGTGGAGTATGTTGAGAATCCTGTATTGCACACGAGGCAAGAGGGAAATCATGTGAGACTAGTTTCTATGAATAATTTTTATGTTTTTGAAGGACATGATCTGTTAACATTTCTTTGAGACTTCTGTGTTGGCTATCATTTCATTGAAAGAAATGTTTGGGGATCTGTTTATTTGTGTTTGAGACTGTTTCTATTGAAAAATATTATGAGTCCATGAGACTTATTCTAGTCACTATCTAGTTTTTTAAAGGACGTGCACAAATTGATCTTGAGATTTGTTATTAATTTGATGACTGATCTATTTACAGCACATGTTCTTTGATGCTTTTTAAATAATTACCGTTTTTTTTTTTTTGTTATGAAGGAGAAATTCAGCAGAGAAAGGAACAGCCTATGGATGAATCCAGTGGTGATGATGATGCTGTTTTCAAGAAACCCTTTACTGAGGTAAATATTGATTGCAAATCAGTGACGTGGTTAGATTTTACAGGGTCAGAGTGATTGACAGTTTCTCATCACGTTTTATTCACATCTGTTTTTTCACTGCTGGATTTAGAGAATGATAACAGAAGTAAACGTCAATGGATGTGAAAAATATATGCTGCAAAAATCACTGAGTGCACAGACACTAACAACCTCATTGACAAAATGTGAATGAATTTGAAGACCGTCTTAAAAATGCAAAAAAAAAAAAAAAAAAAGTAAATACTCTGAGGTGGAACTCTTCAGGGAATAAAAGAATGGGAAGCCTTGGGAATCAAAGAGAAGGACCATAAAGACGGAGGAGACAGAAATGTGAACATAAGAACCTTTGCTCCAAGAGAAGCTGGGAGGAAGATCATAATAACTGTCTAGTAGTATGACCTTCAAACAGCTGAACCATGGTTGTGTTGTTTGAGCTCATCTGTCCTATAACTGTAATAATATGCAAGACAAAAATGAGAAAAACTTGATGAGAGGTCACAAAAATTAAGATTATGAAAATAGATGCAACTAACAATAAGGAGATTGAACTGAGAGGTACAGCTCTGCTAGGTGGTGAACCAAACATATATCTTGGCAGCAATGTAGACAAAGCGGACGAATAGGTAGTGATTTCAAAATAAGAGTGCAAATGACAAGATGAGCTTTCATTGAGTTGAGAAATGTATTGCAGTCAAAATAAATCGAGTCCAACACAACAAAATAAGAACCTTCAGCTCGGATGTCAAAGCAGTCCTATTATATGGCTGTGAAACATGAACAACAACAAAAATGACGACAAGAAAGATGCAGACTTCAATAAATGGGTGCTTGCACAGAACAGAAGGATTGAAAATATTCAGTGGCTCTGGAGGTGAGGCAAAGTTGTTAGTATTCAATATGACATGCATTGTGAAAACCAGTTGATAGCAATACAAGGCAGTTCCTAGTCCAGAATCCTCAGGTAAGAGAAATAGAGGGAGACCAAAAAAAAAACACACACATCTTTGTATTTTTTCTTTAATTTGCATAAAATTGAAAGTTTCTTTGTTTCAGTAAGCCTGTAAAGTATAGAGATTTTAACTTGATCTGCCAAAATTATCCATTCCAGCAAGACGAAGATTACTTTCGAGTTTGCCAGTTTTGTGGATATGCCAGCAAGAATTTCAGACGCTGTGAAAGTTGTCGAAGAGTTTTTCGGGGTGAGGTCAAGATTGAGAGCTTAAAGAAACAGTCTGTTAATAACGGCGCAGCAGCTACTTCATCATCTAGGCCTGAGAGTACAAAAAACCTGAAGTCTTCAGGCTCTGCTCTGAAGGAAGACGCTGGGAAAATTGATGCATTTAACCAAGTGACTGATAGTGCCAGTGAGAATCCATACGTCAAAGGTCGTGGCCAGTATTATCGAGGTGAGTCTAGGAGGACAGAACTTGATTATGGCAATGATTACGGCTGTTTATATACCATATATACTCGAGTATAAGTCGATCGACTATAAGTCAACCCTGAACTTTAGAACTTAAAAACCATCCAAATTGAAAAACCCGTTTTTAAGTCGAATAAGTGTTTCGTCTATTTCAAATTCCCGCATTGCATTGGAATTTCCTTGGCTTTCTGCTAATTATTTTCACTGTCAGCTTAACCCTTTCTCGTTTAAAGCACTTCAAATCACCCCATTAATATGTAAAATGCAAGTGAGAATAAATGAATTCAGTATAAAAAATGAGAGAAAGGAAGGGCACAATGTCATACGGGCCTGTGTGCCCAATTCTCAACCCATCGAAAGTAAAGTTTGTTTGCTCGTCCAATAAACTTCTGTCAAAAACCCTTGCAGTGTTGAAAACAATTTTGAAATTGGAAAGTTATCTTAAGTTACATGTATTTGAAGACAGTATGCCTGAGATGTCACATTTTCAGAACACTGTCCTGGCTGTTAACAACATGTTCAGTGTTCTAAATATAAATAGTTCAGTGCTTTAAAATGCACATTACATGTATCTAAGGCTTTCAAATGCAGAGAATCTGAAGTTATAAAATAACTAAACATTTCAAAATCAGTGTTTTTAAACAAAATTAAGGGGTTTTTGCATTGTTCTCGAAACTAGATACGCTGACTAGTTATAGATTTTGTGAGAACATGCCACAAATGTTTTCAAAGCTGTCAACTAAAAAAATCTAGGTCCCAGCAGAGCAGCGTGGATGTAAAATTTTCATGTTGTGGGTCCACGCAGCCAGGGTGACCTGAAAATGTAAGTGTTATGAAACCTTCTGCTTGAGGGTTCATAAATTAATACATCCTTTAGGGAAAAAACAAAACCTAAAAGCATGATCTGTTTTAACTGTTCAGCTATATTAGCAGCTCACACTTTGTGTTGAAATTTGCTGACCCAAATTAGAAGTATTTGTGAAAAAGAAAAGTTTTTAAACGGTTGATGATTTTTTTTTCACAAGAAATAAACATTGTAATGCCATTTTTAGATAACAGTGGAAAGTGTGTCAGATAATTTCCTAATTAATTAACAATAGTTACACCCATTCATAAATCTTCAGGTTTTTTACTCTGAAAATATAGTGGAAAACAGACTCTGAATTCTTCATCAGATGGTTCATTTAAAATTAGTAACATCAAGTCATTTTAATTTTCTGATGCTTTTAATAATTTGAATATAATCTTAACTCTCTTCAGACCTGATATTTTGTATCATTTTCTCATACTCTGACATATCTGACTTCTAATGTTCCTTGATACATTATAATTTGAAGTCTACCTAAGAGTGTTATACATCAAATTGTTTGTAATTGAACAGGCTACCATATTTAGATGTAAAATTAATATTTTAAAAGTTTATATTGATGTGAGTTTTTAAAAATTTAAGGAAAGTCAACAGGAAAAATACACAAAAATTATAAACATGATATTTCACAAAGAAGAAAAAAATAAAGTATTATCAGAACAATTAACAAAAGTCATATTTTATTGTAGTCTGACCATTTCTGCATTATATGTTACATTTCCAAAACAATTCAACATTAAATAATAAAATTATGCAAATTTTTGAAATGTTACATAACTAGGCTTTAAAATAAAATATATTTTAAAAAAAATCTTCCACTTAATACATTACAGTTATTATAGGTAGCTGCAACATCTTAGCTAAAATAATGAAATATGACTTCAGTAGACATATTTCTAATGTAACACTGTATGATCACTAACACATAAGTAAAATCAGTTATGAGGGTGACATAATAAAGACTCAACACATCTTTATATATTTCCTACTAAGGCTTGTGGTATTCTGACAGACAGTTCCTACCTGCATGAAAACATTAAAAAAAATATCACAAACTTTACATTTAACTTTTGTTTTATTTTCAATCTTTTCAGTCTGATATCAAAGCTTACAATTTCTTTTTGTCAATTGGGGTCCATGGTGTGCCGAGAAAAAACTGGTGGCTTTGAAGCGAGTAGTGCATCATCATACAAACTTATGTTCCTCAATTCCAGATTAGTTCTTCTGTAAAATCTAGCTGGTCATCTACATCTGGGTGTTTTTTCTGCTAGTCTTGAAATAAAATGTAAGCATCTACCATAGCAATATCCAGAAAGTGAAAAAAATAGTTTTCCAATATTTATTGGTCTTTCTCAAAACATTGTACTTTTTAATCGGCTGGTCACTCTTGTCCACTACTTTCATGTATATATTGTAATCCCTTACAAGATTTGGCTGTCTAACATTAAGTTCTTGAAAATTCCAATTAACCTTAGTTCTACACTTAGCGAACCTATGGCCATTTGCATTGTAAATGCTTGAAACCAGTGTTATAGTTTTGTTACCTCTCCACTGCAGTGCTAGTAATTCTTTATCTCCATTTTGTTGGCATGTCTCTAATATACTGTCAAAAAGAAAACACCCTTTTCTTATAACCATTCTTTCATAAAATTACAGTTTGAAGAAGTCAATGGGTCTCAAAAACTGCTTTGTATTTTCTCTGGTGTTTACCTCTGAAAGTTGCAGACCTGGAACCCTCTCAGGCAAAAAAGGTGGAGGGTTGGAAGGTGGGCCTTCATCAAGTCCATCATAACCAAAACATCTGCAAGAAGAACAATTTAAAATTAATTTTTACAGATCAACAATAGAATTCAAAGTTACAGTTTAGTGTACACAGGAAAATTGACACACATTACATTTTCCATACAAAGGAATACTGTCAATCATAAGGTCATATGATATAAATAATAATTTTTAAAAGCAGAGACACGGGGCAAATGAGGTCAGAAAAATCAGCTGATTCAGAAGTTACGTCCGACCCACTTTATATTTATTTCCTGGTGCCATGAGTTCTTTGTTAACCGTTTGAAAGGTGAAATATTTGTTTCTTTTTTTCAAAAACAAACAGAAAGCAGCTATACTGACTACAATAGCCCACTAAAACGGCTGTTTTACTGCTGTTCAAAATCAGCTGTTATCATTTCGTTAACGAAGTAACATTACCTTTTCATGTACGGCTGGTGATCTGAGTTGTTCTGAGCTGTATTTTCACCATCCAACTCGTCAGACATTTCCAAGTCCTCTGAATAATCATCAGAACAGGAATCTACATCACTAGATGCATTGTAGTCATTATCAGACTGCATTTTGTTTTTGATCTGTTAAGTCGAGTTGTTCGGAAAATATCCAAAATGGTGGACGGACAAATGCAGTGTTTACGTTTTTCTGCGTGTAATTTCAAAGTCAACGTAAGTGAAAGCTGTATATTTTTTAGCACAGATATAATTGTTAACATGTATTCTTAATATAAAACATACATTTGAAGTCAAAATTAAAAAATAAATGTGCTTTTTTTACTTCAAAAGTCATCGTTCCGTTTGGAATGATTTTTTATATTTCCGGTCCGAAGAGTGTTAATGACATTCACTCTACTAAATTCCCATTTCCTTGTGACTTTGAATACATGTAGCACAGAGTGGTCACAGATTTTCTTATAGTAGGAAATTTATTATCACTGGAAAGAACTTATTCCTAAAGTTTATAATAATAATAAAAATAGCCCCTTCAGTCATAACTGACTATGGGAGTGCGTCCCTGAGGTGACAGCCCTCTGCTGCTTATTTTCCTGGTGTTCCTTTTGACGTTTAGTCCTCTCTTCTGCTTGTTGTGTGAGCTTCTTTTCGCCCAATCTGAGGTGGTGCCGTAGATAGCATCGCCATGTGGTGCGATCTGCAGCTTCATTCTCCCAGGTTGCTGGATTTATGTCCAGTGTCCTCATGTTTCTCTTGCACACATATTTAAATCTCAGCTGTGATCGCCCAACTGTTCTTTTGCCATCTGCCAGTTGTCTGTAGAAGATATCTTTCGGGATGTGACCTTCTTCCATGCGGCTGACATGGCCAAGGCAGCGTAGTCTGCACCGTCTAAGCAGTGTATTCATGCTTTAAAGGCGAGCATGTGACAACGCCTCGACATTTGCCACATTTTCTTTGCACGAAATACTGAGGATGTGGCGTAGATGCCATAGATGGAAGGTATTGAGCCTTCTTTCTTGCTTTGCATAGGTTGTCCATATCTCACTGCCATATAGAAGTGTGGTGGTGATGCAGGTGTTATATACTGCAGCTTTGGTCTTCGTTGTGAGTTTGGAATTTCACCAAACACGTGATGTGAGGCGGGCAAAGGTAGCAGCAGCTAAAGTTTATTTATGTACATACTGTACCTACACTTCATTATATGGGGTAGAAGAGGTTCCGATTATGAGACATACTGTACCAATAAAGATTAATCTCGTACTAGTCACTAGAAATCAAACAGTAATGCCCATAATCTCTATTGAACCTTGGAAGTTGCACTTAATGCATTCTTTGCCAGAATGCATTTCTACTACTGAAAGATATCTCTTGCTTTTTCACAAATTTTCAATTTGAATTGAGCATCGGAAAATAATTTCTTATATTGTATGGTGAAATTATTTGTCATTATATCGTGTGTTAGAATAGAAGTTGAAATGTACTGTCTTTAAAAAGAATTATCTCTACCTAAAATTTTTCTCATAGAAGACAATGAAGGCAGTGATTCAGAAGATTCTTCTGTTGATGAGAAAAAGGACACTGCAGACTTTGGGAGTAGCAGTGATGGTCCAGGAAAAAGACGCCCTGCACTAAAGTCGGAGAGTCCTGTACCAAAGAAGCGACACAAGAAAGTTGATGAGCCAGGTATAAAGCTAGTTTTGTTTTCAGTATTTTAGTTATGAGTCATTTTATTCATCATGATGCACCCAAATATCATTTCCCTTCAGCTTCCTGAGAAGTATAGGCCTTCTACAAATTTATGACAAGCTTTTCTGCCCTGTGCCATTTGTTCAAGGTCTTGCCATGTATTCTTTATTCCATTCATATCTATGCCCAATTCAGGTGCGCAACATGCACACGGGACCACCTTTTTTTTTTTTTCGCCCTTATCCAAGAAGGCTTGGTAACCGGTCTCACACCAGGGGGAAGTATGACATCATTAGGACCACTGGTTCTGAAAAAAATGTCCATAAATTATATTCCCTCAACTGGGATTTGAACCTGGTACCTCTAGAATTCAAGGCGGACGCCATACCTCATATCCAATCCGATCCCTATATGATGGGTAATTCTTTCTATCCTACTTTTGCTCAACAACAAAAACATTCTACTATTGTAGTTTGTTTCCAGTATAAGTTATCGAGTAGTCTGATGTCTTTTCCATCAAGGGGAGAACATGGGAGCCATTTGTCATATGGTAACCCGAAATGATGAGTTCTTAAAGATGCACCTCATTTTTATATCCACATTTTGGCACTTTAAAGTAAAGAAGAGAAGAGTGGGAAAAAAAAGGTAATACATTTTACTTAGACAAAGTACAAGAAAAAACCTAACTTACAGCCACAAGGCCTTTGCCAGGGACAGACAAACAAAAACAGGAAGTGAGAATTAACTCTTAAAGGCCGGAACAACGCTGGTAGCGTACATCCACAAAACCCCTTGAAGCCAAAACGACGTTGGGAACGTCACTTTTGTGTTCTGTGAAATTTGTTCCGTATTTTCATTATGACTTATAACTGAATACTATATGTAGAATATCACAAAAATCCTTCATATTCTAATTCTACATTCATTTATCTTTACTGTGATGTATAATATGTGTGTCTTTGTTGTGTAATAACTCAGAAACTTTAGAATTTATAAAGGTACTGCTTTAAGGTACAAAAATAATTCTGGCAAAACTGATGAAAAAATTCCGGCCTGCAAGAGTTAAGTAGAAAACCGTTTTACTGCAGTCCTCCTCGTTTCTCATAAAATAAAGAAGAGTGTTTATATTATTCTGGCAACTCCTGCGACATGGCTGGTACCAAACTGTATTGGCTGCTGCTGTTCCTTTTGGATCTACCGGCTGCGTGGAGAGGGGGAACATGCTGTATGGACAACAGCTTGATCTCCATATAACTGTGCCCAAGCTCGCGCCCTGGAGAAGACACCCCAGCTTCACCCAATTGGTTTCGGCAAAACACGGGAAGTAGCAGTTACTGGTTATAAGCATTTTGCCAAATTGGCATAGGGCATGGCGCCAGGGGCTACTTCCAACAGTGGGAGATGTTCTAGGATCTCACTGGACAGCTACCACTCGCTTCAAGCTGGGCTGGGCAGCCCCCAGTCAATAAGGTGTTGTTCCGCCACTGTCTGCTTTCCTTATTGGGTGCATGGGGATTAGGGTCAAACCTGAACTGTGGACAGAAAATGTTGCACCAAGCAATTATCGTAATAGAAATAAGCAAACTCTCAGATTGGGATGCTGGAACATCCGGACTATGTTGACTGGACTATCCAAAAACCTACAGGACATAAACGATGTCAGGAAGACAGCCATAATCAATGATCTTAAACGACTTCAGGTGGATATAGCTGCACTTCAGGAAATGCGCCTGGCAGGCTCTGGAATGGTGAGTGAGAAGGACTACACATTTTATTGGCATGGGAAAGACCTTAATAAAACTAGAGAACACACAGTAGCTTTTGCGGTCAAATAATCGCTAACTAAAATGGTTGAACCAGGTGAGAATGGATCAGAACGCCTGTAAACGCTCCGCCTGCAAACTAGCACAGGCCCCATCTCCCTTGTCAGCGTGTATGCTCCTACTCTGTACTCTGCCACAGAAGCTAAAGATGAGTTCTATGAGAATCTAGCAGCAGTCATCAAAAGCATACCTAGGCAAGAACAGCTTGTTCTCCTTGGTGACTTTAACGCTAGAGTGGGTGCCGATAATGTCATGATCACTCAATATACTGCGACCTTCAAGAAAGTGCTCAGTAGCCCTCAGCATGGTGATACTGTTACAGAGAACTGGGAGCATCTACGGAACACCATTCAAACTACTGCACTTGCCACCTTTGGTAAGAAACCAGCAAGGTCAAATGACTGGTTCGATGCTTCATCAAATGTGATGGCACCTGTCATTGAAGCTAAGCGCAGTGCTGCGAATGAATACAAATGTTCACCGAGTGCTAGAACCCTACAGATCCTGAAGGCTACGAGAAGCAAAGTTCAACAAACTGCTCGACGCTGTGCAAATGACTATTGGCTCCAGCTCAGTGAGAGCATCCAGACCGCAGCGCAAACAGGCAACATTAGACGTATGTATGACGGTATAAAGAATGGCCTCAGCTGCCATGACAAGGTTGAATGTGATCTGGAAAAGTAACATCAGTTTTCCTGTGAAGATCAAATTATACAAATCACTTGTATTATCTATTCTCTTGTATGGGTGTGAGGGCTGGACACTCACTGCAGATACGGAGCGAAGGATTCAGGCTTTCGAGCATAAATGTTATAGAAGAATTTTGCGCATTTGCTATAAAGAGCACAAAACAAATGTCTATGTTAGAGAGAAGATAAACACCTATGCAGGCCACCAAGAACCACTTTTGTCAATAGTGAAATGTCGAAAGCTTGCCTGGTTTGGGCATGTAACTCGTCATGACTCCCTTTCGAAAACGATCCTCCAGGGAACAGTCGAAGGTAAACGGAGAAGAGGAAGGCAAAGAAAATCCTGGGCTGATAACATCAAAGAATGGGCAGGACACGGTTTTTCCACACTTGTACGCATTGCTGAGAATAGAGAGCAGTGGAGGACCCTGTCTGCTGATGCTTCCACCATGGCACCCCTACGACCCATGACGGGTTATGGGTTGAGATGATGATAAAGAAAGCCCTTGGTCCCCAAAAAAGTAAGACGGCACCGCTAAAAACCATCAGCGGAGAGAAGCTAACCGATAAGGGTAAGCAGATGGAGAGGTGGGTCGAGCACTACTCTGAGCTTTACGCTAGAGAAAATACCGTTATATCTTTTTTTTTTTTTTTTTTTTTATAACCAGCGGCACTCGAGCTTTCCAGCTCTTTCGGCCCAATGACATGTCATTGCGAGGCTGGGGGGTCAGTGGACTTTCCTTCCAACCCGGTCAGGAGCTTCGCTCCTTCCCATCCACACAGGATTTATGTGCAGGAGCCGTTCAGGTTATTCAGTCAAATTTCCGGTCGTAAACATTTCTTCAAACGCCGACGGCCGGGTTTGAACCATGAACACCTGGTCGCCAGTACAACGTCGTAGCCATTACACCAGCGCGGCTCCCACCATTATATCTACAGCCCTTGATGCTGTCAAATGTCTGCCAACTATGGAGGAGCTGGATGCCGAACCAACATTAGAGGAACTCAGCAAGGCCATTGATAGCTTGGCCTCTGGCAAAGCACCAGGCAGTGATGGGATTCCTCCTGATTTAATCAAATGCTGTAAGAGCACGCTATTACATCCCCTGCATAGGGTGCTGGGAAGAGACAACTATTCCTCAAGACATGCGAGATACCAAGATTGTAACACTATAAAAATAAAGGAGACAGAAGTGATTGCAATAACTACAGAGGCATCTCTCTTCTTAGTATTGTTGGTAAGGTTTTTGCCAGAGTCATCTTAATGCGACTACACAAGTTAGCAGAGCGCATATATCCAGAGTCACAGTGTGGATTCCTAGCTGGTAGATCAACAACAGACATGATCTTTTCTCTCCACCAGCTTCAGGAAAAATCAAGAGAGCAGAAAAGGCCTTTATATATCGCCTTTATAGACCTCACAAAAGCATTTGACCTGGTTAGTAGGGATGGACTCTTCAAAATCCTCCTGAAAATAGGCTGCCCTTCTAAATTGCTGGAAATGATAAAGTCATTCCATGACGACATGAAGGGAACGTATAATATGCTGGAAGCACATCACAGCCCTTTGATATACGAAGTGGCGTTAAACAAGGCTGTGTTCTGGCTCCGACTCTCTTCGGGATCTTCTTTGCCTTACTCTTGAAACATGCATTCAGAGATGCAACTGAAGGAATATGCCTTCACACTAGGTCAGATGGCCATCTGTTTAATCTTTCAAGGCTGAAGGCAAAAACAAAAATCAAAAGGGTCACTATAAGAGACTTGTTGTTCGCTGATGACGCTGCAGTCGTCACTCAAAGCCAACTGGAGCTTCAGAGCTTGATGAATCGCTTCACCCAAGCATGTAAGGACTTTGGCCTCACTTCTTCTTCTTTGATCCTTAGCCGCCGACCGTCAAAGCAGTCAGTGGCCATCACGCCTAGTGGCGTCTTGTAGGGCAACAACAAATTGATTCCACTTTGCTCGGTCAGTGGCCATCCTTCGTACAGTGCCCCAACTCTGGTTCATTCTTTGCATCTCAGCCTCCACAGTCCTCCGCCAGGTTGTTTTTGGTCGGCCTCTTTTTCGTTTTCCTTCAGGGGTCCAAAGCATAGCTGTTCTTGTGATGGCATCGGGGTCTCTTCTGAGGACATGACCAACCCAGCTCCAGCGTCTGCCAGCTATGATGGTGTGCATGTCCTCTTGCTTGCTACGAGTAAGCAGATCTTGGTTAGTGATGGTATTTGGCCAAAAGATTCGGTGAATTTTTCTTAGGCATGTTGTGTGAAAAGAGGACAATTTCGACATTTCCTTCTCTGTAACTCTCCAGCATTCCGCACCATAGAGAAGCACAGAAAGCACACAGCTCTGATATAATCTTAATTTTGTGCTTGTGCTGTATTGGGAGGACTTCCAGATGTTGTTTAGGCTAAAGAAGGCTGTTCTTGCCTTATTCATTCTGATGTTGATGTCTTTGCCTGCCCCGCCGTCTGGTGTTACTATGCTTCCTAGGTATGTGAAGGTATCTGTCTGTACCAATTGCTGATTCCTTACTGATATGGGCTCAGGGTTGCTCACATTGAGCGTCATGACCTCAGACTTCTTTAAATTGATGTTCAAGCCCACCTGCTGGCTAAACTTATTAAGTCTATCCGTTTTTTCCTGGATGTGTTGATGTGAATGTACTAGTAGTGCAATGTCATCTGCATATTCCAGATCTTCCAATGTAGAAAATGTTGTCCATCTTATTCCTCTTGGACTGCCCTCTGTTGTCTGGCCGCATCACCCAGTCTATGACTGTTAAAAATAGAGTGGTTGATAAGGGGCATCCCTGTCGTACTCCTGTCTTCACCTCAAAGGTTAGGTTGCTCTGCCCAACACTACACGTAAAGTTGGCATAGAGGCTTTTTATGATTGACACTATGCAGCTTGGAATTCCATAAGCCCTCAGTATTTTCCATAAACTGTCCCTATGTATGCTGTCGAAAGCCTTTTCAAAATCAACAAAATTAATGTAAAGCTGTCTTTGCCATTCTGAGCACTGCTCTACAATGTTCCTGAGAGTGGATGTGCTGAGTCAGGATGTGGGTGCTGCACCAGTTATCACTATCGATAACTATGAATTGGCAGTGGTGCACCACTTCACATACTTAGGGTCTACCATCAATGACAAACTCTCACTGGACACAGAAATTGACAGCCGCATTGGCAAAGCTGCAGCTACATTTGCCCACCTCACATCGCGTGTTTGGGGAAACTCCAAACTCACACCGAAGACCAAAGCTGCAGTATATAACGCCTGCATCACCAGCATACTCCTATATGGCAGCAAGACCTGGACAACATATGCTAAGCAAGAAAGAAGGCTCAGTACCTACCATTTACGGTGTCTATGCCACATCCTCAGCATCTTGTGGAAAGATAAAGTGACAAATGTCGAGGTGTTGTCACATGCTGGCCTTCAAAGCATGTATACACTGCTTAGACAGCGCAGACAACGCTGGCTTGGCCATGTCCGCCGCATGGAAGATGGTCGCATTCTGAAGATATCTTCTACGGACAATTAGCAGATGGCAAGAGAACAGTTGGGCGACCGCAGCTGAGGTTCAAAGATGTGTGCAAGAGAGATATGAGGGCACTGGACATGGACCCAGCAACATGGGAGGATGAAGCTGCAGATCGCACTAAGTGGTGATGCTATTTATGGTGCCACCTCAGATTGGGCGAAAAGCTCACACAAAAAGCAGAAGAGAGGAGAAAACGTCAAAGGAGCACCAGGAAAATAAGCAGCTGAGGGCTGTCACCTCAGGGGCACATTCCCATAGTCAGTTATGACTGAAGGGGCTATTATTATTATTGTTTATAACACGTGAGGGTTCATAATTTTTAATTGATTTAATAGTATATCTGTTTCATGTTGTTAAAGAATGTTTTAGCTATTACAGTTGTCTTCGTAACTTCGGTTTTACATCTACCATCCTCTGTAATTTTTGTCTAGTACATGAGAAGCTGTTCACTTGTCTTTTCATTTATTCGT
This sequence comes from Oreohelix idahoensis, assembly GCA_024509875.1. Taxonomy (NCBI): domain Eukaryota; kingdom Metazoa; phylum Mollusca; class Gastropoda; order Stylommatophora; family Oreohelicidae; genus Oreohelix; species Oreohelix idahoensis. The sequence continues at coordinate 219,373 of JAMPIV010000234.1, forward strand.
ATATTGGTTAAATATTTTTTTTTGTTTTGTTTTTGTAGGGAGGGGGGGATTTTAGCTTATTCAGTGGTCAGCATAACTTGAGCAGTACAATTGATGTTCATAGTTTCATTGTGGTGCACATTTCAGATATGTGCCTGTTATTATGAGAGGTAATATTTTTTCCTTAGGAAATAACCTAAATGAGAAAATTTTAAGAAAGTTCAGTGGTCCAATTTCATCGTGTGCAACCATTTTCAAAGTATTATAAAAACATAATTACTGATCTGCATAGTTTATTGCTGTAACTGTCACAGCGACACAGTAAGTGTGTACTGGACACAACCTGTGCTCCTTTTATCGACCACTGCTAAGTCAGTTGAAAAATGGTTCGACACAGTGGCAGGATAGAACTTTGACTTTGTTGTGTTTATGGCCAGTTTTCCTTTTCTTTGCTTATAAATTTTAATTTTATAGTTTTAACTTTTATGATCGTATCTTGGACAGTAGTACTTCGGTTGAAGTAGTAACTTTATTCAATATGGTTAAATGTTCAACTGGAACTGTAAACACTGCAACAGTAGAACAACTGAAACAGCCAAGTTGGAGTTAATTTATTACTGGAATTCATGAATTGGAGTGTTTTATACAGCTGTCAGGTGCATCCAACAATATAGTGTTCATTTCAGATCTTAAATACTGCAGCGAAACAAAAAAACTATCAGTCTTAAGTACTGGTTAGTGACTTTGGAACTGGCTGTAAGTTGCTACAAGGTTTTTTACAAGAAGTCATCCATGTGACTCAATACAATTATAGTTCTACTTTATATTCAGTATCATCTGGTTTGATGTTCTAGCCATTCCTACATATAAAACGTCACTGTGGACTGGTTGTGAGTATGTTACATGGGACGAATAAAAACCCACCCTGCAAAACTTGTGAAATGTAATTCAGATTGCACGGCAGAGGAATATAGATGTTTCAGAAAACTTTCAGAATTAACTTATGTTATGTAGTTCTCACATTTGCAGAAAGAATTCCTGAGCCTATTCAATTATTTTCATGAACAAAGCTTTCCCTGGATGTGAAAAAAACAAAAAACGAATCAATTCCTCTGTAACAAAAACATCTGCTCAACTCTGCCATTTGCTAGAAACTTCTTTTTACACATCATTTCCTAACAACAAAACTAATATGTAGATTTTCACATATGATGACTACACAATGGCCAGTTTGCAGATCACTAAGGTCGGTATAGAGATAGTAAATGACGTCATTTCTAGACCTATTTCTAAAATTGCTATGTATTATTCTAGGATCTATGTACAGCAAAACTGTTGGCACCTTCTTTTCTCTTACTGCATATTTATAACGAATTTTTTAAAATGCATATCAAGGTTTTATTGACTTTATAGGTCACATTTGTTGTGCATTTTCATAACTTGTACATATTTACGTTTATTGTATTTTCCTTATTATTGATAGATGATGTTTACCCATTATGAATTAGTTTATCACCTAACATCATTTGTTCATGCTGTATTGAGTTCATACTGTTTAAAGTGAAAAGCCCATTATTGTTGTTGATCAGAATAGATGTCATTGCACTCTGGGTGAACCCATAGGTGCTCAGTCTCCTTGTGCAAATGTTGAAAAGTATGTATGCTAATTGTTCTGTTGCGTGCTGGTTTTATACTCGCCGGATGCAACCTCTCATATGCCCATCCCTTCTAGTCTTATGCTTGATGCCAAATTCCAGCAATCTTAGCCTTGATGATTCATCTATTGCAGTGTCATTCTCTAATAGGCGATCATTAATTGCCCTCAGCATCTCTCCCTTATCCATATCCAGTGCACCGTCTAAGGATGGCCTTGAAGCTAGTCTGTCAGCTCTTTCATTGATGAAAAGCCCATTAAAAGCATCCAGTTAAATTTATTTACTCTGCTCTTCTTGTTAAGCACTAATTATTTATATGCTTTTTTCATATTTTATTTTCACACTGATGTTACAATCTTCTCTGATAAGGATGGATCTGCATCAGCTTCCAGTGACCTTCTTTATTATGAATTTCTTTGAAACATGTTTGGTGTTCTTGTTTTAAACATTTTGAAATTACATTGACAGTTTTGTCAGATAAGAATGACCTGTCGTCTACTTTACTTAACATTATTTATATGTTTATTTTGCACTTAATGTTGTATTTTTTTTTCTATTTCCATTTTGAAGTTACACTCACGATTTCTTCTGATGAGGATGAACCATCTTCAACATCCAATAACTTACCAAGTTTTGCTCCAAGCCGAGCCAGTTCTGCTGACAGCGAGTCACAAGGTGTTCCCTCATTCAGAAGGGGGCTTATGCAAGATGAGGTACTTGTGGAACTTTTGTTGGTGGAGTTTAATACAAAAATGGATGGAGCAGTTTGTGAACTTTAGTCTATTTCCATCAGCCAAATTCTACACAGTGATAAGATGTATTTATTTCTTTTACTTTTAAATCCACTTACTTATCAGCTTCAACCATAAACGTATTTGTTTTTCTTTGGAGAAGGCATTGTTGCTGAAAGTTTAAAATCTTTATTTCTTAGAATTCAGTAAAATTGCTCCTGACAGTTTTGTTTGTAGTTCAGTTTATAATCTTAAATGTCATCACTATTATGCAAGTTGTAGCACAATTGTCCTCATTGTTCCCATGGTACGTTAGTTTTTTAAAATATTAATGTTATGTGGTACCATTGGTCATATCATTCATTAATTAATGATCGCCTGCTGGATAATGACACTGCAATGAATGAATCAACAAGGCTGAGACTGTTGGAGTTTGGTATCAAACGTGGGACTTGGCGGAAATGGACGTGAGAGAGGATGCATCCTTTGTATGTACAATCAGAATGCTACAGTTACAGTTAGCATTCATACTCTTCAACATTTGCTGAGGGAGACTGAGCACCTATGGGTTTGCCCAGAGAGCAGTGAGGTCGATTCTGATTAACAATAACAATATCATTCTGTATTTTATTACTTTTACTTTCTTCTTGATCGCTCTTACCATTTAGCATCAAGGGGAGACTCAGTGTTGCCACTCCTGAGCAAGACAGAAAGACGAGATCATTGACTCTAAACTTTGGCTGAATTTCAACAATTAACATTTACTTGTCAGTTTTGGTACATGGGTCACCAGCTGTGAAATTTAGATCATGGTTGTGAAAAGGGTTGAGAACCACTGGACTAGTTGATATTTCATCTGGTCTTTCAAGCCATGATCTAATTTAACATCCTTTCATCTTAGTATTATTTCCTAAATTTTTTATCTCTTTTATGTGAAAAAAAATTGGTGCCTTAACTGCTTCACGTTGGTAGAATGGATAAATCAGTGTGGAGAGGGCAGACAGAAAAAAAATCAGCAGGAGGCTGACACTTGGGAGTTATGACCCAAGTTGGTCCATCCCCCTGCTTAGAATGTCTTCTTCTTCTTCTCTTCTTCTTCCTGAAGGAAAACGAAAGAGAGGCCGATGTCACGAAATGGATTTAGGACTAAAGGCTGTCTACATATAGTGACAAGACATTAGTGAGAAGAAAGACTGAAATGATAGATTCAGATGGAAAATGACAGTGCAAATGTGAAAGTGAGACCATTGGCTCCGAGGTTGAGAACCGAAGTTGATTCTTTCCTCACCACTTCGGACGTCTTAATTGCTATGGCCTCGACCACCTCTAGCTACCCTAAGGGGATATGGTTCAATTATGATTCACATACACCACGATACAGACAACAGATAGCTACTGTACGTAATTAAAATGACTGAGTCCAGCTCTAAGTTACAAGTTTTATTTACACCTATAAACAAAACTCATATACATGTCTAATACATAAAATTGCAGTGTAAGCACTCCTGAAACAAACAAATTCAGGAAAAATTACAAATGTTGTATCATTAAAACCCAACCCTTCGCCCACAAGTTTCACCTGTATGGAGAGAGAAGGTAAGATTAAATGAAATAAACTACACTGCACTGGGTGGGGTCTCAGTTGCCGAGCCTCCACTCCAAACTAGCTATTCTAAACTCTAATATAAACTCTGAGTACACAATCAGCTAGATCTACTATGAAGTGTCCACACCAACTCTGCACAGACTTCGTTTCTACACAACCTATCCTGAAAATCTCCTGAACTGCTACACAGCTAACTGCACCTCTACACTTCAACAGCTGTTCTCTGCTATGATCTTCACAAAACTATGTCTCAGTTCTGTCTTTCTGGTCTACTACCTGTAGACTACCCTTCAGCAGCTGTCCTCTGCTCTAAAATCTGTGGAGAGGATTTTGACCCTGTTGCTCCCCACAATTCTTGAAATTGACGACTAGGTTTCACCACTGGCTTCTGGAAAAACTACGATTTGGTAGCTGGTTTGGCTGCTACCTACTCTAGGTTCAGGCCTTCAGCGTTATTATGGCCGGGACGAATCGAAATAAATTTACGACCACGCTGGCAACTTGCCGATTTGCGGGTGTAAGAAGATTGAGCATCAGAGCTACGGATTTTCCACTAAAATCTCTTTCAACTGGAGAATGTCTTCCCTGCCTTGGGAAAACGTATTTTCTTTCGCTCCGTCCGCCACTGGCAATTAACGCACGACTTTGCGTGTCGGCGAATGCCCCAACTTTGCCGTGGGAGAAATTTTGTGGTATCAAAAATTCTGCTCTTCCCCACAAAAAAGCCGGTACCTGCTGTTTAGACAAAAAACAAAACAACAGCTAAACACACAGTAATAATATATTTCGAATAACAAATAACTCTCTTACTTTAACATTTAACACCCAAGTCTTTAACACTTAACTCCCCTACTCTCTTCCCGTTCTGCACTACCATCCCAATTAATCATGCCCAAGTCCGCTCCCCCACTGGTCCCTTCTCTACCTGAGCCCGCAGTAAACATTACCCGGTAATACAACACGAGACCTAGGGTTCTGCATGACTGGTTACAATACCAACAGTTTTTCTCACTGAGGGCCGAACTGTCTAAAATACTTTGGCCCACTTCTCGCTGACACTGAATGCAGCAAAAATGTTTAACACAAAATAACTAGACCTCTCTAGGAATTCCTAAAATTCCCGTCAATAAATCGTAAATCACATAAAATGTAATACAAAATAAATTCCTTTAAAAGAAATAATTCATCTCCGTCTTCTGAGTACACGGAACACCAATGCACAATCAATAACGTATAACCCTGTTAGATGCTTGCATATACATACTGCTTACATAACCCCAGGTTACCAATTACATCTCGATAGTTACCAACACGTGTTTACCATTCTTTACCACCACGTGCTTCTCTCCCCCTCACCCCTCTAAACAGATCAAATAAATATACAGTAATGAACGCACCCACGTGCTCACAAATTACACCTCTTTCACTCCCGTCATTCTGTAAATTCATAAATCAGAGATGCGGGTTTCTCTCCCGACCTACTTTGCAATAATACAAAGCACGCCGGTGACATCTCAACTTTTAAACCCAGCTTAAATACCGCTATTCCTTCAATAAGGAATTATTATGAACCTCTTAAGTTTCTCAAGTCTATCACTCAGATCGTATTTGATGGCTCTGGCGTTAAGAATTAACATTAAACTTAAACTGCCTAAAGAAACTTAACTGATCGGCCTAGGTCTAGAAAAATTAAATAAAGTCCCACGCAAAAATTATGCTTACCAAATTCGAATTCCCACTGAAGGTGAACCGACTTGTTTCGGGTACCAGCTGGCAATTACATTAGAGAGAACTAGAATTAAATTACGGCCCTATTTATTCTCTCTGATCAGCACGCTGACCTCGTGATGACATATACGCGGCTTTGATTCTACCCAATAATTTCAAATCCCGTTAGCTCTCAGCCAATCAGAATTGTAAACAATACTGATGCAATCTGTTACTGCTAGACAAAGAGACGGGATATCGTACTCAGCCCTCTACTGCCAATTGAAGCAAAATGGTTGATATATATATATATATATAAAATCCCGAAAATGCGTCTAGCCGCATGCCCTCAAATCTTTAAAAAGACAAACTGGTACCAATCTGATCTAGGCTCTAGAGTCTTTCTTCTAGAATAACACTGCCCCAATTCTCTACACACACACTCTAAACACATAAAGAAGAACCATAAAGCAGATGAGATCAAACTCCCTCGTGATCTCACTCTGAAAAAACGTAAATAATAGAAGGAGAAGAAACATGGAGAAGGATTACCTGTAATCCCTCCTAGAAAAAGTGAACAAATTGCAAGGAGAAAAAGACATGGGCCATTTGAAAAACAGAATCTCAGTACTTTCGTCACAGCCGACCAAAAACAACTTGGCGGAGGACTGTGGAGGCTGAGATGCAAAGAATGAACCAGAGTTTGGGGCACTGTACGAAGGATGGCCACCGACCGAGCAAAGTGGAATCAATTTGTTGTTGCCCTACAAGACGCCACTAGGCGTGATGGCCACTGACTGCTTTGACGGTCAGTGGTTAAGGATCTAAGAAGAAGAAGAAGGGTCCATCCCCCTGCTTAGAATGTAAAGGAGATAATAGGGCTGAAACGCTTGTCTGACCTCTTCTTATGATCAGATTGCCTCTTGTTGTAGTGCTTTATATAGAGTTCCAATCAGAGGAGGTTGGTACTTCTTTTATTGTAACCAGATGACCAAATATAATTTAATTACTGTGGAGTTTTTCAGAAATGCTTGTTATCTGCTTTCCAGCAAAGCACAAAGTGATTTGGTCCGATTTCTTCTTACACTTCTTCAGTAACCCATTTACCATGGGATTTTTTTTCTTCAGATTCTTTCCCCGTACACTTTTAAATCAACCCTACAACACATCTGACCTGCAAAGAGGGACTATTTGCGTGTCTTGTACATGTTCAGAGATCTTGAGCTATTTTTAGATAAGCTGTATAACAATGATAAAGGAGAAGGAAAAAGAAGCCGTTCCTTGGGTCCTACCACCTACATGAAGAGGGGGAACATGTTGCATGGGCAACAGCTTTATCTGCACATGACTGTGCCCAAGCATGCGCCCTGGGTGGACACTTTCACCTCAAGGGCACATGATCCCCATACTCAGGACTGGAGGAGACTACTGATACTGAACTGATAGGAGGAAATTGGCAGACATTTAAAGAGTTATGTAGGGACAGTGAGTGAATCCGAATCATGTGTAATAATATGCCAGCAGCGACCCCTGATGAACTGTATGTATGCATATTGGTACAGGGGTTAATGCATCGGTCTTATCATTAGCTGCCATTTTTTTCATCTCACTTTTGCTCCAGTTTTATGTACCAGCAGAGCTGGTTTATTGAGCTCCATCTTCACAGTGTTTACAACAGCTAATCCTGCATCTCTATGTGTTTTCTTAATGGCATTGTCTCTACATATCCTTGCACCACTTCACTGCTTTTTCTGGACTCCTTAAATCTTAATTGGCTGCTTTTTGCAGAATCTCATTTCACAATATTGACTTTTATTTCCTGCTGCTTGGTTAGTATCCAGTTCTGGAACTGAAGTCATAGCACTGATATGTATTGGCATACATTTTTGCTTTACAAATGAATATAATATTCTGTTCTGAATTTTGTGGCTGTTCTTCTGGTGTTCATTCATCACCCTTCATCTCCCCAAGAAGCAATGGTCGTCAACAAACTTGTACCAAGTCTTCCTGTTTCATGCCATCAGCTCAATGTCTTTCCATGTCTTCGTCATCCCCTTCATGTCTATCTCCAGTTCTCTTCTCCATACTCTCTTTGGTCTTCCTCTACCTCTCTTATTTTGGGGATTCCAGAACAAGGACTGCCTGGTAATGCTGTCAGTAGGTTTCCTCAGTGTGTGGCCTATCCATCTTCAGCATCTTTTTCTCATCTCTTGTTCCAACTCTGTAAATCAGACCACAAGGTATTTTATACTTGGACTTGCCCCCATATATAACCAACAGACCTAGTGTCTAGGTTAACAAGCATGCCTTACCAAAGCGAGGCAAATCTCTTATTTAAAAAATAAGCTCTTGTTCCACTGGTTCTTATCTGGTTCTAGTCATCTTTTCCACAATAGATGATCTATGCAAGCATCCATATTAACGTCTTTAGCTTTTTGGTTGTTGTTTTTGTTATGCTTCATGTTTCGGAGCGATACAATAGGACTGACTTGACATTTGGTTGAAAATTCTGATTTTTGTGTTGGACCTGATTTCCGTATGTTTCCCAGTGCAATGAAAGTTCCTCTAGCCTTCAGTATTCTTATTTTGATATCATTGTCTGTCTCTCGAACTGTGTCTGTATTGCTGCCAAGTTATGTGTATGATTCTACCTTCTAGTATGGAAGAAAAGGACCCAAAGACGCAGCAACAGAGGATGCAGTTAGGGACCCATAGCTTGACTGCTTGCATCAGGGTCAGCGAACCAGAGCTGACCAAGACCCTACTCCACCTCCAAGTGGTGGTCCTGGAAACAGGCTGCATCATTGCAGTCTGGCTGAGAGAGTAGGGATCGAAGAGGGAAGGCAAACCCGGTCCCAAAAAATGCTGTGCTGAAGTCGGATGTGTCGGCCAAAAGGCGCAGCTTCGCTGTAAACAGACACAACGCAACCAACGTCCTTTTCAGGACGAATGAGGAAGGAAGAAGAAGAAGTATGGAAGAATAGCATTTGTTTTAGGTACTGTTTTTCTTCCACAGTGAAAGATCATTATCAACATGAGAAAAACGATGTGGTGCATTAACTTTCGGAATCATGGAATATTGTAATTTCTTTCCTTCTTGCTACACAGGATTGTGGGGAGAAGATGAGAGCCATCTGTCATATGGAAGCTGGAGATGATGAGTTCTTTGACCCAAGTAGTAACGGTATAGTTGATCTGAAACAACATAAAACACAGTTCACAGTAACAAAACAAACATGCTTATTTGACATGGAATATTGTAATTTTTCAGGAGTTGTATATAATTTTTATTGATTATATAAAAAGGTGAAAAAAGCTAGAGGTAGTCCTTTAGGACGCCGCTGTAGGGGAGTGACTTGTTAGAGAACTTTCATTCTAGGCCCAGCAATTTTGTAAGAGGTGGGGTGACCAGCTCCCTTCCTTGCTGCTTTTGCCTTTCCCAACGTGAGCAAAGTCAGGTACCCATTTACAGCTGGGTAGACGAGCATAACACTATCAGGTTTCATTCTTGGAACCTTGTAATTGTGCCACGAGAGGAAAGCGCTCTAACCGCTTAACCAATAGGACACTCTTATTTGGTAACAGTACAGGCATACCCCGCTTTGCGACGATTCACTTTCCAACACTTCGCACATACAATGGTTTTACATCGTGACTATACCCCTGAGTATCTGACAGCTGCCTCGCTGATACAACGGTTTAGTGACATTACGCTGCCTGCTTCCTGCTGGACTCTGTTGACAATGCGCTGCATTTTGTGTGTTACACTCTCTGATTTAGTGACATAAACTGTTTATAACTATTATTTTCTTTTATTGCTGTCAATAAAATAAATTAATAATGGCTGATAAAAGTGAAAAGAGAAGTCATATGACAATTGCATCAGATAGCAAAATTCAAATGATTAAATTTAGCGATGATGGTGTATCGTACCGTGAGATAGGCCAAAGGTAAATAAAGCACTGACAGTACGTACAATATTTATTTTAATTACTACATATAAATGCTTTATTTACCGAGTACAGTACAGTAAGTAGTATACTTAATTTTTTCACAAAATAAGTTGAAGATAAATTTTTTGTATTTGCCTACTTTAAGACTACAGTATGGCGAAAATCACATGCATACAGCATTTATTTTAGTTATAAATACTTTTTGTTTTAACGTCAGTTATGCACATATATGATGATTGCTGTAAAATACATGCATTGGCAAGTGAAAAAAAAAGGCTGTGCTTTGCTTTATAACGAAATTTGCTTTACGACAACGGTCTGGAACCTAACATGACGTAATAGAGGGGTATGCCTGTATTTTTTATAATCACATTATTATTAAGCACTTATTATCATATGTGACATATGGTCACTGAATGTTTGTAACGTTTGCAGCCTACTTTAATGAATTCTTTATCATGTGTTACCCTGAACTCAGGGAATGACATCCTGTTTAACTTGATCATTGGTTAGAGCAGTGGTTCTCAACGTGGACCGTGTCATATTTCTAGAGGACCACAATAGGATGGTAAAGTTTTTTTTTCCCAGCTAACAGTAACTATGAGGGGGCCACAGAGGTAAATGAGGCTCAGAGGGGAGCCATGAGCAAAAAAAGGTTGAGAATCCCTGGGTTAGAACATGGTTTGTCTGTATAAATCTATTGATCATGTCATCATTTCCTTTTTTTTTACTCCTTATGAAGCAGGGTGTCATCACCACAGCTGGTCTTCTTGCAGGAAGCCTGCACAAAAGCATTCATGTGCTCTTGTTGCATTAGTTTCTGTAGCAGTATACTTTACATGCTGAGGCTGCTAGCCTCATGCAAACCCCTTGTATTAGTTGCCTCTTATGATATGTTGGAGGAAGGGGATAGTCATATTCTTTCTTGTCTTCTTTGAGACGTGTCATTTTTGTGTCTTCAAATATCAGACTTTTAGGGCATGTCTGATGGAGCAGTACCCTTGTTGTCTTCTCGTAGACCCCACATGAGACAAGATTAAAAGATGCTAAACTAAAAATCTGTACTAGTGTAATGTTATGGGGAGACAAGTTTAAAAAAATCTAATATACAATAATTTGTGTGTAAGATATAATATGTGATATTGATCACATGTTTCCTTTAGCTGGCTAGCACTCAGGGGATAAATAAATCTGTTGTTTACAGTGTAAAATATGCAGTAGTTTAATTATTCAGTTTTTCTTGCATCAAAATTTGTAGCCAGATCAGAAAAGAGAACTTCAACTATTGATTTAACTCAAGACAGGAGATAGAAAACGGGTCACGTGAAATGTGGCAAAATTTTCTCATATTTCAGTGATAATTTTGACGAAGTCACCATTCTTAGATATGTTTTGGTTTAGATAATCAGGTATCCTCTGTCTCTTTTATCCACATTATCCGTCTTTTGTTTTTTTTTATTTTTGTTTCTAAGTTATTGAGAGATTCATTTATTCTATAGAAAATATTAAAGCAAGTACCATTTTCTTCATTTGACCATTATAGTCAGTGGTTTATTTGTGGTTTCTACCAGTAACATTACATTACTGATAGCGTTTGGCAGAAGATTTGTTTAACCCTATGATAACATTTGGTCTAGGAGGATTTGAGTTTGCGCTGTTGTTTTCATCAACGTTACTCTAAAACATTTAGACTTAAGGTTCATTTTACTTGATTTCCATATTGTGTGAAGCCTGTTTCTACTAACATCGTTTCCTTTGTTCCAGCCTGTAGTTACGTCGTTGCCAAGATATGTAAATTCTGTGTCATTTTCTATTTTTCTTTGTCTTCTTCCACTTTTGAGCAGTCTGTAAGTTAAAAAAAAAATATATATATATATATATATATATATTTTTTTTTCTATTTCAGACATGAAACAGAAAATGATTGTGATTATAATCGAATGCTTCAGCCACCAGTCGCAGGAAATGCTCAAGGAAACATTGTCTCTTTGGGCTGACCTGAATCAGGTGCAAGATGACTGTTTTATTGAAGAACTTACAGAAGAAAGCACAAATGATCTCTTAATCCAGTCAGCACCACCAGTTCTCAGCTCGTCTCCAGAGAAGGACTTAATCAGGTTTAACCAGAGGTAACTGTACTGGCATTTCTATGATGTCATCCTTAAGAGTTTAATAAATAATAAAGATAGTCTCATACTGCTGTAGGGGAGGGAAATGTTAGAAAATTTACTGTACTAGGTCTCAGCTTTATGAGGTGAGGTGATTCATTTCCTTCCACACTGCCTTTGCCTTCCCCTACCTCGAGCAGAGTCAGATACCCACTTAAAGCTGGAATGCCACTTGGTTTTGAATCCAATAACTTTGCTTTGAGAAGCAAGCACTCTAACCACTCAATGAAATAGAGAAAAAAAAGGGGGGGGGGGAACCTGATTAGAAGACAGAAATATGGACAAAGAAGGCATGGGGAGAACGGGAGCAGAATATTAACTATTGAAGGCCTTAAAATAGGTTTTGGTTTGTTGTTTAACTAGGGCTGCTGAGCTTCTCACTCTTTAGCAGTCAACACCAAGTTGAAGACTCCTTGGTATGATCTACAATGTAGATCTAGGCTTTTCCTGTGGCTTTTCTGCCATTCCGAAATGTGTTGAGTTGAATTCATCAGCTCCAGTTTCTCCAGCTTGGCTTGCATTTAAAGGATCATCACATCTAGTCCCAAGCTAGGAGTAAGAAGTGTGTGGCATACTGTGCATTCCCCGCCATCAAAGGGGGCTCTCCAACTATGCAGAGCTAAAATATTGTGCTCTGGTTCTGGGCTCTTCCAAGGAATTCTCAGGTCCTGCACAGAGCCACTTCTCAGCTTCCCCTGCCTATCACTGGGTCCATAGTGAGATCCTTCTGCATGCAATCAACCAAGTCAAAGCCAAAGAATTACGCCTATGGCTCAAACAGCTCCTGGGTCGACCCAGCCCCAATTGGGTACCAGAGCAACTTCTGGGAAGGTTAAGGCGGCCGGCGTGATGCTGACCACATCACCCCTAGTGTGCCGATGGTCAAGAAAATATGGGCCTAACACCATATTCCCAATATGCCTCAATGGGCGTGTAACAGGATCCTTTACCTTCAAGTGACTTCTCCAAGCTTAATGTGCAATGCTGGGTTCTGTCACGAAGTGGTTTTAATTTTATAGAGTGTGCCTGAATGAAAGCAAGACCCTAGTATGAGAAAGTCTGAGAAGATAGAATTTAGATGGAAAAGGACATGCCTGTGGACAGGTGAGACTATTGGCTCAAGAGATAGACCCAGGATTTGAATCTCCCCCTGCCGCTTCGTGACTAAGAAAAATGGCTATAGTCTCCCCACCTCTGACTGCCTTGAAACACAAGGAGATAAGGTGTATAATTACGACCACAAACACCACTATACAGACAACATAGAGTAAGTATAGTAAAGAATAGAAGCTGATCCAGTAAATAATATATGTATATATTTATTTACATACAAGAAAAAAACATAAAATGGCATCATACGTCATCAAGTCAGTCGATAGAGTGCACTGTTGCACGGCCTGGAAAAACCAAGTAACAATTAAATTGAGAGACACTCAACAAAAAAAAACCTCAATCACATTCACTCTTCCTGTCACCCGGCTGAGGAACAATAAAAATGGTTAGTGCTTTAAACCAAATCTAATTTGGTGGGGCTGTCAACTTTTAGCCTCCACTCTCTAACACTAATAAATTTTATACTGTCTCAGTCCTGGTGACTCTTCCTCAATGAACGGCTACACAGCTTTCTACTAGTTAGGCGATAGGCGCCAATAACTACACCACACGAAATGCTAAATATAATAGACTTGGTTTTTCGAATGCAGACTCAGTGTCTATCCGTCCAATGGATACTGATCAGACCCTACTGGTCCTGTCTATTTTCTCCCTCCTTCTCTATCTTCCTCTCTTGATCTCAGTGTCTCTCTAACACTCAAGGGCTGATGATGCGGCGTCTCCGTTACGCTCTTCTCTTGATTTCTATCAGGACCTAGGTATGGTAACCCTGTCACCTGTTCCTGATTTTGGTGATGACGATGTTCGGATATCAAGCATGAGGGACTTGATTAACTGTAGACAAAACTTCTCTGCTGCTGAATAGCTTCCCTCTTTTAACCCGCTCCGGAGTTAGAGGAAAAAACACAGCCTTGATTTCAGGCTGTACAAAATGAAACTAGTCTCCCGGCCACCTGCCGTTGCTAGAGACTATAATAGCGATGCTCTCGGCTGTCTGATAAATAAACCTCGGTCCAGCTGAAGCATAGGGACTTCACTGCCAGAGACCATAGGGTAATTTTCTTTTGCTCCTGACGATACTCGAGTACACTGACCCTGAGATATGTCTTTTGCCGTGGATAATTTTATTTGACAAAATTATGCTCCCCACTGTTTCGCCGAGACTCGCTGAAATTAAAAGAAACAGCGTCTAATGTACACCCTTCTCTAAAATCGCTTATCTCTAACATATACGATACATAAAATAATTCTATACACGTGTCTCTTCATTCTCACTTCTTCTCCCCTTTCTCTCGTTCTTCACAACAATACATAATACTATCCCACGTGGCACTAAAATCACACTCCTTCTCTCGTTCTTCACACAATACATGAAATACCACTATCCCACGTGGCCTCTTCATCCCCCCTCCTTCTACTAAAATCTGCCAGGTAAAATAAACAATAGCCCAGACACCGTCTGACACGTTACGCATGAATATCCACGTGTTCAAAACATTTCAACTAGGGAATTCCTTTGTCCTAAATTCCGGGCCTACTTTCCCCCATTAACACATGAGGTTTCCCGGCTTGCTCCAAAATTAAATCTCGCTATAGGAATAGTTTCCTCCCCTAAGCAGTATAATTCATTTACAACGTAAATCTGAACCCTCCGACAATATTTCTCACATTTTTAAGGCTCAGAAAAATTAACGAACACACCAGGGATTTCCCCATAAATTTACATTAGAAAATATACAGGAATAAATGGTGGTTTTTACATAACATCCTACAAATATGGCACACATGTTTCTCACAACTTCACACACTCCTATCTATTGCCAAAATCATAGAAAGAATAAGCACACTGTTGCCTTACGTCGTTCTTCAAAAATATGATAATGGATGGCACTATCGTTTATTTTAAAACTGAAAAGTTAATCTTTACCTACGGGCGAATTTCTGAAAAGCCCACTAATAAGTAAAACGATGAATAAAATAGTTACATACCGATTATCGTTTGTTTTTCCCACGGTGGAGAACGATAATTACGACGTCCTACGGCCAGGCAATAATTTTTCATAGAGACCGAATCCCCGTTTTCTGTCTCAATATATACAAGAGAAACCGCCCACGCGGATTTCCCTTCCTACGCAAATCGCGGACCAATGGCAGCGCTAGGAAAATCAAAATACCGCGTGTCCGCAAAATTGCGTCACATTACGTGATAACCTCGTGTTTCCGACGCGACATACGGGAGTGCCCGAAAATGACGACTTCCGTAAACAATGAATCTACGGGAATCGCGAAAAAATCAGAAGAAAGTAAACTGATGCTAGAATAAAATAAACCTGCCATCATAAACGAACCCATTTAATTTATCTACTCAAAAAAAAATACCAAACACGATATATATTCAAATGAGAAGAAATAAAATGGTGAAAAAGCGTGCCCGAAAATAGCGATTTCCGTAAACAACGGAAAATCGCGTGATCAGAAGAAAATAAAACTGGTGAAAATTCAAAATAGAACCACAGAATCGGGCCTGTTAAAAGTCAGAATTACAGTGTAGCGTCACAGGTTCTCAAAAAGTTTCACCACAGGGGGAATCCCTGGAAGTGTGTGGATGATTTCAAGAGTCGGCAAGGATGTAATTAGCCTCACAAACATAGGTTCACTTCCACGTACATATATTGTAGCATTGTGCATAGCTGGTGGTAATATAAGGATGGGACCTCAAGACGCAGCAATAGAGACCGCAGTCAGCGACTCATAGCTTGACTGCCTACGTCAGGACCAGCGAACCAGAGCTGGTCAAGACCGCACTCCACCTCCACGTGGTGGTCCTGGAAACAGTCTGCAGTACATATATTGTGCATTGTGCAGTCAAGACTGCAGCTGACCGCAGTCAGCGACTCATAGCTTGACTGCCTACGTCAGGACCAGCGAACCAGAGCTGGTCAAGACCGCACTCCACCTCCACGTGGTGGTCCTGGAAACAGTCTGCAGCTGTGCAGTCTGGCTGAGCGAGTGTGGATCGAAATGGGAAGGCAAACCCGGTCCTAAAAAATGCCGTGCAGAAGTCGGATGTGTCGACCGAAAGGTGCAGATATCACAGCTTAGGCGTAAACAGACACAACGCAACCACCGTCCTTTTCAGGACGAACGAAGAAGAAGAAGAAGATATAAGGATGACTCCAGATATGCCTCCATGCATGTAGGTTTTGGTAAAGGCCTGTATTCTGCAGTGAGCTGAAATGTAAAGATGAATAGTAATTGTGTGTCTATCATCAGTATCATCAAAATGCTGATATAATCAAACATTAGATTGTGATGGTTTTGACACATCGAATGACAAGAAGATGCCTGATATGCAAAGAACATCTGTGTTAAGAAAAATGACGTGGACAAGGCCAATAGAGAAATCATTGAAGGAAATCAGCAATCAACATATAATCTGATCTGAAAGAGCTGGAAAGATATTTGGAAAGTAGGAGTGAGCAACTGATTTTGGGAAAACGCTGATATGAAAATGGAGTTTACGGCAAAAAACCAAAACAAGTCATTATGCTGGGAAAAAAAAATTGCTAATAAATGGTGAAACTCAAAAGACGTGAATTAGAGAACAGTAAATAACAAAAACTACTACTACATAAACATTGAAAAATTATCAGCATTTGAAGGACATACACACACATACAATTACAGTTAGACAGTAGGAAAGGAAGACAAATTGTAACAAAATTACAAAGATTTGAGCCTGCAGCTACTCAACAACACCACTTTTAATAAGCACACACACAAATTTCTGCCGGTGTAGATGTCTTAGTTATGATGTTAGTCCTTCTTATGTACCTTGCCAGCTGATGTAGGTGATCATGGCTGTCAACAACTTCCTGTGCCCTGTGCTGATAAGCAGCAACCCTATTAACATGCCTGGTAGGATCGGCTCTTACCCAAGGTTACTTTGTGGTGCTAAGTCAGTGGTTCCCAAACGTTTTTCTCTGGGCCACACTTTTGAAATGAAAATTTTCTTGCACCACTTTGAGTTTTTGGATTGTAGACATCTGCATTCAAACGTTATAAGTAATCTGGTTCATTTAACCTGTGACACTCTCATTGTTTCATCACTGGTCATAGGTAATCTCTTGACTAATCTGCTTCTACGTTTGGTCTGATCGTGTACTATGATACAGCTCAATGCAATGTGCTTAGTCGATGCTTGAAGTTATCATATGACATGTCGACACCGGGGAATCTTAGTTTCTTTCATGGCTGATACTCTTCTAGTGCTATGTTGTTCTTAGCACGAATGTCTGTCTTTGCTACACGTCATAAAATTTTATAAATGTTTCAACACGTACCTTCAATATATTCTGGACATCCCCGCCCAAGAAATATGACAAATAACTTCTTCTGCTTGAAATAAAACACTGCATCTGCTCTTGAATTCATACTTGAATTCTGTAATTGAGCTGGGATGATATCTGTCTCCACAGATTCGCTCTTGCACGAAAATCGCAAGGCGACAACTCCAGCACTCACCACGTTGAGTTTACATCATCTTCACTCGTTGACAACTCGAGCAGAAAAAGCCCCCCACACTGAATTGCCGTTGTCTGTTTGTTTCACCTACCCCACGTGAATTTCGCTCAGCCTGCTGAACATTAGCTCACCCCATGTGACAAGACAGTTCTCGAATGTTCAACAAAAATCTAATGAACTACAACTTTGCCTCAAGAGGGGGGGGAACTCTTGCCCCAGCTGTTTAATAACTAGTGTTACTGCCCTTTGACTACTTCCCAACGTTCAATTTTCTATTTCGTTATTTATAGATTAATCCTCTAGACCGGCTACAATAACATAGAACACAACTACTTTATAAAATAATCATGAGACATCCAGAAACTATAAAAGAAAATATAAAAATTCAGTGAGAGGTGTGAGCTTGTTTTTGTAGGGTAATCTCTATTTATATTAGATCTTATTTCAGACAAACAAACTTGCATCTCCTCATCAGCACAAAGAAGCCTTTCTATTTTCTGGTCTTTGATATTTGTCAGAGCTGAAAATCCCTGTTCACAACAATATGTTGTGAAGAACTGTATCTCTTTGATATAAAATAAATTATATTACTGAATAAAATCTGAAAAATACTTGAAAATTCTTTGGGTTTCTATACATATATTTCCCATATTATATCACAAGTAACAAAGTAAAAAAAGAAAGTGACTTTCACTCTCGTTGGCACAATAAATCATATGAAACTAAAGAATGTTAGAAATATGTAGAACCACAGCAAAATTAATTAGGGAAATATTTATATTTTTCTTTAATTTTGGCCCAATAGGTATCTTCGGGAAACTGACATGGCCCTCATGTCCAGGACCTTAGCTTCACCATCTGACAGTGCTGACAATGAACCTGACAGCACATCAAGTTCTCCACCAGAGACCAGACATTACTATGGTACATCGGTCAGGTTGGTAATTTTTCTTTTCATCTGGTCATTCATCATCGCCATTTTCTTTTGCGTTTTTTTACAGAGTATAGAGTCACGACTAGCTAGTCCCCCTGTATCAAGCAGTCACATGCTCCTGCATGGGTGGTTTCTGTAGCAATTTGTTTGACATAATGAGGTTGCTAGCCTCCATACAAAACCTCATAGTAGTCACCTTATACAAGATGCTTGAGAGTGCAGTAGTTTGTTCTTTCTTTGTCTCTTCAGAGACCCCTGGGAACTACATGGGGTGATATGCTCATTGCATTTCATTATTTGGATGATGATTGATTTTATTTATATGTCATCAGTCTTGTCTATGATTGTAATGACTATGCCTGATATCTTCATCATTTTGCATCAAACATGTGGATGGTGTTTTGGTGATTGCGCTTGAGGTCATATGTTGCTAAGTGTAATGGGTAGAAGCAGCTTTTGGTTCTTGTGCAAGGTGTGTTGCTGTAGACAACATCATACTATGTTTTTCTTCTTTTTTGATTTTTGCAGCATTATCTATTCACCTTCCGATCTGACATCACCTTGTCCTGCAGCCAGATTTTCTGCTGTCCAGAGCTTGTGCTGGTGGCTAATTGACTATTCTGACAAGATGTCCATACCATTTTTATTTGCTTTCTGTGTCACTGATGCATGGTATTATTCCCATAAACTTGCAGATTTCTTTACTTTTTCTCTGATGGTGACATTTCTCTTATGTCACATCTCACATGCTGTGATTTCATCTATTCTGTGCTTTAGATGGATACAGTAGCAAAGAACTAGAATAACTGTGCTGTTTATCAGCTACTATTTTTCACCTATATAGCTGTTTGGGTGTCTGAGCAGTGGAGTCAATTGGCAAGCCCCTGCTTAGGTCTTTGGACATCTTGTTTCTATTTCTCTGCCAATTCTACCATCCACTGTGAAGATCTGGCTATAGGGGAAGGGGAAGCCCAAGAAGAGAGTGGATATTCAGTGTTAAACAGATCGTATGATGCTGGCAAAAGCGACATCACAAGTGGAAAGAAAAGTAATCAGATCTGATGACTTAAAAGCATATAGGGTTATAGGGAGATTCATTAGTTTTCATTTTAAAAAAATTTAATTTCCCTTTGTTGTCATTAAACTACCAGAAACATTTAGGAGATTAAAATATCTTATTGAGGTATGTGTTACCAAGTATACTTTGTTCCTACAGACTGCTCCAGTACCCACCCCTACCAGCCAAGAGGCTTTCCATCACCACAGAGGACTTGTTCTGTCTCACGGAGGGAGAGTTCCTTAATGATGTCATTATTGATTTCTATTTACAGTGAGTATTACCATGTACAGATTGTCCTTGACTCAGACCACTCACTGTTATTGTTGTTCAGAATCGACATCATTGCACTCCAGGCAAACCCATAAGTGGCGATCATTAATTGTCCTCAGTATCTCTCCCTTGTCCATATTCAATGCACCCACTATAGGTGCTCTTGAAGCTACTCTATCAGCTCTTTCATTGCTGCATACCCCTGCATGACCAGGGCAGTAGATCCACACTAGTTCTTCATTTGAGGCTTCTATGAGATCACTCATTGTCACGAGTTGGATTTTAGTTAGAGTTATGCCCAAGTGTAGGACAAGACCCTAGTGTGAGAAAAGACTAAGATAATAGATTAATTATGAGAAATGACAGTGAATGTAGTAAGGTGAGTCTATTGGCCCGAGGAGGATAACCGAAATTAAATCTTCCTCGCCAAATCGTGACTTCAAGAAATGCTATAAACTCACCACCTCTGGCTACCTTTAACAGACTAAAGGAGATAAGGTTAAACTAACACTACAGACACCACTGTACAGACAACAGTTAAGGATTATACAGTGACGAAGCTGATCCAGTGAACATTAAATAAGTTTATTATACAAATCAACAGAATTTTCATAACATAGTAACAAACAAAGAAAAGCATATATCGTGCAAGGTTGCACCGACCTGGAAAACAAAGAAAATCAATTAGATTATAAGCACACCAAATTAAAACTCCAACCACTTTCACTCCTTCATACACCCTGCTGGGGACAAAATTTAAAAAATGATAAGTGATCTTAACTACAGTCTAATTTGGTGGGGCGTCAACTAAAGCCACGCTCTATAATTTACTATTACTAATGTCAAGGTTCTGCTGGTACTGCCGAAGACTATCTGCACAGTAGCTAACTCTGTCAGCGATATCCGCCACTAAGTCACACTCTGCACTGCTAATTAATAGACTTTTTCTAACTCTAAGGCTCAGAGGCTACCCTCTAAGAATAATATGAGACTCTGCAGGTCCCTGATCTATTTTTCACCATCTCTCTCTCCACTTCTCCTGCCTTGCTGCTCTCGTTTCATTTCAGCAACCGGGAAATGATATCCCTTTCTTCCTGGTTCTGACTCGTACTTCTGATGACTAGGCACTTGCCGTAGACTGTAGAGGCTTCTCTGTTTGGCGAAAAGAAAGCTGATTCTCCCTTGCTATGTTACCCCTCATTTGGGTTTAGGCCCTTCGGTATTATTTTGACCGAGGCTAAAAAAAAAAGACACACCAACCCGCTTGCTTGGGTTCGATGGGTGTGTATGAGCTTAGAGCTCCGGGTCTTAAGAAAACCCTTTTCACTGAAGACTGCGTCGCTGTCTCGACCTGCTCTTCCTCGCTCCCTCTCTCTGGGGGCCACAATACTCAGAGCCGATACCCACCGCGGTACAAGCTCTTACGCCTCTGGCGCTTCCTCGACTTTTTCTCTCTTGAGAAGACTGACTACCTTTGCCAGCTGTCAGGAACAAGATTTATTGGCAACCCCCGCTCTTCGGGCCGTGACCACTGCTGTGGACACAAAAGAAATGCCACTCTGTACTACAATACTAAAATACTCTCATAAAATAACTTATCTATTAAAACATATACAGTTGCTGCTTCAGTCACACTCATATCTTAGCACAAACATGTAAACACCCGAAACGCAGACTGCTCCACCATTTCCCCTCTCCCCCTTTCATCTTGTGCACGACGATACAGAAATATTTCCTGTCCCTGGGTCAGCTATTCCCGACAACCCCCTGCCTGTCTAGTAAACCCGACTCACTTGTCAATACTAATTATACACAGCTTGCTCAGGCCTTAAAACATTAAAAACAGGTAGGGAAACCTCCCGTACTTAGGCCTACTTTAACTCTGTAAGCGGTCTTAGGATCTTATGGTCTCAGGACCTTATCATCGTTCTCCCAAACACAATAGAATACACAACATTTAATGCACACCCGTGTTTAAAATTCACCAGTACATTTATATATTACATCTCTATACACAGAAATATATATCTCTATAGACTATATTTCCTAGAACTCATTAAATCCCATAACACAAAATCAAATACTACTCTGCATAATATTTAATTACACAACCACTTAAGGCACCGTAAATTTCCTTTCACCTCTACCCCACGTGGTTTCCCTGCAATTATATTTTAACTTCCCCGATAGAAAAATACTTAATTATCTACTCTATCCCGCCAGAATTCCTGTCCAAATAAATCCCGGTAAACCACGTGATTAAATTCCCCGAAAAAATCCGTTCCCGTATTTTATTAGGAGACTTATCAGAATTAATCTCTCAATGAAATAAAATACACGCGCTTCAGAATATTCTGTAAATTAATATAAATCTAGGATGCGTGTATTTCTTCAGACTTTCTATTAAATCTACGGAGCACACCTACGTAATATCTATTTATCACTCATAGACCCTGCTATCACTGTAGAAACAAATGATGGCGTTACAAGTTATAAAGTTCAAAAATAAATTAAATTAGAACGGACTAAGGCTCTATTAGAGAAACTAGATTTAATTACCATGCTACTTTAAATTACTGACATACCAAATATTGCGTTCCTTCAGCGTTAGAAGCCGACAATATGCTTGGATACACGGCCCGGACTTCCTGCAGACTAAGAGGCCCTAAACTGAAAACCGCGTACTTTATTTTAGATTTAACCGCTCTGACCCCCGACCTACTTGAGGCAAGGCGTCTCACTACAACCAATAGAATTAAAGATACTCTAAAATTTTCCATGCGCTCATCTCTAAATTTAGAACCAGTGTATTCTTGCTTCCTTTAAATGCGCGCGTATTTCCGGCTGCGTAACGTTACCTAACGACGTCTGTTTGCGTGAGCGAAATCAAAATGTGATTCGCTCTACCGTAAGCTGAACGTTACCTGGGTAGGGGTCATCTCCCCTTCCCCACAAAAAATGACCGCGATAAATTTAACGCAAAAAAAAATGGAATTACAAGATCGCGATTATTTAGAAAAAGGCCGACTGGTGCCATTCAGTACTAACCTACATTAATCCCTATAGAAAAAACCCGCAATTACTTTACCTACCGAACAAATCTAAACACCCCTATTATTCAGAGAGAAAAAGAATACTTCCCAATCTTTTAATAGAGGGAAGACAAAAATGGCAAACTCAATAGTTACGAAGAGAAAACGAAATGGGGCCTATTGAAGACTAAATCACAGTAACTCCATCACACTCATACTTATGGTCTGCTGTATTCCATTAATCCTGTTATATTATTGTCAACTCCCGACATTCGGTTATAATTTGTATTTATTTATTTATTCTTCATTTAGTATATTGCTATAGAGTACAATAATGTGCATTGTATTAGTTCCCTATAAACAAAGAGTTAAACAACATAACATTTACAAATAAAACAGGTCATACCTACACATTTTAGCATTCAGGCATGTTAATTGTTAAGTATTCTCATGGCTCATAAATTACATAGCTATTTCCGACTGACGACTATATCGTCTTATGATGGTGTCGTCGGGTCAGAACCTCAATGTTGAGGACAGTTTGCATGTATTGTAGAGAAAGTGAACTCTGTGACTTAATGCATTCACAAATAGGCTGGACCTAGTATAGTTGGTTTTCTCTGCAGTATTTGCTGTAGGTCTACCATTACCTTTTAGTTAATGCATGTATTTTAGGTTTCTACCAACTTCTGATGTCTGTCTACTACATATTGTCTCTAATGGTAATGTCACCCTTTTCAGACATTTTTGTATCTTTCATCTCATATATTTTGGATGGTGACAGTGTTTGACAATGATATTAAAAAGTTGATATAAAAATGCTATTTATTAGCATATATGTATGATAAAGAGAGGATGTAGGATAAAGAGAGAGGGATAGTACCTCACGGTGAGAGACAGCCATGTCCTTTTTAGGATAGTCAGGATCCTATTTGGTTCTCCTCTCTTTATCTAGCTCATGTATGGCTCCTCGAATACCGCTTGTGTACGGCGGTGGCCACATCCCGGGCAACAGTCTTGGCTGACTGGCTAAACTACATGGGTGGAGTAGGAGCAATCTTACTCAAGGGAATGTCCATCCCTAGTACAAGATCAAATAAAGAAATCAAGACAAGACTTGAGATGGCCTCAGCTGCCATGACAAGGTTGAATGTGATCTGGAAAAGTAACATCAGTTTTCCTGTGAAGATCAAATTATACAAATCACTTGTATTATCTATTCTCTTGTATGGGTGTGAGGGCTGGACACTCACTGCAGATACGGAGCGAAGGATTCAGGCTTTCGAGCATAAATGTTATAGAAGAATTTTGCGCATTTGCTATAAAGAGCACAAAACAAATGTCTATGTTAGAGAGAAGATAAACACCTATGCAGGCCATCAAGAACCACTTTTGTCAATAGTGAAACGTCGAAAGCTTGCCTGGTTTGGGCATGTAACTCGTCATGACTCCCTTTCGAAAACGATCCTCCAGGGAACAGTCGAAGGTAAACGGAGAAGAGGAAGGCAAAGAAAATCCTGGGCTGATAACATCAAAGAATGGGCAGGACACGGTTTCTCCACACTTGTACGCATTGCTGAGAATAGAGAGCAGTGGAGGACCCTGTCTGCTGATGCTTCCACCATGGCACCCCTACGACCCATGACGGGTTATGGGTTGAGATGATGATGATGATGAGTACACAAAGACTGAGACGGTGAGTGAGGCGGAGGAATCTGAGAAGATCAACGGCTCGCAAAGCGAAACAGCAAAGTGTGTGGCGCACTAGAGGCGTGTCGGACATAGAAAAAGACAATGGCTAGCCACCGTGGAAGAGATTGGGGCCTTACCACGTACTTCCTACAGAACGTAATGGGATCACAACAGCAAGATAAGAACCGATATGTAGAGAACTCTCTGTCCCCTGGGGAAGAATCTACTGTACAAATTAACAGGGAAGAGGCAACTCCTCTAATGAGTAAGGAAGTACATAATGACGAGTGTTCCTTAAATTCTGTTGAAAGGGAGCATTCTGAGAAAGACCACCTAAAAACTAGTAGGAGAAGCCTAAAAATAGGAACATAGAATGTTAGAACTCTAAACGGAGAAGGAAAGCTTGACAATCTTATATTAGAGGCAACAGACATGAAACTCGATATACTGGGAGTTGCAGAGGCAAGACTTTTGGATACAGGCTACATAAAAAGAGACCAGTACACGCTTATACACTCAGGAGGAGAAAAACATGAAAGAGGGGTAGGAATGTTGATAAAGAAGGAGTTAGAAAAATATGTATGTGGATACTGGACACACAATGACAGAATGATGTTACTAAAGATGAGAGCAAAGCCATTCGACATATCAATCTTACAAACATATGCACCAACTAAAGATCATAGCGAGGAAGAAATAGAAGAATACTATGAAGAGCTACAAAACACACTTAAACCAGTCAAATCTACAGATGTGTTGATAGTAATGGGTGATATGAATGCAAAAGTAGGAAAAGGAAAATACAAGAAAATAGTAGGACAGTATGGATTAGGGACAAGAAATGATAGAGGAGACAGACTTATCCAGTTCTGTGAAGAAAACCAGCTGGTCATATGTAACACCTTTTTTGAACACCACCCAAGGAAATTATACACATGGAAAAGCCCAGGAGATGTAACACAAAATCAAATCGACTATATCATGATAAAACATAGATTTAAGAACAGTGTCACAAGTGCAAAGACACATCCTGGCGCCGACATAAATTCAGATCACAATCCAGTCGTCATCAAAGTAAATATAAAGCTGAAAAGAGCAGGAAACAGAAGACAGGAGGAACCCCAGATAGAAATATCAGCGCTGAAACAACCAGATATAAAACAGAAGTATTTAATCGACGTCAAAAATAAATATCAACAGTTATTGACAGAAAGCATGGAGCAGTATAGAAGAGAAAACCCAGAAGAAAAAGCAACCGCAAAATGGGAAAGCTTAAAAACAAGCATACAATCAGCAAATGCAAATTTACCTAAAAAGGAGTCTAAGAAAAATAAAATTTGGATGACAGATGACATCTTGAATAAAATGGCAGAAAGAAAGAAAGCAAAAAACACTCCAGAATATAAAACAATAGACAATGACATACGTACTATGTGTAGAGAAGCAAAAGAACGGTGGATAGAAACAAAATGCAAGGAAATAGAAGACTTGGAAGCAAAGCACATGACAAGAGATATGCATGAAGAAATAAAGAAATTATCAAATCGGTCGCAATTTGCACAAGGAGGAAGCTGTATCAAGAACAAAAATGGTGTAATATTACTTGATGAGAAAGACATATCAAACAGATGGGCAGAATACGTAAAAGAACTATTCGAGGACAACAGAGGTAAAAAACCATCACCAGATTCTAACGAAGGCCCAAACATTCTCAGATCAGAAGTAGAGAATGCCATTCATATGATACAAAAAGGAAAATCAGCAGGCATGGATAACATAAAAATTGAAATGATAGAAGCTCTGGAGAGCTTTGGTATAGATACAATCACAGAAATATGCAACGATATATACAATACAGGATATATACCACACGACATGAAGACATCAGTTTTTATAACATTGCCCAAAAAACCAAATGCAACAGAATGTTCAGACTTCAGAACAATCAGCCTGATGAGTCATGCAATTAAGATACTGCTCAAAATCATACAGGAAAGAATAAAAAGTAAAGTAGACAGCGAAATCCAAGAAGAACAGTTTGGTTTTAGACGGAACAGTGGAACAAGAGAGGCAATATTTTGCCTTAGAATATTAGCAGAAAAATATACAGAGGTCCAAAAAAGTATGTATATGTGCTTCATTGACTATAAGAAGGCTTTTGACAGAGTCCATCATGAGAAAATAATTGAATGCCTCAAAGACATAGGTATTGATGGAAAAGATATAAGAATACTCAGTAACCTTTATTGGGAGCAAACTGCCACAGTAAGATCTGGAAGGAATTATTCACCATACATAGACATAAAAAGAGGTGTCAGACAAGGTTGTGTGCTGTCCCCTTGCCTATTTAATTTATACACCGAAAAAATTTTCAAACAGATACAGGAAATACCAGGACTGAACATCAGTGGAAGGTCAATAAACAACCTTAGATATGCAGATGATACCGTGTTGTTAGCTGAAAGCGAACAGGAGTTACAAGAACTAGTGAAGCAAGTGAACAGCATAAGTCATGAATATGGACTCGACATTAATATTGAGAAAACAAAAACTATGATAATTAGCAAAACAGACGATAAACCCACATTAAAGATAAGCGTAAATGGGAAAATCCTGGAACAAGTCAAGAGCTACGTATATCTTGGTCATATAATAACAGAAGATGGCAGATGTGAAACAGAAATAAAGAAGAGAATAGGAATGGCCAAAGCTACATTCAACAACATGAAACATATACTGACATCCAAACAGTTATCTCACAAATTAAAACTGAGAATCATAAAGTGTTATATATATTCTGCATTTCTGTATGGTGCAGAAACATGGATGATGAATAAGCATTTGGAAGAAAGAATTGAGGCTCTTGAAATGTGGATATATAGAAGAATGGGGCGTATCTCATGGAAAGAGATGAAAACAAATAAGGAGGTCCTAGAAAATCTAGGTATGAAAAGAGAACTAATGAGGGAGGTCAAAGTTCGGCAGTTAAAATACTTTGGCCACATAAAAAGGCATAACACCTTGCAGAAGACCATAACAGAAGGGAGAGTTGAAGGCAAACGTGCAAGGGGAAGACAACGCTATAAGTGGGAAGATAACATCAAGAGATGGACAGGAAAGAGTCTATCAGAGTGCACCACCAAGACAAGAGACAGAAGACGTTGGAGATCCATTACAGCCAACCTTCGTTGTGGAGATGGCAACTGATGATGATGATGATGTATGATATTTATTAGCATATTGTCTTGTTTTAATTTTGAGATGTAAATTCCTTAGGGGATGTATTAGTTGTTAAACCTTTACATTATCTCTTTAACATCTTGTTTAATTGTAGTTTAATATAAGCAGTTACAGAATTTGCAATCATAGTGTAACACAGTATTGGTTTCTATTTCAGATATTTATACCATGAAATATTAAGTGAGGAGAATAGGAGAAGAACTCATATATTCAGTTCCTTCTTTTATAAACGTCTAACACAAAGGGATCGACATAATGAGAGATCAGAGGAGGATGCCAAAAAGAGGTAACATTTTGATGTCAGCAAAATTATAATTTACAGGAAATGCACAACTACTTGTATGGAGGAAAACAAACATTAACTATAGATTTCATTTACTTTTAACTGATTTTCGTCACCATCTTCCTCGTCCTCTTCCTGCTTTTCTTATTCTTTGTTCTTCAAATATTAGATCCTTTGCTGCAGGTTTTTTTTTCCCTTTTAACATTGGCCTTCAACCCTGTCTCTTCAAGTCTTTTTTAGGTTGTAGGCATTTTTCTTCAGTTCTTTGCTTGTCTTACCCTCCTTATTCTCATTTCTGTCCTGGGTGTTCCTGTGTGACTAGCAGCAGATCCTTGTCAGCCACCATTATTATTTCTTCGACTCTGGTTCTACTGGTATTTGAGTTTCCACGAGTTTCACATTGGTGATTCAGTCATGCAAGTTTCATTTTATAATTTGCACAAACATTCATTTATTATTTAAAACTTCCCGGTAAATTTTCATTGTCCGGTGTGTTTTGAGTCAATACAGTATGGCTGATTTAACTTGTGAGTTGAAAATTTATATTCTACTGACAAATTTTTTTTTAAAGGATTTTGATTGATGGTAAACTTCATATAATTTGTATAGTTTTTTATATGTTCTTATTCTGTTTTCCCAGTTTTAATATCGTTAATTGGCTCTGATATGGTCACAGTATTGTGTTTCCAAAATCTAACATGTATTTTTTTGGTTGAATGTTAATTGAATCTTGAGCTTTATTGTTGTCATTTATAGTCTCCCTGAGAGAAGACATGCAAGAGTTAAAAAGTGGACCAAAACAGTGGACCTTTTCAGTAAAGATTTTATTATTATCCCAATCAATGAAAAGTGAGTAATTATTTAGGTGTCTGGCTTATTATTTATATTTTATGTGCAGTGGTTTCTGCATTTTATGAAATGGATAACATATATGCACCCAACTTTTACTTAAATCTTTACTCTGTAACTGAATTATTCTGTGGGCCTCAAGAATCTTCCTGATGGACCACAAAGTGATCTTTACAAAATGCAAGTGTTTGTTTGCAGCATTTTCACAACTGAAAATTTCAAACAGCACTGCTAATTTCACTCTATCCGCCTGTTTGTTGCAACAACAACAAAAAACAGTTCAAGAATGTTTTTTAATTTTTATAAGTTTTTGTATTTAAGGCTATGGCAAACTTTTGATGACCAGTATCAGATTTGATGTAAATCAAATTAGAATAAAGGGCACTTTACTCAAGTATTATGGGTTCAATTTTGAGGCTATATTTTTGTAAGATCATCACTTGTCTTGTAAGTCTAATTTTGTCTTATTTTTGGTACCGGTTTATATGGACTATTTTAAGAAGTTACATGTTTTCATGCAACATGGAGACTACCCCATATGCTTATCACCATTTGTGACAGTAATTCTGAATATTCCTTAATTATTTAGGAACATGTTTTACAACATCATGAAGTGTGAACAATCAGTACCAACATCTATTACATGTTAAATATTGACATTGTCTTAACATGATCTGTAGAGTCTGATGTTGAGAATTAATAGTATTCAGCAAAGCAAATGCACCTGTGCTATGTTACACAAACTTAAATATTTCTTCTTGCTCAGCTTTTCTTAGTCTTTTGGCTACATGAATATTTATGAGGAGACTGTTTCCTCTTCCCACACCCCAAGTTATAGAGGCTGAAATAGGGTTAAAAAAAAAAAAACTAGAAAACAAATAAAAGTGCATACAAATAATAAGCTATAAAACAAAAAAACTTTGCTGGAGACTTCTTTTTCATGCAGTAACTCATACTGTGAACTGTTTGTACTATAAAATGTGAATGTTATACTTCACATATATTTATATATCTTATCTTACTCCTTTGGCAAATCCTTTGCCCAACATAGCACTTTATGAACCAGCACAGTAACACCAGCTAACCTGCAATGTCACAACAAACTTTATGCCAGAGGACAAAGTTTAAGTGTCATTTGATTAGTAATAAATATGCTTACTATCATCAATATTATGTGTATCATTCTGAGTAGTGTTAACAGTCAATTACTTTCACAGTTGTCTTGTCTTTTGTTCATTCCAGTACTTCAAATACTTGTTGCTTTCCTAGCTATCTTGTCATGTCATCCTACTCATTCATTCTCTGTCATCCTCTCTGAGTGAATTGCACAAGAAGTTCATACACACCAATACCAGGCCCTTATGTCTTTAATAATAATAATAATAAATTCTTTAAGCGCCAAACACGGCCCTAATAGAAACCAGTACACCATGTGTCTAGGTTGTGAGGCTCTTAGCTCTTGCACAAAATAAGGCCAAAACGTTCTTCCTTCTCTTATTTTGTTCTTCTGAGTGTTTCTTTTGGTCTTCCTTTTTTCCGCTTACCCTCAGGAACCCAAGTGAGCGCCTGTAGTGGTATTCTGTTGTTTTGCATTCGTTGAATATATGACCATCGTCTTGTCTTATATAGTAAACATTTTCTGCCTAGAGTCTTCTCTTTTTGATTAGTCTTGAATTCTTTCCAACTGATGTTCATGAGTTTTCTAAGACATTTGTTCTCGAATGTATTCAGCTTGTTCTCCAATGATTTTGTTATTTTCCAACTCTCACAGCCGTATGTTAACACTGAGATAACATTGAATTAAACAGACGAAGCTTGGTATGTATATTCAATGATCGTAATTTCCAAATGTTTGATAATCTATTGAAGGCGCTAGCTGCCAAAGCAATTCTAGTATGGATTTCTCTTGTTGTGTCACCATCCTGAGTCATTTTACTGCCTAAATAATTGAAACTTTCAACTTTCTGTAGTTTTTCCCCGTTCAAGATGATATCAAAGGTCTCGTTAGAAAAGTTCATAGCTTTAGTTTTAGAGGCATTTATTTGGAGACCAATTTTAACGGAGAGATGACACAAATTATTTATTGCTTCTTGGGATTGTCTTGGTGTTGAACTTAAGAATGCTACATCATCTGCGAAATCCAGGTCCCCCAGGAATTTTCCATTTGTCCATTTTATACCCAATTGTTCATTGTGGGTATAGTTTCTCATAAGCCAATCAATAGCTATTCCAAAAAGTAGTGGTGACATAATACAGCCTTGTTTCACCCCTGTTTCTACTGTAAACCATTCTGTATTCCCTTTATTTGTTCTAACACAACATCTTGCATTGTCATATAGCGCTTTGATTATATTCACATATTTTGTTGGAAAACCATAGATTGTAAGTATCTTCCACAATGATGGGCGGTGTAGACTATCAAAGGCTTTTTGAAAATCGACGAAGGTGATAATAAGTGGCGATTGCCTTTCCACTGATTCTTCTATAATTGTTCTTAGTGTGAATATTTGATCAATACATGATCGTTTCGGCCTGAAACCCGCTTGTTCTTCTCTGATCTTTTCGTCAGCATGCAATTTAAGTCTTTCTAACATCATGCAACATAATAATTTTCCAGGTACTGATAATAGAGATATACCACGCCAGTTATTACAGTCTGATAGATCACCTTTCTTCGGTAACTTTACAATAATACTGTCTTTCCATTGTTGTGGTGGTTGTTCTTCTCTCCATACTTCATTTATAATATCTAAAATTCTCAAGAGGTTGTTGTCATTAACTGCTTTAATCATTTCCCCTGAAATTTCGTCAACTCCAGCAGCTTTAAAATTTTTTAATCTTTTAACGGCTTGTTTGATCTCGTCCAGCGTGAATTCATCGCAAGTTATTGGCAAAGTGGTTGTGGATGTTTCATTATTAAAATCAGGTGTTACTGTTGGTGGTGGTCTGTTTAGCACCTCCATGAAGTGCTCAGCCCATCTCTTCATTTGTTCTTTTTCTGTTGGTATTGAATTCCCTAATTTACCTTTAACAGGTGTTTCCATAGCAGTAGGCTGGTGACATAGTTGTTTTGTAATTTGATAAAGGCACCTACTATTACCAGTTCTTGCAGCATTTTCAGCTTCTACGGCCAGTTCATTGATGAAATGTCTTTTATCTCTTCGAGTTTTTGTCTTCACTTCTTTATTTAACAAGTTATAAGTTAGTTTGCAAGATTCAACTGCATTATGTGTACTTGCCGCTAGTAGTTTAAGTTTTGCTGTTTTCCTTTCTTGTATTTTATCCCAAGTATCTTCTCTCATCCATTTTTTCTTTTTATGTACTAGGTATCCGGTGGTCGCTACAGCTGCTTCTGTCATTGCTGTTCTCAGTTGTTCCCATTTAGTATCGATTGTCTTGGTGGTGATATCGTTGTCAATTTTGCCTAAAGCATCGAAATAGTTGTTCATTTTGACATTATATTCCTTCTTTATATCATTTGATTGCAGTCTGTGTACATCTATTCTTCTATTTTTATTCGGTTGGTATAACTTCTTCAGTTTAATTCTCATTTTAGCTATGCAGAGGTTATGATCGCTTCCGATCTCTGCACCTCTGTATGCTCTGACGTCTTGAACTGATGAGCGAAATTTAGCGCTTATGCAGAAGTGATCTATCTGGTTCTTAGTTCTGCCATCAGGTGAATTCCATGTTATCTTGTGGATATTCTTATGTGGAAAGATGGTGTCTGCCACAACGAGGTTTGATATTTCACAAAGTTCTAGAAGTCTTTCGCCATTTTGATTCATACAGCCTATGCCATGAGTACCGAGATATCTTTGTACTCCATCGTTGTTGTCACCTACTTTGGCGTTAAAATCACCCATGACTGCTATTATGTCATGCTTGGGTATTGTGTTGATGGTACTTAGAAGTGCTTCATAGAAGTCATCTTTTGTGGTATCAAGAGCGTCGTTAGTTGGTGCATAACATTGTACAATTGAGAGCTTGAAAAATCGTGTCTGAAATCTAGCTAATATTAGCCTCTCATTGATAGGTACCCAGCTGATAAGCGATGCTGCTGCTTTCTGTGTCATTAGGATGGCTACTCCCTCTGTGTGACGATTATCATTACTACCAGAGTATATAATTTGCTTTTTTTCTTCTGAAATATATATTTTATGCCCTTCCCCGTCCATCTACACTCGCTGACACCCAATAAGTCCAACTTATAATTATCCATTTCTTTAATTACTTCTTCCAATTTTCCGTCTTGATACATAGTTCTTACATTCCAGTATCCAATTTTAGAAATCTCCTTAGCCCCCAAGATATTAGAGTGAGTCATGTTTACTGTCGAGCCTGGTTCTGTTTCGGTAACAATAGCTTGTTTTACGATAGTGAATTGTTAACTCACTGATCAACCCTCCGATCCAACCGACCGATTCAAGGGTTTCGAGGTCAGTTATAGGAAAATATCTACACCACTAGATACTCTGGTGTATCTCTTATTCTATAATTTAACATAACATGGTGATATCCATCGAAATATACACATTCCTGATGTTTTTCTTTCGGCGTCTAAGGTGAGAAACGAATTTCACCTCCTGTCTTTAATACTTGTATATATATATATATCTCCCCTAATATAACTGATACACCATGTGTCTAGGTTGAATGAGGCGTGCCTTGCCAAAATAAGGCAAAACCTTTTGTTTGTTTGTTTACTCCACAATTTCTTTTGCTCTTAATCTTTCGTCTTGTCATAAAGTTTTCTCGACCCTCTTTTTGGAAGTATGGGGCTGGTTAATTTTGCATGACTTTTCGTTTTATAAACTGTTGTTAAAGTGATATTGTAATATTGTTTTTCTGTAATATGTACTTGATTTCATTGCTGTCCATAGTATACTTTGCATTCTCCTCAGGTAGCACATTTCAGTTGCTACATTTACTTTGTATATTAACAAATAAAATGGTATTGAATCAGTTTTACAAATTAACGGTACAAAGGAAACATACGACGTTTCGGGTTTCACCCTTTGTCAACCACAGTTACAAATAGGCAACAAGGACAAGAAATATAGACCGGTTAAAGAAAAATACTATAGACACCTCAAACACACTATATACATATAACAACACAGGTGAAGAGCAATAGGAAATACAAAACCAAAAAAATATATGTAAAGGCAATTAATTCAACAATCAACGAAAATCAAAAAGCAGAAAATGGAATAACAAAACAAGAAGTCCTGCTATGACACTCTTTGATAAAAGATACAGTGAATACAATGGCATCTGGCAGCAATAATGAAAGTGACATCATAAAAATACACAAACAGAACATGAAACGAGACACAAACTTCAGAAAAGAAAGATCGTGAAAAAGCGATGGATAAAATAAAGAAGTCTGAAGTAGAGGAAAGAATGAATAACAGAGTTAAGCAAAAAGTTGTTGAATATTTAGACCATGAGAAGAAAGGCAACCCATTTTGAAAATGAGACGATTTTTTAGAAAAGTGAGTGCGGTAAACAGAAAAGCAGGAGCATATACCGTTTACCTGGATATCAAGGAACCGGAATGGTCAGGGCTATCGAAAAGAAGGGCCACAGGTTTAGGTTCCCTGTGATAAATGTCATTTAAGTGCACGTGGAATAGATCTGCCAAACTTCTGCCAGTTTCAGCAATATAGGTAATGTTGCATCTTTTACAGATAATGGCATAAATAAGATTCCTAGATTCACATGTAAATGACTCTCTAATAATAAAATTGCCCTTCGGAAATGAAACAGTCTGAGTCTGGAGCACACGTACGTACGACATCTGGGGCAGTGGCAAGACTGTACCAAAATATGGAGGGCTAGTATTCATCAAGCAGCTGGTATAAGAATGTCCTTGAAATTTTTATCTCTACCATATGCCACCAGAGGGAGATCCCGGAATAACTCACTGGTAACAGGATCAGTGTTGAGAATAGGCAGATGACGAAATAGAACTCTTTTCACCGCCAAACAGCGAGGATGGAAAGTTAGAACAAGTTTGAGTCTGTCAGATTTAGCAGAAGGTTTAGTAGTGAGTGCCATCTGACGCGTGACGTGTGTGATGCGATTAAGAGCATCAGATAAAATACGTTCAGGATAAAGACGTAGGCGAAAAAACTCTAACATCTCTTGAGCTCGCTCATGGAAGTCATTGTCATTGTGACATAACCCACGCAAGCGTAGAAGTTGAGAAAGGGGAATGGAATTTTTACAGCTAAGAGGGTGAGATGAAGTATAGAGAAGGAAACCATGTTCATCAGTAGGCTTATAATAGACAGAAGTTTTAAGACCAGTATGGCTAATTGTCACTGTGAGGTCAAGAAAGTTCACTGAAGTTGTAGAAATTTAAGAAGTGATTTTGATGGCAGGATTGAAATTACCAACATAGTCAATAAATCAACAGAGGTCAACCTCAGACATGTCTGTAATGCCAATCTCATCATCAATATAGCGGCGGTAAAAGGTATCGGTCCATCATAACTTTGAAAGACCCAATATTCCAAGTGGCCCATAAACAGGCAAGCATAACTAGGGCTCATTTTAGTACCCATACCTACGCACTGATTTGGTTAAAGAATTGGCCATTAAACTCAAAAGAGTTCAGATTAAGAACTGTGGTCGTTGGTGATGGTTGTCTACTATACCCTACTTCTACCTTATTTTGATCGTATGGTGGATTCGGATCTCTACCCTGAACAGTAGGCAGCTTATTTATGTTTGATGGTGTTAGACTTCTGCTTTCTCTCAATATAACGACAACAGTTCAATTCTGACAAATGATGAATGATTGACTTCACTCTGACAGCAGTAGCAAATAGGTGGAACTTTATTTACATATGATAACGTAAAGAATGTAAAATGACGTGCCCAGCCTTTTTATGAGGTTGGCCGACTGGTACAGCAACAATTTCAAATCAATTATTCAATACAATGTCTTTCTCTCTCATTCACTCTTGCTGCTTCAGTATTTCTAGCTGTCTCTATTGGTTATGGTGGTCATGACTTGAAAACCCACTGCTGTCAATATTTTCTGCCCTCTAAATTCTTTGTATGGAAACATTGCCTTTTCAAAATGTTCTGATATATTACTTCTGTTCAAGCTTACTCTCTGTAGTCTTTACTTGGTGTATCTTAGAGAAAATTACTGGCCTACTGCCAGGGTTGACGATTTCCCAAGTTTATATATGTTCGTTAGTCTGTCATCTTGCCTACAAATCTGCACTACCAGTAATAGACTCTTAAATGTTCAACATACCTGGTTCGTTTAGAAAACACACACATTTTCTTGAAATGGCAACACTGTCTTCTTGTCCTCAGAATAACTCACAAAACTGTCATTTGTGACATAAAGGCGAGTGTTTAGACGATAGTGCATTCTTCTGTCACCACAGAGATCAACCAAAATGATTTTGGCTTATTGTCCGATAATAATTCTCAATTGCGCCAGCCACTTATAAAATATTATCTTTACGCACACTTGGGAGAGACATTTCTGAACCTACGCTAACGTGTTCTCGGATCTGACTGACTATATTTTAAACTTCGATTTACCACTACAACTATTTCTGAACATTCTAGAACAGACTTTCACACAAACATTTCACCCAAAATATAAATTTCCCGTGCAAGGTCTCTTCGCTCGCATAACTGAACCAAACTCCAACTTACTTTATAATTCTCGCTCAGTCAGTCGTACTAAATACTGTGATCAAGGGACGTCACCCTACTCTTGTCCCCTACTTCAATGTATTATAGATTGTTGCCCTTAGACTATGAATGTACTTGCACTCATAAAAATCATTGTTATATAAAAATTACTTCCAACCGAATTTCTGATTACCGACACTACCTGTTACAAGAACTAACTCAGCAAGGCGAAGAAGAGGAGTGCTTTGAGACCATCAGAATGTGGAATAGAAGTATAAAGTGAACAAAGATTTAGAAGGAAAAGACGGTAAATATGGTCAGGCGTGAATTTATTACATTTACTGTGGGAATTATTTTAAGCATACCGTGAATACACACTACATAATTTAGAATTAAATAATCTGAAATAGTAGACGTTATATTAAAATCTGTCAGGTGTTAGAAAGAGTATGCTGTTTCAGTTTAAATATTGTACATCAGTGAATGTATTTTTCCCCACACAGCTCTCATTGGTACTTGGCTTTGATCTGTTTTCCTGGACTGGCCAATCCAGAGGTTGTCCCATTTATTCCCAGTGCTGCTCACCAAGGAGATCCAGATGACGAGTCTAGTGATGTTGCTGTGAGTATTACCAAACATGTTACTGTGGCAGAAATCGCATGGTTGAAAATGTTTACACTGAAATCTTTATTATACCATGAGAATGAAAGATTTGTGAATTTCTTTTAAGTGATATGAATAAAAACAAAGATTCTTTCATTTCTTTTGTGATGTGAATAAAAACATAATCGTATGACCAGTTGGCTTTCTGAACTCGGAAATGTTCTAGTGAAAGTTGGGAATGATAAGAATCATTGCATAAAATAATAATAGTGAAAACATTTAAGGAAAAATACACAAGTTGTATTTTTTTTTCCATATCTTCTATCTTTGTGTAAGTTTTGCACTGAGGAAAGGTCTTGTTGGTGTATAAGCAAGGGTCTTTTGTTATTGTCATTCCACAAAACTGCTGTTCTTATTTTGTTTTAAATTTTAACAGAATTAACCAGAATTTATCATTATTGCTTCTCAGAATAGAAGCAAAGAATAAGGTGCTAGAAGCAAAACAGAAATCCTGGGAAAAATTTTGAGAAAAGTTAGAAAAAAATGCTCAAGAAAACCAGAAATTGTTCTACGAGACCCTAAAGAACAGGAGTTTGCATCACAGAATGATTGAAGTTCTGTGTGACAGTTTTGTTAGTTGTCATTGTTTACCATATTCTTTATAAGTTGCATTGAGCTTTTTGGGATCCACATGGTAAGCCAGTATTTCTAGTAGGTCAATTTCTTCTTATTTGTAGCAAATAGTACTTGTCTACTTTACTTACTTCTCTACTTTTACTAGTGCTTGTTATCCCTACTGGAAGATCTAATGGCATTTTTTTAGTGTTTCATGTGGCCAGAAAGATGGTATATCTTGCCTTCCTAAAAAACGTTGGTCTCTCCCTTGATCCACTGTGTTTTTGGTCTTCCTGTTGCCATATTTCTCAGTGATCCAGCAGGTTGGGTGTATGTTGGCAGTCTGTTTGTTTTTATTCTGGTCAAGTGTCTCTCCCTTTTCTTGAACAAAGTTAAAATGCCAGGTAGTCAGTCACTCCTCATGGCTGAGCTGGGTGCATAGTTCCAGTGACCGTAAACTACCTTATCTTCTTGTTTCTGTGCTTCTCTGTCTCTCTTCTCTCCCACCTCCTCCACGATCTTCCTCAGTTTCTCTTTTCATCAGCTTTCATTGTCAGTTTCTGATAATTCACACGAGAAATGGTTTTTCTTTGTGTATTCCCAGTCCATCTCCACTTTAGTTACAGTTTATATAGTAGTGATAAATACTACATTCTAATATGGCAGTAAAAGTTATAAACATTTTCTGCTCATAAAATGCTCATATTATTCTTTCTGTTCAGGGAGGAGAAGAAGGGGCTAATGAAGAGACTGACAGCCATGGTTCCATGTCCAAAGTAAGCATTGAAGTTCTGAACTGTTGCTTCAACTTTTGTGGCATAGAGAAGACTGCAATTAATAGTATACAATCATATTGTGTACTTTGTACTGCAGGCACATAAGTACACTGTCTAACATAATATAAATAAGCATGCATGTGTATTGTATTGATATATCAAGGACAAGAATGAAACATTATTTAGTGCCATAAAAGAGCAAATGAAAAGATGGACAAAAAATTTCAAGGAACTATTAAATAGACCAGCTCCATGAGATACCCAGACATCTGGCCAGCAGAAAAGAAATTAAACATTAACTGTCAAAAACTAAATAATGAAGAAATAAAGAAAGTCATGCAGTTTCTAAGCATGCACAATCTGTGAGCCCAGACTGCATTCCAGCAGAGGCCATCAAAGCAAACAGGATCACCTCTATAGAAATGTCATACAAATTACTTGTAATGTCTGAGAGAGAGAAGAAGTACCAGCAGACTGAGAGGAAGGATTCTGGTCATGGTGCTAAAGAAAGCTTAGAATAGTGCAACAGTTATGCAGGAATAGTGATACAGTCATTGCCAGGGAAAATGTTAAACAGGATCGTCCTTGAGAGATTGAAAAATGCCATAGACAGTTGGGTGGAGGAACAGGCAGACTTTGATAATATAGACCCTCTGCATCCCCATGTAGTTTCCAGGGGTCTCTGAAGAGACAAAGAAAGAATAGGTCTACAGCACCCTGAGACAAGTCATACAAGGTGACTGATATGACGTTTTGTACGGGGCTGGCAACTTTATCATGTAAAACAAATAGCCCTAGAAACCACTGCTACAAGTGCATGTTAATGCTTGATGCAGGCTTCCTGTAAGGACTAACTGCAGTGGTGGCTCTATGCTCCATACAGAGCACAACAGAAAATGATTTTGATGATGTCAAGAATTTTAATGAGGACTAATGATGACATGAATTGGTAAAAAAAAAAAAACAATGAAATAATGATTGATTGAAATACTGAGTTCATAAAAGATTTGGGTCAGTGTGCTTGAAAATTCTGTGGAAAATGTTAGATTTAAAAAGAAAATAAAAACCCTTGAATCCAGAATGTCACAAATTACCAGCTAGTATTTGAGTCTAAATAATGAAGCAAATATTTTTGTTGTAAAGGATTGCTGCAAGTTGTTTGTATATTCTGTACAAAAAAAGAAACGCATAGCTACTGAAGGCACACACATAGCCATAATTTTGACATTCAATAATTTTTTTAAATTTAATGAGTTAATTGTTCAAATTGCACACAAGAATACCTTAGGATTCAACCAATCAATTGACAGTTGTTTTGAATCTGGGTCACGAGAGTTTTTTGACGTACGGGCTTTCCCGTTAGTATGGTGTGTAGCCTCCTCTTGCATCGATCAGCGACTGGCATCTCCTGGGCATGGATGCGATCAGACGTCTGATGTGGGCCTGTGGGATGGCTGCCCACTCTTCCTGGAGTGCCTGGAACAGATCACGACGATTGGCTGGAGCAACGTCTCGGCGACAAACATGGCTATGCAGCTCATCCCACAGGTGCTCAATCGGACTCATGTCTGGAGACAGGGATGGCCAGGGAAGGGTGAGAATGTTGTTGGCAGTCAGGAACCACGTGGTCAACCGTGCACAATGGGGTCTGGCGTTGTCCTGTTAAAACACAGACCTTTGGGCAGCCAAAAGTGGAAGGACATGGGGTCGAAGAATTTCATTGACGTATCGTTGCGCATTCAAGCCTCCTTCAATGTGCACCAATTGACTCCTTCCATTGTAACTTATCATTCCCCACACCATTGCACCTCCATCACCGTGCGGCAGAGCTTCATCAACGCAATTTTGGGCAAAAAGTTCATTTCGCCTACGGTAGACCCTTCGCCGTCTATCATGACGCTGCAACAAAAAGAAAGATTCGTCACTAAACCAGACACGTCTCCATTGATTGTCAGCTGCCCAGGGACGATGCTGGTTGGCCCAAAGAAGTCGATTTTGGCTATGGCGGCGCGTAAGGACAGGTCCTCGGTGAGGTCGTTGTGCCCAAAGTCCAGTGTCATGCAGTCTGTTCCGGACAGTTTGATCAGACACATGACGTCCTGCAGGCAATGACTGGGCAGTTGAGGAAGCTGTTGTTAACCTGTCTCTGAGGTGACGAAGCCGAATAAAGTGATCCTCCGCTGCTGTTGTCACTCTGGGTCGTCCACTGCGATGCCGGTCTTCAACTGAGCCAGTGGCTTGGAACCGGTGCCAAAGTCGACTGATGGTACTCTGATGCACGTTTAGATGCCTGGCAACCTGACTTTGACTTTCACCTGCATGCAGTCGGCCAATAGCAATGTTCCTTAAATTTATCGATAGAGACACCATAAATGTCTGCTTGAAAATGAACTGAATTTTTTGTGTGTAGCGTTATCCTTTTATAGGGTTTCAGTTGCGTCGTCAGTGAATAGTGTTCACCCCAAATTTTGTTGCTTTCACGTGCGCGCAACATGAGCTGTGGTCCAAAATTGCATCATAAACACTGTTGACCACTGCGTTGTAACAATTACAAAAACGAATGCAATTCAGGTCAACACGTCAATTTGACACTGTAAAGAACATTTGAGGCTGGTTTTTATATACCCTAGCACCAAATTTTACTTACAAACTCATAAAAACGCACCCTCGGATAGCTATGCATTTCTTTTTTTTTGAACGCTATAGTTCTTAATCTGTTTCAGACAATCTTAGGACGGCAGTTGGATGCCAAAGAATGTGATGATAGTAAAGATATCAAGTACAGTATTGGACATAAACAGTGAGTAATTTTAAAATCTTCTCGTATTTTTTTCTGTTTAATTGAGGGGAGGGGGGAGAAAAAGGAAGGTTGGATTGCATGCTGGTAGGGTGTAACATTTGTAATGCAGCCTCACAAAACCAGTCTTGTGCCAGATGGCTTGGAACAGGTTCATGACTTAACAAGACAAAAACAGTTTAACAGAGGCGTTAAGGGCTTGGAGATTTTGGTCCCGAGTAGTTTTTTTGTGGGTTCAATTAATACTTCTTTGCTATCGATTCTTTGACCTGTAAATTTTTGTTAGCTATCCATTAGGTCGAGGTGCTACCTTTCGTTTATTATGATTGTAGCAATTATTCCAAACACAGTTTCAACTTGAACATAACTAATAAACTGAAATAGTTAATTCAACGACTTGGTCCGCAACCAGACGATCCGTCAAGGCCTAAAATCCCATCCGCTGCAGACCCAAATAGAACAGTCCCAACTAAGATGGTTTGGCCCTGATGTTGCAGAATGGGAAGAAGATCAAGGCTAAAACATGTTTACTTGTACTGTAATAATAATACCCACACTGGATTAGATCACTGTATCACCAAAATCTTTCATTACACTGCAGTGCATGTACTGCTTGTATTAATGATTTTTGTTAAGAAAGAGAAATGTTTTCAAAATAACATTACAAAGGATTCAAAACCAGGCGCAACTTACGTATATATGTACTTGCACAGATGTAGCCCACTATTTAAAATAATGAGGAATCCTCCACCAAACTGGATAGTCTCCTTTTGGCTGCTAAGTCTCGCATTCTCTTCAACATCAGAAGCTGTGTAACACAGCTGTAATCTTCTCGCTCGTACCAAGCCATCGCTGTTTTTAGTGCTATAAAGGCATCTTCAGGCCTTAGTCGACGACATAATCTAAAAGTACATCATGTACTTCTGAGGTGTCTTCATCATCGGTCACTACATGTATTTGGTTTTCTTCTTGCACAAAAGACAAAATTTCTTCGTCATTCAAAAACTGAAAACCAGAATCATTATCATCTTCTAGCCACATGTGTGCA
This sequence comes from Oreohelix idahoensis, assembly GCA_024509875.1. Taxonomy (NCBI): domain Eukaryota; kingdom Metazoa; phylum Mollusca; class Gastropoda; order Stylommatophora; family Oreohelicidae; genus Oreohelix; species Oreohelix idahoensis. The sequence continues at coordinate 261,676 of JAMPIV010000234.1, forward strand.
TCATCTTTGTCACAGTCCAAAAATCCGGGCATTGAAACAGTTCCACAACTTCATTTATACAATCATCATTTGTGTCCACTACAGTAGTTTCATTTCCTCCTTTTTTCCCAAGCAATCTATTCCAAGCCTTGTTGAGATTATCTTGTGACAGGGTGGTCCAAGCATCAGCTAACATATAGCAGCAGTCTTTGAGATTAAGCTTTTTGGAAAACGCCACCACACTTTCTTCATCTTCAGCCAACAATAAACGACGCAGGACTTCCTTCTTGTACATCTTTTTAAGCTTTGCTATAACACCCTGATCCATTGGTTGAATCAGTGCTGTTACATTGGGAGGCAGAAAATTACTTTAAAATTTGCATCAACTGCATTCAATGTATCCGTCTCTGGATGAGATGGTGCATTGTCCAGTAGAAGAATTACTTTTCCAGTTTTCTTTTCTTGTTCTCTCAACCTCTTCACATTTGGGATGAACTGATTTGTATACCAATCAAGAAATATTTCACTATTCATCCAAGCACTCTTCTGTGCTTTGTAGCACAATAGGAGACATGTCACATTCTTTAAACAACGTGGTTTTTTGGCTTTACCGATCATTAGCACCGGTAAACGATGACTTCCACTGGCATTCGCGGCTACCACAATTGTTACTCTCTCTTTGCACTTTTTAAACACAGGGGAAGCTGCTTCGCGCTGAGATGCAAGTGATTTTTGAGGCAATGATTTCCAGTATAAGCCAGTCTCATCGGCATTATACACATCATCGAGTGAATAACCTTCTTCTTCCAAAAAAAGCCAAGAATGTTTCTTTAAAATTTTCAGCGGCAGTTGCATCGCTAGATAAAGATTCCCCTTGAATCTCCAAATCTCGTATGCCATGACGAGATTTAAAGTTTCTTAACCATCCCTGGCTAGCCTTAAAGTCAGGAGGGCAGTCAAGTTGATTGTTGAACTGAAGTGCCTTTTCACACAATAGAGAGCCAGAGATAGTTTTCCCTTTGTTTCTTCTTTGCACAAACCATATATACAAAGCCTCTTCCAATTTCAAATCTTTCGCCTTTCTCATAGTTTTATGTTTCTTCGACCCATTTTCACTATCCAATTTCGATGCAAAACTCATAATTTTATCCTTGTTACTTTTGATGTCAGAGACGGTAGCTTTCCCAACATTGAAAATCCTCGCAAGTGAAGACACAGTTTCACCTTTTCCTAGTCTCTTGATAATTTCTGTTTTCGTTTCAATTGACAAAACATTGCGGTTCCTTTTATATGTTTTAGGCCTTCTGGAAGATGCCATATCGCACAGAGAAATACTTGCACACCAAAATTATTCTGCTGTAGTAGCAGACACAATTATTTTAAGTTGAACTGTCTGTTTAGCCAGTGTACTGCGTAGAACGCACACGTACACTAGATTGGTAAACCAGATATTAACTGACTTTATGATCTAATTGACTTCCTGTACGTAAGCGACCGACCATTAGCCCATTCCATCCTCTAAAAATTGTTCACACACATTTGAAGCTTGCAGCATCAAAAGATTCAAAAATATAGTCTAACATGACTGGTGGCACCTGATTTTTTTTTTCTCGAAAAAGTGTTCGGATAATTGGATGTTCGGATAATTGGGGTTCGGATAAATGGAGTTCTACTGTATTTCTGTTTTTGCAATATTCAACATCTTCGAAGCATTCTCCTTATTTAACGCAATACTACCTCTCACTTGAATATATAGTGCTATCATGCACACTATTTAGGCTCAATATATCAATATATTTATATTTATCTTACACCATTGTTAGTGTTCTCTGACACACATATAGATTCTGTCTGCTTATTTCTGAAAGTTAATTTCACACATCGAAATATTTAAGGTTAACTAACCTGTTCCATATGACTGGGCAACTCATCCAGTATATGAATAATCTGCTACATACAACGGGGAAATATATCCATTCCGTAAACACTCTGAATTATATTTATTTAATTTTCCACATATACCTGAATTTACACATTCGAATAAGTGGCGGTACCACACTATCCTTAGTAGCAAAAGCTACACTGGTAAACACGTCTGAACGCTTACATAGCGTTAAGCAGAACTCCCTCTCGTCACTCTTAGATACATACATTCGTCATACCATTACCACACATTCGCAACTTTTATACATTTAGTTGAGGTTCGACATGATGTGGACAAATCCCGACGAGAATAACGAGATTTGATTCACACCATAAAGTGATCCCAACAATGGGACTCATCATCAATCCTCATCATACTGTTAGATGGTTAAGGTGGAGAAAAAAAAAATCTCCATTTTACTCCATGTACCTCAAGGCCTACATAGAGCCCATTCCATTACTGTTGATCTGTCTTCATGCAGATTATATAATTGATCACCAGTTTTTGTTTCTTTCACTTGATATTGAGGTTGATGCACTTTATTCGTGTCCATTCTTGGATGTATTTTCCTTTCTTCCTAAATTACTGCTGATTTGTATGTCTTAAAGCTTTGCCTTCAAAAGATGTAGCGTGTCCAAACTATTAAAAACACCTGGTTATTACAGAGCTGTTACTGATAGCCTGTATTTTATATTTATGACTGGCTAAAACAGAAAGAGCCTCATGTGGTCCCAAGGATCTTGGAGGAGACAAATAAGGCAATGCTCCCTCATGTTTGTCATAATAGGCAACTAATGTTAGGTTCTGCTTTGGGTTGGCACACCTCATCATGTAATACAAATTGCTGCAGAAACCGGCTCTGCAAGAACAAATGAATACTTTGGTGCAGGCTTCCTAGGGACTAGCTGTAGTGGTTGTCTCCATGCTCCACAAAGAGCATGATGATGAAAACATAGAAAGTGTTCAAGTTTTTGATTGACATGACGTGTTTTTTTTTTGTCCCTTCTTTTTTTCTGCTGACACATAAAGATATTAACATTTTCCTCAAATATAAACTTGTTTTGCTCGAGTCACAGTTCAATTAACATCATTCTACATCTCTTTCCTCCCTCATTGTGGTTCTTCTTGAAATTTTCCTTGATCTTTTCCTTCCTCTTTTTCAGTTTGGGTTTTAGTGTCATGTGTGGATGTCTGGTTGTTATGCATTTATAATACATGATGTGACCATCTCCCTGGGGTAAACCATCAATGACAAACTCCCTCTGGATACAGAAATTGACAGCCGCATTGGCAAAGCTGCAACCATCTTTGCCCACCTCACAACGCGTGTTTAGGGAAACTCTGTACTCACAATGAAGACCAAAGCTGCAGTATATAAAGCCTGCATCACCAGCAAGCTTCTATGTGGCAATGAGACATGGACAACCTATGCTAAGGAAGAAAGAAGGCTCAAAACCTTCTATCTGTGGTGTCTACGTGACATTCTTTTGTTGAAGGACAAAGTGAGAAATATCGAGGTGCTGTCATGTGCTAACCTTTAAAGCATGTTTACACTGCTTAGAGCAGACTACGCTGGCATGGCCATATCCGTTACATGGAAGATGGTCGCATCCCCAAAGATATTTTCTATAGACAACTGGCAGATGGTGTAACCGAGACACCTACGCTAGCATTATCCGTGCTATTGTTATGATTCAGAATGAGACAAGCAGTTAGGACATCTCACAAAAGAAAAAAAATAATGAATGAAAATAATAATAAATGTTACTGACAACAGTTCAAGATGGCAGCTCACGTTTACCAAAAGTGAGTGATCATAACAATCTAGGGACGTAAATAGAATGGTCGAGAACAGCGAAGCTTGACCAATGAATTGAATCCAAAAGTATGGGGTTAACGAATCAGAAAATGGCAAGGGGACACACCACGCTGAGGTGACTAAAAGTCATTAGTGCTTAGGAGATTTGAGGAGTAGCTTTGCGGAGAGAGAACACTCTAGGACAGGTTGTATGTCTGTGGTTGTACAGACTGGCTCTCACGAGTATATACATATGTCCAGCTACTTCAAGCAAGTGTTAATCTATCAAGAGATAGATATTATTTCTGTGGTATACAGGAAGTGTATATTTCTATATGAGAACAGAGATTATGCTCTCTCTCGTGAGTATCTGATCGTAAGTACATTTTATGCATTAGATTGATTCTTGTTCTAGGGAACGTTTGTAGAGGCATGATTAGCCAGTTCGCCAAGAAAACTTGATAAATATCTAAAAGGAAACTGAATGCAATGGAGGAGCAACTCTAAGTGAAGGTTAATCTATCAAGAGATAGATATTATTCCTGTAGGGAACAGGAAGTGTATATTTCTATATGAGAACAGAGACTATGCTCTCTCTCTCGTGAGTATCTGATAGTAAGTACATTTTATGCATTAGATTGATTCTTGTTCTAGGGAACATTTGTAGAGGCATGATTAGCCAGTTCGCCAAGAAAACTCTAAAAGAAACTGAATGCTACAGAGGAGCATAAGCCCCACAAGTTATAGTGTCGGATTTGGAAGACTAAGAATATTTAAAGGAGACAATGTTATAAAGAGGAACAAATTCTATAAGTTATTGAGCTGACGTGAGAAATACCAGTAATATCTAAGGATCCAACTTTTGACTGTATGCGAGCTCCATTGTTTGAATTACCTTGTCATGCCGGTTGAACGTATTATCTTATTAAAAGTTTTATTGATACAGCTTGAATTTGATTGCGTCATTACATGTTGCTGAGCTTGTACCATTATTGTTCATACTACCACTGTATGAGAAGTCACTATAATACCATCATAGAAGGAACTGAACGAACCTGGGATATTGAAAAGATAGAAATATCATCCAAGAATCACCATCTCTGGCGGAGTTGGCCAGTACAAATTTAATCTTTAACTTGGAAGATAAAACGGAGAAGTTTAAACTTAGACCACGTCACTAGGCCTGCCATCTGACACCTAGCGATACTATCATACCCATACATACTACTAAGTGGTCCTATGACAATGGCAAAAGAACAGTTGGACGACCGCAGATAGGTTCAAAGATGTGTGCAAGAGAGACCTGAAGGCACTGGACATAAATCCAGCTACATGGAAGGATGATACTGCCGATCACACCAAGTGGCGATGCTCCTTACGGTGCCACCTCAGATTGGGCAAAAAGAAGCTCTCACAACAAGCAGAAGAGAAAAGAATATGCTGAAATAAACACCAGAAAAAAGGCATCTGAGGGCTGTCACCTCAGTTATGACTGAAGGAGAGTACTACTACTAACCATCTCCCTTTCTTCATGTTTTAATTTGAGTGATTTATTTTCTTTGTGCATTCAGGGATTTCCATTCAACTCAGAAGATTCTTCTTAGGCATTGTCTCTTAAATCCTCATAATCCTTAGCTGTACTTTTTTAAAGCTTGTTTTAACATGCTCAAACTGCCTTTGAACAGGATACTTATAATTTATTATTGAAGGAAGGGAAAAGATAAATAAAAATATTTGAATTAAATGTTTTCTAAAACCCATTTAAAGTACTCTTATGTCAAAGTGCAGAATCTAACAGAGATATGTCAACATCACCTTAACGTGTTGCAATTGTAGAACAGCCAAGACATTACTTGTTTTGTGATGGTATTCAGCAAAACTGATATTCTAGTTTCTGTACCTCTGGCTTTACCAGAGCTATGTTTCATTCCGTCAGAGTACCTTAAAAATTTACTTAATTTCAGGAATCCTCTACCATTGACTTGTAGTTTAGCACACAAGAAGTAGGTTATACTTGTTTTAACTGTAGAATTCTTAGTTTTAAATTGGCTATAAACGTTTATTTAACCGTGCATGAGAAAAATTTGCATTGTGTCAGCTTGTTGTATATTTTCAAACAGTGTATTGTGATGTTGACTTACTGGTTGCTATTGTTTATGTTATCAGACAGTTCATTTTGGTGTTGATCTGTTAAATGTTCTGAGATCTTTCATTTTGATGTTTGATTCTCTTACTATGTTGAATGTTCTCAGATCAAACATTTTGATGATTAGATTCTGTGACATTGTACTTTCTCAGCCTTGGAATTTTATTTGATTCTTTGACATTTTTTACATGTTCTCCAGTCATATATTTTGTTGTTCAGTTCTGTAATTCTGCATATTCTTGTGTAGTCCAAATGATTTTTTTTATTTAGTGTGTTTGACTCTGTAATTTCTGACCATGCATTCTCATGATTCTGTACTTGCTTTATGTTTCAGACCATGCATTTTGATGTTTGATTCCCTGGCTGGGCCCTGTAGAAATATAAATGTTCGGATATTGCGAGAGTAAGTCATTTTCTTTCTTTTCTTTGTGTGTGCAACATCATTTTTCTTTTGCAACTGATGTTAATTGCCAAGAGAATATGAATGACACTGAATGACTAGTTCAGCCTATTCATGCATTTCATTTATTCCATGAAACTTTAAGTTACTGTTTCAGCCTTATACTTTGCATTAAATGTACTGTAATAGCAATATAAAAGGCAGCATTGCATAGTATAGACTTTGAACACTACTACACCAAAACAACTGCGCAGTCTGTTATGTGTAAATCTACCCCAACAATTTTGTGCAGCTCGTTTTATTTCATATGTGCTGTTTGTGCAGTGGTGATTGTCTTGAGGGGGGCAACTATGTTTAATAAATTCTTTGAAGTATCTCGCTAGAAACATTGGTACATAAATACAGCTATATTAAATTTAAAAAGAGTTGACTACAAAAGAGTAAGTAATGAAGAGAGCTGTTGTAAAACTACTAATATTCTTCTTCTTCTTCCTCGTTCGCCCTGAAAAGGACGGTGGTTGCGTTGTGTCTGTTTACGCTGTAGCTGTGATATCTGCACCTTTCGGTCGACACATCCGACTTCAGCACGGCATTTTTTGGGACCGGGTTTGCCTTCCCTCTGCGATCCGTACTCGCTCAGCCAGACTGCACTGCTGCAGACTGTTTCCAGGACCACCACAAGGAGGTGGAGTACGGTCTTGGTCAGCTCTGGTTCGCTGACCCTGATGCAAGCAGTCAAGCTATGGGTCGCTGACTGCATTATCTATTGCTGCATCTTTTGGTCCCAAACTACTAATATAAAGTAAATAAAAACTTTAAAAAAATAGTGTTGAGTCAATTTTGTCAATAAACATTACAATAGTAACATGGGCAGTTTTTGGGCTATCTAGGGCAGCTATGTCACGAACAGGAAACAAAACTGAGAAATATAAAAAGGCTATGAGAAAATTAATAACTGAAATATAACTTCAGATAATAAAAAAAAAAAAAAAAAAAAACCTGTTTGTATCACAGAATGAAAAAGATCTAAATGAGAAGACTGAAAACTAAATGAAAACTTTTGCACTAACTGACTTAATATTAGTCAGTTTTACTGCATTAATGGTTACCTGTTCAGTTGGCATGAAGGATGGCTACAGGGAGAGAAAAGTATAGTTTTTTTGCTGCCCTAAAAGATGCCACTGGGCGTGATGGTCACAGACTGCTTCATCAGTCAGCGGCTAAGGATTCAAGAAGTAGAAGTACAGTTTGTGCTGTGTGACATTAGAATGCTACTTACTATATCATCAGGCCCCATGCGGTTTAGAATGCTACTTACTGTATCATCAGGCCCCATGTGGTTTAGAATGCTACTTACTGTATCATCAGGCCCCATGTGGTTTAGAATGCTACTTACTGTATCATCAGGCCCCATGTGGTTTAGAATGCTACTTACTGTATCATCAGGCCCCATGCGGTTTAGAATGCTACTTACTGTATCATCAGGCCCCATGTGGTTTAGAATGCTACTTACTGTATCATCAGGCCCCATGTGGTTTAGAATGCTACTTACTGTATCATCAGGCCCCATGCGGTTTAGAATGCTACTTACTGTATCATCAGGCCCCATGTGGTTTAGAATGCTACTTACTGTATGATCAGGCCCCATGTGGTTTAGAATGCTACTTACTGTATGATCAGGCCCCATGCGGTTTAGAATGCTACTTACTATATCATCAGGCCCCATGCGGTTTCTATGGAGACAAAGACAAAAGACCACTATATCCTCAGGCATGTCATAAGAGGTTACTAATGTTAGATCATGCATTGTTTTTTGATTGAGATATCATCTATTCAACAAGCTAAAGATAGGAACTACCGATCAGTGTAACAGTGGCACTGATAAAATGACTGCTGAACATCTGCTTCAAAGTTACCCCTTATATGCAGTACAGAGAAAGTGCATATGGCCGACGCCACCTCCTTTCGTGGAAAAGCTTTACGGGGGATTCAAATAGCCTCAAACTGACTACTGCTTTCTTTGAGAACATTCAAGTGGACGACATCTGAGAGTGTACGAAGAAGAAGATAAGATCATGCATGAGGCTGGCAACCTCAGTGTGTATAACACACTATGACTGCAACAGAAACTATGACTGCAACAGAAACTATGACTGCAACAGAAACTATGACTGCAACAGAAACTATGACTGCAAAAGCTAATGAAATGTTTTGGCATGAGCTTCCTGAGTAGGTAAAAAAAAAATTGGTATGGATTCAGTTTTACAGTTGAATGATAAACAAGAAGCACTGGTTGTTCCAGTTTCTGCTCTGTCAGCCATAGTCACAAACAGGAGACAATGGTGTGATTTATAGATAGGTTGAGAGAAAAAAGTAGATAACAAAAAACTAGCAACACTTACAGATTAAATGGAAGAAAGAACACTAAATAAACTAGTCTGAATACAAAACGTGAAGACAAGAAATATCAATACAAAGAAACTACAACAAAAGTGTCAAAAAGAAAATGAAATAATAGAATGGCCTGATTCAGTATCAAGATTTGCAAGTCAAGAAGGCTGTATGCAATGGCTTGCAGTCATTATTATTATTATGTCCTGCAAGGCATCCTGCCACAATGCTCCTGAAGGGTGTAAAAGGAGAGAATGAATGAACTGTGTTACAGTCAAGTAACCATCTTATGAAGCTGCATTTATCTTACATCTGAACAGCTACCTTCAATCTGAGTGGAATGCTAAAAAGTCTGAGCCCAGACAAATCACACAAATTTTGCAAAGTTGCACGCCTGAAGTTCCACAACAGAGCAATTTCAGTGACTGTGGAGTGTACCTGTTGCAGTATGTTGAAAGCTTTTTTGAGGTTGGTTTATTTGTTTTCTTTTCAAGTATTACGGCTGTTATTAGTTTAATTTCTGCAAGGAACAACATCTGTGATTTTCATACAGTATTAAAAAACTGAGTGTCCGATTGGTTGAGTGGTTAGAACACTGGCCTCTCATGGCAAAGGTGCCATGCTTCAGTCTGCCAAGCTGTAATTTGGTACCTGACTTGTGAGTTAGGAAAGGAGTTAGGAAAGGAAAAGGCAGTGATGAAGGGAATTGGTCTCTCGAAGCTGGACCTAGTATAGTGATGTCTGCAATGCTTCACTCCCCTACGACAGTATCTGCTATGGGACTGCCTTATTTAAAAACTAAATCTGATCATTCATCAACATTTTAAATCAGTGAATTTGATGTCAGACATTAAATAATTCACTTTTTACGCTGAAACACATTGTGATTTTATTGTGAATTTTTTTTCTCATTCTTATGTGGAATAGAACTGAGTTAATTACGGATTGCTTCTTACATCATCTAAGCATATTTTTGCCACATAAAAATCTGCTTTCATTAACTTCATCTTAAATATGTTCATGAAATATATATTCTTCTTCACCATTCTATAACCAGAAGATTTATTTTGCATATAACTTTAAGTGAATGTTGTGCACTCAACTTTAACAGTATTATGTGAATTTGTATACATATTCTTTTCCTTCTGAGGTTGTTATGTCATTCCCTGTTGATGGTTTCTTTTGTGGTCCACTGTTTCAACTGCTTTTCTGTGTCCTCGGAGTTATCATCAGTCCTTATCATTCTGTGTGGAAAATAGGGTTGTAATTGTTGCTTACCACTGACTTCTGTTTTAGGCCATCGTTTTGAGCTCAGCTCATGAAGTTCTGATTGTTTTGGCCATCTTCTGACATTCTTCTTTGGTTTCTCTTAGGCTTACCGACTGTTCTCATCTCATTATTGATGTTTGTTATGCCACAATGCCTCTCATATTTTAAATTTTTTCTCCATTGTGCAAACGAATCACTGAAGACATTATATTGAGTTGGCTTAGCATTATGTTTTGTTTCATCCTTCAGGACCCAATAGCAGACTTTCAGATTCCCATGAAGGGACTGAAGCACTGGTTTCATGAGGAGCTGGTCTACAACAAACGTAGAGAGATTCATGATCTCATTATGAGTCTTCACAGACAGTTTCAAAAGGAGCGTGGGGACCCTAATATCTTACACATAAAGTTTGAGTCCACTCCTCGAGAAGCACCCATGATGTTTAATCCCAGCTTTGAAATGAGTTCTACATTATACGGAGATGATGAGAATTCAAACTCTGCTGTATCAGGAGAAATGAGACCAGAGCTGGACCCTTTGGTTGAGGCAATGGAAGACAGTTCATATCAGAAAGCTGAGGATCAAGGTGAGCTACATGATGAGAGTATAGACAGACTGGAAGATGAAGATGGGCGATGAATAATGAATTGCCAAAGAAAGTGAAAATAAGATTCACATTTGGAGGAAGAGGGGAAGTTGCCTGCCTGTGCAGAATTGAGAAGTACTAAATGGTCATAGGAACTATCTTTAACCCTTTCGCAACGACGGGTTTTTCATTCCCCATGATGACACCATTTTCAGCTTAGTTCGTTCCCCTGAACGACAGGATAATTGTAATTTTATGGGTCATATTTTTAATTTGACTGTAAACAGTTTATCTTAAAAGGAAACCCATTAAAAGTATATTCTGAACCAGACTACACAAACTCTGACCCTGAATCTGGGTAATATTTACATTTAGTGTCATCAAGTATGTATAATATGTGTATTGAGTGAGCATTAGAATTACGGTAACCCTAAACCTAACCTCAACCTTAACTCTAAATGGTACGAAAATACACATATTAAACATACTCGACGGCACTAAAGGTAAAGATTACCAGAATCTCAGTAAAAAGAGTTGTCAGAATCATTCAAGTTGAATAAATTCAACTCAAACAAGAATTTTCATGCTCTTTTTCCACAAGATGTTTATGGTTCGGCAGCGTCCATGTTTGTGAACTTTCGCTTTTGTAAAATTCACTAGCAGTAAAATATTTTGTTTTTTTTCAAGCTTAGTGGCCAGATTTTTCAATGCTGAATCTGATTATGCCCAGCAATTGCCGATACACAGAAGAGTTCTGGTGCTTTTAAAATAGGATGTATGCCGTATGTCATATAGGTGAATGGGAACGAGGTATCGCGCTACTTCCATGACGTACGCGGTACGGCACAGTGACAAAAATTGACAAGATTTATGGTGTACGTCATACTGGTGCTGAAAGGGTTAAGAAACATATACAAGCTAATCAGGGGTAACAATTAATGGAGAGTTACAAATTACATAAATATTCCCATCCAGTAAATCCTAAAATCAGTTTGATTTATAAGGTTGAGCAATGTGTGGGGTGGAAATGGGAGCGTATAAAATAAGATCGATACAGTTTGAAAATATAGATTAGAAGATAGTCTATAAAAGGGGGAATGGAGAAACCAATGTCTTTGCTTGGAACTGTGAAAAAAGATAAACTATAACTTTTTTATTCTGGGTAATCAAACTTTATGAGCTTATGGTACATCCTTTTTTTCATTTTTGGATCATAAGAAGCATGGGTCCGTCACTTCACCCTTGCAGAAAGCCTGTGTCAAGGCTTTAAGTGCTCTAGCATTGCTGGTTTATTTAATTGACATAGTTTCTGGTCCCTGGTACAGACCTCCGTAATGAGCTTTGATTGTTATCGTTATAAAGAATTGACATCATTGCATTCCTGGGCAGACCCATAGGTGCTCAGACTCCATCAGCATATGTTGAAGAGTGTGAATGCTAACTCCTCTTCTCCCCCCTACTTCTCTCCTTCTGCATCCACGTTTCTTCGTTACATTAGCCGAAGGCATCGGCAAAATAAAGCTTTGATAATAAGCTTAGAACAGCACACTGCAATTTTTGACTTCCCAGTGTTGTGATCTGGGGCTTAGGCAGGTGCATGGTACATTTATCAAATATTGTTTTGTCTTATTTGTTCTGTGGTACTGAACAGCCATACATGTGTCTCTAAAGTACCTTTTTGTAATTCTCACCAAATAATTTTTTTTCCGCTAGAATGGTTAATTAATAATAACCGAGTCCAATTATTTTCAGGCTATGTCAGAATTCAGACATGAATTGGTGTGAATTTTTGTTAATGTGAATAAAAATTTTATGTTATTAATATTTGTTGTTGTGGTATGTTCAACAAATTTAGTATTTCATTTTTTTCTGTCATTTGTTGAAATTCATTTATTTAACTAATGCATTTTAAAAAAAAAACTTTCCAGACAATACATGTTTCTTTTAAATTTGCTCACACTAACAATTATGTTGCAGTTTGCTTGGAGATTCATTATTAATTTATACATTTTTTTTTTAATGAATGCCTAAAGGCTGGTTACGTAATTATAATAACTTCAGTGTTCGTGTGGCAGTGTTAGAGTTCTTGTATCTCAAGGCAGAGGGTGAAGGATGGGACACACAGAGGAAACCAGCTGATTTAAAGCAATTCTAATAGGAGACAGACCTAAGACAAGATACAGGACAGCATGGCTTGGCGTGACTTTGTTGAAGGTCTATGCTCCACAGTGAACTAGGGTCATGATCAAACTACATGACTGAAGGAATCTGGCAACCACAAATACAGTATATTGTGATGTATGGTGTTGCTACTTGAGATGTGATTGTTGGAAGTAAAGCAGTTAAACAAGGATTTATACAGTGCTGTTTTTACATCTGTAGACAATGTATAAACCAGGCCAAAAACCTAAAGTTGTAGATATTCAAAAAACAAACACGCTGGATGAGAAATTTATCCTAGTGGTTATTAAACACTTTTATTAAAAACCACTTGTAGTGGAAGGTTTTATATAGCTGAGATGATAGTGCTAGAGTAGAAATAGTATTCTCTCCTGAATGTGTGAGGTCCCAGTGACAGAGAAGTACACTGGTATCACTCGATAGTCACGGCTGTGAAAGTATCTGGACTGAAAATATTCAAAGAACAGTCAGACCTTACTGCGCCACCTTCGCTATGTGACAATTGTGATATTAATAAAAAATTCAGGTAATTTCCTATCTTTCGTACCTTTTTGCTCCGCAGTGAATATATGTAGTTAGGTGTTGTTTCGTAGGGGTTAGGATTAGTGTTAGTATTATGGTTAACCCTAATTCTAATCCTAACCCAAAGCGCTACGAAACAACACTTGACTATACATATTCACTGCGGAGCAAAAAGGTACGAAAGATAAGAAATTACCAAAATTCAACCAAACTCCGTATCAACTACATTGAATGAATAATGCTGGTGAATAAAATTTATATCCTCTTTATTTACATCTTATTTACATCTATCTAATTGTGGTGATTGTGTGTGACTTGATACAAAATTTATATTTATACAAAAACCAAATTGGCGAAATCAATTACAGTTTTTTCAAGTTAAACTAAAATGTCATTTCTTTAGACTCTTCCAATTGGTTGGGTAATAGACTTCTTCACTGTCTTATTCACTTTATAACTTTCACTAGTTTATCACGCAAATTGTCATCATCAAACTGTGCTTGACAGTTATCACTTCTTGGGTGCACGATTGTCACAAACATCACTCATCTGTTATGATAATCAGTGTTCATATGAGATGTACAGCTTCAGTAGGTCCATGCTTCTACCAATCCAGACTGCTGGGACGATTAGCATTGATCATCGAGCAATTCTTGATCATTGACCTCTGACTTTGGGTTGACAAGTATGAACCTGCAGATAATTGTAGGATTTGTGGATAATAATTACCACATTCCTATTGTAGGTGAGATGAATTTGTTTTCAGATGTATGCGTGAAAATGCATGATTATGGATCAGTGACAAGACAGGTGTCTACTGTGGAACATTTTATAAATCAAATAATACAAAATAATATGTACACACATATATAGTATGAGGTTATATTATCCCCCTGCCTGACACGTTAGCTCTGTAAAGTACAGTAACTTGAAGACAGATTGAATAAGTCCTGAAAAGAATTATTAGTCCTGAAAAGGACTCTGCAAGCCCTGATACGGACTCAGTCATGGTGGTTATATTTCGGGTTCCAATCTTCAACAATCATACCAAGTAACCAATTAATATGCATGATACTTTCATAACATATAGATTAAACAAATCCTGAAATAAAGTTGTAATTACTGTATTATTTTACATATTAACTTTACATACCCTCGCAGGATCTAATTAAGATCAGTAAAGACTGGCTTTTGTAGAGTAACAGAACTGCCTGGCTGCAAATAACAAGATATTGGCCTTTACACGTTTCTCTCTCTCTCCAGCCTTTGTCCTTCTGTCTTGCTTCGCTGTACAAGTGAATTTAAAATCATTTTTGACCGCCCTTATGTTTGGTGCTTCCGGACGTACAGGAAACAAGGCTCGCAACTCCAGCAAACTTCCCAAAATAGTTGTAACTCCGAGGGGTTTGTGCTAGATGGGTTTTAAACCTTGGTCTCGTGCATTTCACCTTTCCCAGTTCAAGCCTTTGGAGTTATATATTTCCATTCTCTGTGAGTTGACCTTTATATCCATATGTTGGCTTCCTTTATCGGCCGTGTTAACGATTTTATCTTGAATTATAAATAGGAAAAACACAGGATTTCTCAATGCACGGACACTTATTCTTGCAAAATTCTTCACAACTACTTACTCCCTTCTGATTTCCTTGTACCTACGCATAAATGAAGATATTCCCGTCAAAAGGAGACAATTCTCCTTCCCGATCTCTAATTCTAACCATGTTTCGGACGATTTATTCTTCCTTATACAATTGCAGAACTCGTTCTATCTGTCCATGGGAAACCCCTTTTCTGATTGGCTGCCCTAGATACACAAGAAAATACCCCTGCATTCCTTTGTTCGGGCTAGTACACTTGTGTCCCACTTTCCGGTCTTCAAACATTTAACTAGGCAATAGCGTAACATGCGACACTTGTGTTATTTCATTGTTGCACGTCTTCAGCTAAAAATGTTTAAAATTTGTTTTAATTGTAACAACAGCTGTTAAGAAATTTTAAGTGTTTAAAAAAAAACAGAAATAAATGGCAGAGAAGTGACAGATGTTTTTATGGTCAAGAAATTTTGTAAATATGAAATATTAGTGTTCCAACAGAAAGGTGATTGTGTCACTAGTCACTGGATATGCAGAATATATTTATTCAGTAATCGGATGAGTCACATATCCCAGTATTATGCAAAATATATTAATACCAAAATAACCTCGTTTCGAATCACAAGTGTAGTGGTACACTGGTTTAAAAAAACAGCTGTATAAAAAATCTCTTCATGGAGATGTGAAGATATTCAGCAAAATACTGTAGTCAGTTAACACATTATTTCTGATTTGATGCTGTGCACATGTGGTTCATCCGGGGTTGTAGTAGTGCACATATTTCATACTTGAACATTCGTTCTGAATTTACTGTGCATATTACGTCATAACTCAGTTCATAGAATGTACTCAGTCCATAGCATTAACCCACGGACTTGGTTCATAAAATGTACTTAGTCCATAGAATTTACCCAGGGACATTTTTCACAGAATGTACTCAGTCCACAGAATTTACCCAGGGACTTTTTTTTTTCACAGAATGTACTCAGTCCACAGAATTTACCTAGGAACTTGGTCCACAGAATGTACTCAGTCCACAGAATTTACCCAGTACTTGATTCATAAAAAAAAAAAGAGGATACTTGCAAAACTTTCAGGATTCTGTGTCACCTCTCCATAGTTTAAGTTAAGCAATTCTTCTTGCCAACCAACTTCTCAGCAGAATTACTCTTTTTTGATCTTTTCTATGTTGCTTGATTTCTTGAGGTTTTTTTTTTTTTTTTTAACTTTACATTTAAAGCACAGTGATCAAGCAACAAGAATGTATTTAGCAGACATTTTAAAGTAGTTCAGTGGGACTCTATTGGCAGTGATCCATTAATTACCCTTCAAGCTCACGAGAAGGCACAGGTCATGTCATGTACTACTGCCATGTGCCATCCATTCAGAATCATTTCACCTCTTTTTATCCCTTTTATATGTTTCCAGTTTTCTTCTCCGTGTTTTTTGGTGTCCCTCTATCTACTTCTCTCATTCTAGGCATTCCAGAAAACAAAGACTGCCTTTTAATACTAATGACAGAGGTCTGCTCAATGTGTGTTCTTTCCAAAGTCGGCATCTCCTACTGACCTATTGTCCCACTGGCACTGATACTCAGAGTTATTTGTGTTCCAGGGTGATTTCTTGAGTTGTGTTTTGCATACATTATGGTCAGTTGTCATTTTGAAGATTTTTCATCTTTGCATGCGTTTGTAATTAGCCCTTTTACTGAGACTGTCTATGTGTGTTCATTAATTCTTCTTCTTCTTTGATCCTTATCCGCCGACCGTCAAAGCAGTCAGTGGCCATTACGCCTGGTGGCGTCTTGTAGGGCAACAACAAATTGATTCCACTCTGCTCGGTCGGCGGCCATCCTTCGTACAGTGCCCCAACTCTGGTTCATTCTTTGCATCTCAGCCTACACAGTCCTCCGCCAAGTTGTTTTTGGTCGGACTCTCTTTCGTTTTTCCTTCAGGGGTCCATAGCATAGCTGTTCTTGTGATGCCATCGGGGTCTCTTCTGAGGACATGGCCAACCCAGCTCCAGCGTCCGCCAGCCATGTTGGTGTGCACATCCTCCCGCTCGCTCCGAGCAGGCAGATCCCGGCCGGCGATGACATTCGGCCAAAAGATTCGGAGAACCCTTCTCAGGCATATGTGAAAAGAGGACAATTTCCTTCTCTGTAACTCTCCAGGCCACAGAGAAGCACACAGCTCTGACATAATCCTAACCTTGTGCCCGTGCTGCACCGAGAGGACCCCCAGACGTTGTCCAGACCAAAAAATGCTGCTCCCTCTTTGCCCACCCTACTGCCGATGTCCCCGCCCGCTCCGCCGTCTGGTGTCACCATGCATCCCAGGCATGTGAAGGCATCTGTCCGCCCCAGCCGCTGACTCCCCACTGACATGGGCCCAGGGCTGCCCACATCGAGCGCCACGACCTCTGTCCTCCCTAGGCCGATGCCCAAGCCCACCCGCTGGCCACACTTACCAAGTCCATCTGTCCCTTCCTGGACACGTTGATGCGAATGCGCCAGCAGTGCAACGTCATCTGCACACTCCAGATCCTCCAATGTAGAAAATGCAGCCCATCTCACTCCTGGACCGCCCCCCGTCGTCCGGCACACCACCCAGTCCATGACCGTCAAAAATAGAGTGGCCGATAAGGGGCATCCCTGTCGCACTCCTGCCCTCACCTCGAAGGCCAGGCCGCTCCACCCAATGCCGCACGCAAAGCCGGCATAAAGGCTTTC
Source organism: Oreohelix idahoensis (assembly GCA_024509875.1). Taxonomy (NCBI): domain Eukaryota; kingdom Metazoa; phylum Mollusca; class Gastropoda; order Stylommatophora; family Oreohelicidae; genus Oreohelix; species Oreohelix idahoensis. Next base: position 279,195 of record JAMPIV010000234.1, read on the forward strand.
CATGATTGACACCATGCAGCCTGGAATTCCACAAGCCCTCAGCATCCTCCACAAACTGTCCCCATGTACACTGTCAAAAGCCCCCTCAAAATCAACGAAACCAATGCACAACTGTCCCTGCCACCCCGAGCACTGCTCCACAATGCCCCCGAGGGTAAACACATGATCCACACATCCTCTGCCCCCTGAATATCCCGCCTGCTCCCTCCCCAGTCCGTGGTCCACCACCCCCGAGACTCTCTGTACAACCATCCTGCCCAGTATCCCGCTGGGAACCGAGAGAAGAGCCACTCCTCTCCAACCATTGCAGTCCGCAAGATCTCCCCTCCCGGGCAACCACTCCTCCTCTCCACTCCGCTGGCGCCGTCCCTGCCACCCAGACCCGCGCAAACAGTGGGTCCGTCCCAAATAGCTCTGCATCCAAGCCATCATGACCAGGAGCCCTTCCATTCCCCAACCCCTCGATTGCTGTGATGACCTCCTCCTTTCGTGGGATGTCTGTATTAACATCTAGATCACCTTCAGCCTCAGGAACATTCAATTGTGTCTCCGGTGGCTCCCCACTCAGAGCCTCTCTGAAATGCCCTGCCCATCCCTCCACTGCCGCGATGAGACCTCCTTGCCCATCTCCCACCAATGCAACATTGTTTGCACCTCGTTTTCCACCGATGACCCCAGTTACTCTGTACACTGTGCTTTGTTCATTTCTCAGTGCTGCCTCTTCTGCCTGTCTTGCAAGGTCATCCAGAAATGTCCTTTTGTTAGCACGGGTTTGACGTTTAACTTCCTTGTGTGTTCATTAATACCTGTCTAAAATGTAAGCCTTGTAGCAATATTTTCATTGGTAGGGGTTCTGTGGGTTATGAATACTATATGAATTCCGCTGCAGTAAAAAAGGTTGGAAAATGCTGCCATAGAATTTACCCAGGACTCAGTTCATGGAATAACTATTAGAACCACTATTTGCACAAGTCTGGAAAACGGGGACAACACCATCAGAGTGGAACAAAGGAATAATTGTCAAATTGCCCAAGAAGGGAGATCTTGCAGACTGCAATAATTGGAGAGGAATCATTCTTCTCTCAGTTCCCAGCAAAATACTAGGCAGGATAATTATACAGAGAATTTCAAAAGCAGTAGACCACAAACTGAGGAAAGAACAAGCAGGATTTAGAAAGAAAAGATGTGTAGATCATATATTCACTCTCAGGAACATTATAGAGCAGTGCTCAGAATGGCAAAGACAGCTATACATTAATTTTGTTGATTTTGAAAAGGCTTTTGACAGTATACATAGGGACAGTTTATGGAAAATACTGAGGGCTTATGGAATTCCAAGCTGCATAGTGTCAATCATAAAAAGCCTGTATGCCAGCTTTACGTGTAGTGTTGGGCAGAGCAACCTAACCTTTGAGGTGAAGACAGGAGTACGACAGGGATGCCCCTTATCAACCACTCTATTTTTAACAGTCATAGACTGGGTGATGCGCCAGACAACAGAGGGCAGTCCAAGAGGAATAAGATGGTGATAAAGGACGGGGATAATTAAGGCCGAGCTGGTTTAGAGCTGGTTATGTATTTTGTTCAATCGCGAATGCATGCTTCGTCCGGTTATCATCTTGGAGTAAGGGTCAACGTTATATTGATTAATCATTTGTTGAATGTCCAAGAATACATTCGTTCCTTTCGGAGCTCATCATTATAGGTACATATTTTTCCTATCAGAAGAGTTCTTCATTTGCATAATCATCAACATTGGCAAATGCAGCAAATAGCTGTAACGTATCGATGTGATAAAGTCCTCAATTCAGAGTCCATGAATTTATTTACAGTTCACACATAAGACATTCACGTAGGTACACGTTCATATATAGTTCATTAGGAATTACATGCATAGTATTCATGTCCGTCCGTGTCAAAACAATATGTCAGATGAACATCGTGGCTATATACGTGCGCTGTTGTAGTCAACAGCCAGAAATGAGCACATGAGTTCTTGACATCTACAATTTGAATCATAATACGATTCTCCTTCCATTATTAGTTTAATTTAATTAATCTCATACTTAGATTAATTTCCGAACTGACCCTGAGTTCTACATCGATTCATCTATATAATATAGGCTATATACTCAGCCTTATTTCCTTGGAAGAAATACAAGACACGACCTTCTTGCTTGACGGATAGCGTAACAAAGGCCCTGTAACCAAGTCACCCGGCGTGACCTTCCCAACGCGAATGCGTCATAATCTCCGCATATATTTCGCGTTCACTATACCGTAAAATATCGACATATTCTATAATATTAATGACCCCTAAACGTTGCGCATGGGTAAACCCCAGCAGACGCCGTCATTTAAAATAACACCGTAACAGATTTCCTGTCAGACGGGGGCAAAAAAAAAATCTATTAAATAGATTTTTTTTTTGAACAATATTAATCAAATTATCAAAAATTTAACAAAACCCGACGTATGACCTACGATGTTCTATCTAGAACAGTGTCGCGGTCATGTCAGTAATATATTATAATAAAATCAACGTCATATCATACATATACCTTATATTAAACAAGGAAATGTCACTGTCACTAACTAATTAACTAATTAATTTGTTGTATGTATAGACTAACTAATAATGTGAGGTGTTATTAAAATTATTCTAACTAACTAAAATTAAAATAATTAATTATAGTATGTACGTATGGTAATAACTAATTAATATCTAATTGAAGAAAATGAGAAATAGAATAAGAGAGTAAAAGAAATAAAAATTGAGAAGTACGGACAATTAAAACCAAATATTAAAGTATACATTAAATTAGTATGCGTGTGAAAATGAAGTGTAAGGATAGATACCTAATTAAATTAACGCAATCAGAAGAAAAGAACAGAAAAAAAATTCATACATTTTAACTATATATATGAAATGTCATAATGTAATATCTATTACCTTAATAATTACACTAATTAAAAGGTTTAATTGGTGTGATATTCTTTTGTTTCATCTTTTCTTAGTATATTTTATTTTTTTATTTCATCACACTTTGACTTTATTATATATTATATACTAATTTAATAACTAGAAAATTTAATAATATTGGACATGAAGATCCAATCGTTGTTACCTCCTGTTGAATTGTATGAAAGTTCATTAAGACACAAGGTTCATATTATCAAATTATGATTTGATTATCCATTAATCGTTAGTTCCTTTATTAAACTTTGAAAGTAAATTGACTAAGTCATCAACGTATCTGTCCTTTCTACATCAGAGATTGTTCCTTTTTAACAGTTTTCAATCGAAATGAGTGATACTCAAAGTGGAATTGAAGTTCAAATTTTCAAACGATCCGTAAAACTTGATATTTTGATCACAATAGTTTATTTCGAAATGTCCTTATTTAGGTAGGAAGTCCAACTGAATTGTTGTATATTCTGACTTGATATCAATAACGTTCATTGCAAATGTAATGCTTGACTAGTCAGAAAATTTTCTTGAAATTGTAATATTCATTCAGAATCCGTAGGATGTCTGGACAACGTGTCGGCTATGACGTTTTCAGTTCCAGGTATCGACTGTATCTCGAACTCGTAGGGTTGCAACGTAATAGCAAATCGTGCAAGTTTAGCACTTTTATGGTTTGAGCGACGTAATGCTGCCACTGATTTCTGATCAGTCTGGATCAGGAATGGAGATCCCAGCAAAAACTTTTCCAATTTGGTAATTGCCCAGATTACGGAGAGCAATTCTCGGTCCACAGTGGAATATTTCGTCTCCGGAGGTTTCAGTTTGCGTGAGATATACAGTACAGGGTGAAGGACATCATCATGATATTGCAGTAGACACGCCCCGAGTCCGTAATTACTCGCATCTGTACGTAGAACAAACTTTTTAGAAGCATCTGGTAATCTTAAAACAGGTGGGCATGAAAAAATTTTTAAGATAGTGCGAAAAGTTTTGTCACATTCGTCGGTCCAATTTATCCTTAAAGGCATGTTCTTCTTTAGTAACGAAGACAGGACAGCCGTGATGGATGATAGGTGAGGTACAAATCTGCTATAGTATTGGATTAAACCTAACAGACTCCTAACCTGTTTCTTCGTTTGAGGAACAGATAAATTTAATATTTTAGAAACCGTACTGGGAATTGTTTGGATACGTCCCGATCCAATAATATGCCCCAGGAATGTTATCTCATTACACGCTATTTGAATTTTAGTTGGTTTAGCGGTTAAATGGTTATCCCGCAATATTTCCAAAACTGATTTAAGACCCAAAAAATGTTCCTCAAATGATGAACTAAACAAACATATGTCGTCAATATAGGTAATTATATCTGATCTACCTGCTAAAATTTTTCGCATCATGCGAATAAAGGTAGCTGGAGCATTCATTAGCCCAAAAGGCATCACGTTCCACTGGTAAGACCTTGTGGAGTTGAGAATGCTGTGTAGTATTTGGCTCTTTCGGTTAGTGGAATCTGCCAATAACCTTTAGTTAAGTCAATTTTAGTGAAAAGTGTAGCATTGGATAGACGAGGAAGTAAATCGTCAAGGATAGGATGTGGTTCGCTATCCGGTACTGTCTGCGCATTAAGTTTCCTATAGTCAACACATAAACGTATGTTGTTGTCCTTTTTCCGGACAATGACTAAAGGAGAAGAAAATGGAGATGTACTAGTCTCAATAATACCTAATGATATCATCTGTTCGAGTTCCTGAGATGTCTTACTCAGAAAATGTAGAGGTACAGAATAAGGATGAACACGAATTGGTGTATCATCGTTAAGAATAATATCGTGACTAATTACAGATGTGCAACCCGGTACATCAGTTAACACATCTGGGAAAGATTGTAGAAGATCAGCAACGCGTTGATGCTGTTGCGGTGTAACCGTAGAAGAAATGGTCACATCACGCCAAGATTCAGTAGATTGGACAGTAAGTACAGGTAAAGGCATCTGCACTTCAGGAAAAGAAGATTCTTCCTCCTGTATAACAGATAGATTAGAATAATGACAAGTAGATACAGTATTGTCATCTAATTCATGAAAAATTGACTGTAAGTGTATAGGACGTGTATGAAATTGCTTGAGCATATTAATATGGAATATCTTTCTGTGTCCCTTGATATCTAAGACGTAATCAACGTCTGAAATTTTATCAGTAACCTTATAAGGACCAGTCCATGAGATCAATAACTTATTGTTATTGTGAGGGAGTAATACATAAGCCTCATCGCCTGGGAATAATTGACGTAATCGTCTAGATCGATTTTGTATAGATCGAGCCTTAGCTTTTGCAGCCTCAGAAGAAGCTGTTGCCAATTGGCAAGACTCAATAATATTATTTCGAAGATTAATCACATACTCATAAGATGACTGAGTGTCCTGAGTCATCTCTGCATCAATTAATAAATCTTTTATCAGTCCCATAGGACCTCTCGGAGGGGCACCAAAAACTAACTCAAAGGGAGAGAAGCCAGTTTGTTCATGTGGCACCTCTCGGTAAGCAAATAGGACAGCTGGGAGTGCTCTGTCCCAGTCGTGAGGGTGTTTAACAGTAACCTTATGTAAAAGTTGCTTAAGCGTACGGTTAAGTCTTTCAACTGCACCGTTACTCATGGGATGATAAATACTACTCAAATTCCTATCAATGTTCCAGGTTTTCATTACCTCCTTCATGGTATCGGATATAAACTGCGACCCATGATCAGATAATAATTTTCTAGGAAACCCTATTCTAGAGAAAATTAGATGTAATGCATCAGCTACATCTGTGGTAGTGGTTGTCTTCAATGGAATGGCTTCTGGCCATCGTGTGCATAAATCAATGCACGTGAGAACAAATCTATGTCCTCTCGCAGATGGTAGAAGTGGACCAATTATATCTATGGCCATCTTGTCAAAAGGTCGTACTGAGATATCGCAAGCCTGAATAGGCGCCGTGTGAAAAGCCCCACGTGCTTTCACTTCCTGGCACGTAGTACAAGAACGTACATACTGCGAAATATCACGTGACACTCCTGGCCAAAAGAATGAAGATAATACTCGAGATCGTGTTCGAGTATATCCCATATGTCCTGCACACTGCGAGTCATGCGCGTGTTGAAGAATGTACCGTCTAAAAGCAGCCGGTACCATCACTTGTTGTTTTACCAGTGATTTATCACTAAAACATCTAATTAGTATATCATTTTTCATAATAAACCAATGTTTGTTCTTATTACCTGAAGTTAAATTATCAACCTTATTAACTAGGTTAAAAAATTTATTTAGAGATTTGTCATTTTTTTGTTTGTTAGCAAATGATTCCCTGTCAATAGGTGAATTGACCTCAATATCCTCCTGTTTTTCTGCATCCATCTTATTATCATTGACACTCTCCATGAGCATAGTCTGAGCTCTAGTTGTCACGGCGTTTCCAGTGCATAGATTGTGTCTCTCCCATTCAATAATATCTTCTGGTGAACAATCCTTGCTGCCGTGTATGCGACCCACCATAAGGTCTGCTATTGGCTTTTTCAGCATGCATACCTTCACGTTACCTGTGAAAAAAGGTGTGTTAACATGGATAATAGCTGTGGGGTAAAACTCAATAGTTCCCCCAAAAGTCATGCAACGGACATATTCCCCCGTTGCACAGCTAGGATGTACTAGCGACTGTCGCACTCCAATGGTTGTGGACCCCGAGTCTCTCAATACAGAAACTATAGAACCGTTTACTATCCCTCTGTTAAAAATCAGAGAGCCTGTTCCATCATTGGCTGCAAGACCTACTTCTGGTGTAATGTGTCCGCAGTTTAGCACTGTCTCCTTTGCCTTCTGAAAAATAAGATTGCATTGTGGGCAACTATTTGCCACGTTATAATTTATAGCAAAGCATGCAGCAGAAGAATTCATTGTATTATCGTTAGGTGGAACCTGAACCTTAGGGGTGATATCATTTGTAACTGCTGCCCCGGTATTATGGTTATAATGTGAAGATCCACGAGAATGAGAACGATTACGAGAATAATTATTTGAATTATCTCGTTGACGTCTATTATAATTGTTATCTCGATGTCTCGAGTGATAATTATCGCTATTCTTCCAATTGTTACCATTATTATATTGATATGACCGATTATAACTTGAGTTACGTGGATTACTGTTGTATCTTGACTGAGGTGAATAATTTCTGGTTTGTTGTCTTCCTCTATTAAAGTTATTGTTAAAGTTATTCTGTCCCTTATGAAAATTAATGTCATAGTTTCCTTTGAACCTACCTCTGTCCACATTGTGTGTTCTAGGTTTGTTATGATTATGATATGCCATATTGGAGGCTACAGGAAGAGGTTCTCTTATCAACGAGCCAGAAATATTAGCATTCGGATGAGCTGTGCAGTAATTTAAAGAAATTTTTTCTAACTCATCAATAGATTCTGGTTTTCTTTCTTGCAGATAAGCAAAGAATGGTGGGCTGACAGAAGATAACACTTTATCCCTCAATAACAAATCGACTAACTTGTCGTAAGATTTGTTGACACCTGCCAGTTCAACCCATCTGTTAAAAGTATTGCGTATGTTAGCAATAAATCCCGTAAAATCTTTATTATTATCTGGCAATAAACTTTTGAAACGTAATCTACATGCCTCTTCGTTCAAATGGAACCGACGTAATAACAAATTCTTAATGGCCTCATAGTCTGTGGCTAATGTAGGATCAATGTTTTGTGCTGCACTTGCAGGTTCGCCATCCAGAAATTCCTTAAGTTTAAGTGCCCATGCAGTTTTGTCAAGGTTATTGACCTTACATATATCCTCAAAGCGCGCCAGCCACGATGAAAGGTCGTCCACGTGTAATTTGAATGGTGGTAATTTAAAGTAATAATTGCCCTTAAGTCGGGTGGATGAAGATCCAGATTGAGCATTATCATTTTGGCTTGCTGCAGCACTCTGCGAATTAAGTTTTGCTGTTTCCAATTTAAGCCGCTGCAATTCCATTTCTTGCTGCAGTATGATTTCCTGTCGTTTCAATTTATTCTCTTCTTCAATCCGTAGGATTTCATCTCTTGCCACCTTTCTTTCTTCTTCTTCCTTAGCAATAGCTTTCCTTTCCTCCTCTTCTGCCTTATATTTTGCAAATTCAGCCAATGCATAAGCCTCGAGAAGTTCTCCTTTTTTTTCCAAAATCCTTACCATTTTTAATAAAATAGTCTAAGTTAAGCATCTTGACGTTAATTTATTTAAGTATTCAATTACTTATGTCTTGTAATCACCACTAGAATCTATGTCGATAATTATAATTACTCAACGAATAAATAATTAATATAAGAAATTGTAATCTTCCTGTATTGTTATGTATAAGTTCCACAATCTATAATATTTTGTAAAAATATTATATATATACTCACTGATATCTATCATAAATAGTTATGATAGTTAGTTATATAAGCTGCTGAAATTATATCAAGCGCTTAATATTAATATTTAATAATTATATGTATTATCCCTAAATAATTAGTCTTAATTGTCACTAAGTTCACAATATAGTACTGAGAAAGTGTACTAATTTATATTAAATATGTATTAATATGTTATAAAGTTTTAATACTTAATCATTATATAATATGCCATAATCATGAGGCATAAAGTGCATTGCCCATTTCTAGGACCACTACTGCAAATATGTGCAAAGTCCCTAATTCCTCATCAAAGCTGATAAAAATTTAATCATATTCATCTACACTATTATTAATGAAGAAATTACAGCATTAATATTAAATTATAAAAGGATGAAATGAAGACAAACAATACAATGGGTTAACCAAGGATTACGAAACAGTATTACCATACGACAAGACATTTTCACAATTAAAAATGCATTAATAACTAACTGGTATAAAACGGAAGTGAGAGATTAAGAATGAACTGAATAGAAAGTTAAGCTGTGTACGTAACAAATAGTGACGTCACAGGACTCATTTGACGTTAATACAATACATTTAATTAAAATTAAAGATAGCTAGATCAGAATAAACAAGATAGATTACGAACATAAGACTGTAAATGAATAAAAATAAGAACCAAATACACCAGAAAACACCAGTTATAACATGACTATACACCTAACATGCAAAGTGAATTAATGCAAGTCCGAACGAAACGATCACCGATAATGATAATTCGACGCTTTCTTCGCGAGGTGCTATTAATTCACAGCCTTAGGAACATTCAGAATGAATATCGGCATCCTCAGAGCCATTTTATTCATTATGAACCGCCGCCCATCTATACCCGCTACATGAAAAGGACAGGAACAATATTTAACATGGATACAACGAAAAAAGAACATGGCGTTATTTGGACAAACAGGACGAAATATTTTAACCTTTAAAATCAGTGACTTATCTTGTTTTGGCAGTAATATCGTACATTATATGCTTCGCCGACAGACTCGAGAGCTTGTTTGTATCATTGAGAAAGTCAGCAATAGGTTTCATTTGATGTTTGAAAGCTTCAAATAAATTTTTTTTTGATGGACATTGTCAGCTGCTGGCTTTTCCAACCGTTCATGCTGTCGTCAAGGGCATGACGTCACCGGTGTATTTGCAAATAATGTCCATTTCGATCGAAAGGAATTTAGTTCTTTCTACTCGTTAATATTTGAAATTATCCACGCCACAACTGGCCGCCAGCTGATAAAGGACGGGGATAATTAAGGCCGAGCTGGTTTAGAGCTGGTTATGTATTTTGTTCAATCGCGAATGCGTGCTTCGTCCGGTTATCATCTTGGAGTAAGGGTCAACGTTATATTGATTAATCATTTGTTGAATGTCCAAGAATACATTCGTTCCTTTCGGAGCTCATCATTATAGGTACATATTTTTCCTATCAGAAGAGTTCTTCATTTGCATAATCATCAACATTGGCAAATGCAGCAAATAGCTGTAACGTATCGATGTGATAAAGTCCTCAATTCAGAGTCCATGAATTTATTTACAGTTCACACATAAGACATTCACGTAGGTACACGTTCATATATAGTTCATATATAGTTCATTAGGAATTACATGCATAGTATTCATGTCCGTCCGTGTCAAAACAATATGTCAGATGAACATCGTGGCTATATACGTGCGCTGTTGTAGTCAACAGCCAGAAATGAGCACATGAGTTCTTGACATCTACAATTTGAATCATAATACGATTCTCCTTCCATTATTATTATTATTATTATTATTATTCCTTTGACCGCCGACCGACTAAGCAGTCTTCGGCCATAACACCTTGCGGCGTCATTAGGGCAACAAGAAATCGTCCGTTGTTCCGTCACACCTAGCGGCGTATATTGGTACAACAGACTTTTAATTGTTGTTTCTGTGATCAAAGTGACAAGCAAGCGGTAGATCAATCCGCTGTGCCCCGAACTTGCCCTCATGTGTACTCTACTCCTGTCGCTATAAAACCATTTCGCCATGTCTCCCAGACGCCCGTCCAGCCAAAATCCTTTCGGGACCGAAGGTCCTCGAAAAAGGGCAGTCTGGCACAGACACAGTTCCCACTCACTGCCTCTACTGCGCTGGGAGGACCTGGCAACCGGGACCACACACAGCCTTGAGAGGACAAAGATCGCCTTAAAGGACCTTCCATTATTAGTTTAATTTAATTAATCTCATACTTAGATTAATTTCCGAACTGACCCTGAGTTCTACATCGATTCATCTATATAATATAGGCTATATACTCAGCCTTATTTCCTTGGAAGAAATACAAGACACGACCTTCTTGCTTGACGGATAGCGTAACAAAGGCCCTGTAACCAAGTCACCCGGCGTGACCTTCCCAACGCGAATGCGTCATAATCTCCGCATATATTTCGCGTTCACTATACCGTAAAATATCGACATATTCTATAAATATTAATGACCCCTAAACGTTGCGCATGGGTAAACCCCAGCAGACGCCGTCATTTAAAATAACACCGTAACAGATGGACAACATTTTCTACATTGGAAGATCTGGAATATGCAGATGACATTGCACTACTAGCACATTCACATCAACACATCCAGGAAAAAACGGATAGACTTAATAAGTTTAGCCAGCAGGTGGGCTTGAACATCAATTAAAAGAAGTCTGAGGTCATGACGCTCAATGAGAGCAATCCTGAGCCCATATCAGTAAGGAATCAGCAATTGGTACAGACAGATACCTTCACATACCTAGGAAGCATAGTAACACCAGACGGCGGGGCAGGCAAAGACATCAACATCAGAATGAATAAGGCAAGAACAGCCTTCTTTAGCCTAAACAACATCTGGAAGTCCTCCCAATACAGCACAAGCACAAAATTAAGATTATATCAGAGCTGTGTGCTTTCTGTGCTTCTCTATGGTGCGGAATGCTGGAGAGTTACAGAGAAGGAAATGTCGAAATTGTCCTCTTTTCACACAGCATGCCTAAGAAAAATTCACCGAATCTTTTGGCCGAATACCATCACCAACCAAGATCTGCTTACTCGGAGCAAGCAAGAGGACATGCACACCATCATAGCTGGCAGACGCTGGAGCTGGGTTGGCCATGTCCTCAGAAGAGACCCCGATGCCATCACAAGAACAGCTATGCTTTGGACCCCTGAAGGAAAACGAAAGAGAGGCCGACCAAAAAACAACCTGGCGGAGGACTGTGGAGGCTGAGATGCAAAGAATGAACCAGAGTTGGGGCACTGTACGAAGGATGGCCACTGACCGAGCAAAGTGGAATCAATTTGTTGTTGCCCTACAAGACGCCACTAGGCATGATGGCCACTGACTGCTTTGACGGTCGGCGGCTAAGGATCAAAGAAGAAGAAGAAGACAGTTCATGGAATGTACTTAGTCCACAGAATGTGCCTAATCTTTATAATTTACCAAGTACTCGTTCCACAGAATTCACCAAGACTGAGATAACAGAATTTATCGATTTATGGTTCATAGAATCTACTCAGTCCTTAGAATTCACCGACTCAGTTCACAAAATGTATTTAGTCCATACAATTTACCCAGGAATCAGTTCATGGAATGTACGAGTACTCCATAGAATATACCAAGAACTCAGTTCACATAATGTACTTAGTCTATACAATTTACTAAGAACTCAGTTCATGGAATTTACTTACTCCATACAATTTACCAAGAACTCAGTTCATAGAATGTACTCGAGTCCATACAATTTACGAAGAACTCAGTTCATAAAATGTATAAATTAAAAAATAATATGGTATGAAATCAGTTTTACAAGTTAACGATACACATGAAACAAGGGACGTTGTGGGTTTTACCCTTCGTCGGCCACAGTTACGAACAGGTGACAAGGACAAGAACTACATATAGGTACTACAAAAATCTATGATGAGGAAAACACCAAGTAGCGATACAAGCAGATGGAACAACGGTGATGCAAGAAAATCGTAAAACCAGAAAGAACATAATCAACGAAATGAAGAACACTATTAAAACAAGTAAAAAATCACTTAGCTGGATCCAAGAAAGAAACATTCAGGATGGCTGAGAAAAAAAGGCGTCATAAAATGTACTTAATCCATAGAATTTACCAAGGATTCAGCCTGTCCATGGAATTTACTAAGTACAGGTAGCCCTCGATTTGCGCTGGTCCAGTTTGTGCCTATTCAAATTAATGCTGATTTTGAAACCCGAATGTTAAAAAAATATTGAACAAAGTTAACATATATAATTTAAAATTACATGAACATGAAATATTAAGATAAAAAAAAAATATTAAAGACATTAGAAGACTGGCACAAGAGGTGAGCTTGGATGAAGTTACATGTGAAGACGTAACATAGGTGCTGGAGAGCCTCTTTCAAGTGAAGACTTAAATCAGCTGGTCACCTCAGCCAACAAAAAGAGGAGGAGGAAAGGGGATGAAGAGCTTCCTACAAGAGAAATGGAGATCAGAAATCTGCAGCACATCCTTTCAGGCATGAAGAAACTGATTGATGAGGTCTGCAAGACTGACCACAACTGGGAGCACAGTGCTACAGCAAAGAGGAGCCTTATGGCATCCATGACCCTTACTATGATATTTGAACAGAAAGGTAGGTCCCTACTGAATGCTTTCTTCCAACAACAACAACAAATAGTATAGCAAGGTCTTTAACTGATTCAGTACGTAATTATTTTCAGCTCTGGACGGAATTATTTTTAAGCCCCAAAAATTTACACATACATAATTTACGTTTACTGACAATGTGTGTCTAATCATGAGTTAAGTATAACATATTATATATCAAATTAAAGTACATTGTTCTTCTTCTTCTTCTTCTTGCGATCGCATCTTTGATGTTTACACCGTCAGACGAGTTCTCATGATGAATTCGACTGTTGTTTGAAGTTCCTCTTTAGCTCCATATAGCTTTGAGTTTAGTGTTGAGTCATTGGGCCAGTATATCTTTCTTAACTGGTCATACAGAGGACAATCCTGAAGAACATGCTCAGCAGTTTGTTCGTTTAATCCACATGTGCACAGTGGTGAAGCAGACAATCGTAGCTTGTGCATGTGTTTATTCAGTTTGTTATGCCCTGTCCTGAGTCGAAAAATAGTTATCTGTCCCTGCCGGTCGAGAGTGTGATAGTCGTCTTTGGGTTGGTTCTGTTCTCTTCTGATAGTCTGGATCGCTCTCTTTTTCTCAAAGTATGTGACTTCATTATCTTCTTGTTCACATTCTCCTCCCTTTTTTGCAAGTTTATCTGCCTTTTCATTTCCGGGTACACCACAATGAGATGGTACCCACTGAAGTATGGTTCTCTTTTTGGCAGCTACCTTGTTTAGTTCATTTCTCAGATGCGGGAGTTTACCACCCTTGAGAGCTTGCAGGACAGACAGTGCATCTGTGAGGATGACTACCTGGTGGCAGTCAGAGTTGGTGTTATAAATCATATTTGCAGCTTGCTCTAGAGCTTGAACCTCAGCTGTATAGTTGTAACCAGAATTTACCAGTGGGAATGTGCCTAGTCTCATAGTGGTTGTCAGGATATGAGATAAAGATACCGGCACCTCCATTCCTAACAGCATTAGTTGCTGATCCATCTGTATAGGCATGTATCCATGATTGATCGGGATAGCTTTCTTGGATCATACTCAATGTAGCAGTTTGTTTTTGCAGATCATTATACTCACATCCACTTGTGAGACCACTGACTGATGTATTAATTTGGAGGGCATTGCTGGCCTGTTCCCATGGTACAGGGTGGGCTTCAGTGGTGTTGTCTTCATGGATAGGTCTTCTTGATGCTGTCTTTTAAGTCTTTTTCCCCGATGCACAAAGCTGCTACGCTTTAGACGTCCCAATGCCAGATCATCTAGTCTTGCCTTCATTGGGTGCGTTGGCATACTGTTGTACTTTTCAAAGTACATTGGATGAACAATATAAATCCATATGCCTTTCTAGCTAATTTTATGTTATGTTTATGTTATAACAGATAACATGTACATGGGAAAAAAAATAACTTGAAAATTTGAACAAAAATCTTCGACTTACGTAAGGCTTGTAACATAAATTGTTATCACAATACAGTTTCACTGCTCTCTTTGTACAGGTAATCCATTTAGAAACACAGAAAAAGTAAGAAAGTTATGGTTGATCACACAGTTTGTTCACTGTTGACATATTAGTAACATATCCTGTGTGTTTCCGGCCATTATGGCGATATGACAAAACACGATTAAAGATGAAGATAAATGTAAAAAATTCCCTTCAAACGCAAATAAAAGACGTTGAAGCTTGTTGAAATTTGCCAGTTTTGTGTTTACTTCCGTTCGAGATAAATTCCGGGCAGTATAAAATATCAGAATGGAAAGAAACAAGGAAATAAATCAGCGTCTTTTAAAAGATCTTGCGGATACAGCGGTCGGCCATTGCGTCTTTTAAAAGATCTTGCGTACGGAATCAGTTAATATTCCATTCCCCATCAGCAATCTGCCTTTACCTTTAAACATTCTTGTTTTTTTTTTTTTTCTGTACAAAGCAAAAAATGCTTTTTCTCTTAACCCTCGAACACAGCTAGAAGCTTTTTCTTTGATACCTGAAACTTGAATTTTCTAAGGAGAATATTGTTTCTAAAACTGCAAAAGTTTTATACTGAAATAATAAAAAAAAAACCCTGCCAAATAAAATTGGCTGAGGAGCTGTTGTAGTGGTGGTTTTTGAAGCAATGTTTTATATGATGAGGTTGCCTGCCCCATGCCCAACATCATATGAAATGCTTTTTAAGATATGCCTGATGGGGCTGTAGTCACATTTTTTTTTTTGCCTCCCAAGAGACTCCATGAAGCAACATAGCAATGTGCCCAGAATTTAATGGTAAACTCTAACAAAGCCATACTGTATTACTCTCATTCACTTTACTTACATTCACATCTGGCATACCAAATTTCATCTGTCCAAAAACAAAACAAAAAAGAATGCAGCTAAAAGAATAAGATGCACCACAGCACTGGCTGTTTTATTTCTAGCATGCACCATTTAGGTCGCAAGATATTTCAATGTGTTATCATTGACAAAAACAGACAATAAAATATAACCTTTGTACAGAAGACATGCTGTATTCTTACAACTCTTTTTGTAATCTGAATCAGCATTTCATGGCTTTTTTTTTTTTTTTTTTGCAGTTCTGTATCTACACTGGTCACCACACCTTGGCTGACAGTTTTACAATTAACTCAGATACGTGTAAACACGACACAATCCATCAGACAAATTCACAACAAATTATATAACGTGACTGTGTCAATCATCTGGAAGCTAAACACCTTTAAGGTGCCTTATATACTAGGCAGTTTTACCACTTCAGCAAGATAAGGGCGAAAAAATAGGTCCCATGTGCAAGTTAAAAATCCCTCGGCAGTTGGAAATCGTAAAGTGTGGGCCATACGGGTCTTGCTTCCACATGTACAGAGCCTCAATTCTTGCTTCCACATGTACAGAGCCTCAATTCTTGCTTCCACATGTACAGAGCCTCAATTCTTGCTTCCACATGTACAGAGCCTCAATTCTTGCTTCCACATGTACAGAGCCTCAATTCTTGCTTCCAAACGTTTGTTCAGTGTCCATGTTTCTGTACCATATAGCAATATAGTCTATGTCACTCTTTCATTGTCCTGTTTCACTCCCTAAAGAGCACGGAGCCACTACTGTAGCAGACCTCAGCACCAAAGCCTTCATTGTGCTCTTGCAGAAGTGGTTTTTGCAGCAATTAGTTGTACATGATAAGGATGCCTGCCCCCATACACAATTTCATACTACTTGCCTTGTACAACATGCAGACACCTACCACAGACTTTTTTTAAATGACCCAAAGAATAAACTCATACTAGAAAGAGGATTTTTTCCCCTTGGGATGTGGGTTGAGTGTACGTGTGAAGAGATGGAATCTGGGACTCTTGAAAATAATTCTAACAGGCACAGCAAATAAACATCTTTTGTTTTTGTTAAACAAGACTGTTGATATAAATATTTAATTACAAGAAAAAAAAGGGAGTCGTAGTATAAAATCCAACAGTAGAAAAATTGAACTTTTACGACTCTTGAAGGAAAAATAAATCAAACATCTAACTTGACATTTTTGTTGTAATGTGTCACATACTAACGTTACCTTATATTACTTTATGACAATATTGTACGTTACCTTATATTACTTTATGACAATATTCTATCTTTTTATAGTAAGAGGGTGATTTTTGTGTGTGTGGTTTAAATGGTCACATGACATCATCATTTTTCTGTTCCCTCCATATGGAGCCACACTACAGCTGGTTCCCCCTTACAGGCAGCCTGCACCAAGCAGTCCCCATGCTCTTACTGTGGTGGGTATCTGTGGCAATTTGTTTGACATAATAAGGTCGCCTTCCCCCCCCCATATTAGTTGCCTTGTACAACACACCCCAGGGTGCTGTTGTCCTGTTCTTGACATGTGACATAACCCCACAAAATTTGATAATCAATATCTTTACACGTTTGGCAACAAATCCTAGGTTATGAAATGTATTCAAAGTTTATGAAACAAGTGACCTCTGATCTGAGACAGAAAAAATTCATTCAATAATACAGAACATTCGCTGAGCACTATTCTTAAACACACATTTTATGAATATTTTAATGGTATTTCAAAAACAGCAATAAATATATAGAATATGAGCACCAAAACTGGTTTCTTATTTCTTGCTTGTGGTTACAATGACTACCCTTTTTTGATTAAACAAAAAAATAAAGTATTAATTTTTGTGTGGTATTTCTGCATGTTTGCAAAGAAACAAAAAATAAATAAGAACATAAGTAACAACAGTGATCAAAATTCTGACTGTCTGAAAAGA
Source organism: Oreohelix idahoensis (assembly GCA_024509875.1). Lineage (NCBI taxonomy): Eukaryota > Metazoa > Mollusca > Gastropoda > Stylommatophora > Oreohelicidae > Oreohelix > Oreohelix idahoensis. The sequence goes on from JAMPIV010000234.1 coordinate 296,552, forward strand.
GGGGCGATAAATGAATGTATAAAATCAATTATTAAACAAGATGTAACTCAATAAATTTCTCTTAAAGCTGCTCATAAGATATGAAATTTGAGATTGGCATAATGGAAACAGATTACAAAAGAGATGTTACACATACTAGAAGGGCTCAACGCTACAAACTAAATTTTTCACCTAGGAACCCTTAACTTAGCATCCGACGGACTAAGCATTTAGAGCGTCTGCCTCTCACGGCAAAGTTATCAGGTTCCAGGATCAAAACTTGGTAGCGTCACGTTCCAGTATACCCAGCTGTAAATGGGTATCTAACTGTTCTTGAGTCAGGGGAGGCAAAGGTGGTGGATTAGGGAAAAGGTCACCCACTTCATAATGCTTGACCTAGCAAAGTGACATCTCTAACACTTCACTCCCTTATGAAAGTATCTGCTATGGAACCACCTTTACTATTTACAACAGAAATAGATCACAAGAGATGGTACACACAGCAGACAGTCTGAACATAACAAACTACATTTTTCACCAAGGTACCCTTAACTTCACATGAAACATGCCGAAAATCTTCATAAAAAGATTCATGTGTTCTGTAAAAGCTCAAGTTATCTCAGTTCTAACTGTTAGGTTATGTCACATTCCAAGGTCTTTAATATTTGGACATGAGTCTAGTTGAATGAAGCATGACTTGCCAGAACAAGGCAAAACTCCAATTAACAAATAATTTCTAACCATTAAGAGCACAAGTCAAGAACAAATGAAAATAAAAGTAGCAAAAACAATTAAACTAACAAGTAATCGGCTTTGACTTCTCTCCGTGTTTGTTTGTGCTAGCTTGCATAAAATATGCCATCTCAGGGAATAACATCAGCTACATTAGCAAAAAAGGCCGGGCGACGCAAATAGACCATGGAGAGATAAAACATACAGGCCGGGTGCAAGACAAGATTACAATATCTAATGTGTGAATAAATTATAGTGGAGCTCATAACTAAGGAAAGTCTACAGTAAGTATTCTTTCTATGGCATTACATTCTATCATAAACCATAACTATTCTTTCAATAGGATTATGTTTTACTATGTATCAAACAGCATAATCAATAGGATTATGTTTTACTATGTATCAAACAGCATAATCATGCTTTAAAAGTGACTAGATAATATGAAATGATGGTTTCCAGAAACATATGATATATGGAACCTTAAAGATGTTCATACATAGTTTAGCCGGATTATTTCTGCCTCCGTTGTATCATGTAAGTTTAATCAATTAATTTACTGCACAAAATGTCAAGCACACTGATCCAAGATTAAGGTATAATCTATGAACAGGAATGAAAAATATAGAGCCCTGTGTTGTGCTGATAGTCAACATACTAAAGATCAAACAGACTGAAGTATGTTGAATGTATGAAAGTTACAAGAGTCACAGAAAATTTATGTGAACAAAGCTATAGGGACATAACCTAAAGGGCCCCTCCTCCCTACCCTAAGAAATAACCTAGACTACACAGAAATGAAGCGCCGTATAAAAGTTCCTGGGGGGATGGGGAGGGGGTGTCCTCTGAGGAGACGAAAGAATATGCCTACTGCTACCCAAGGCACGTTGTAAAAGTCAACTAATATGAGGTTGTGCATTAGGCTGACAACCTCATCATGCAAGACAAATTGTTACAGAAACTGTTGCTGCAAGAGTTTTTGCTTTGGTGTAGGCTCCCTCAAGTGTGCCATCTACAATGTGGCCAGCTCAATCCTCCACAGGGAGTGAAAAAGCTGGTGGTGATGATGAAATGAATCAGAATGAAGTGGAAAGACAAAGAGACATGCATCAAAGACAGAAAAGGACAAAAGACAGAAAGGGACAAAAGCATCAAAGACAGAAAGCACAATGTATATTGCAAAGAATTTAAAATGTTCAGTGTAATGACAATGCCGCCATGATTTTCCCAGAACATCAGCAGCGCTAACAAATTTTAAAAGCTAATCATTTGAACAATTTATTACGTTCATTCATTCGTATCAGAACCCTTCTGCTCCCTTAGGAGCATAGGCCTTCAATAAACTTGTGCCATCAGCTCAAGGTCTATCCACATGTCTTCCTCATCCCTTTCATTTCTGTTTCCTGTTCTCTTTTCCACTTGTTTTTTGGTCTCCCTTTACCTCATTTACTCTGGGAACTCCAGAACAAGGACTGTCTAGTAATGCCATCAACAGGTTTCCTCAATGTGTGGCCTATCCATCTTGTTCCACTGACACTGGTTCTTATCATCAGTTCTACATTGGTGATCTTGTTCTACTATTTCAATCCTTCAGTTCTACACATACACTCATTATTTGAAAGTCTGTAACTTCTTTGTTGCTCTCCATGCCTCACAGCCATCCATTAGGACAGGCATGACATTTAAATTGAGGATTCTGGTTTTTTTGTTGGACATTTTTCTTTTCTTTTTTTTTAATCATATATTTCCTAATGCAATGAAAGCTCCTCTTGCTTCTGTATTCTTATTTTGATATCAATGTGTCCCAACATCTCTGTCTAAATTACTGCGAAGATATGTGTATGAATGCCACACAGACTTCAACAACAATATGGACAAATGAAGTGCTGGACACCAATCACACTCCAGTTCAGCTTTCAAATACATATTTAGCAAACATCTGATGCGCACAGTCAGCCTTCTGAATGAAAGCTGTTTTTAGGAGCATGCTCCAAGGATATATTTACTCTTAACTTTGTATAATGGCATCACATACCAGAAAAAACTGGCATATTCTCACTTGCTCACACAACAGCAAGCTTTTGTCGAGTACCATGTTCCTGAAGACTGTCCTTTATTTTGAGCCCCATACCCCCACAGGAGGTACACAACAATATGTTATTATTATTATTATTTCAACATGTTTAGTAAATGCTTCAAACCAATTGGCAGAAAGTAAACATTTTAAACTCAAGCCACTCTGAAACTAAATACATTACAAATAAGACTATTTCACTTCAATAACAAATAAAACAAAAATACACAAACACAACAGGTTTCTACAGTAAAATTTGGCAGATTGTTTTTTGGGCATTATATGGCCACATCAGTGGGTAACTAGGGGTAAATTATCCCAGCAAGGGTACTTTAGTTTTCAGGGGGTAAAGAGCAAATATAGTTGGGCAGTATCATTCCTCTATTTTCTCTAAGATTTTGGCTTTTTTTTCTTTCCAATCTTGGGTTTTTGCATCTTGAGGTCAACTTGAAAGGGTTAGTCAACTACCTGTGCGAGGTGGACTTACTGCCTTTAACAGTGATAAAAATGAAAAATAAAAACAGTCTCAACCCTGGCCGTAGTTTGAAGACATGATAATAGTAACAAGTGTCAATTTAGACAGTAGACTAGCTGTGATTAAAATTACATTCTGTAGTTTTATCCAGTCTGTCTTGTATACATATAAAACAAAAACAAAAAACCTTGCAATGCATCAAACTTTTGACATGGGGTATATGGGTCAAACCAAGTTGCCGACCACTGCTTAACATGAAGTTAAAAATACAGAGTATGCCTGCATTTTTTTTTTTTTCAGTTAGAATGCCTACTGTGCACAATGAACTGCAACCAATATGTAGTTTAAAAAAACAGGGCAACCATAATTCAATGTCAACAAACATATGACATCAATTCAGTCTTATCATGAGCAAAGGAACAAAAATTCATATTATAAAGCTGACTGCAGGACTACTTTGCCTCCAATTTCAGAGCTTACCTGCATGATCTATAGGGTGATTACAAAAGTGACTTCCTATTTTTAAATTGTTATTTCTTCACTCCAACTAATTTATATGAAGCAAATATTACAATCTTCTTCTTTGGTCCTTGGTCGCTGACTGACAAAGCAATCAGTGACCATCACAACTAGTGGCATCTTGTAGGGCAGCAACAAACTGTCTTCACTTTGCGCGGTCGACTGCCATCCTTCGTGTGGTGCCCCAGCTCTGGTTTATGCTCAACATCTCTGCCTCCAGTTCTCTGCCAAGTAGCTTTTGGCCGTCCTTGCTTTCTGGAGTCCACAGCATGGCAGTTCTGGTGATGGTGTCAAGGTCTCTTCTGAAGATGTGGCCAACCCTATTCCAGTGTAAATACAATAAAGAGAATTAACTGTTATTATCTCATCTCATAATCGGAACCTCTTCTACCCCAGTAAAACGAAGTGTAGAGGTGATCCAAAGAGCACAAGGCTCCTGGGCAAAACATGTAATCAAAATGTTTGACAAACAGGTGATTAGCCCATTGTGTAACTGTTATTTTATTCTATATAATATTATGTCACATTAACATTACAACCCAATATGAGATCCCGGCCTGTTCAGCACACGTCATTAGCAGACAACAAATTTTGCCGTCTCTTGCAACTTGAGTTTATTGGCCCCATTTAAGATTTTATTGTTACTTTTATTTTGTTTCTGGAAAAAACAAAACATATTAGTCAAACGACACTTACTGCTCCTCGCTTTAGACATTTTTTGTTCCATGTACAGGGTGTCCCAAAAGTTTTGGTGCAATTGTAAGCTTTAATAATTTTAGAAGTATAAATGTTTCAAACTGGCAATCTCTGAAGGACCGAGGACTAGATAGGAACCAGGCCAGAAGGAAGACAGCCGATAGGATAGTATGGCGCTCCCTCCTCCAAACCTCTACACCTCACGGTAGAAGAGGGATGACTAAGTAAGTAAGTACTTATGATAAATATCATTTGAAAGTTTAATTATTTAAATTTTTGTTTATACTTATTTAGTTTAGTGAATTTTAAATAATAATATTAAGATGTATGACTTCTGCCTCTAATTCTAAAGGTACTGGGTTCGCTCCCTAAAATAAGTGAGGGAATTTTTTTTCAGAACTGGTTCCTAATGATGCCATCCCCCCCCCCCCCCCCGATCTCCTGGGTAGTGAGATAGCATAAACATTTATAACACATAAGGAAGAGAAACCCGAGGCCTGTAAACAGTAAATTAATATGAGACAAACATAAAGGTATGTTATCAGGCACTCGTAGGAAATAAAGAAGTAGAACACTAGACAACAGAAAAACAACAGACATGAGTGGCTTACCCAGGATTCTAACCCTGCACCTTCCGTGCGACAACCCCGCCTAGCTATGCAAGCGAATCACACTATCCTCCCTGCCATCTACGCATCACCAAAAAATGATGCTTCAATGACAGGTCATTAGTGCGAACCGCAAGACATAACACCGGAAGTTTACCATGGGCAGTTCAGCCTATTAATGATGCAATCACTTCTGTTGTTCCCCTATTATACTCATATTAATTTACTGTTTGCAGGCCTCGGGTTTCCCTTCATTATGTGTTATAAATGTTTATACAATACCAAATCTACCCTCTGTCCTGTTCTTACTGTTCTAAGTCTACTATCATTTACTGGACACAGTATTAAGGTCTTTGTCTTGTTGGACTGGCCTATACTGTATAATAGGGGAACAACAGAAGTGATTGCGTCATTAATAGGCTGAACTGCCCATGGTAAACTTCCGGTGTTATGTCTTGCGGTTCGCACTAATGACCTGTCATCGACGCATCATTTTTTTGGTGATGCGTAGATGGCAGGGAGGATAGTGTGATTCGCTTGCATAGCTAGGCGGGGTTGTCGCACGGAAGGTCCAGGGTTCGAATCCTGGGTAAGCCACTCATGTCTGTTGTTTTTCTGTTGTCTAGTGTTCTACTTCTTTATTTCCTTCGAGTGCCTGATAACATACCTTTGTGTTTGTCTCATATTAATTTAGTGAGATAGGATGCTTAGCCTTCTCGGATAAGGGCAAAAAAAAAAAAAAAAGAAGTTGCGCATGTTAAAAATCCCTAGCCAGTTGGAAACTGTAAAGAGTAGGCCATATGGTCACTACCCTGGCAAAATTTAAAAATCAGGAAATGTACCCACCACAAAAATATTAATAGAATATTTGTTTGCCGTAGACACACATTGGGACCAGTGCTACGAAGTTCATGCACTGTGCTGAGATCCTCCTTGTATGATCTAAGAGAGGAGACTGGAGCACTGATGGAGTTGTGCATGTGCAATGAAAATGGTCCTTAACCAAAACCAAAGCAAAATTAATTTTAAATAATACATTTTAAATTCTTTGTTTCTGTCTCTCTGATTGAAGATGGCAAACTTTGAAGAAAAAACCAACTGCGTTCTCTGCTTAGCTAACTCAAGTCCACAACAGCAGTAAGATGAAAATTTGCTTCTCATTATAAGAAGGAGGCTCCCACAGAAATCTAAAATTGATTCAATTGACTTAAAACTGCAACAAGACTTCAGGGACACCCTTTATATCCAACAGGTAAAAGTGAAGATACAACAATTTTAACAACAGGGAGTACTTTACAATCACCCTGTAGGTCACCCAACAAACTAATCTAATAAACAAGGATTTGCTGAGACAGTAACTGGTGGTCAAGGGTGTCTGAGTGACATGGCATACTCTTGTTGTTACTTCAGTTACCCCCTTCCAATATGTTTTACAGTTGTCATTTACACCCCCCCCCCCCCCCCCGACATTAAAAAAGAAAAAAGGGAAAAAATTTAGGAAATTTTCAGTTTTCAGTCTAAAGAGTCTGTAATTTCTGGTACAAAATCTTGCAAATTGCAAAGCAGGGTAAATATTTGATGGTGTTTTCAGATTGAAGAAGAAATTTTACTTATTTTTAATGACCTTTCAACACTAGTTCTATTTATTAACAGACACCTTCCTTATGAGCATAAGAGTGCCACAGTGGTTAAAGTACTTGCTTCTCAAGGTAAAGTTACCAGGTTAAAAAAACTGGACAGCATCACACTTCAGTCTACCAAGCTGTAAATGGGTACCAGACTGATCTGAATTAGGGAAGGCAAAGGCAGCACAGAAGGGAATCAGTCACTCCCTCAAGGTGGTATCTGCTATGGGACTACCGTTACCTTTTTGACAGTTACAAATCATTGTAAATGTTTGACCATATTTTTGGATCAAAGAAGATATTTTGCTTGTTATTAAAGACATTCCAACATTGGAAAATTAGCTCTATTTAATAGTAGACACCTTCTTTATAATTGAGCCTTCAGACTTTGCAACAAGCCTTGTTTGCGAATAAAAACTCATCTTTATCATGACCTAATAAATGTATAATAAAAACAACGGAAAGGCCTACTAGCACTAACCTCAATGTCAGTTCAAAGATGCTGGTAACCAACCCAAGCTGGGCCCCATGTATTATTATGACTATTTTGATCAACGGATTTATAGAAACTGTTTCATCAAAACGTTTCAGAGCTGATAAAAAGATGGACTGCTAATGCTAAAGAAGTATTTGTTTCATTTACTTGTCATGTGGATTGCTTTTAAACAGCTAAAAAAAATACTAATTTTTTTTTCTCAATTGAGATTGCTTCTGGATTAGACTGAAGCCTACTACGATCTATCCATGGAAGTGAAGAAATTACCACTGCTTTAAGAAAGTTAAATATGTATTACAACCAAACCCTATAAAGATCAAATGAACTGACATACTGCCCAGTTCTACCAAGGACAAAAAATTGTCTGTTCATTCTCACACTAAGATGGATATAAATAGCAGTATAAACCACTGAATTTAACAGTGTAAATTATCAAGACCAACTAGTAGGAAGGACATTACTGGGAAGGGCTATAAAGAAAGATTTGACTCATCAACAACAGACCAAGGAACAAAACCAAAGAAGGAAAAACAAAAATATAAATAGAACTGCTCATTTTGTAACAGTTTTTAATGATAACTGTCTACTGATTGTTGTTTACATAGGTGATTTGGGTGTGTAGTCAGAAGCATTTGGGTTCAGCTCTGAGGAAGACGCCAGGTCTGGACCATTGAAGACCTGCATACTGACAGTCCTGTCCTGAGCTGGGCTAAAGTTGGACGAGAACAAAGGGGATGAATTGCGTTCATTCGAGTGATGAGAGTAGGTGGTCACTGCTGGACTGGGGATTAGTGCCATTACTTCAGCAATCTTGGACTTCAGTTCCAGGATCTCATTGTCTTTTTCAGCAACGGCAACTGCAGAACAACAACACGTGCAAGTCAATGTACATGATAAAAACAGCTGCCAACAAGTTAGACTTTCAAATTGCTTGCACAGAATAGAAGGATTAAAATGGTATGATAAGATAATCAATGTGGAACTGATAGAAAGAACCAGGCAAATACCAGCGAGACAAGAGGTGAGGAGAAGGTGTATTGAACAAAACATTTAGGCAAATACCAGCGAGACAAGAGGTGAGGAGAAGGTGTATTGAACAAAACATGATGAAATATGTGACAATGATGAAATGTGTGACAATAATGAAAAAGAGCAAAGTAAATGTACAGGTAACAAATGGAAGGTTGCAAGAATGTGACTGTATTATGGGATTAATCACACATAATAATCATAAATAATTATAAAGAACAATGGCATAATGAACATACAGAGTCCAATAATGCAGAACCATACAATACATTACCAAGAAGAGATCAAGTGATAATTTTCAGACTTAACTCATTCATTCCAGTTATTTTGCACGCTGTGCCAGACTTTTTTTGTGGGCAGAATTTTATAGAGTGAAGTGTTCATCTTTCAGTCTAAATTTGTTTGTGAATTTTCCTTTGAACATGTACTTATTATATACCAAACTGTAGGGAAATGGATAGAGAATTCAAATATATAATGTCTGTGGTAGTATTAACACAAGTATGTTCGGTATAATTTAATCATTTTGCATGTAAAATTGAAAAAACGCTAAAAAGTTGACTGTAGAATACGATCTTACCAAAGACAAATTACTGTCATAGACAATAAAACTTTCTTTTTAGTCTTCAAACGTCAAGTTAATCCATATACAAAGTAAAAAAAACATGCTTATGGCCAAAATTAGTACATTTAGTGTTATTCGCACCAGTTTTTCCGTGGTTCTTTATAAGAAAAAAATAAATTATGCAATCGTGCATTACGTAATTTTCAAACAAATAAATAAGAATAACGTCATATAAATACTTTTTTACTCTTGTTTAATGTTTTAATAGTATCCCTAGCTTCATCTTCAACCAAGAACTAGTGATTAGATGTTACGGTAGGTCTAGTTTTGTTGCTTTTTGATCGGCCAGAATATGACTACGCCCACTCATCAACTAAATCTAGTGTGTTTAGCTTTTCTGCATATATTCCGTATTTTGACAACAAACTCCGTATTTTGACAACAAACTGTGACTACCAAACAATCATCATCAATGTCAGCAATGTTTCAAAGTAGTTTGACACAATTATTTGCTTAGGAGACTTAGAAAATGTAAATATAAAGCGTGACATATTTCTCTAGCAAAAACAACGAAAAACGTAAACACGCGAATCTTCACAAAAATTGTGATAATAACATCAAAACACGCACATGTGCTGATTAACTAAAGTCAAATTAGTTGTTTAAATAGTAGCGGAAGTCATTCTACGAGTTTTAATATATGAACTGCATTAAGCGGACGATTTTTAGGGTTTATTCGTGATAAACTAAAAACCACGCTCTGAGCGTTGCTCTGGCACGGCGTGTTGAATTTTGCAACGCTCAGAGCGTTGGTCTGGAGTCAAAGAGTTAAAACCGGCCATTGCAGACTCAGATACCATCTATACAACAAACTGTAAGTCAGACAGACAGATACGTGTCCATGTGGGGAGGACAAACAGACAGCAGAACATGTGCTTCAAAACTGCCGGCTAAATTAGAGGAACAGTGGGGTAGCGTGGCCTTCTCCAACCTAGTTCATGGAGAAACTGTATGGTGACGAGAGATGCCTGAGACAGACTGCCAGCTTTATATGAGAGATAGATGTGGTTATTTGAGAGCAACTGAAGAAGAAGAAGACAGAAGAGTAATCACAAATCAGAATACAAATAAAATCTGTGATGAATTTCAAAACAAGGAATAAAGCTACATTATAATTTTATAGCAGAGCAACCTAACCTTTGAGGTGAAGACAGGAGTACGACAGGGATGCCCCTTATCAACCACTCTATTTTTAACAGTCATAGACTGGGTGATGCGACAGACAACAGAGGGCAGTCCAAGAGGAATAAGATGGAGAACATTTTCTACATTGGAAGATCTGGAATATGCAGATGACATTGCACTACTAGCACATTCACATCAACACATCCAGGAAAAAACGGATAGACTTAATAAGTTTAGCCAGCAGGTGGGCTTGAACATCAATTTAAAGAAGTCTGAGGTCATGACGCTCAATGTGAGCAACCCTGAGCCCATATCAGTAAGGAATCAGCAACTGGTACAGACAGATACCTTCACATACCTAGGAAGCATAGTAACACCAGACGGCGGGGCAGGCAAAGACATCAACATCAGAATGAATAAGGCAAGAACAGCCTTCTTTAGCCTAAACAACATCTGGAAGTCCTCCCAATACAGCACAAGCACAAAATTAAGATTATATATCAGAGCTGTGTGCTTTCTGTGCTTCTCTATGGTGCGGAATGCTGGAGAGTTACAGAGAAGGAAATGTCGAAATTGTCCTCTTTTCACACAACATGCCTAAGAAAAATTCACTGAATCTTTTGGCTGAATACCATCACTAACCAAGATCTGCTTACTCATAGCAAGCAAGAGGACATGCACACCATCATAGCTGGCAGACGCTGGAGCTGGGTTGGCCATGTCCTCAGAAGAGACCCTGATGCCATCACAAGAATAGCTATGCTTTGGACCCCTGAAGGAAAACGAAAGAGACGCCGACCAAAAACATCCTGGCGGAGGACTGTGGAGGCTGAGATGCAAAGAATGAACCAGAGTTGGGGCACTGTACGAAGGATGGCCACCGACCGAGCAAAGTGGAATCAATTTGTTGTTGCCCTACAAGACGCCACTAGGCGTTATGGCCACTGACTGCTTTGACGGTCGGAGGCTAAGGATCAAAGAAGAAGAAGATAATTTTATACAACTCTTTCTGTTCAGAGTTTTAAAAACACATGTTCAGGTAACAATGTAAACAATGCATGCAAAAAAAACCTGATTCATACAACAAAAGAGTTCACCAAAGTTACATACAGCCAATACTACCAAACTATAGTAAATCATGGAAAATTTACAAACGAATAACACGAGCTAGATAGATATGGTTTTCAATAAAACCTTAAGAATCCCATGGGAAACTGAACCAAAGTATTTTACCTTGAGAGTATTTTACACGTCTTCATGTAGAGATATAAAAATTCATCCCAAAGGTAAGAAAGAAGCACTCTGGTAAGAACATTCTACAAATAGGAAAATTAGAACACACTGTGATGGAAAACAAGGCAGAGCTTGACAAGAACAGAGGCAGCAGTTTCCAACCTGTTGTAGGTCACAGCCACCTTAATATACATTGTTTGTAAGACAGAATAGAACTATTGCATCCACGGGTTTGTCCTAAGAGGTGACCAATGTCAGGTTGTGCTGGGGGCTAGCAACCTCATTGTGTCAAATAAATTGCTACAGAAACCATACAGGGTCAAGATAAGGCCTAGACAATCAAAGTCAAGACATTTTCAATATGTTCTTAGATAAGAATAACATGAACGTCAGGTAATACCTCGTATTATTCATTTAAAGGAACAGCGTGACAAGAAATAATCAATGAAGTGGCCCCAAGACATGGGAAGCAACAACAACAGAAAATACTAATTCAAGACACTGCCCTGTGTAGAAATATCTCTATAAAGTGCTACAAGACATGGGAAACAAACAAAAACACTAATTCAAGACACTGCCCTAGTAGAACTAACTCTATAAACTGCTATAAGACATGGGAAGCAACATAAACACTAATTCAAGACTGTTGAGGAACAGTAGTGACTGGAAAGAGCGTGGGTAGGGAATGTGAAGGTGTGTATGATTTGTTTACTGTAGTGAGCTTTACACTCTCTTGTGTTCACTGTTTTGAATGATTTATGTGTGATGTTTGGCACAGATCTGGTAACTGTTCTCGTGTTTTAGGAGTGAGTTAATGGATAGCGAGTCGGCTGAGAGATTTCGAAGTGTAGAGCTGTGTTTTAGAGAAGAGCAGTGAATGTTGTTGACAACGGCTGTTTCTGTGTGATTCGAGATTTTTTTGAATGAAGTTGGATGTAGTGCTCTAGTGGAGAGAGAGCTTAGAGAAGGTTTTGAATATGGGTGTGTGTGCAACTGTGTAAATGCACCACTCATAGTGTTTCTAGTTCATGTAGATCAGCCAACGTTTGCTGTATATGTACCTATGACGTCATCACACGCGTCTGCAAATTAAATTGTGGTACTACTGTATTCAACTCGTCATTTGATGACCCATGCAAGTTTATGTGACAGTCCTGCGCTGAATATCTGAATCTATGAACGTGGGAATACACTGTGTTTTAAACCAACTAGAACACCACAGTGTAACAAAGACACTGCCCTGTATAGAAATATCTCCATGAAGTGGCTACAAGATGTGGAACAGAAGCAAAAACACTAATGCTAAGCACAGCCTCATATAGTCCCCAGGGGTCTCTTGATGAGAAACAGAAAGAACAGGACTACTACTCCTTCAAGCATGTCATACAAGGCCCCCAATATAAGACGATGCATGAGGCTGGCAACCCAATCATGTCAAACAAACTGCTACAGAAACCGCCGCTCCTAGAGCATGTGAACTGCTTGGTGCAGACTTCCCGCAAGGGCACCAGCTACATTGGTGGCTCCATGCTCCATTGGGAGCAAAAAAGGAAAATGATGATGATGAAGAATTCAAGACATTAGAGAAGAAACTGAAATGCTGTCGCCCACAACTGCCAGTGGAGCAACTGATAATAACAAAGTCATAACCTACTGTCATCAAATAAAACCTACAGTGTTGTGTGATCATCTGTATGCCCATGTTCACACAAACAGAACTCACTCTGTAAAATTTTTATTTCATGTCTTTCCTTGCCAAGGGCTGAGAAGAGATCTTGTTTAAATCGAGTCTCAGCACACAAATTGTTTTCCAACTCTGTGTTCTTATCCTGCATGTTAGACAAGGCCTTCATCAGAACTTCTGTTTCTTTCTGTGTATCTTTGTACTGTCTCAGTGCCTTAGAAAGAAAGCAAATACAATGCATTTAATTATATTAATTTTGTGTGTGGCTAAGACACATTTTCTCTAACACTCTGAGTAATGAGATTCTCTGCTGTTACTAATTGTATCCAGTTCTCTATTACAGAACTTTCCCAGCTTAACATTAAAAGGTAAAGGTTGACCCATAGAAGATACTGCCAATGGGGCATGATGCTACCAGGTTTTGAACTCTTGCGCTACTCCCAGGTTTTGATCCTGATCCCCATAACTCAAGATGCAAGAGCTCTAACCATTCTGCCACTCAAAACTCTGCACCAATTCTTCATGCAGTCGTTTGATCTGATATCATCCATCTTTATCTACACACGTTTTCCTAAGACATATGCTGCAACAGTTTCAAATTCAGCAAACTACAGAAATGTTTCATGGAGGCTAAATTTAAAACAAAAATAGATGATGATGATGACCAGCTCACACGTCGTGTTCATTACCTGGACTTCTCGCTCCAGTTGTCTGTACTGCTCCTCCCACATTTTATTTTCACGACGAACTTGCTTTATTTCATTGTCGAACTCTCTTCGCCTTGCCTTGCAAGCATCTGTACACTCTCCTCTTGATACATGAAATAACATAATGACATATAATTCATGTCACGGACAAACTGATGGATAAACTATACAAGGTAAAAAAGAAAGGATGTAATATAGTGTCAATCAATCAGTACCCTTTAGCTTCCTAAGGAGCACAGGTCTTCCTGTCGCGCGTCATCAGCTCAAGTTCTTTCCACGACTTCCTCATCACTTTCCCTTCTGTCTTCAGTTCTCTTCTCCATGAGTTTTTTGGTTTACCTCTGCCTCTCTTACCCTGGGGATTCCAAAATGAGAAATGCCTTGTAATGCTTTCAACAGGTTTTCTCAATGTGTGTCCTATCCATAGCCAGCATCTTCTTCTCAACTCCTGTTCTACCAGCATTTGTCTGGTTCTTGTCATCAGTTCCACACTTGTGACCCCGTCATACCATTTCAATCCTTCTATCCTATCGCAAGCATCCATTTATGAACATCTGTAGCTTTTTGGTTGTTGTTTTTGTTAAGCTGGGAGAAAAGGTGCTGGAGCAGGTCAACCAGTTTAAATACCTCAGAGATGTTATAAACTGGAAGGGAGGCATCAAAGAGTTAGCTACCCAAAGAGCAGCACCTGGGAGACTTTTTCAGGCCATAAATCGAGCAAAAGAAAAGTAAGCAAGAAGCCAAAGATGGCTATATAGCGCTCCACCTATATTCCAGTCTTGACATATGGATGCGAGTCATGGGCAATGACTTCAACCCACAAAAACTGAGTAAGGTGGTTGAAGTAACAAGAAGAGATATGGTCCGCAACCAGTCGATTAGGCAAGGCCTCAAAACCCAACCCCTGCAGACTCAAGTAGAACAGTTCCAACTAAGATGGTTGGCCATGTCTGTGGAGGAAGATCGACTGCCACTACAGGTATGGGAAACTGGGAGCCAGGGATCCAGACCTCCAGGATGACCCAGAGTCTGCTGGGAGGACAACACTGGGTAGTCTCTGGGGGACCAAGGACTAGATTGGAACCAGGCCAGAAGGAAGACAGCAGATAGTATGGCACTCCCTCCTCCAAACCTCTACACCTCACGGTAGAAGTAGGATGACTAAGTAAGTAAGTTTTTGTTGTTCTCCATATTTCAGAGCCATACAATAGGACTGACTTGACATCTGATTGAAGATTCATATTTTTGTGTTGAGCCTGATTTCTTTCGATTCCATATCTTTCCCAATGCAATGAAAGCTCCTCTTGCTTTTTGTATTCATATTTTGATATCCTTGTCTATCATTCCAATTTTGTTTATATTGTTGCCTAGATATGTGTATGATTCTAGATCTTGTAGTGGTGTTTCTGCAAGTTCAACCTTGTTATCATTTTTTGCATTTATTCTCATTTTCATTGTCTTTTCCTGGTGTATTTTCAGACCCACATGTAGTGACCTCATTGAGTATTTTCATTTTGTCTTGCATCTAACTGAGATTATAGGTCAGATGAGCCTAGTCATCGGCAAAATCTAGATCATCAAGTTGTTTAGTCAGATTCCACTGGATTCTTTGTTGTGTGATGTTGATGTTTTCATAACCCAATCTATTGCTAGTAAGATAAGAAATGGGGACAAGAGCCATCCTTATCGCACACCTGTTCTTATTCCAAATGGTTCTGTAAGTTGTCCTTCATGAAGAACTTTGCATGTCATGCCTTCATAAGTTTTATTTATTAACTTAATGATCTTCGGGGTGACTCCATAATGCCTAATAAATTTCCAAAGTGATTCTCTGTCTACACAGTCAAATGCCTTTTTGTAGTGCACAAATCCAATGTACAGCGGTGAACTCCGTTTCAGACTTAGTTCAACTATTATTCTCAATGTGACTATCTGGTCTGTACAGGATCTGTTAAAGAAAACCTGCTTGTTCATCTCTCAGTTGTCTGTCTATGGACTCTTTTAATCTCTAAAAGAAGAACCTATTTAATATTTTCTCTGGTACTGACAGTAATATTATTCCTCTGTAATTTATTACGGTGCAAGTGTAAACGATAAAACATACAAATATGTCCAGTTATACTTCATATGATAGATAAACTATACAAGGTACAAAGAAAGGGTGTAATACAGTCTAACAGACAAGCTATAAAGGTACCAAAAAATAGAGAACAATAAAAAGCCTAACAGACAAACTATACAAGGTACAAAGAATGAGAGTAATAAAAAGTCTAAGAGATAAACTGTACAAGGTACAAAGAAAGAGAGCAATACAGTCTAACAGATAAACTGTACCATAAACACTGTCAATGTTTTCTATTATTTCATGGATCAGTCTGACAGTTACATTTTGATCACTGCACAGTCTGACAGTTATTTTTTTTTAATAACATACGCCCGCTATTACTCAAGGCGAAATCTCCGGTTAGTATATCTAACCTGAGACTGATTTTATGTGAGTATCCTATTTTCCCTGTACGCTGACAGATGTCCTCTCGCCATTCAGGCAGATACTCACAGTCTTCGGAGGGTACCCATTAGAGCTGGGTCGGCTCAGGAGCCTTTCAGGTTATTCCAGTCCCTAGTCGACAACACTCTTCAAATGTCTTCACCAGGGGCTCGAATTATCCAAGTCCCGGTTGACAACACTCGTTCAAATGCCCTCGCCCGGGCCTAAACCTGGATCACCCGATCGCCAGCGCAGTGTGGTAACCATTACACCAGCACGGCTCCCAGTTATGTTTTGATCACTGCACAGTCTGACAGTTGAGTTTTATTTCATTTTTTTGTCTCCATCTGTGATGTCTGGCTAACGGGGAAAAGTGTCTTTGAAAATAACCCAAAATAGTCAGAATATCGCCCAAATTGTGATTAAAAAGTAGCCAAAAGAAACTTTTGATTTTCAGAAAATTTCAGTTTTCGGGTGCTCAGGTTATAGATCTATATTTATAGTTTATTTTTACTTTCTCTGTCCACACTTGCTGTGAAGCACTGTGGGGAGCTGAAGTTTTTGTTCTTGAGCCAAGTGGTTGATGTGAGCCCGTGTAATCAGACTTTAGTAACACTGTCTATCCGTCTGCCTGCCTCTCCTTTGGTCTGCCCCATGCCATAAAATCAGATCATTTACTGCATCCTTATAGTAGTAATTGATCAAGCCCCATTCTTATGAGATAGCCAAACTGTGACTTGCCTAGCTAGCTGACAATGGTTATTCTATTGCTGAGAATTCTACATTGAAGCATTCTTCATAACAGTACCTAATGAAGTGTTCTATGATCTCTGTGAAACAACTCAATTTCACAACGGACATGTTCTATATGCAGCATTTGGGACTCACCTGGCTGCCGTTGCCATGGCAACTGCACGAGCTGTTGCAGCTGCTTCCATGCTCTTGTTTTTCTTCTCATTGACAATTTGCTGCTCAAGGACCGCCCGCAACTTGCGCTCCTCTGTCAATTTTTTCTCCATGGAGGCAAGCGTCTGTTTGTCCTGCTGCCGAGATGTGACTAAATTGTGTAATCTGTGAAAAGGAACAGCATAATCTTATATCAGAAAGTGTAGTCTTCAGGAAACGTACAAATACTTCTAATTGAATCAAACTATCTTTTACAAGGGATGGTCAAAAAGTAATGCCTCGTAATTTTTAATTTCATTCAATAGGCAAGAAAACAAATAAAATTCACATTGAAATGTAGCCCCAAGTCTGAACTTCAAAAATTTATTTCTCAATGTAGTCTCCGTTATTTGTTACAGTTTTTGTTTATCTTCTCACAAGGGCATGTATCCCAGCACGGTAAAAATTTGTGTCCTTTTTCCTAAACCACTGGCATACGGCGCGTTTAAGGGTCTCGGTGTGGCGTGGCATTATCGTGCAACAGTAGTGCAGTTCTCTGATCTTTTAATGGGTAAAGTCGCCGAAGACGACCTCTAAGCTTCTTCAAAGTTTCAATGTAACGGTCTGCATTCACCGTGTTTCCCTATTCCAAGAAGTCGAGAAGAATCACACCCTTCTCATCCCAAAACACGGAGGCCATAACTTTCCCTACAGATGGTGAACTTTGTTGTGTGATGCCATTCCACTGACTGCCTCTTGGATTCTGGTTCAAAAAAATGAACCCAAGTCTCATCACCTGTCACAATATTCAATAAAAACTCTTCTCCTTCAGTTTCGTAACGGTGCAGGAGGTTGATGGCTATGGTTTTCCTTGTTTCTTTATGTCTGTCTGTCAACATTCTGGGTACCCACCGTGCACAAACCTTTGAATAACCCAGGTCTTTAATGATGTTCTGGACACTGCCTTTACTAATGGACAACAAGGAAGAAAGTTTATCCAGTGTTACCCGACGGTCCCCATGAATGATGCCATCAACTCGATGAATGTTGTGTGGAGTCACTGCGGTAGACGGACGGCCAGTCCGCTTTGCGTAAGCCATTGAGGATTGACCTACTTCAGCTTCGTCACAACGATGTACCCAACGTCGGACAGTGCTAACATCCACTGTTGAATCTCCATAAACATTCTTCAAACGTTCGTGGATGCGAATTGGGGTCTCGCCTTCAGCATTGAGGAATTCTATGACATAACGTTGTTTTAACCGAACGTCTTTGGCAGCCATTTTTAAACTGTTACAGTGGTGCCACCTGTTACTGAAACAGGTTGGTAATGCTATACAGTGCAGAAGAGTGTTTGAGGAATCCTGCTAAATTTACAAATTGCACACCGATGCAGTATTTACATACATAAAAAATAGGAGGCATTACTTTTTGACCGTCCCTCATATATCTCTGTTATTATTGCTTTAGCTGGGACATTGAAACATGTATCTATCTTTATCACCACGATATAAAATTTCAGTTGTGAGTAACTGATTTGTTCATTAAATAGTCTTCATTTTTTTAAATTTTGTTTTTATTACATTTTTATTTTATGTGTCAATTTTCACACTTGTTCATATTCAGGTACTGATTCTAATCAATGGAGATCACCAAACCACTTCAGTGCTTTATCATTGTATCCCACAAATCATCACCCAAAGTATTTTATGCAACAACTCTTTGTCAATGACAGTAAGAGAGTTCTTTTGTATTATATAATGGGACATGAGACGCGCCAACAGTGAGGAATGCAGTTAGCGACTCATAGCTAGACTGCTTGCGTCAGGGTCAGCGAACCACAGCTGACCAAGACTCTACTCCACCTCCAAGCGGTGGTCCTGGAAACAGGCTGCATCACTGCAGTCTGGCCGAGTGAGTAGGGATCGAAGAGGGAAGGCTAACCAGGTCCCAAAAAATGCCGTGCTGAGGTCGGATGTGTCGGCTGAAAGGCGCAAATATCGCAGCTCCGCTGTAAACGGACATAACGCAACCAACGTTCTTTTCAGGACGAACGAAGAAGTATGATATAATTACAACCCATTCATATAGACATGAACAATTAGTAAACAAGTAGGAAAAGTACTGGAGGCCATAGAAGAATGTTAAGAACATAATGGACGGCTAAATATAGATCACCCAACGGGCTGATCACCCGTTTGCCAGTCACTTTGATTACGGAAACAACGGCAAACGGATTGATTTGTCGTTGCCCTAAAGACGCCATTAGGCGTGATGGGAACAACGGCAAAGAAAATCTATTCGCTGTTGCCCTTAAGACGCCACTAGGCGTAATGGCCACTGACTGCTTTGCCGGTCGTTGGCTAAGGACGGAAGAAGAAGAAGAAGAAATAAGAGTAATGAGGGTGTCCTGAAAAAAAAAAGCCAGTACGCAAAGGAAGTTTGTTACTCGCATTTGAAGGAAGTAATCCACTGTCTTTGTGCATGTAATAAGCAGAAGAGAGCTGAAATATATCGTGACAACAGGAAAGATTGAAGGAAAAAGAGACAGAGGATGATAAAAGAGAGAAGATATTCGACAGTTTGACATCATGGCACTGAAAGAATTAAATAAAACAGAACTGACAATCAGCACTAGAGATAGGAAGTTGTGAACAGACATGATCACCCATGCCACGAGGCATGGTACTTGAAGAAGAACAAGAACAAAAATCCATACTTCTGTAATTTGTTACATATTATTTTTGTTCTTGTTATATCCTGTCTAGCCCTCTGTGTGTGTGTGTCTCTCTCTCTCAGGAAACAAAGGAAAAATAAAACTACTGCTCCCTCAAGCATGAAGTCAAACAAAAAGTCAGCTATTATGAAGTTGTGAATGGGGTGACACACTCATAATGTACTGCAACATAAACCACTGCTGCTTGAGCACAGGCTTGCTAAAGGATGTCATCTACATTGGTGGCTCCAAGCTCCATAAAGTAAAGTCTCTCTAGTAAAGGAAAAATAAATACAGTCCCTGGTAAGAAAAAAAAAATCTCTGTGATGTTAAAAAAAAATATATATATACAATCTATAGTGAAGGGAAAAAATACAATCTATGGGAAAGGAAATATAAATAAATCTCTGGGAAAGAAAAATAAATACAGTCTCAGGTAAAGAAACCAACTCTGGTCAAATACAAAAAATTAATACAATCTCTGGTTAAAGGAAAAATAAATACAGACTCTGGTAAAGAAACCAACTCTGGTAAAAGAAAAAATAAATACAATCTCTGGTAAAATAAAATAAAATAAATCTCTGGTAAAAGGAAAAACTAAATACAATCTCTGGTAAAATTTAAAAAATTAATACAATCTCTGGTAAAAGGAAAAAAAAAAAAAAAAACTCCAGTAAAGGAAACATTAACACAATCTCTGGTCTCGTCACACAAGGTACTCACTTGTTTTGTAAGTTTTCATTATCCTGTTGAAGCTGATATAATTCTGAACGCATGGCCTTTTCTTCTGTGGAAGAAATGCTGACCTGAGACCTTAGTTCATGCTCACAGTTGCGACTTGCTTGAAGGTCTGCTTTTAATTTTTTTACATCTGTCTCTAACCTAAAACATAAATGCCAATGATATTTCAGAAATAAGCACATGCAGCTGACTCAACATACATCCTATTTTCTCAGTTTCTTTATTAAATTCTTGTTTAAAATAAGCAAAACCGCTATTGAACTATTTAAAATATTTAACATTTTTTACTTTAAAAAATATGAATTTCTGAAGAAAACTATGAACAAGACATTGGTGATGGATAACCACACACTGAGGAAACCTGTTGATGGCATTACAATGTAGTCCGTGTCCTGGAATCCCCAGGGTAAAAAGAAGCAGAGGTAGACAAAAAAACACAAGAGAAGAGATCTAGAGACAAAAATGAAAATAATGAGGAAGACACGGAAAGACCTGAAGCTGATGACACAGGACTGGAAGGTTTGTTGAAACTCTATGTGATGACACAGGACTGGAAGGGTTGTTGAAACTCTATGTGATGACACAGGACTGGAAGGTTTGTTGAAACTCTATGTGATGACACAGGACTGGAAGGTTTGTTGAAACTCTATGTGATGACACAGGACTGGAAGGTTTGTTGAAACTCTATGTGATGACACAGGACTGGAAGGGTTGTTGAAACTCTATGTGATGACACAGGACTGGAAGGGTTTGTTGAAACTCTATGTGATGACACAGGACTGGAAGGTTTGTTGAAACTCTATGTGATGACACAGGACTGGAAGGGGTTGTTGAAACTCTATGTGATGACACAGGACTGGAAGGTTTGTTGAAACTCTATGTGATGACACAGGACTGGAAGGTTTGTTGTTGAAACTCTATGTGATGACACAGGACTGGAAGGTTTGTTGAAACTCTATGTGATGACACAGGACTGGAAGGTTTGATTGAAGGTTTGTTGAAACTCTATGTGATGACACAGGACTGGAAGGTTTGTTGAAACTCTATGTGATGACACAGGACTGGAAGGTTTGTTGAAACTCTATGTGATGACACAGGACTGGAAGGTTTGTTGAAACTCTATGTGATGACACAGGACTGGAAGGTTTGTTGAAACTCTATGTGATGAAACTCTATGTGATGACACAGGACTGGAAGGTTTGTTGAAACTCTATGTGATGACACAGGACTGGAAGGTTTGTTGAAACTCTATGTGATGACACAGGACTGGAAGGTTTGTTGAAACTCTATGCTTCTTATAAAGGGCGATGATGATGGTGGTGATAACGTTGATGAAGAAAATAATATACAGTTGACATTCAAAAATCCGGCCATCGATAATCCGGTTCCTTCAGATTTCCGGCATGGATTTCGGAGCGCAATTTTAAATTTACCACATTGGCGCGCCACTGTTTTCTGTAGAACTATTTTATTCAGTTGAACTAAAATTCTGTAGAACTGTTTTATTTAGTTGATGAACATTAAAATTGCATTTGCTTTTCGTTTAGTTTTTAATTTTCTTTCTTTAAAGGACTGTACAGGTAGTCATTATCTGTTAAATATATACAGCATATATAACCATAACAAAATCCGGCATTTTCAAAAATCCGGCACTCCTCAGGTCCGGAGGTTGCCGGATTTTTGAATGTCAACTGTACTCATAAAAATTATTCCAGCTCATTTTCTCTGGCCCAAATCTTTACTGAATCTTAGCTACCATTTAAGATCTCTGCTCACATTAAGTACTATAATAAGGTCTGCATGACAAATATGGTAAACCAAAAACCAGGGATCCAAACCTCCAGGACAACCCAGAGTTCGCTGGGAGGACAACATTAGACAATCTCTATAGGATTGAGAACTAGATTCAAAACCAGGCTGGGAGAAAGACAGACGATAGGATAGTATGGCGCTCTCTCTGGCAAACCCCCATATCCCAGTGTAGAAGAGAAAGTAAGTACCAGGACTGCTCCTTTTTTTAAGTTTCTTTAAGTTATCACATACTGCAAGCAAGGTCAAGTGTGATGAAACTGGTTCTCTTTCTTTTTTCTGCCTCCTCCAATTCTCTTCTAATTACTGTCAAATAAATAGTCAGCATTTTCGATTTTCCCCTCACGCTTCTTAAACTGCATAAATTATGATAAAACTTGACATGTGTATGTCTTATAAACAGTGGAACAAGAGATGAGAAGAAGACACTGGAGATGAATAAGACACACTGAGGAAACCAGCTGACAGCATTGCCAGGCAGTCCATGTTCTGTACTCCCCAGGGTATGAGAGGTGGAGGAGGACCAGGGATCACACAGAGAAGAGAACTGGAGACTGACATGAAGGGATGAAGAAGATATGAAAGGCCTTGAGCTGATGGCATGGGACAAGAAAACTTGGCTTCATTTTGTTGAAGGCCTATACTCCTCAGGGAGTAGAAAGCTGATAAATGAATGATGACTATCATATAAAGTTTTAAACTTTCAGGGCAGGTTTTTTGGAGGAACAATTCATGATAAAGCACAATTTTTCCCTACAACAGATATCACAAAATGCATTAGCCAGGCAAAAATCCCTTTAAAGTTATATTTTTTAAACTGCACCATCCAACAGACATGAAAACATATTAATTATGTTCTATGAAATGTCTTAGACATAAAAAAAATAAGAGTGTAGAACTTCATTATGTTGATCAAACAAAGCAAAGTGTTTGATCATATTTATTTCTGCTGTTTTCATCACACTTTAACTTACCAGAATTAAGGAGAAAATACACTCAATAAATTTGTATATCAGGTTTCTCTTTTAAAAAGTACCTTTTGGAGAGTATAGATTTCCAAAACTGTAGTACCGAAGATCACTAGAAATCCCAGGCATGCGATTTTAAAGTAGAATGTTCAGTGAAGTCTCAAACACTTCACTCCCCTAAGGCAGAATCTGTGGCTGAACTCCATTACCTTATTCACTTGAGACACAACCCTTTAAACTACTGATAAGTGTCCTTTAATTTGTACTGTGCAGGTTAGATTTTCATTTAGTACTCGCTGTAAACAGTGTTTTTATTCTGATAAGTATTGTACTTTTCCATTATCATCATGATCATCGTTATTTTCCTCTGTGATCCTCACACAGCATGCAGCCACCACTACAACTGGAAGCTGCACGAAGCAGTGGTTACCATGTGATTCAGTTTTTTACATGATGAGGTTACCAACCCCACGCTCAACTTATATCAGACGTCTTGAATGGTTGATCAACCTGAGGTTACAGTAATCCTATTATTTTGTGGTCTCTTCAGTGACCACTGTGGCATTGTGGTCTCATCAGGGACCACTGTGGCATTGTGGTTTCTTACTCCAGATAAATTACCACAGAAAATAGTGTCTCTTCCCCTCCCTGCAGGTACTTTGGTTCTTCAACACTCTGCCCTGCATATAAAGCACTCACTTATTTTCCTACTCTACAATGTTCTCAGTTATCTGTGCAATGATGTCACAGCCCCCCTCTCCTTCAAGAACTAAATGAGTCTGCTGTTATTGCTACTGTTCTTAAAATTATTTTGACTATAATCAGTTTATCATCAATTCTGGAAGATGTTGCATGTTATATGTATTTATCTTTTAAATCAACTTCTATCAACATTTCATCCTGGAATTAAAACTGTTTCAGTGGCTTTTGGAGAGGGGAAAGGGGGGGGGGGGGTGTCCCAGTAGCTATAAGATTCTCCACATTCATTTCTACCTTGTAGGTTTTTAAATAATCTGAAATAATGGACACTTTACTATAGAAGAATCCACATGTGAAGAAAGTCAGAAATATTTCTTCTGCTTCTTCGTACACTCTCAGATCGTCCACTTAATTGTTTTCAAAGACAGCAGTAGTCAGTTTGAGGCTATTTGAATCTCCGTAGAGCTTTTCCATGAATGGTACTGGTGTCGGCCATATGTGCTTTCTCTGTTCCACATATGTTGAGCAACTTTGAAGCAGACGTTCAGCAGTCATTTTATCAGTGCCACAGTTACACTGATCGGTAGTTCCTATCTTTAGCTTGTTGAATAGATGGTATCTCAATCTGTTGTGGATAGTGCGGAGTCTGAATATTACTTGTTCTTTTCTGTTGAGCTGGTAGTATGCATCATTTTGTGTGTGTGACCTGGATGCTCTACATCCCATTTGTTTCTGTATCTGATTCTGATAAAACTCTTTGCCTCCTCGAAAGTTACACTTGCATCAGGCTGAGGGTAGATTTCCCCCTTCCAATCTGTCAGCCTTTTTATTGCCGGTGATGTTACAATGAGATGGGATCCATTAGAGCACAACACTTTTGAATCGTTGACATAGTTTGTGGAGTAAATACAATACAATAAAACACTTTCATTAGGCTGTAAGAAATATGAACAATCTAAAAATTATCTCATAGCATTTAAAGTTGTCTCTACATCAGCTCTGTTGTTGATCTCGTCACACGCCAATAAAATCAAGACAGTCCCATAGCAGATACTGACGTAGAGAGTGAAGTGTTAGAGACTTAACTTATGCTGGATCTCAGCTTTATTTGGTGAAGTGATCAGTTCCCTTCCACGCTGCCTTTGTCTTTGTTAACTCGGAACAAAGTCTGCAATTTGTGCACATTTTTACAACTAAGTAGACTGGCGAGTCATGCAACCTAGTTTCAAACCTAGCCCCTTTGTCCTGAGATGACAGCACTCTAGCCAATTTGCCACTCAGACGTTCCCCATGCCATCATCACCATCATTTTCTTTTCACTCATTATGTAGCATGGGACCATCACTATAGCTGATTCCCTGGTAGGAAGCCTGCATCAAGCATTCACATGCTCTTGAAGGATGATTTCTCTAGCAACGTATTTTGTTTGTGATAAAGTTGCCAGCCTCATACACAAACTCATATTAGCTGCCTCGTATGACATGCCTGAGGCAGCTGTAGTACTATTCTTTCTCTGATACATCAAAGACCCCCTGAAACTACACAGGGATCCCCCTACCCAAATGTCTTGTTATCCATTATCTTTTCCCGCTGTGTAACCTCTAATTCTCTTTTCCTCCCTCATTCCCCTTGCCACTGTGTTTTCAAGTGCTCCACCTCTCACCACTTATCCAATGAAGGTTGATTGTCTTCTTTATTTGTCTGTGTTTGTATTCATTTGTTCATTACCTCCCTTCAATCATTAGTTATCTTAGATGTTCATGGGATTCTTTACTACATTCTCTAAGACAGTGGTCGTCAACATAGGAGCTGTGGTGATCTACTTTAGAACCTCTCTAAAGATATTTCTTAACAAAATCATAACTGTTTTTTTTTCCAGAATATTTAGAATTTGGAATAAGCGCACGCCTTATTGTAACTTTTATTTCTGCTGACAATCTGCTTCATGTAATTCTATCGATCTAGCGGTGAAAATTTCAAACCAAATTATATTTGACCGAATGTTAATTTTACTTATGACAAAAGAACACTTCCTATCTTATACAGTTCACAAATAAGTGAATTTCAGTCAGCTAGCTTACAGGTTTTCACTGGAAATGTTATAAAAGTAGCTTTAAACCTGGGTACATCACTTTTGTAAGTGCCAGAAGGAAAATTCTAATCATCAATTTACCTTTGTTTAAAAAAACCTCTTTTTCCCTCCTCCATCACCTAAAGATCTACCAAATGATCCACTGGGATCTACCGGTAGAATAAGATTGACCAGATGCCGACCCCTACTCCAAGAGAATCCAGATTTATGTTACAATTTTTTTTCGACCAGATGCCGACCCCTACTCCAAGAGAATCCAGATTTATGTTACAATTTTTTTCCGACCAGATGCCGACCCCTACTCCAAGAGAATCCAGATTAATGTTAAAATCTTTTTCGTTAATTTGCTTGGTATCCAAGAGTCACTTTCATACAATAAAAATGTTTCAATGCAACATTTAAGAATCTTTTTTCTTTTGTTCAGTGACAATAATTTATTTCACAGGATATTCCTCATCTGCCTCATGTAGTTCTGGGGTGGTAGTGGTTGTGTTGTTGTCTCTGAAGAAACACAGAAAGAAAAGGACTGCTGTGATTACGTTGAGGTTGTGCATGGGGCTGACAATCTCATCAGGTACAACAAATTGACTAAGTAACCACCGATGCTAGAGCATGTGAATGATTGGTACAGGCTTCCTGCAAGGGGACCGTCTACAGTGGTGGGCTCCAAGCTCTGTAATGAGCATAAAGGAAAACAATGATATTCCTCATTTTATTGAAAGCTGTTTTGGCCTGGCACATTCTTCTCTTTTCTTCTTCTTCTTCCTCGTTCGTCCTGAAAAGGACGTTGGCTGCGTCGTGTCGCCGTTTACAGCAAAGTTGCGATATTTGCGCCTTTTGGCCTGACACATCCGACTTCCACGCGGCATTTTTTGGGACCGGGTTTGCCTTCCCTCTTCGATCCCTACTCTCTCAGCCAGACTGCAGTGATGCAGCCTGTTTCCAGGACCACCACTTGGAGGTGGAGTAGGGTCTTGGTCAGCTCTGGTTCGCTGACCCGGATGCAAGCAGTCAAGCTATGAGTCGTTGACTGCATTCATCTCTTTAGCTTCGCCATTCTTCTCTCAATCTTGATGACACATTTTTCAACTGTTATCAATGTGACAGTGTTTGAATGTGTGCACTTTGTTTTGTGAAAATGTTTCATTTATCGTAACTCTGCCTTTAGACTGGGACCTTTGCTTCATCATCATCATGTTCCTCTTCCCTCCATATACAGCATGCAGCCACCAGTGCAGCTGGTCCACTCACAGAGGCCAGCACCAACCAATCACATGCTCTTGCCGTGGGGGTTTCTGTAGCCATCTGTTTTATATGATGAGGTTGCCACCCAAGCAGAACCTCATGTTAGTTACTACTTAGTCGTTCCCCTTCTACCGTGAGGTGTAGAGGTTTGGAAGAGAGAGCGCCAGACTATCCTATCGGCTGTCTTCCTCCTGGCCTGGTTCCATTCTAGTCCTCTGTCCTTCAAAGATTGTCTAATGTTGTCCTCCCAGCGGACTCTGCGTGGTCCTGGGGGTCTGGATACCTGGCTCTTTGTTTCCCATGCTTGTCGTGGTAGCCGATCTTCTTCCATTCTGCAGACATGGCCAAACCATCTTAGTTGGGACTATTCTACTTGGGTCTGCAGGGGGTGGGATTTTAGGCCTTGACGTATCGTCTGGTTGCGTACCATGTCTCTTCTTGTTACTTCAACCACTTTTAGCTATCAGGGCAACATCATCAGCAAATGCCAGCTCTAAAATACAGACCTGTCTCATCTTCCAGTACCCCACTGAATACTTTTTTGTTCTCTCCTTACATGCCTTGATGACTTCGTCCATGAGGAGTATGAAAAGATAAGGTGACAGGATATCACCCTGTCTTACACCAGTGGTGGTCCTGAACTCTTCTGACTTATGGTTTGCTGTCCTCACATAATTTCTGCAAGACTTGTAGAAGCTCTGTATAGCATGAATCAGAGGTGCTAGAATGTTCTTCCTTGACAAACAGTCCCAAAGTTTGGTCCAGGGGACCCTGTCAAACGCCTTTTCCAGATCTATGAAACAAAGATGGATCTCACTCTTATATTCAAGGGCCTTTTCACTCAGCTGTCTGAGTGTGAAGATTAGGTCTTGAGTACTTCGGTTCGCTCGGAATCTGCACTGGACCTCATCCAATTGTGGCTCAGCTAGGCGTCGGAGTCTCTGCTCTAGGATTCTAGAGTAGATTTTACCAGGGACACCGAGAAGGGATATGCCTCTATGGTTTCCACATTGTCGATTGTCACCCTTTTTGAAAATTTGTGTTATGATGGCAATCTCCCAATCCTTTGGTATGATCTTGTTGCACCACGCTGCTTGTAGGACCCCTAAGAGTAATAGGTCGCCTGATGCTCCCATGTACTTAACCATTTCTGGTGTTATACCATCATGCCCTGCTGCTTTGCCTATCTTGATTTTCTCCAGTGCTGCCTTCAGTTCTTCCATCTTTATGTCATCTTCATCACCATTGGTTTCCTCATCTGTGCTAGTGGTTATCATTTCTGATGCTTCACCATGCTCACCATCCAGGAGTTCTGAGAAATATTCTTTCCATCTTTTCATTACTTCCTTCGGGGCAGTAAGCAATTTGCCTTGCTTGTCCTTTATAAATTTGAGAGGGCATTGTTTTTCCTTCCTCATGTTCTTTAGGGTCTTATAGAACAATTTCTGGTTTTCTTGCGCATCTTTTCTAGCTTTTCTCCAAATTCTTCCCAGGACTTCTGTTTTGCTGCTAGCACCTTGTTCTGTGCTTCTGTTCTGAGTGTCACATATTCTCTATATTTCTCCATTTGTCCTGTTGTGTTTTTATCTCCTAAGTATTGTTTCCATGCCATTTTCTTCTCTCCTCACGTTAGTTGCCTTATATAATATCCTTGTGGAACGAGTAGTCCTATTTTTTCTTTGTCTCATCTATGACCCACGGGAACCACACAGGGCTACCTTTGCTTGCAGTTAAGGGCATGCACGGTAGTGAGAACTGGATTTTACTTACAAAATATCGATTTTTTACTTTTGAGCTTATTTTATTAAATAATCATCGAGGAATCAACTGAGCAAGGTTTTATGACATAAAAAATGCATTTGATGTATCAAAAAGCGTATTTTCTGTACTACCCCCAAGCTATGATTTGCAAATTTGTGCCGAAAATGCAAGATTTGTCGCTCAATAATACCTTAGTTACGCTGTCCATTTCGTGAACTATGTGGTATCGATAAAAAGGGAATTTCGTTGTCTGCTGTAATATAGCAAATTCGAAACTTTTTTTCCCACAGCTCTGAGTGATGTGGGTTTTAAAATTTCCGTAATTTTATGCTAACTTCCTTATAAGGAGTGGTCACGTGGTGACCTCATTCCCGACCCATTCAAGACACATTCGTAAACACCTGTTTTGATTGGTCATAACAACATTTTGGCTGCGTGCGCAAATGTGGAAGATAACAACAGCTTCTCCCGCCCGTAAAGAAATTAATTCTTTGCTGCATGGAACGTGGCGTTCGATATTTTTCTCTTGTTTAAATTTCAGTGAATTGTGTTCTATCATTTCAAAATGGGAAGAATAGGTAAGAGATCAAAGCAAATTTCTGCTGCAAGATCGCGTCGACAGTATGTAATTTCAGCAATGGTAATGGTAAGACAGAATCAGCGGTGAATGATAAGCAAACTGATGTAGTCTCAACATGGAATTTCGGCATACCAGTATCCGATAGGCCTATAGTTCAAATTGCTGATCCAGTCGTGCCGTTCACCACTGGCCCAAGTCGATCTGATATAAAAATTAACTTGAGCACGAGCAAGAATGTTGCATCTCATAATACTGTCTGCGCCCAACCTAAACCTACGTACAGAACCATTGTGGACATTTCTTTCTTCAACAACCTTCTTAAAAATGTGTGTAAGCAAAGCACATTGCAAACAAGAACTGACAACACCAAGTCAAAGGGTTTCTCTCTCTTCCTGGAAGTTGTGTGTCACACATGTGAAAAAGCAATTTCTAGAACGTACACATCCGAGAGGGAACCAGAAGGCCGCGGCCCTCGGGGACATGCAATCAACAAATCTGCTGTTCTTGGTGCCCTCATGTCTGGAATGGGCCCATCTACATTCAATCTCTTCTGTGAGAACCTAGACCTCCCTGGCCTGCACCAGAAAACATTTCATAAATATGCAGATCAAATTTTTGATCATTTGGATACCATGCACTCTACAGCATCTCAACGTGCCGTCAGCATCGTACGAGCTGAGCATGCTAAGAGTCAGCATCGTACCATTAATAAAAAAGAATTCATTGACATCGCTGTCAGCTTTGATGCAACATGGCTAACTAGAGGTCATAAGTCACTGATAGGTGTTAGCAGTGTTATCGACATCTTGACTGGCATGGTCATCGACACGCATGTTATGTCTTCCTTCTGTCACACCTGCGAGAATACTGGACAGTGGCAACTGAAAAATCTGCCTGACAAATTTGAAAAATGGAAAGCAGAGCATCAGAAGGACTGTTGCTGTAATTACAAAGGGTCAGCCGGAATGATGAGGTGAAAGCATGTAAGTTCTCTTTCTTCGTTCAGTGGCAAATCACAAGCTACACTACACTGTTTTGCTATCAGATGGCAATTCCAAGGCCTACAACAGACTCTGCGACATCAAACCGTATGGACCAGAAGCTGACATAACCAAAGAAGAGTGCGTCAACCATGTTGCAAAGCGATTAGGCACTGCACTGAGGACACTCATTACTGACTGCAGGAAACAAAAAGTCACCCTTGGTGGAAATGACCGTGGTCGTCTAACCCAAAATGCCATACGAAAATTGTGTATTTACTACACCAGGGTCATCCGCAAGCATAGTACAGCCCCAGAGATGAAATAAGCCATCATGGCTTCTCTCTACCATGGGTATTTGACAAACGACAAAACCCCAACATAATTTGTGTCCGCCAGGCAAAGACTCCTGGTGTTTCTATCAGGCTTCCATCGCCAAAGGAGAAGCTGCCGGACCACATGAGACCAAGGTTCACACTCCGCTAGACTACAACCTGCTCCATAAGCACTTAGCCCCTATTTATGAGCATCTTACTGATCAGCATCTGCTCAAGTGGTGTGAGCTAGGTGCAACACAAAATGCAAATGAAAGCCTCCACAATGTTATATGGAGTCGTTGCAGCAAGCGGAAATTTGTGTCATTAAAAAAGGTCAAATTCAGTGTCCTTGTGGCCGTTGGAGAGTTCAACTTTGGTCCATCAGCCAGTGCAGAAATAAAAAAGCTGTATGGTCAAGCATCTGGAACAAACTCAAAACGCCTTGGACAGGTGCGATTAAGGAAACATCTGGCCAACAGCCAGAAACATGAGGCTGACAAACTTGTAAAAAGAAGAAAAATTAGGCAAGAGGCAAGACAAAGGCGAGAGGAGGAGCTGCAGCAAGCTGAAGGAGGTGTAGCATATAGTGCTGGACAATTTTAAACACATTCAGCCCCCCAGAATGGAGTATATTGGACAAGACAAGGCACTCGGTGAGTAAAATGCATTTTTCTTAAAACTAATGTTTTATTAACAAAAAATGTTATTACTAACAAACTATCTAACAGATCAGTCTGAAATTTGGCATGCATGTAGTACACATATATACCTTTAAATTGTCACATGCTTTTTTTGATATTTTGGTAATTTGCTTTGATATACAGGTTTAAAAAAAAAAAAATTTTCATACAAATATAGTGTATTTTTTTTTGAAAAATAGAATTTTAAACATATAAAAAAAAATCATTTGTGTAAAATTGTTTTAATTGTCAGTCACAACATGTGTGTGCAATTTGATAAAGTTTGGTCAATGGGAAACATGATTTTTGCTCTAGAAGATTGGTGAAAATCCAATATGGCGGATATTTTTTTTTGGTTACCATGGTAACCACATGTTTTTTAACAAAATAAACTGTAGAATTTGGTTCATGGACATACACTGTGTCTATTGAGCACATAAAAAGTTTGAAAATGTTATTAGAACAAAAGTTAGTTTTCACTGTAGTGCATGCCCTTAAGCATTATTACTAAATTCTTGCTGCTCAGACAGAGTCCACACAGCTATCAATGAAAGTCAGCTCATGCAGATACTGGGGTCTGTACTGGAGCACAAATAACAAGACAACTGCACTCTATCATATGTCATAAAAGGCATTTTCTTTTCTTTTTTTTAACGTACGCCCGCTATTACTCGAGGCGAGAATCTCCGGTTAGTATATCTAACCTGAGACTGATTTTTACGTGAGTATCCCTTTTTTCCCTGTACACTGACAGGTGTCCACTTGCCATTCAGGCAGATACTCGCCATCTTTGGAGGGTACCAATTAGAGCTGGGTCGGCTCAGGAGCCGCCAGTCCCTGGTCGACGACACTCTTTCAAATGTCTTCACTGGGACTCGAATTAATCCAGTCTAAGTCCCGGTCGGCGACACTCGTTCAACTGTCCTCGCCCGGGCTTGAACCTGGATCACCCGATCGCCAGCACAGTGTGGTAACCATTACACCAGCGTGGCTCCCCATAAAAGGCATTTAAGAAGGGCTGCAACATAGGCCATCACTAAAACAGCTATGCTATGAACCCCTGAAGGAAAGCAAACGAGACGCCGACCAGGAACAACTTGGCGGAGAACTGTGGGGGTTGAGATGCAAAGAATGAACCAGAGCTGGGGCACTGCACGAAGGATAGCCGCCGACCGAGCAAAGTGGAAGCAGTTTGTTGCTCCATACAAGACGCCACCAGGTGTCATAGTCACTGACTGCTTTGACAGTCTGCGGCTAAGGATAGAAGAAGAAATGAGCACTGTAGGCTGGCAAACTCATCCTGTACAACAAACTCTTTGGCTCAGTCTTCTGATCCAGAGCTCAGATACAGCAGTGACTCTTTAAGGAGTAATAATGGGACATGTAGAAAAAAAGAACAAACATTAATTAATGTTATTCAGAAGATATCTCCTCAGTGTGAAACAGAGCTAAGACACACAGAATCTTGTCATGGGCAGCTAGACATAGTAATGAAGGTGTTTGAAATGAAAAAAAAAAAAAAAGATAATATTTGCAACTCACCTTTGAATGACTTCATCTTTGTTATTCGTGAACGACACAGATGAAGGTGATGGCTGTATTTCTCTGTACAGGTTTTTCCCTTTTTTCGACGAGGATGAAGATGATGAATGTGTCAACGATGAGTTAGACAAGGAAGTATTAGTGCCACTATTGTCCTTAGAGCTGTTCAGCTGTTTGCTACTAGGCTTGTTGGACGGCAACGGGATAGGCGCTGCAATCTGAGTAAATGCTGATGCAACATTGTTGTTCCCCATCTTAAAGCCTTTACTTGCCTGCTGCTCATTCACAAAATTGTCTGTGCTCTCGTCAAACTGATTTACATTGGATGTCTTCCGAGGCAAGCTTTTCTCTATATACTCTATTTCATCGTCTTCGTTAATATCACCACCTTTCGATGATTTCATTTTCACAGTACTCGAAGGCGAATTGTCTTTTTCTTCTTCTAATTTTGATGACGAAACTTTTTTGCTTGTTGGACTTGTCACCCCGTTTGAGATTACATCCTCTTCTGACTTTGATGGTAATGCTGCAGAAAATAAGTGGGGGGAAAATATTTAGATGATTTGGCTGGAAGAAACAAGTGGCGACATTATAACTGTAAAGCCAGAGAAAAGAACTGGAAACTTAATCTGATAATAAAACTGAAGGAAAAAAGGAAGGAATAAAACTGATGGCAAAAGCGAAGAAATCAGTGGGAAATAAACTTCACGGGAAAGCTGGAAAATAAAGAAGAAAATGCGTCTTACTTTAAAGCTGGATAAAAGATGGGAAATAAATTGTGTTATATATACACAGTTTAAATTATGAGTTATCATACTTCTTTTTCTTCTTCTTCGTTCGTCCTGAAAAGGACGGTGGTTGCGTTGTGCCTGTTTGCGCCTAAGCTGTGATATCTGCACCTTTCGGTCGACACATCCGACTTCTGCACGGCATTTTTTAAGGACCGGGTTTGCCTTCCCATTTCGATCCATGCTCGCTCAGCCAGCCTGCACTGCTGCAGACTGTTTCCAGGACCACCACGTGGAGGTGGAGCACGGTCTTGACCAGCTCTGGTTCGCTGGTCCTGACGCAGGCAGTCAAGCTATGAGTCGCTGACTGCATTCCCTATTGCTGCATCTTGGGGTCCCAGTTATCATACCCGCCCTGGTGTAATGGCTACAACGTTGTACTGGCGACCAGGTTTTCAAGGTTCAAGCCCGGGCGTCAGCGTTTACGACTATGGTTTTGTTTTCAAAATAATGATGTAAATGAAAACAGAAAACTCATTTATATATATATTTTTTAACATTTTTTCCACATCCTAAAACAGGAGTTTTAAAATATTTTTTGGGTGGCTCAAGGCAAAATGTCTATCTGGGTGGCTAAGAGGTATGGCGCCTGCCTCTAATTCTAAAGGTACCAGGTTTGGCTCCCAATACAGGGAATATATTTGATGGAAAGTTTTTCAGGACCAGTGGGTCGTAATGTCATACTACCCCCTGATCTCCTGGGTAGTGAGATCTGATGCCTAGCCTTCTCAGATGAGGGTGAAAAAAATAGGAATTCCTGTGTGCAAGTTGCGCACGTTAAAAATCCCTCGGCAGTTGGAAATCGTAAAGAGTAGGCGACACGGCCACTGCCCTGGCAAAATTTACAAAAATCAGAAAAACCTGCATGCACTGTCCTGAGATCCTCCTTGTGTGATCTGAGGTAGGAGATCAGAGCACTGATAAGAGTTGTCCATGTGCACCGAAGATGGTCCTTAAAAACCAAACCAAAATGGCTATCTCTTGATGCTATCATTCAGGGAAAGATTACTTCATAGCTCTGAACAACTGAATTTCATTATTGTAGCCACGGCCTTAGATTATATCTAATTTATTCTGCCTAAATACAGCAGTGCAGCTATAGTCTATCGTCTGTGGGATAACATCTTCCTTTTTGTCTATACAATATTTAACTCTTTGCTCACAGGGAACATTTTATATATATATATATATATATATATATATATATATATATATATATATATATATATATATATATATATATATATATATATGGGAGCCGCCCTGGTGTAATGGCTACAACGTTGTACTGGCGTCCAGGTTTTCAAGGTTCAAGCCCGGGCGTCAGCGTTTGAAGGAATGTTTACGACCGGGAATTTGACTGAATAACCTGAACGGCTCCTGCACATAAACCCCCTGTGGATGGGAAGGAGCAAAGCTCCTGACCGGGTTGGAAGGAAAGTCCACTGACCCCCCAGCCTCGCAACGACATGTCATTGGGCCAAAAGGGCTGGAAAGCTCGAGTACCGCTGGTTAGAGAGAAAAAAATATATATATATATGGAGAGAGAGAGAGAGAGAGAGAGAGAGAGAGAGAGAGAGAGAGAGAGAGAGAGAGAGAGAGAGAGAGAGAGAGAGAGAGAGAGAGAGAGAGAGAGAGAGAGAGAGAGAGAGAGAGAGAGAGAGAGAGAGAGAGATTGTGTGTGTGTTCCTTGATATTTATTGTTTAAATGGTTCTTCAGAGCCTCATTTGACTCTGCTCTAGAATAACAGTCTCCAGTCAATGAAAGCCATTCAAGTTACCCGACCTTTCTCTTGTTTTAACCTTTGACCATACAATGGAGCATCAGGCAGTACTGAAGGAGTAGCATCAGCTTTATTTAAACCCAAACAGATGCAACAATTTTAAATTATCAGCCTATTTTTATTTCTGATGATAATAATACAGAGAGAATAATTATGTTTTTATAATAATAATAATCTGAATATGAGAGCCAATTCAAACATATGGAAGTGAGCCATGGACAATTAGTAAACACGTAGGAAAAGCACTGGAGGCCACAGAGATGTGGTCTTACAGAAGAATGTTAAAAATGCTATGGGCAGCTAAAAAAAAAGAGTAAAGAGGATGTCCTGAAAGAGGCCAGAGCGCAAAGGAAGCTCATTCCTCATGTTAGAAAGAAGCAATCCACTTACAAGAAGATGAATACTGGAATATGATGTGGTAAGGGGATATGTTACAAGAAGATGAATCCTGGAATATGACATGGTAAGGGGATATGTTACAAGAAGATGAATCCTGGAATATGATGAGGTAAGGGGATATGTTACAAGAAGATGAATCCTGGAATATGATGTGGTAAGGGGATATGTTACAAGAAGATGAGTCCTGGAATATGACGTGGTAAAGGGATATGTTACAAGAAGATGAATCCTGGAATATGATGAGGTAAGGGGATATGTTACAAGAAGATGAATCCTGGAATATGACATGGTAAAGGGATATGTTACAAGAAGATGAATCCTGGAATATGACATGGTAAGGGGATGTGTTACAAGAAGATGAATCCTGGAATATGATGAGGTAAGGGGATATGTTACAAGAAGATGAATCCTGGAATATGATGAGGTAAGGGGATATGTTACAAGAAGATGAATCCTGGAATATGACATGGTAAGGGGATATGTTACAAGAAGATGAATCCTGGAATATGACATGGTAAGGGGATATGTTACAAGAAGATGAATCCTGGAATATGATGAGGTAAGGGGATATGTTACAAGAAGATGAGTCCTGGAATATGATGAGGTAAGGGGATATGTTACAAGAAGATGAATCCTGGAATATGACATGGTAAGGGGATATGTTACAAGAAGATGAATCCTGGAATATGATGAGGTAAGGGGATATGTTACAAGAAGATGAATCCTGGAATATAACATGGTAAGGGGATATGTTACAAGAAGATGAATCCTGGAATATGATGAGGTAAGGGGATATGTTACAAGAAGATGAATCCTGGAATATGATGTGGTAAGGGGATATGTTACAAGAAGATGAATCCTGGAATATGACATGGTAAAGGGATATGTTACAAGAAGATGAATCCTGGAATATGACATGGTAAGGGGATATGTTACAAGAAGATGAATCCCGGAATATGACATGGTAAGGGGATATGTTACAAGAAGATGAATCCTGGAATATGATGAGGTAAGGGGATATGTTACAAGAAGATGAATCCTGGAATATGACATGGTAAGGGGATATGTTACAAGAAGATGAATCCTGGAATATGACATGGTAAGGGGATATGTTACAAGAAGATGAATCCTGGAATATGATGAGGTAAGGGGATATGTTACAAGAAGATGAATCCTGGAATATGATGAGGTAAGGGGATATGTTACAAGAAGATGAATCCTGGAATATGATGAGGTAAGGGGATATGTTACAAGAAGATGAATCCTGGAATATGACATGGTAAGGGGATATGTTACAAGAAGATGAATCCTGGAATATGACATGGTAAGGGGATATGTTACAAGAAGATGAATCCTGGAATATGATGAGGTAAGGGGATATGTTACAAGAAGATGAATCCTGGAATATGATGAGGTAAGGGGATATGTTACAAGAAGATGAATCCTGGAATATGACATGGTAAGGGGATATGTTACAAGAAGATGAATCCTGGAATATGATGAGGTAAGGGGATATGTTACAAGAAGATGAATCCTGGAATATGATGTGGTAAGGGGATATGTTACAAGAAGATGAATCCTGGAATATGACATGGTAAAGGGATATGTTACAAGAAGATGAATCCTGGAATATGACATGGTAAGGGGATATGTTACAAGAAGATGAATCCTGGAATATGACATGGTAAGGGGATATGTTACAAGAAGATGAATCCTGGAATATGATGAGGTAAGGGGATATGTTACAAGAAGATGAATCCTGGAATATGACATGGTAAGGGGATATGTTACAAGAAGATGAATCCTGGAATATGACATGGTAAGGGGATATGTTACAAGAAGATGAATCCTGGAATATGATGAGGTAAGGGGATATGTTACAAGAAGATGAATCCTGGAATATGATGAGGTAAGGGGATATGTTACAAGAAGATGAATCCTGGAATATGACATGGTAAGGGGATATGTTACAAGAAGATGAATCCTGGAATATGATGAGGTAAGGGGATATGTTACAAGAAGATGAATCCTGGAATATGACATGGTAAGGGGATATGTTACAAGAAGATGAATCCTGGAATATGATGAGGTAAGGGGATATGTTACAAGAAGATGAATCCTGGAATATGATGTGGTAAGGGGATATGTTACAAGAAGATGAGTCCTGGAATATGACGTGGTAAAGGGATATGTTACAAGAAGATGAATCCTGGAATATGATGTGGTAAGGGGATATGTTACAAGAAGATGAGTCCTGGAATATGACGTGGTAAAGGGATATGTTACAAGAAGATGAATCCTGGAATATGATGAGGTAAGGGGATTTGTTACAAGAAGATGAATCCTGGAATATGATGAGGTAAGGGGATATGTTACAAGAAGATGAATCCTGGAATATGATGAGGTAAGGGGATATGTTACAAGATGAATCCTGGAATATGATGAGGTAAGGGGATATGTTACAAGAAGATGAATCCTGGAATATGATGAGGTAACGGGATATGTTACAAGAAGATGAATCCTGGAATATGATGTGGTAAGGGGATATGTTACAAGAAGATGAATCCTGGAATATGACATGGTAAGGGGATATGTTACAAGAAGATGAATCCTGGAATATAATGAGGTAAGGGGATATGTTACAAGAAGATGAATCCTGGAATATGATGAGGTAAGGGGATATGTTATAAGAAGATGAATCCTGGAATATGACGTGGTAAGGGGAAAGATTGAAGGAAAAAGAGAAAGAGGCAGACAAAGAGAGCAAATACTGGACAGTTTGACATCACGGCATGGAAAGAAGCCAACAACAGTAATGTAGATAGGAAGTTGTGGACAGACATGATTGCCTACACCACCAGGGATGGTACTTGAATAAGAATAATCTGAAAAGGTTCTTGTGCGTTTATTCACCGGTTAAATCAAATTCTGGAAATTTATTACCAAAACTGAGAACCGTACTTTTTCTTGACTGAAAAATGTTGATTTCACATTGTGATTTGGGAGGCAAGTTTAAAAAAAAAAGCGTTTCTCTTGCATTCATAGTTGACACGCTTACGACAGACCCGCCCTCACCCCCCCCCCCCCCCCCCCCCCCCCCCCCCCCTGTATTTTAAAAAAAAAGTTTATAAACCAATAGAACGGAATTGAATCAGTTCTACAAGTTAACGGTACAAAGGAAACAAGGGAAATCGCTGCCGTTGCCTTCTCTAACTCAAGATCAGAGTCAGGCACCCTTTTACAGCTGGTTTGACTGATGCGTGACACATGTTCCCTTCCTCGCTGCCGTTGCCTTCTCTAACTCAGGATCAGAGTCAGGTACCCATTTACAGCTGGTTATGGAGTGTTAGAGACTTCACCATACTAGGTCCAGCATCGAGAGGTGGGGAGACCAGTTTCCTTCCTCGCTGTCTTTTCCTTCCCTAACTCAAAGTTAAGTACCCATTTATAGCTAGGTAGACCCCATCTCTCGATGCTGGACCTAGTATGGTGAAGTCTCTAACACTCCATAACAGCTGTAAATGGGTACCTTACTCTGATCCTAAGTTAGAGAAGGCAATGGCAGCGAGAAAGGGAACATGTGTCACGCATCAGTCAAACCAGCTGTAAAAGGGTACCTGCCTCTGATCTTGAGTTAGAGAAGGCAACGGCAGCGAGGAAGGGAACAGGCCACCCCACCTCATAAAGCTGGGACCCAGTACCTCGAAGTCTGTAACACTTCACTCCCCTACGGCAGAATGTGCTACGTGACTACAACCTTACGAACGTCAGGCGTGTTTAAAAAAAAATTCTAAGCAACGGGGGAGGGGGGAGAGGACAATGACACTTTTTCAGTCAAGAAAGAGTACGGTGATCGGTTTGGGTAATAAATATCCACAATTTGATTTAACCGGTGAATTAACGCACAAGTACCTCTGAAAATACTAACACTAGTGGTAAGCTGAGAATTTCAGCAGAATCACTAGGTTGGCTCAGGAAATCTAGACTGCCAGGCTATAGCGCTGCTGGGAACCTAAGCCTACTGGTCAAAGTGTTATCTTTGTTAATCTTATCTCTTTCCCTAGAAATCACGGTCTCAATTTTATCTTTTCTTTTTACACTGCTATTTACAATTAGTAGTAAAAAGAAGAGATTTAAAAAATGTCCAAGCTATATTTTTCTAAATCTCTTGTTTTTCTTGTCCCTTCAACCAACAGCTGTTCTCAGACAGCCTTATTGATGCTCTATACATACAAATTCAAAATGTACTATTCATTCTTTATGGCACTTATGTATGAAAAAATATGTAGCAAACATATTCATAAACATACAAACAAGGCCTGCTTAACTGCACTCTGAAGATCCCAGCATAGCCACTGCAGTACGAGCAAACATAAAAACAGCTTCAGGCATTTGTTAACATCACTTTAAAATTTTTTAAAATAAGATTAAAAGCAATTATATGACTACAGTTCTCCTTGCCTCAGTTATGTCAACTATTTTCTCAAAAATTCTTTTTTTCCTTCCTTTTCCAACTCAGACCTTGATTGAGCTACAATGAATATAAAAAAAAATAAACATTCCTTTTCATATTTTTAACTTGTTTTTATTGTTTTGGGGTTATTTTGTTTTGTGTACTTAAGTTGTTTTTTTTAAAATGGGAGA
The DNA here is from genome assembly GCA_024509875.1 of Oreohelix idahoensis. Taxonomy (NCBI): domain Eukaryota; kingdom Metazoa; phylum Mollusca; class Gastropoda; order Stylommatophora; family Oreohelicidae; genus Oreohelix; species Oreohelix idahoensis. The sequence goes on from JAMPIV010000234.1 coordinate 337,274, forward strand.
TTTACCTCATTTTGCCAATGCTTGACACAATGTACGTTGGTTATATTAAGGCGTAAGTCCAAATATAAAAAACCTTGAGGTCTGATTATGAGCTACTTAAGTTGTTTTTGTGCATCCAGTTTCAGACAAGGACACTTTTGGTTTTAAATGTATTTTATCACCATTAACCTTCAGCTCCCCCAGAAGCATAGACCTTCAACAAACTTTACATCGGATCCTCCTGTCCTGTGCCATCCTCTCAAGGCCTTCCATGTCTTCCTCACCCCTTTCATTTCTATCTCCAGTTGTCTACTCTACTGTACTTCTGCCCCTTTTAAAAAACACAAACTGTCACAAATTTTTGCACTGCTCATAGAGTTCTGTAAACTTCAAATTAAGGAACACAAATGAATAAACACATGCTTAAAAGGATATTTCAAACAACACAATGGCTACCTTTGGGTTTATTATCAGCATATTGTATCTCAGCAGGCAGTGCCTGTTGTAATATCTGAAGATAAAAATCATTCTCTTTTTGTATAACTTTTTGTCGACGCTGAAAAGAGAACAATGAAAGAAAACAGTACCTTAAATAAACAATATTTAATAAAGAAAACAGGGAACTAAAATAGTACTTAAAAACAAAAGCTTTTTAACGTACAAATGGACTAGAACAAGCTGTAAATTTGTGTATTTTTTCAGATGTATGTCTGTTATAAAAATTAAATGTTCGGAGATGGTTATTTTCCAACATAAGCACAGATAAGCGTATATGATGGTGTTAATCATATATCTCACAGGGGGCGTGGTCGTGGTGGTGGGGGGGAACTGCTCATTCCTCCACACACATTTCTTCAATGCTGCTGAGTTTTTCTAGTGAAATAAAGTTCAATTAAGACAACAGTTGAAAATGTAAATGTGTTTACTATATTGTTACGCTGGCATGAGATGAAACATTTTATTTTTTGGGTTCTTCCTTTAATCATTTTTCTGCTCCCTGTGGATCAGAGGCCTTCAACTAGATCTCTCCAAACATTCTTGCCCTGGGGGCCTTTAGCTTCAGCTTCATCCACATTTTCCCGAGTCCTCCTTATTTCTAATTCTCTACTTCGTGTGTCTGAGGGTCATCCCCTATTTCTTCTGCTCTGGGGTTTCCAGAAGAAAGAATGCCTTAAGAAGTTCACTGATTAACTTCCTCAGTCTGTGTTGTTTCACCTTCAACATCTTGTATGTGCCAGTTCACCTGGAAATTGCCAACTTCCCCCCTCCAGGTCAACATTAACAAATAAGTCATCACATCATTAATTTAGTCCTTCTATTTTATGCTAGCACATGCTTTTACAAGCTTGTAACTTCCTGCCTCTTTGTTGTTCTCCAGGTTTCTGTGACACACAGTATAATTGACATGACCTCCACTCCCAAATGTTGTCCCAGTGCATCAGAATGTCTTCTTGACCTCTGAATCTTTAACTTAATGGTTCTAGTCTTGGCCTCCTTTCCTCTGTATGCTGCAATGAGTTAACATCTATGAATTAACATTCTATATGGTTATTTCTTTCAGCAAAATCTGGCTATTGCTTGCAGCATAATTCATTCTCATGATCTTTCATTTTTTTTATTCTGTGGACTTTCAGTCAGTTTATCCTGACTCTAAACTGGGTTAAGGGATGTAAGGGCCAGATCATTTCCAAAATCCACAACAAAGAACAGTTTAATTTTTTATTAGAATGCGTGGAATTTATTTCCAGAACCTGATGCTGTTTTCATATTCCAGCATGAATCCATGGAATCGATACTGAAGAATAAAGAATCACTGTGCATTATCACCTTGCGAGGAACAACACAAAAGACTATTAAGTATATTTTGGCAACTGTCAAAATATTGCATCATGTGAACGTCTAGCGACAAAATTTGTTTTAAAATTAGATGTTCTGATAATCATCATTTGCCTTATGGTGCATGATGCCACAACTGCTGCTGACCTCTGTACATGAAGTCTGCACCAGGGCAGACATGTGCACCCGCAGCAGTGGTTCCTGTAACAACATGTTTTACATGATGAGGTTGCCAACACCACACACAACCTCATATTAGCCACCTCTATCAACATGCCTGTTCTGGTATTAAATAAAATGATCTGCTCTTGTGCCTATTTAAAACTGCTACACAAATCTGCACTTTCCACTTTTACTGTGCTACTGGAGAACAAACTATTGTCAAAGAATACTTACTAATCTCATTCTGTATGACACGTAACTTTTAAAACCAAAACCCAATGTTACAACTGGGTACCCAATACTGAAACAAGAAAGGATAAAAAAAAAAAAATCATTATATCAATCAACTGTACAGACCGAAATCGTTATCATCACCATTGTCCTTCAGCTCCCCAAGGATCATAGGTCTTCAACAATTTCATCCCTTAGATTTTTGTCTCCGCGGTTTTTTTTTTTTTTTGGTCTTATGGTTGACAAACAAAAGATAAATGTTGATAACTAAAAGAACTGGGTAATTTCTTTATAATGTATACATTATTACAATAAACAGCAAAGATGTGGTTCATAATTACAGGACAGCAAAAATATAAAAAAATAAATAAAAATAATATTAACTTTCACAGTTCTGGATCGAGAGGTAGCATGAATATAAATAAATAATCATGTTCTCTTGCCTAAATAGCCAGATGATAAAGTCCTGGTCATCTTCATGGAGCAAATATCTCAAAGACTGCAGTATCAAAGTATAAAGTGCGGTTCTGATACAAGTCCATAGACTTGAATGGTGTGCTCTGGTTTTAAGGACTTTCTTCATTGCACACGGACAACTCCATCTGTGTTCCGGATCAGACAAGGAGGATCTCAGCTCAGTGCACAAAGTCCATAGCTTACTTACTTACTTAGTCGTTCCTCTTCTACCGTGGGGTGTAGAGGTTTGGAGGAGAGAGCGTCATACTATCCTATCGACTGTCTTCCTCCTGGCCTGGTTCCATTCTAGTCCTCGGTTCCCCCCAGCGGACTCTTCGGTCGTCCTGGAGGTCTGGATCCCTGGCTCTTAGTTTCCCATGCTAGTCGTGGTAGCTGATCTTCTCCCATTTTGCAGACATGGCCAAACCATCTTAGTTGGGACTGTTCTACTTGGGTCTTCAGGGGTTGGGTTTTTAGGCCTTGACGTTTCGTTTGGTTGCGGACCATGTCTCTTCTTGTTACTTCAATCACCTTCCTCAGATACCTCATTTCTGAGGTTGGATCTGGCTTTTGTGGGTTGTAGTCATTGCCCATGATTCGCATCCATACAAAGTTCATAGCACCAGCAAGAATTCCAATGTGTGTATATAAGAATGACACATTCTATAAATATTTTTGTGGTGGGTAGGTTTCTAATTTTTAAATTTTGCCACGGCAGCGGCTTTATGGCCTACTCTTTACGATTTCCAACTGCCGAGGGATTTTTAACGTGCGCAACTTGCATACGGGAGACTTGAATACATGTGCACAATAATGTCAAATGGAAGATATTATAAAAATTACAAATATCTACAGCTCAGCTCAGACAAAAGAAAAAAACAATCCACACTATGCAGTAAACCTTTCTTACTGGTCTCAGGGTTAATTAAGCCAATTATGTCAAATGGGATGGCCATATGAGAGGATGCATATGGCGTGTATACAGCCAGTGTGCAACAGGAACAATTAGCATTCACACTGAGCACCTGTTGGTTTGCCCGGAGTGCAGTGATGTCCCTTCTAATCAACAATAAAAATTACATCACATGGAAAGAACTCACGAACAATCAACAAACAAACAAAATAGTAATTGAAAATCCTAGAGATGTGATTTTACACCCAAACAACAGGAATTCTATGGACATCTAAAACACACATGGAGATGTCCAGCAAGTGGCAGAGGCACTATATGTATTAAAAAAGAGGCACGCCACTCTCATTAGACATGTTATAAGAAACTCAAGAACAGAGACAGGTACCCATTTAAGCTTGGGTAGACTTGAGCTATTCAAACCCAGTACAAATTTTAAAAAAACATTTGTGCAGTGTATTAACATACAGCATACTAAATATAACTTGTATTCCTCTGTTACATTTACAATCTTTTCTTAACCAAGTACATGTATTCATCATCATCATTTTCGTTCCTTATAAAGCATGCAGCCCCCATTGTAGCTGCTGGTCCACAAACAGGAAGCCTGGACCAAGCATTCACATGCTCTGTGCACCAGCAGTTTCTGTAGCAATGCTCTGTGCAACAGCAGTTTCTGTAGCAATCAGTTTTACACGATGAAGTTGCCTACCTCACGCATAACCTCACATCAGTCGCCTTGCATGACACACCTGAAGAAGCAGTAGTCCTCATGGAGTAAGTACATGTGTTACTCAATGGTAATTAAAATGTATGGATTAATATGGTTCATCTGCACTTACCAGTGACAAGCGAAGGGTCTACAAAGGTCTAAATTGAATGGCAAACTTTTCAACTCTCGGAGTCGTATGGATGCTTGGGGTGCCGTAGTCCTATTCTTTCTTGACTCTGAAGAGATCCCCGGGAACAACACGGGGCAATCTGAACAATTCTCTTGATCATCTCCTATGACATTATTTTAATAAACACCAAAAATAAATATACCAAAAATTGCCTCCTTCCCATTTGCAAACAGGCCAACAGTATAACTGGTCCCACCCTATGATTAGCTTGCAGAGGGTGACTTCACATGACAGACAACCCTAAAAAGATCCCCAATCATTTACATAATGGCTGCAACTTAAGCAGCAAGCAGCTTTAGACAGACGTGAAACTGCCACTCTACCATTAATTTATACAGTTACTAAATGACCATCTACACAATGACTATTATTACAAAGTGTAGTAAAGGCTTACAGAAGTGCATTATGGAACAACCCAACATCTTGAGAATTACCAAAAGGAAGCTGCAGCATCAAAAGCTCAAGTGAATACCAGGAAACTGTTCTAAATTGTAAATTGAATGGAAAAATAATGTGAACGCTTAAAAAACAGTGGGACTCACAGTGAAGGAAGCAGAAATTAGATCTAAGGAGACAAAGATCTGGGAGACACAATAACGACCTAAGCATCAAAGGATGTGCATACTTCCAGCAGTGATAAAGAATGACTGACGAGCTAGTGAGTATCTTGTTCTTTAAATACTTCTGAAAGATTTTTAAAAGTGTACACACAGCCTTCTTTAAACACCTGGGACACAGAATAATAAAGCATGGAGATACAGAAATAACAAACTTTACTTTCAAGACGACGCTTGGCATTTATTAAAACATTATCTGAATGCGCATATTAAAAAATTATACAAAAACAGCTCTTAACCTAAATGAAATCCAACTTCATTGTCAAAGTGCCACTTTTATATGGTGCCAAGACATCACAAACAAATACAACAGTGTAACGTAACATACATAATGGAGGAGGAACAGTAAAGAATCCTAACATGCAATTAATATAATCAATATCTCCTCACTGCTATCACAATAATGACAGCTGGATGTAACACAGTTTTTATATAACTGTTCTCATAAATCAATTCAGCTTTTGTTAGTGCTAATTACTGCTGAGAATATGACACAATACTGGGCCATAGAACTTATTATCAGTCAGTTTAAATATGGCATGCCTATTAAGTGTCATGAGACATGGGAATGGAAAATAAACTAATCCACATCAATCCATTTATTTTAACCTAGCATTTTTAAGGTTATAAATTTACACAAAAACTCCTTAAATGTTTCTTGTTATTGGCTGAAAACTTGAAGAATGAAGTTATAATAATTACAATAACAGTGATAATAATAGCAAATGGGGCTCAGAGTTTCATAGTCCAGTAAAATTAGCAGTTAACTTAAGTTACACACTTCAACAGCAAAAGCCCCCAATGTGACAGAACTACAAAGTACTGCATAGATCACAACACACACAAATTGAGGAAAATGGTAGAAAAGTTAAATACAGCAATTCTAAAAGCAGCAAAAGGTATCAGCACCTTAAGGAGCCAGACAAAAAAATATACTGCCAGAGAAAGAGTACAAGTGCAAAATACTCTGGAAATCAACATTTAACTGAAAAGAAAAGCTACAGCATAAAGCAGAAAGTCCATGAGCCATGCAGCAAGAAACAGTTGGACAGAATAAAACTTAAATCCTAAACTTGGACAACAATGGACTATGTAAACCAGAAAAATTGTTGAACAATGAATATGTAAGAACACCCACCATCACACTAGAAAAGCATGGACAACGTATCAGTGCAGCTAATGTGTTCACTGACAAATGCAGCACATTTACCACAGAAAATGTGTCAGTAAAAAGGACGAAAGATGATTAAAAAATCCCCCCAACAAAATCAAAGGAACAAATACCAAGTGCAGCTGATGAACACATGACTGTTAAATTTACATTGCAGGATTTAGCAAACATACTAGGAAAATAAAAAGAAATTTCCAGGAAATGATGGAACCACAAATAAAATGTTAAAATACCTTGGAACTCAAAGTAAAAAGAAACTTCTGGAAATAAATGTAACAAAGAGTAGCCCATGGCAGTGTGAAATCACCTACAATGCTCGGTTTACATCAATGACAAAGTGGACAATATAACAATGAAGGTCCATAGTTCATAATAAGTTGAAAACCTAGTGCAATACGTAGCAGACAATCAAAACAGCAAACAGTAGGATGCAGGAAGCCATACAAATACTAGATAAATGGACACAAGAAGAAACAACTAAACTACACAATTTTCAATCTATGAAACAAGGAAGAAAAGAAGTCATGCTGAAACTGAATGAATATGAGCTGCCAGGAGAAAATTTTCATTGTAGTGCAATTTTAAATGTGCATCTGGCAAAGAGACAGAAACTGCGTATTTTCATTATAGAAAACAACTGTTATGAGGCGCGTTTTTTAAGTAATTCCTGTTTTAAAATAATAAAAAAACCATCATATATAAAAATGATCTATTGCAGCCAAAAGTGGACCACACATTTACATTATTTCTCAACATAGTCACCATTGACTTCAACACATTTTTGGTATAGTGGCACCAGGTTCTTAAATCCAGTGTCAAGGAAGTCTGCCGCCAGTGTCTTGAACCATTCATTAACGCCTATCTGCAGTTCATCATCAGTTTCAAACTGCTGGGATGCCAGCCACTTCTTTAGGTGCATGAAAAGGTGAGCAACCCACGTCTTTTGTTATGGATGACACGTCTAAGTTCTATCAGTGTCCCAATAAGCATTGGCATTAACTGTCTTTCCACGTTCAAGAAAATCAATAAACATGACCCCTTCTTTGTCCCAGAAAACAGTGGCCATGATCTTTTTGACAGAAGGTGCTTGCTTAAACGTCTTTGCTTTCGGGGACCATGAGTGTCGCCATTGCATCGACTGTTGCTTTGATTCGACGCTTGTGTAGGAAATCCAGGTCTCATCTCCAGTAACAATGTGGCCCAAAAATTCATCTCCTTCATTTCGATAGCGCTGCAAAAACTTTTGAGACGAAGCCAGGCGTTAATAAATGGTTCAAGACACTGGCGGCAGACTTCTTTGACACTGGACTAAAGAACCTGGTGCCACGATACCAAAAATGTGTTGAAGTAAATGGTGACTATGTTGAGAAATAATGTAAATGTGTGGTTCACTTTTGGCTGCAATAGATCATTTTTATGTATGATGGTTTTTTATTATTTTAAAACGGGAATTACTTAAAAAACGTGCCTCGTATTTTCTTATTTATTCAGTTAATTGATGTGATACAATTTGTAAAATCTCTCACACAAAAATATACAGACATGTTCTCAGAGTCTAGGTCACAAGGTAATGTTTCTTAACCAGCTGTTATATTACTGCAATTTTCAGCTACCACTTGATCAGGCTTCTCTTGTAATTAGCAGTGCAAAAGGCAAAGAAACAAAAAAGATAAAGTATAAAAGCCTGGCTAACACCCAAATTATGGCTTTGGTCTTTAGATTGTAAATCTCATTTTAGTGTTTACGGTTTAACTTCACCCCAATTTAATCCACGAGATCTGATGAGACAGAAAGAATAGGATTACTGTCCCTGAGGCATGTTCTTAGCGGTGACTAAAATGAGGCTGTAAATAGGGCTGGCTACAGAAACTACAACTGCATGCATATGGCCATTGACACACAGGCTTCATCAACAGGGCCACCTGCCAAGGTGGATCCAAGCTCCAAAAGGAGATGATGATGTTGAACATCACTTAACCTTCTGTACTTAATGAAGAGTACAACAAAAACAAACAAGCAAGAAGATACAGACTTTCATAAATGAAAGCTTGCTCAGGGTAGGATGGAAATGGTACAACAAGGCCACTAGCGTGGAACTATTGCCAACAAGCAGATACATGCCAATGGAACAAAAGATGAGAAGATGTTGGCTTTGGATATGACATACAGTGATGTAACCTGTTGATAGTATTGTAAGGTAGCACTTGTTCTGGAACCTCCAGGGTAAGAGATGCATAGATAAACTATTTAAAAAAAAACACATGGAGAAGAGAGCTTGAGGTGGAAATGAAAATGATGAGGAAGACTTGGAAAGACTTGGAGCTGATGGCATGTGGTAAGAAGACTTGGAAAGACCATGAGCTGATGGCATGTGACAGGAAGACTTGGAGCTGATGGAATGTGGTAAGAAGACTTGGAGCTGATGGCATGTGGTAAGAAGACTTGGAGCTGATGGAATGTGGTAAGAAGACTTGGAAAGACCATGAGCTGATGGCATGTGACAGGAAGACTTGGAGCTGATGGCATGTGGTAAGAAGACTTGGAAAGACTTGGAGCTGATGGCATGAGGTAAGAAGACTTGGAAAGACCATGAGCTGATGGTTTGCTGAACTCACGGTAGAATGTGGGAACGACTAAGTAAGTAATTGGCATTAAGCATATCCTTCCCCACATAAATGGGACTTTACATTCTCAAAAATCACAGCATTAGTCCTATGCCCTTATTATATAGAATGGAACCAGGCCAGGAGAAGACAGTGAACATAAGGTAACTTTACCTCATGGTAGAAGAGGAACGCTAAAGGTAATATTAAGAAAGTTTATTCTTAATAGGTCCTTGCCCATATCCAGATCCAGATGACTCTAGTGACTCACACTGACCTGTTTCTATAATCCTTTAACAAAATGTCACCACAGCTGTTTCAATGCTTTTTCATTATTTATAGCATTGACGTTTCATTGACACACAATCAGCAATTTCATATAATTCCTTTTAAAATCTCTTTCATTCATTTTCTTTATGCTACTTATGGAGCATGGAACCACCACTACAGCTGGTCCCACTTGTTGCAGTCGTTGCTATGGCAATTTGTTTTAACAGGCATTGTTTTATTTAGTTTTAAAAACTTGCTAAACAACTTATAACGTTCTAAATAAGCACACAAAAACAGTACTGAACAGATCTAAAATGTGAATAAGAAATAAGGAATTACCTGTGTGCCAAACATACTGAACCCATACATATGTGCTTGCAGCAAAGAAAAGCCATTGCACTGGTATAAACAGGTAGCATATGACATCCGAGGTGATTGCAATGCAGACAAAGAACACAGAGAATGCCTGAAAAAAATAAAATAAAATAGAATTGTTTAAATGTGCTCGAAATTATTTTTCATTACCCCTCAATTCCCCAATAAGCACAGGCCTTCAACAAATTTATACCAGGCCCTCTTGCCTAGTGCCACCCACTAAAGGTCTTTCCATGTGTTTTTTCTTTAATTCCTTTCATTTCTGTCACCCTCTACCCAGGGGATTCCAGGAAAAAACACTGCCCTGTAACACTTTCAGCAGGTTTTCTGAGATATGTGTCCTATCCATCGCCATTATCTTCTCATCTCCTGCTTTCACCAGCACTTGTCAGGTTCTCGACGTCTGTCTGACACTGGTGACCTTGTCATAACATTTCAATCCTTCTATTCTATGTGAGCACGCATTTATGAAACTATGTAACTTCCTGGTTGTTGTTTCTGTTGTTCTCATGTGTCAGAGCCTTACAACAGGACTGACTTGACATTCAATAACTTCTCACAGTGCGTCAGAGCCTTACAACAGGACTGACTTGACATTCAATAACTTCTCACAGTGCGTCAGAGCCTTACAACAGGACTGACTTGACATTCAATAACTTCTCACAGTACTATCATTCCACATGTTTAATTTATGTGACTATAATTGTATAGATGCTGCAGTCGTCACGATCATTATCATCATCACCACTGTCTTTTCATGCTACTTACGGAGCCCGAGACCACATTGCAATGGGCCTTCTTGCAGAAAGCCTGCTCCAAAGCTTCATGTGCTTTACAGAAGTGGTTTCTGTAGCAACTGGTTTCAATTTACAGGATAAGTTGCCAGCCTCATGGATAACCTCACATCAGCTGAGAGATGCCTGAGGATATAGGAGTACCAATCTTTCTTTGTCTCCTCAGAGACCCACAGAAGCCACAAAGCGTAGCTGCACAGTTTAAAAACAAATTTTCAAACATTAAGTTCAGAGTTGTGAATCAGGAATGACTTCTTACATTAATTTGGTATTTCGTGAAAGGACAAAGTGACAAATGTCAAGATGCTGGCCTTCAAAGCATGTATAAACTGCTTAAACAGTGCAGACTATGCTGCCTCAGCCATGTCTCCTTCATGGAAGATGGTCGCATCCCTAAGATATTTTCTACAGACAACTTGCAGACGGCAAAGAACAGCCAGGCGACCCGTTGATTCATCTAATCAACACATGCTGATGCTGACATGTTATGATCGACAAAGCAGGATAAATACAGCAATAAACACTAGCTAAAATAAGGCAATGTAAGACATAACAATATCCAAAGAAAAAGAATGGTATGAAAAGTGGACAGCACTCTGCATATGCAACTTTAAGTCACACATCTGCCTGGCATCAGAGTGGGGGATGAACTAGGGCATCCCATCACCCTAAAATATGTTTCCATAAGCAGATAACTTTCATACACTAAAAATTCACAACTGATCATGCATAGCATTACAGAAAACACAAACACAGATGTGTAATACATGTGTTTTTTGTTGTTGCTAAATCGACTTATCATGTATATGTCTGTCCTAATATGGCAGCATTACGTTTCACACTAAGGTCTCTGATGAGACAAGCCTACTGATCCCTCAGGCACGTCATACAAGGTGACGAGGTTATGCAAGTGGCTCGCAACCTCATGAGGTAAAACACACTGCTACAGAAACCACAGGAGCTGCGGTAGCACAGTGGTTAGTGCACTGGCTTCCTAGCTCGGTGGTCCATGGTTCAATCCCCAGTTGAGGTGGGATTTTTTAGACGGCAAACGGCTCCGGGGTCGACCCAGCCTCATGAATTGGGTACCAGAGCAGCTCTGGGAAGGTTAAAGCAGCCGGCGTGACGCTGACCACAACACCACTAGTGTGCCAATGGTCAAGAAAATACGGGCCTAACACCGTATTCCCAATATGCCTCAAAGGGCGTGTAACGGGATCCTTGCCTTTTTTACCTTACAGAAACCACAGCTGCAGGAGCATGAGAATGCTTGAAGCAGGCTTCCTGCAAGGGTGGATCCATGCTCCAGAAGAAGTCAAAAGGGAAATGGATAAATGAGGTTTGACAAAAAGTTCTAACTAAAGCTGTGTTGTCAAACTAAAAGCTGACATACAGAGACATGAAATATGTAAGCCAGGTGCACATATGCTTCATGTCCTCGTGGAGCTGGTCAAATCTGAGTTAATCTTGTAAAGTGTTATCATCATGAATCCAAGGCTTAACTCTGATCTTGGCTTTCTTCGTTTACATAGCAGATGCCAGCGGACTTGTCATAGTATTAACTTTTCTTTTCTTCTTCTTCCTCGTTCGTCCTGAAAAGGACGTTGGTTGCGTTGTGTCTGTTTACAGCGGAGCTGCGATATCTGCGCCTTTCGGCTGGCACATCCAACCTCAGCATGGCATTTTTTGGGACCGGGTTTGCCTTCCCTCTTCGATCCCTACTCTCTCAGCCAGACTGCAGTGATGCAGCATGTTTCCAGGACCACCGCGTGGAGGTGGAGTAGGGTCTTGGTCAGCTCTGGTTCGCTGACCCTGACGCAAGCAGTCAAGCTATGGGTCGCTGACTGCATTCTCTATTGCTGCGTCTTTGGGTCCCGTATTAACTTTGAATTATTTCAAGAAGACTAGGGTGTTTTTGTGCATGTGTGTGTGTATTGTTTACTTTTAAAACAATTTACAGATGAAAATATGAAACAATGTAACCAGGGAGAAATCAGCTTGTGCAGAGTTTCTAAAAAAAAAAAAAAAAAAGGAGGAAAAAAATGAGAGGGTGAGACGGAGAATGAGTAAGCAAGTGCCAAAAAAAAAACCCCCCAAAAAAACTAGCACAGTCGAGGGGAAAAAAGAGAGAAAAATAGAAAGGAAGTAAAGCAGAGGTAGAAAATGAGTAAGCGCAGGAAAAAAGGTTTGGCAGTGGGGAAAACAAATGGACTGACAAGAGAGAGCAACAGACGGTGAGGAGAAAACCATCACTATCAGTGCCTCATCTTTTGTGAACAGAAAGCTTACATGTATAAATGTTACATATTCTAGATGTCAAAAGATAATTTATATTTAAAAAAAAGAAAGAAAGAAACAGAACAAACCCAATCTGCTGCAGCTCATCACGCCAGAAAATAAATTATAAAACAGATCAACGATTTTCCCTACAGTTTACACTACAGACAACGCCAATGATGCTTGTCCGCAGGAGGGCATGTTCACTGCCTTATGTTGAAATGAAAAGTTACTTGAATCTGGTGTTAAAAGCTTTGAAATGTTACTTTATCTGGTGTTACAAGTTTTCTATTCCCATGTTTTAATCTCTCACTTGGTGTTTTTGGCACAGTGAGGATCAACGAGGAAACACCCCACCAACAACTGTTGTCTCGTGTCTGCAGCCTAATGCAATATCAGCTCATCTTGCTCTATAAACCAGTGGTTCTTGACCTTTTACAGGTTCAACACATCTTTACAGCATCTTAAGAAGCCTCGCATCCATTTACAGCATCTTAGGAAGGCTCGCACCCCTTTATCTTCTAGCTCTCAAACTATACAAGAAGTGTGAAAAACAGATAGATGTACGTCTCTGAACATTGAGATTAAAAGAAAAATATTTTATCTACTGTACAGGGTGTCCATAAAAGATTGTACCCTTTTCAAAAAATGTATTCTCGGCCCCATGATGTGGTACGAGGATGCTTTTTATCACAAAAGTAAGATAATCTCTGCAAGTTTTTAAGCATACCTTACAAAGACTCAATATGTGCACCCTTCGTGACGTGACAGATACCTAGTCGATAGTCCATTTCTTCCCACACTCGAATCAGCATGTCTCCTAACAGCAGCAAAGGCTCCAATGATCCGCTCTCTCAGCTCCACCAGATCTCGAGGCAGACTCTGTCCTTGATGAAGCCCCACAAAAAGAAATCACATGGTGTCATGTCTGGGGACCTCGAGGGCCATCTCAGCAACACTGCATCATCAGGACCACTGCGACCGATCCACCGTTGTGGGAGATGTTCAATGAGTTAAAATCTCACTGCTCCATGGTAGTGGGGTGGAGCTCCATCTTGTTGGAAAATGAAATCCTGTGAGTCCTCTTCAAGTTGGGGCATCATCTAATTGTCGAGCATGTCCAGGTACGAGAGTCCAGTAACGGTTTTGTCCGCAAAGAAAAATGGCCCGTAAAGCTTCCTTCTGGATATGGCACCAAAGACGTTTAACTTTGGAGAATCTCTCTAATGCTCAATGACTGCATGAGGGTGTTCTGAACCCCAGATCCGTACGTTGTGTCTGTTGACTCTGCTGCTGATGTGGAAGGTCGCCTCATCACTGAACATGAGCCTCTCCCCAAAATCATCATTCTCAAGCAATTTCTGCATGTTCTCGCTGAAGGCCGTGCGAAGTGCTTTGTCTGATTCAGTGAGTTCCTGCACAAGTTGCAGCTTGTAAGCCTTCATTCTCAAATGCTTATGAAGTACTTTCCATACCGTATTGCGGGGCATTTCCAACTCAGGACTCACCCTTCAAACCGACTTCATGGAGCTGTGCTGGAAGGCTTGCCGAACTCTATCCACTGCCTCCTCCGAACATGACGGGCCACCAGAGCTTTTGCCTTTGCACAGGCAACCTTCCTCCAGGAATTTCGTACACCAACGCTTAATGGAATTCTTATCAGGTGGATCAACCCCAAACTGTCGCCGAAAATTGCACTGAACTGCGATAACAGATGTCGTTTTCGCATATTCTACCACACAAAACGCCTTCTGTTGTTTGGTTGACGCCATTTTGCAAAAACATTGCGCATGCGCACGGCGGGTATTTCAAGTGAAACTTTCGCAGTTGAGTTGCAACCGGTAAATGTTACGTCTCTCCACACACTGGTCAAGTAGGTAAAAAAAAAAAAAATAGGTACTTTCTTTTATGGACACCCTATATATATTTAATGCATGTAGTAAGCCTGCAAAAAATAGGAAACCGATCGTTAAATGCAAATGAATAAGGAATGCTTTCGTGAAAATTTCCAGTGTTGACAATGTGAAAATAAGTCTTCTGAATACAATAAGTTGTCTAGTGTTCTACTTCTTTATTTCTTACGAGTGCCTGAAAACATACCTTTATGTTTGTCTAATATTTATTTATCTTCTGAATACAACCTGCACAAATATTTGAAACTTTCTGAAGAGGGTTTGTTTTTTAAGTACAATATATTCATAACTAAAGAATGATGGAGGGAAAAACATTTTAATGTGCTTTAAATTTTATATTAAATGTTAGAATACATGAAAACTGAGCGTTTCCATATTTGATAGTATTGTTATTGTTGAACAGAATCGACATCATTGCACTTCGAGCAAACCCATAGGTGCTCAGTCTTCGTCAGTATATGTCGAAGAGTGTGAATGCTAACGGTTCCTGTAGCTCGCTGGTTATAAACACGATGGATGTATCCTCTTATACATCCATCTCTGCAGCCTGATGTTTGATGCCAAATTCCAACAGTCTTAACCTTGATGATTTATCTATTGCGGTGTCATTCTCTAACAGGCGATCATTAATTGTTCTCAGTATCTCTCCCTTATTCATTCCATATCCAGTGTTCCCACTGTTGGTGCTCTTGATGCTAGTCTGTCAGCTCTCTCATTACAGCGTACCCCTGCATGACCATGACAGTAGATCCACACCAGCTCCTGCAGATTCGAAGCTTCTATGGAGGTTTTCCATTCATGCCGTAGCCAACAATTTTGAACCTTTCGAAGCATGGACTGAGAGTCTGACACATATCTGATAGTAATTACACCCATACCTCACTCTTTCGACAGGTTAGGGACCAGAGCTATGACGAAAGTCAAAAATCGACGAAAGTCGAAGCAAAGCCTTTATTTAGCTTTCAAATGCATTAGGGCCGCCAAAAAACGTAAATAACTAACTATATAACACTTGCGAATGCGTGCAACACCTAGATAAACAGAAATAAACATAAGAATAAAGAACATACAGTAATAAATAAAAAAATACGTAAATAACATCTTACCTTAAAATCATGCTTGAGCAAGTAGACGATGAATATATACAGTATGTACAGTTTTGAATGTTGGTAATTTATGGGGATTCTAGACTTAGAAAATCAAATGGAGAAAATTGAGGATGCTCACCTTCAGAACTGTAGGATTTCAATCTAATTCTTTTAGGAGAAGGGCACTTTGAAGGAGATCTAACAGGGGCTGGGGCTGATGTTGATGGCTTGGAATCTGAAGGGTTAGAGGGAGGGGTGACTAAAGTTGGTTGTGGCGGTTGCGTCTTGAAAAAGGAGAGCAATGACGTTTGCCTCATTGATGTCTTCTTCCTTTCCCTAAGAAGTTCTCTATAACAGGTTACTTGGTGTTCTAACCCACTATTTACTTTAGAACTTCTGCCGAAATTGGGATCCACCCTTTCCCAATAAGCAATTGCGTCCTCTATTTTGGCGATTCCAACCTCTAGTTCTTTGGTGGTCATCTCCTTAGGCTGAGCTGTATCTTCAGGCATGGCTTCCTGTTCATTCAACAGTTTTCTTTGTTCTTCCATCGCCAGTAGATCCTCATCACTTAGGGGCTGATCATGAGACTCAAGCAGCTCTCTAACATCTTCAGCCTCTACTTCCAGTTCCAGCTGCTGGGCCATTTCCACAACATTTGAAGTGATGGCCTCCGCTGTTTCTTCAAACCCTTCTAAGTCATTCATTAGGGAAGGAATCAACTTTTTCCAAGCGCCTTTCAGATTGGATTCTTTAACATCGGTCCATGCATCTCTTTAGTGTCATCCATTGCTTTCTACCTAACGCTATGTCACCATTTTTTACCTAACGCAGTTTTCAGCTTAAAAATATTTAAAATTAATTTTTCAAATATGTATGTTCAGCCACAAATCAGCTAATTATATATGCAAAAAAATTATTTTGTTATAACTTTTTTATTTATTAACATATTTTAATAATTTTTTCGGTATTTAGTCCAGCCAAGGCATTAGATTAAATTTTTTAACAGTTATAAGCCTTAAACATAAAATAAAATTTCATTGGCTGAAACTTCTCATGAGGGTCAAAGATCGCCAGCTTCAACCAATCAGAATCAAGCTTACATCAAAATAGGCATGCTTGTATGTTTATACTGAATCGTGCTTCCTGTCAATTTCGAAGTGGAATTTGCGATTATGGTTAGATTTATAGTGATTTCTTATTTAATAAAATGGATTGTGTTAATAAATCAACAGCATCATGTAAAAGAAGGAAGGATAGGCCCATTAAGAGGAAATTTAGAGGTAACAGGTATTCTGGTTCCATGAAACTACCGAAAATCACGGCTAGGCCTACATGTCAGACAAATGAAATATCATTCTGTAAATTAAATAGTGTTACTTCTACAGCTGTGAAACACACTGATCCTGAAACTATTGAAGGATACAGAATTATCAGCATTGAAAGCGTCTTGCAGTTTGTTAAACAGTTCCCATGTCCATTATATGTAGTGATGGAAGATCAAGTAAAGAAATCAAGACTTGAGATGGCCTCAGCTGCCATGACAAGGCTGAATGTGATCTGGAAAAGTAACATCAGTTTTCCTGTGAAGATCAAATTATACAAATCACTTGTATTATCTATTCTCTTGTATGGGTGTGAGGGCTGGACACTCACTGCAGATACGGAGCGAAGGATTCAGGCTTTCAAGCATAAATGTTATAGAAGAATTTAGCGCATTTGCTATAAAGAGCGCAAAACAAATGTCTATGTTAGAGAGAAGATAAACACCTATGCAGGCCACCAAGAACCACTTTTGTCAGTAGTGAAAGGTCGAAAGCTTGCCTGGTTTGGGCATGTAACTCGTCATGACTCCATGTCTGCTGATGCTTCCACCATGGCACCCCTACGACCCATGACGGGTTACGGGTTGAGATGATGATGATGTCCAAAGTGTTTAACATCACCTGTCACTACGAGCAGTGAGCAGAATCAGTTTACAGAGTCTTTATACACAGTGAATGAGACTCACTATGGCCTGTCAAGTTCATTTACTTTCACTTGTTTATAAAGAAATACAAAACAGATGAAGAATTTGCAGTGTGGATGAAGGTCACAAATCAATGCCAAAAAAATCTGATGAAATCAAATGGAATGATTAATATTTTTAGAAGATCTGAGGAAAAACATGGTTTGAAGTATGTAAAATATCTTGGAGATGGGGATTCAAAAAGTTTTAAATCTGTTGCCGAGGCAAAGCCACAATGTATCCTGGACTTCAAATCGAAAAATTAGAATGCTGCGGCCATGTTCAGAAACGAATGGGACGACGTCTCCTTGATAAAGTTGCAGAATGTAAAGGCAAGCAGAATGAAGAAGATGGGAAAAAGTATAAGGGTATTGGAAATTTTGGAAGATTAACAAAGAGTGCTATTATGAGAATACAAGGTCATTACAGTGCCGCAATAAGAGGAAATATTGGTTCAATTTCCAATATGAAAAAAAGCATAATGGCCATTCTCAAGCACGGTGCTGGAGATCTGGAGATTGGTGCCCAAAGGATATAAACAAGGCTAACAAAAACAGGCTGCCTAAATTTGTCATTAAAGAAATTCAGCCTGTCTTTGATGAATTGTCTTCAGACTTCTTGTTGTCAAAATGTCTTCATGGAGGAACACAGAACTCTAATGAGTCTTTCCACAATCTGATCTGCAACAGATGTCCCAAAGCAGCATTTGTAGGAAGAGACAGATTAGAACTTTCAGTTTATGATGCTTTGATAGTTTTCAATGATGGAGAACTTGGGAGAAGAGGAATTTTTGAAAATCTTGGTCTATCTTTTGGGAAATACTGCTTCAAAGGATTTTCTGGTTTTGACGCGGCATGGGTCTCTGCTTCCCTAAGATTATATGATATGAAAAAAGCAGAATACAGGCACAGAAAATCTTTCCTGGATTATAAGAATACCAACAAAGAGAATGGATATGCAATTGGTGGATTCTAATGTGAGTATGACTATTTTAAGGCATGTTTTCTCTGTATTTTGCTTATTTCTACGATATTGTTTTTCAGCAATTTTGATGACATCATGTCAGGATTACTCAAAAAGTTGTAAAGCTAAAGGCTTTAAACTTTGTATACTGTAATATCATACTATAGTGCTTGTCCCCTGCTAATTTTAAAAGTATAAACCTGTAACTTTTTGATCAGTGAATTTTTAAAGTATCTCTACCCTGTATTTTTATCAAGAAAAATGGGTCTAATTTTTGAAAATTCATAAAACATCACTCGGACAGTTTATGAAAATGAAACTAGAAGGGAGTCTTGAGAATGCTGTGATCTATGTGCAAGCCAAATTCCAATGTCCTATCTTTGCAAATAAAGTGTGCATCTTGACACAAAAAAAGTTTCTATTTTTAGTAACAATATGCAAATTAGGACCCAATATAATTATTTTCCAATGATTGAGCATTTTTTATTAGATGCTTTGATGTCCTAAACATGCCCAAAAAAATTGGAGCTTGTAAAGACAAAAATAAAAAAAAAAATTTTTTAGGTGAAACCTCCCCTTAATTTATTTTGTTTAGGCCCCTCATCAATATCAGCATCTAGTGCAGCTATAGCCTTGGCAAACGTCTGTCTGATATAGTAAGATTTAAATGATGAAATTACTCCTTGGTCCATAGGCTGCAGCAAAGAAGTTGTGTTTGGAGGCAGAAACACAACTTCAATTTCTTTGTGAGCCTCAAGCACAATTCTTGGGTGGCTTGGAGCATTATCCAAGAGCAGTAGGATTTTAAAGGGAATATTCTGTTGTTTGCAATAATCCTCAACTGCAGGCTTGAAATTATCAGTGAACCAAGTTGTAAATAATTCACCAGTCATCCAGGCTTTTTTATTGGACTTGAAATGAACTGGAAGGGAAGACTTTAAATAATTTTTCAAGGCCCTATGATTCTCAGAATGATAAATGAGCAGAGGCTTTAGCTTGCAGTCACCAGCTGCATTAGCCCCTAGCAACATAGTAAGCCTATCTTTGGCAGCTTTAAAAAAAAAACAAAAAAAAAAAAAAATCACAGGCATTGATTTTTCCTCTTTGGCAATAAAAGTTCTGGATGGCATCTTCTTCCAAAAGAGGCCCGTCTCATCTACGTTGAAGATCTGCTGCTTTGTGTAGCCAACTTCTTCTATAATTTTTTCAAGCTCCACTTAAAAAGCTCCTGCAGCTGCAGTATCTGCGCTAGCTGATTCTCCCTTCACAGCTATATTATGCGAATTTGACCTTTTCTTAAATTTCTCAAAAAGATGGCACGCGGTGGTGACGAAATGCGACGAAAAAGCGAAGCGAGCGATGAAATTGGGAAACGTGGTTATAATTGAAAACCGACGCGACGAAAGTCGAGGTATGGGTGTATGTGCTTACTAGATTAATGAGCTTTCTACTGCCACTTCTTTTCAATTATTACTAAGAAAATGTAATGTTAAAAATGTGACTTAGGTTCGGTATTGTATTCACAGTGTCAGTGTTTTATTTTGGACAAAAGCATTTGAGTTCTTTTATTCTGTGTTAATGATGATTCACACACTTAAACCAGTAACATCTACAGATGTGTTGATAGTAATGGGTAATATGAATGCAAAAATAGAAAAAGGAAAATACATGAAAATAGTAGGACAGTACGGACTAGGGAAAAGAAATGATAGAGACAGACAGACTTATCCAGTTCTGTGAAGAAAACAAGCTGGTTATATGTAATACCTTTTTTGAACACCACCCAAGGAACCTATGCACATGGAAAAGCCCAGGCGATGTAACAAGAAATCAAATTGACTTATCATGATAAAACATAGATTTAAGAACAGTGTCACAAGTGCAAAGACACATCCTGGCGCTGACATAAATTCAGATCACAATCCAGTCGTCACCAAAGTAAATATAAAGCTAAAAAGAACAGGAAACAGAAGAAAGGAGGAACTCCAGATAGAAATATCAGTACTGAAACAACCAGATATAAAACAAAAATATCTTGTCGATGTCAAAAATAAGTGTGAACAGTTACTGACAGAAAGCATAGAGCAGTACAGAAGAGAAAACCCAGAAGAAAAAGTAACCACAAAATGGGAATGCTTAAAAGCAAGCATACAATCAGCAAATGCAAAAATACCTAAAAAGAAGCATAAGAAAAATCAAATTTGGATGACAGATGACATCTCAAATAAAATGGCAGAAAGAAAGAAAGCAAAAAACACTCCAGAATATAAAACAATAGACAACGACATACGCACTATGTGTAGACAAGCAAAAGAATGGTGGGTAGAAACAAAATGCAAGGAAAACACATGACAAGGGAAATAAATAAATTATCAAATAGGTCAAGGTTTGCCCAAGGAGGAGGCTGTATCAAGAACAAAAATGGTGTAATCTTACTTGATGAGAAAGACATATCAAACAGATGGGCAGAGTACGTAAAAGAACTATTCGAGGACAACAGAGGTAAAAAACCATCACCAGATTCTAATGAAGGCCCAAACATTCTCAGATCAGAAGTAGAGAATGCAATACATATGATACAAAAAGGAAAATCAGCAGGCATGGACAACTTAAAAATTGAAATGATTGAAGCCTTGGAAAGCGTTGGTATAGATTAAGATACAATCACAGATCTATGCAACAATATATACAATACAGGATATATACCACATGACGACATCAGTCTTTATAACATTGCCCAAAGAACCTAATGCAACAGAATGTTCAGACTTCAGAACAATCAGCCTGATGAGTCATGCAATTAAAATACTGCTCAAAATCATACAGGAAAGAATAATAACTCGTAGATAGCAAAATCCAAGAACAGCAGTTTGGTTTTAGACCGAACAAACAAACTTTATTTTCAAAGGGTTAAGAATTGGGCACGCAGGCCCAAAAAAGTATGTACATGTGCTTCATTGACTATCAGAAGGCTTTTGACTGAGTCCATCATGAGAAAATAATTGAATGCCTCGAAGACATGGGTATTGATGGAAAGGACATAAGAATACACAGTAACCTTTATTGGGAGAAAACTGCTACAGTAAGATCTGGAAGGAATTATTCACCAAACATAGACATAAAACCGGCATGATGCTGACCACATCACCCCTAGTGTGCCGATGGTCAAGAAAATATGGGCCTAACACCATATTCCCAATATGCCTCAATGGGCGTGTAACGGGATCCTTTACCTTTTTTTTTATAGACATAAAAAGATGTGTCAGACAAGGTTGTGTGCTGTTCCCCTGCCTATTTAATGTACACACCGAAAAAATTTTCAAACAGATGCAGGAAATGCCAGGACTGAGCATCAGTGGAAGGTCAATAAACAACCTTAGATATGCAGATGATGCCGTGTTGTTAGCTGAACGTGAACAGGATTTACAAGAACTAGTGAAGCAAGTGAACAGTATAAGCCATGAATATGGATTGGACCTTTAAATTGGGAAAATAAAAACTATAATAATTAGCAAAACAGACGATAAGCCCACATTAAAGATGAGCATAAATGGGAAAATCCTGGAACAAGTCAAGAGCTTCTCATATCTTGGTCATATAATAACAGAAGATGGCAGATGTGAAACAGAAATCAAGAACAGAATAGGAATGGCCAAAGCTACATTCAACAACATGAAACATATACTGACATCTAAACAGTTAACTCACAAATTAAAACTGAGAATCATAAAATGTTATATATATTCTGCACTACTGTATGGTGTAGAAACATGGACAATGAATATGCAATTGGAAGAACGTGGATATATAGAAGAATGGGGCGCATCTCATGGAAAGAGAAGAAAACAAATAAGGAGGTCCTAGAAAATCTAGGTATGAAAAGAGAACTAAAGAAGAAGATCAAAATAAGGCATCGAAAATATATTTTTGCACATTAAATGGGCATCCCAATTTTCTTAAATCCATGGCATTACACTTCGATCCTTTTTGTAGTCTCTAACCGGTCCACCTTTTCCAAGCCCCCTGATGTTGGCTTGGAACAAGTCTCAGAATTAACGTACGCTGACCTAGGGATTGATTCGTCAATTTTAGTACCAAATGATGCCTTGGGGAGTTGTATAATTTACGTACATCCAATTAAGGGAATGCGGGCTCACGACGTCAATCCCAACACCACCACACCGTTGGGACTCACCACGGTTGTATGCCCTCCGACGGTCTTGTAGCGCAAGGAAGAGTTCTGCTCCGATTGGACAACTTCGCGCATAACGATTAAACCAAATGCTAGGGATACATTGAATCTGGCTTTTTTAAAAAAGTGCCCACAACAAAAAATCAACAATACTGCATAGGAAGCGGGCGGAGGGTGTATATCATTCTTACTCTTTTTATTCTATAAATACTTTAATGAAGATAGAGATGAATATCGCCAGTATCCTAAAACAAAATAAAAACACTTCATGTATTAATTAGTTGTAGGAGATACTTTTACGGTTTCAAGTATTTTACTATTAATTTTTTTTGAACGGACTTAGCAAGATGAACTCTGATGGACCCCTCAACCAACCTACCACACTTGATGGTGGGAACCCCCAAAACCTTAATAGCGGTAACAAGATGACATGTCTTTGAGATCCGTTTACTTACATATACTCTAGGCCCCCATCCCCACACACAACCAACCACAACTACAAGTGGTGTGGACCTCAAAAAAAAATAATAATAACCAAAAAATTCAATCAACAGTAGGAACGCTATAAGGAGGAATCGTTAGTCTTTATCTGTCCTGAATACATTTATGGTTAAATTTTGGTCAAATATATGATGAATAAGGGGAGTAGGCGCGTTTCATGCGGGGTAGAGATATGGGGTGTATATATTCTATTATTTCTAAACACATAATTTTTAATACTCCTCTAGGCATACAGCACTCGACTTGCCTATAGGGATGGTAATGTTAGGAGTCCCATTGAGGTGCCAAGTGCGAATGCGAAATCATTGCCAGCGCGGAAATCAAAGGCAGGCTTACACAGTTTACACCTTACCTAAGCTACATTTTATCACAAAGTTCACAGTGTTAGAAGTCGGACAGGGGGGCAACTATAAAAATAACGCATGATCAATAACATACAGACATAAAGGTACTATGGAATGTGGGGGAACGAATTAATGCCAATACTACATTAAGAAGTGACGTAAGGAGAAAATGTTAAGAAAATATTCGAGAAGGAGAATTGAGAGAACAGAACTGATAGAAAGATGAGATCCTGGGGGAAGATCCGTTTGTAAAGGAGGATGTGGGGTAAAGTACTAATAAATCAATAGAGAGAAAAGCTATTAAGGATGGGGCTGAACAGGAAGAAGCTAAGTACCAAGGATAGTAGTGTGCAGCATTGGCGCACCAAAAAACCGTGGTGCAGGAAACACAGACGGATAAGGACCTGAAGCGTCTCGGGAGAGCAATTCGAAAGTTGACCACCCGCGAGGTCAAACATATTTTCGATGGGCATATCTTAACATGAGGGCCAGAAACCCGAGCGAACATGCCTGACCAACCTTGAGGAGGAGCTAAGTGGGACAAACTCGAGAGACGGGTCAATGGGGGTGCTTTATGACCCCAAAGTCTTACATTGTTTGGGGGAACTATTAAAAATTTATGGTATCTTCATGGTATTTTTACGATTAGGGTGCTATATGGCAGTATGTTCCCATAGTTATCTACAACGTTTTCGAGCAATACAATACGGCTCACCCCCCCGCCCCTGTGTTACTGTTGGCGACTGGGAATGAAAATGAAAATACTGGGCATAAAAACTGGAACGCGTAGACATAATGGTAGGGGCAGAGAAGAGGTACGGGTCTTTTAAGTTTTTGTACCATAATTAGTAATGAACAAAAATTCTGTCCTCTCTGGCGACTGGACGGATGGTTTTGCCTAACCGGGGACACCAGCCTCCACCTTATTATCGCTGGGGTTATTGAACGTGCTAACTGGGGGATAGAATTAATCAATTCAACCATTTCCCGTCTTCGCGGCGGGCGACACAGCATGCATAAAGTGATGATGATAGGGACAAAACAAGATCTGTACGAGATGCGCCGACTCCGGAAAGTTACCAGGCGTTTAATGGTATGTATTATACTAGCAAAGCCAGGGGTAAGAGAACACAGGTCAGCGGCAGGGTCTAACTGTGAGGCTGGATTTTTTTATTAATTCACAAAGTGGAGTCACATTGCGAGAGTAAAAACAGTAGAGTTGCCAAACGAGAATGAAGATACCGACTTCATTGAAATCCAATCCATTAAGACACCAATTGAAGGGGTACGCGCAGCTGGAACATACAAGATACAACAACGGACGTTATTAGTAGATCACGCTTCGCGGAAAACGGCGATCTCGCCTCAGGGCCATGTCGTGCGTGTGTGTTTCTCAGGGGCCTTGGAGGTCGGGGATGGAAAAACAAACAATTATTAAAAATAAAACACTCAACAAAACAAAGTACCAGGGGCTGTGACAGTGGACTTCTTATTTTTTTTGTGGATTAGATCGAAGCCTACCCAAAGGCAGGACAGGCTTTCTTCGGGTATTTTTTTTTGCGTAGATTTAGCGTTCCTGTGGGAGAAGCGGGGAAAGTGTAGCACAGTGTAGCAAGAGACCCTGCCAGTGTCCCAGCGGGTGTGACAGAGTATCGCGTGCGCCCTCGTGGGAAGCTACTACACGGGTAACTCAGGCACGGGCTGGTCCCTCCTCACAACAGGGTATCTATCTCATTTTTGTGCCTCGCAATATACCGATGCGAGTCACTTGTTGACTGGGCTAATTTCTAGAATTTACTCGTGAATAATGAACGCGTAGGATATACGGTAGTTTGTGCGGACTATAGTATAGTAATTATTTGTTATCTATTTACATTTATCTTCTCTTTCCTCCTTTTGATAATTGGGGCCCCCCCCACAGGTTGATATCCCCAACCCCGTGCCCACTGAATCCACACCAGGACACCAATGTGGGTCGGCGATTTTGTGACATGGTAGTTGGCCTATTATTGATTTCTGATTAGTTAAGACTGGGAGAATATATTGTATGGGGGTTGGGACACTATACCCATGAAGAAGGAAGGAAGCATACTGTACTCTCTTTTTAGATTGTATTTGGACATTCTGCAGAATATTTATGGTTTTAATTCTATTTTATTTGGGCCGGTCAAAAAGATATACCTTAAAACGCGATCGGAGGACCTGTGAAAGCCAGGTCTTTACAGGCGGACAACCCCCTGACTTTTATCGGAGCTTTACACACGGCTTTTTGTGCGTTAACTATGTTACTAGGTCTTATTTTGATAGTTGGCTATGACCGGTTCGTAGTCTGGGCCCACAACAACCTTTTCTTTTCTCCCCCTCTCTTTGCATGTCTTTCCTTCCCTATCTTTGTGTTTGTCTGTCTCCCCATCTCTGTGTTTGTCCAATGTCTGTCTCTCTACCCATTTCTATACATGCATATATATGTACATCTCCCCCTCTCTACTCATGTCCCATTCTTCCCCTCTGCATTTAGGTATATGTCTCTCTCTCTCCCACTCTTTAATGTGTATATCTTGTCTCTCTTCTCTTTCATTTTGTCTGTATCTCATTCTGACCTTGTGTACGACATGCCCCCTCCCTCTTTTCATTGCACGTGTTTAAATCTTCCGCCCCCCCCCCCCGCCCCCCCCCCCCCCCCCCCCCCCCCCCCCCCCCCCCCCCCCCCCCCCCCCCCCCCCCCCCCCCCCCCCCCCTCCCCCCCCCCCCCCCCCCCCCCCCCCCCCCCCGTGAATGTGTCTCTTTCTACCCTCATTTTTAATGTTTCTATCCAACCTTCTCTGTATCTCCCTCCTCTTTTCCACCTCCCTCTATGTCTCTCTCAATCCCTTACTGTTTGTATGTGTGTCTAGCTTTCCTTCCTTCCTTTCTTTTTATTTCAATCTCTCTGTATATGTGACTGTCTATCCTTCTTTCTCTATATATCTTTTTTTAAGCCAGTACCTCTAAAGTGATATTATACAAACTGAATCGGCAAAGTCTGGGAGAGAGAGGAAATACCAGCAGAACGGAAGGAAGGTTTTCTGGTCAAGTTGCCTAAGAAGGGAAATTTACAAGAGTGCACAAATTATAGAGGAATAATGTTACTATCAGTGCCAGGAAAAGTATTAAAAAGAATCATCTTTGAGAGATTAAAAGAGTCCATAGACAAGCAACTGAGAGATGAACAAGCAGGTTTTTGACAAAACAGATCCTGTAACAGACCAGATAGCCACATTGAGAATAATAGTTGAACAAAGTCTGGAATAGAATTCACCGCTATACATCGGATTCGTGGACTACGAAAAGGCATTTGGCAGTGTAGACAGAGAATCACTTTGGAAATTGATGAGGCATTATGGAGATCATTAACTTAATAAGAAAAGACCTATAAAGACATGACATGATGAGTTCTTCATGAAGGACAACTTACAGAACCTTTAAGGATTAGAATGGGGGTGAGACAGGGATGCCTCTTGTCTCTATTTCTTTTCTTACTAGCAGTAGATTGGGTTATGAAAACATCGACATCACACAACAGAAATGGAATCCTGTGGAATCTGACTAAACAGCTTGATGATCTGGATTTTGCAGATGACTTGGCTCTTCTGTCCCATAACCATAATCAGATGCAAGAGAAAATGAAAATTCTCGATGAGAGGTCATAACAAGTGATCCTGAAAATACACAGGGAAAAGACAAAGATTATGAGAATAAATGTAAGAAATGATAACAATGGAACTTGAAGAAACACCACTAAAGGATGTAGAATTGTACACATATCTTGGCAGTAATATAGACAGCTGGAGGGACAGACAATGATATCAAAATAAGAATACAAAAAGCAAGAGGAAAACATTATTGGGAAACATGGAGAACAAGAGAAATCAAGTCCAACACGAAAATAAGAATCTTCAACTCAAATGTCAAGTCAGTCCTATTGTATGGCTCTGAGATATGGAGAACAACAAAAACAACAACTAAAAAGCTACAGACTTTTATAAACAGGTGCTTGCATAGAATAAGACTGAAATGGTATGACAAAGCCACAAATGTGGAATTGATGACAAGAACCAGACAAGTGCCAGTGGAACAAGAGCTGAGAAGAAGACGCTGGCGATGGATAGGACACATATTGAGGAAACCTGTTGATAGCATTACAAGGCAGTCCTTGTTCTGGAATCCACAAGGAAAGATAGGCAAAGGTAGAACAAAAAACACACAGAGAAGAGAACTGGATACAGAGGTGAAAATGATCAGGAAAACACAGAAAGAATTTGAGCAGATGGCACAGGACAGGAAGGCTTGGCATGTGTTTGTTGAAGGTCTATGTTCCTCGGGGAGCTAAAGGGTACTGACTGATGATTGATTGACTTGTGTATGGATGCGTGTCTAACAATCCTTTCTTCTCTCTATCTCTCTTGTAACACCTCTCACTGTGTCATCGTGTGTCTAGCTATCATTTCCTCTCTCTATGTCTGTCTTTTAATCCCTCTGTGTATATATGTCACCCAAGCATGCAAGGACTTTGACCTCACAATAAGTTTAAAGGAAACAAATGTGCTGAGTCAGGATGTTGGTGCTGATCGGTTATCACTATCAATAACTTTGAATTGGCAGTGGTGCACCACTTCACATACCTGGGGTCTACCATCAATGACAAACTCTAACTGGAAACAGAAATTGACAGCCGCATTGGCAAAGCTGCAGCTACCTTTGCCCGCCTCACATCACGTGTTTGGGAAAACTCCAAACTCACAAATAAGATCAAAGCTGTGGTATATAACGCCTGCGTCACCAGCACACATCTATATGGCAGCAAGACCTGGAAAACCTATGCTAAGCAAGAAAGAAGGCTCAATACCTTCCATCTACGGTGTCTACGCCACATCCTCTGCATTTCATGGAAAGATAAAGTGACAAATGTCGAGGTGTTGTCACGTGCTGGCCTTCAAAGCCTGTATACACTGCTTTGACAGTGCATACTACGTTGGCTTGGCCATGTCCGCCGCATGGATGATGGCCGCATACTGAAAGATATCTTCTATGGGCGACCGCAGCTGAGATTCAAAGATGTGTGCAAGAGACATGAGGGCACGACATAAATCCAGCAACCTGGGAAAATGAAGGTGCTGCTCGCACCAAGTGGTGATGCTATGGAGCCACATGAGATTGGGCGAAAAGAAGCTCCCATAACAAGCAGAAGAGAGGAGAAAACGTCAAAAGGAACACCAGGAAAATAAGCAGCTGAGGGCTGTCACCTCAGGTGCACATTCCCATAGTCAGTTATGACTGAAGGGGCTATTATTATTATCATTATTATATGAGTGTCTGGCTATCCTTTCTTCTCTCTGTATCTTTTTTCTTTCTTCTCTCTGTATCTCTTTTCTCTCTACTCTCTGTATCTCTTTTAACCCCTCTCTCTGTGTATATGTGTGTCTAACTCCCCATATATATATCACTCTGATAATACCTCTTTAGTGTAAACGTGTGTCCAGCTAGCCTTTCTTCTCTTTATATCTCTCTTTTAACACCTCTCTCTGTGTATATGTGACTGTTTATTATTTCTTCTATGTCTCTCTTTCAATCCTTTCTTCTATGTCTCTCTTTCAATCCTTTCTTCTCTCTGTTCACACATGTGTCTATCTTTACTTCTCTCTATATCCACTTTTTAAACCCTCTCTCTGTTTATCTAGCTTTCCTTTTTTCTCTATATATATATATATATCTCCCTTTTAACTCCTGGCCTTCATGTGTGGCTCATTTTGAGCCATTCGGAACTGTTTCCACTGACGAGAGATGGTGCGAAGGCGAGTCACTGACGCCTTAAAACCAGCAGCCCTGGGCAGATAGGGCTCGTGGTCATTGGTTGGTAGCCTATCTAAGAGAAGGTAAAACTCTCATTTCAAACCACCGCTGCCTTGCGGGAATATCTGTTTACAGGAAAAACTTTGGCCTCACAATAAGTCTAAAGAAAACAAATGTGCTGAGTCAGGATATGGATGTTGCACCAGTTATCACTATCGATGACTATGGGTTGGTAGTGGTGTACCCCTTCACATACCTGGGGTCTACTATCAACGACAAACTCTCTCAACACATAAATTCACAACCTCATATTAGTCGCCGTGTACAACATGTCTCGGGACAGCAACCCTATTCCTTCTTTGTCTCATTAAAGACCCCCGAGAACAACACGGGGTGAGGTGTGCCTCCCAAAAAATGTATTGTGACTGCTTTCTCACTGGATAAATTTCTAAACTTTAAAATCAAACTATATATTTTTCTTTGTGTGTATGAAACAACTCCGCCAATGCCGGTCCCAAGCCCGGATGAAAAAGGAGGAGGGCGGCCTGCATGGAGGCAGCCCCCCCACCATGCAAGGGCACAACAGGCCAATCACCTGTTTGCTTTACACCACGATTACGAGTAACACAAGAGAGAAAACCGGACTGATTCTAAAGGCGACGAACTGGAACGGACTACGGCTTATGGAACATGGAACACAAGAAGTATAAATGGGAAGGAAGAGGAGCTGGTGGAAGAGATGAGGAAAGCAAAACTAGAAATCCTGGCTATAGCGGAAACAAAGAAAAAAGGACAAGGAGTCATGGATCTCAATGGCAACACGCTGCTCTACAGTGGTGTACCCATATCCGAAAGAGCTAAAGGGGGTGTGGGTTGCATTGTGGCCCAAAATCAAAAAGATAGTATCAAGGGGTGGAACTTTGTCTCAGAGCGCATTATGGTTGTGAAACTAAAAGAAGGAGAAACCATAGTCAACCTGGTCATAGTGTATGGGCCAAATGAGGATGAGAGAGCAGAGGTCAAGGAGGAATTCTTCGAGCTGCTTCAAAGGACAGTGGATGACTGCCTAGATGAAGTTATCATGCTCGGAGATTTTAATGCCAGAGTTGGAAATGACCATGCTAGATGGGGTGGAGTTATCGGAAGATATGGAGAAGATACTCTCAATGACAATGGAAAGCGACTCCTTAGATTCTGCAGTGAGCAGAATCTGATCATTACAAACACAAAGTTCCCCCATAAGCGCATACATGCATACACTAGATGTGAACCAACAAAGAATGAGAAGTCAGTGATCGACTATGCCATTGTTCGGAGAAGCTCATTCAAATATGTCCGAGATGCAAGAGTCTGGAGGGGGCCAGAGATTGGAAGTGATCACTACCTGCTAACAATCAAACGAACAACTGAAAGAGTTGCTCAGCCTAGGAACTGCTCAACATCATGCAAGAAACCAAGTAAACGAGCAGGAGAAATGAGCATTAGGACCTACAAGCTGAGAGAGCCAGAAATTAAGACCAGATATCAGGGGCTTATTGCTGCAGCGGTGAGCACACACAGAAGAACAACCTGATGACTTGGAAACCCTCTGGATTAAATTCAAGGATATCATAAAGACAGCTGCTGCAGAAGCATGTGGTGAAGTCCGACTTGGGAACCAGAGAAAGAGGACACCTTGGTGGACAGAGGAAGTCAAAGAGAAAATAAGAGAGAAGAAAATGGCATGGAAACAATACTTAGGAGCTAAAAACACAACAGGACAAATGGAAAAATATAGAGAATATGTGACACTCAGAACAGAAGTAAAGAACAAAGTGCTAGCAGCAAAACAGAAGTCCTGGGAAGAATTTGGAGAAAAGCTAGAAAAAGATGCACAAGAAAACCAGAAATTGTTCTATAAGACCCTAAAGAACATGAGGAAGGAAAAACAATGCCCTCTCAAATTTATAAAGGACAAGCAAGGCAAATTGCTTACTGCCCCGAAGGAAGTAATGGAAAGATGGAAAGAATATTTCTCAGAACTCCTTGATGGTGAGCAAGGTCAAACATCAGAAATGATAACCACTAGCACAGAAGAGGAAACCAATGGTGATGAAGATGACATAAAGATGGAAGAACTGAAGGCAGCACTGGAGAAAATCAAGATGGGCAAAGCAGCAGGGCATGATGGTGTAACACCAGAAATGGTTAAGTACATGGGAGCATCAGGCGACCTGTTACTCTTAACGGTCCTACAGGCAGCATGGTGCAACAAGACCATACCAAAGGATTGGGAGATCGCCATCATAACACCAATTTTCAAAAAGGGTGACAATCGACAATGTGGAAACCATAGAGGCATATCCCTTCTCAGTGTCCCTGGAAAAATCTACTCTAGAATCCTAGAGCAGAGACTCCGACGCCTAGCTGAGCCACAATTGGATGAGGTCCAGTGCGGATTCCGAGCAAACCGAAGTACTCAAGACCTAATCTTCACACTCAGACAGCTGAGTGAAAAGGCCCTTGAGTATAAGAGTGAGATCCATCTTTGTTTCATAGATCTGGAAAAGGCGTTTGACAGGTCCCTTGGAGCAAACTTTGGGACTGTTTGGCAAGGAAGAATATTCCAGCACCTCTGATTCATGCTATACAGAGCTTCTACAAGTCTTGCAGAAATTATGTGAGGACAGCAAACCATAAGTCAGAAGAGTTCAGGACCACCACTGGTGTAAGACAAGGTGATATCCTATCACCTTACCTCTTCATACTCCTTATGGACGATGTCATCAAGGCATGTAAGGAGAGAACAAGAAAGTATTCAGTGGGGTACTGGAAGATGAGACAGGTCTATATTTCAGAGCTGGCATTTGCTGATGATGTTGCCCTGATTGCTAAATCAGAGGCACATCTCCAATCCAACCTGCAAGTCTGGAAGGAAGAGCTGGAGAAGAGAGGGATGGTCATAAGCAGCTCTAAAAACAAAATCCATGGTGATATCACGAGAAGAAAGAAGACATCAGATTAAGCTGGGAGAACAGGTCCTGGAGCAGGTCGACCACTTTAAATACCTCGGAGCTATTATAGACCGAAAGGGAGGCATCAAAGAAGAGTTGGCCACTCGAAAAGCAGCAGCTGGGAGACTTTTTCAGGCCATAAATCAAGGATTCCTCAGCAAGAGAGAGGTTGGTAAGAAAACGAAGATGGCTGTATACCGCTCCACCTATGTCCCAGTCTTGACATATGGATGCGAGTCATGGGCAATGACTACAACCCATAAAAGCCAGATCCAAACCTCAGAAATGAGGTATCTGAGGAAGGTGGTTGAAGTAACAAGAAGAGACATGGTACGCAACCAGACGATACGTCAAGGCCTAAAATGCCACCCCCTACAGACCCAAGTAGAATAGTCCCAACTAAGATGGTTTGGCCATGTCTGCAGAATGGGAGAAGATCGGCTACCACGACAAGCATGGAAACAAAGAGCCAAGGATCCAGACCCCGAGGACGAAGGGGAACGACTAAGTAAGTAAGTGTATGAAACAAAATGCTGCTCAGTGCTACCTTTCAGAGACTTATGTATGTGAGGAATAGGCTAGAAATATACAAATTTTTTTTAAAGGGTGGTTATAAAAGGATGTAGTCAATTGATGGAATACCCCTATCCCAAAACTGCTCCAAGTTATCATCAAATCTAATCCTCAGAAGACATAATGACCATGGCAAAAGAAATAGAAAAGGGATTAGACCAAACAGATCTCTAAAAGACACGCTTCCCACCTGACAAAACATAGGGACTCCCACTTAGGAAGACGTCTTATGGCCCATAAAACTCAATCTTCTTAATGGGGAAACAGTTTAAAGGACAGGCTTCTTAACACGTTCAATGTGCACTGTAATATCCATAAGAAAAGCTTCTACTTAAACCACTTCAGCGGCTCTTCTGCCATCTTATCATATTTAAAGCTGTTAACTTTGTTCCTTCCAGACTGAACAACTAGACATCATTGAAGAATGTGTTTTTTTTTTGTAATGATGTAATCTTTTTTTTTTTTTCTCTAACCAGCGGCACTCGAGCTTTCCAGCTCTTTTGGCCCAATGACATGTCATTGCGAGGCTGGGGGGTCAGTGGACTTTCCTTCCAACCCGGTCAGGAGCTTTGCTCCTTCCCATCCACACGGGATTTATGTGCAGGAGCCGTTCAGGTTATTCAGTCAAATTTCCGGTCGTAAACATTCCTTCAAACGCTGACGCCCAGGTTTGAACCATGAAAACCTGGTCGCCAGTACAACGCCGTAGCCATTACACCAGCACGGCTCCCATAATGATGTAATCTACGTGTCCTACAGTTTTGTGAAAACAGAATACTAGTAGTAGGAACATCAACGCCACTACCCTTCAGCTCCTTAAGTCCTAATGGTCTTCAACATATTCATGTCCTGTTCAATCCATTCAGTCATTGCATGCATTTTTAACTCCATTTAAGTCTGTCACAAATTCCCATCCCAGTGCATTTTCCTGTCTTTCTCTACCTCTTTTACCCTGGGGATTTCCCAACAAGGACTGCCTTGTAATACTATGAACAGATTTCCACATTGTGTGACCTATTCAAAGCCACCTCTTTTTCCACTGTTTGATGGCTGAGATGGAAACGAAAGTAGAATGGCATTGCTAGTATGTATAATTTTAGGGGGTTAGGACTAGGAATATCGGAAAGGTTTAGAATTACGGCCAAATGTCACTGCTGACGAGGATGTTTGTTGCTTTGCTACTGATGATGGGGTGTAACGAAAAGAATTTATTTGTATTGGTCTGTTGGTCAAATGACTTTCATTGAGATGCAAGGGATATGGACTCTTTGTGTGTTGGTTATTTTAAAAATTTTTTTTTTTTATTTTAAAATTTAAAAAAAAAAAATTTTTTTTTTTTTTTTTTTTTCTCTTTCCTTTCCTCTCTTCCTATCACATCTAACATGTACTCAAACAAATTTTATATCATCAGATTCACCATTCATTTATTTATATAAATTCCAAAAATGATAGCAATTGACCAAGAAACACAAAAACTATAGACATTACAAGTCACCCACTATAAAAACGGGACGCTGTGAAAAAGAATGCAGCGGCAGGCGACTATTTTCGCCAAAGGAATGCCGCGTGCTAAAGGTTAATTGCCTTATTTGTTGTCCTTCATGTTTCAGAACCATACTAAAGGACTGTCTACACATTTGAGTTGAAGATTTTTATTTCTGTGCTGGACCCGATTTATTTTTATTTCCACCTATGTTATTTCCTAAGCAGTCAAAACTTCTTTTGCTTTTGGTACCCTTATTTTTATATCACTATCTGTATCTCAAAATACATATATCCAACACGCAAATCTCATCCAAATACTGTTAAGGAGAATAATGAATAAACGAATTATAAGCAAAAATGACAGGAAATGCTTCGGTCTGGGAGCACATAATTTCTTGTCACCATAGCAACCAGAAATATGATGGATGGCCAAAAGTTGAATTAAGTCCTGCTATGACACATTACTGTAGTACTTATTTAATGTTACTTGGCTGCCTCGTCAAAAACTACCGAATATACTTGAGTATATGTCGATCCAACTGTAAGTCGACCCTTATACTTTAGGATGTAAAAAGCTTCCAAAATGAATTACCAGATTATAAGTACTGCTTAAGATATATTATCAAAAACATTTAATGAAGCAGCAGGTTTATTATTGACTGATACCAGTATGCGCATAGGGGGGCGGCGCAGCGCCACTGTCACTTTCACAACCTGCACAATCAA
The DNA here is from genome assembly GCA_024509875.1 of Oreohelix idahoensis. Taxonomy (NCBI): domain Eukaryota; kingdom Metazoa; phylum Mollusca; class Gastropoda; order Stylommatophora; family Oreohelicidae; genus Oreohelix; species Oreohelix idahoensis. The sequence goes on from JAMPIV010000234.1 coordinate 372,472, forward strand.
CGATTGTGTCTTGTTTGAAGTAGCATTTTGATAACCCCTGTTAAACTCACAATAACCTGTCAAATTCAATCTGGCTCGTGGAGAAGTTTTGTTTTCAAATTGCAGTGCCACTACACCGTTTTATATGATAAAATAAAAGGCTGGCAACCAAAAGCTAAAATCTGTGCAAAAAAATTAAGTAATTATTTAAAGAAGAGGTTCCCAAACAGTGTGCTGCAAAATAAAAAAGGCTATCACGAGACACCAAAGAAGACATTTGTTTGTGTTTCTCATCGTACACTTCCACCAAGGAAAGGTACTAAACACACTGAGTTCCATAAGTGAAAGTGCGTTTTAGAAGATGCCCGAAAGCCAGTCAGTGTTTGCAATTAGCAGTCAATGGTGTTTAATTTTAGTTATCCAGGAATATCAGCCAATAAAAGCATAAAGTTTATGGGCGCCCCACTGATAGCAGCGAGGCATGGCTTTCCCACACGTGGCTAGAGCCGTAAAAAACATTTTATGACACTTTCAAAGCACAAAAAGAACTCATACAACAAACATCAGCCTCCCCCAATAAAGCTTATCATGTTTTAGAAGATCAACATAACTCGCAACAATTAGACATGATTCTAAACTTTTGGAAGATATGCTTAATCAATGATCTTTCATCAAATATATCAACATTGTAGCTCAGAATTTAGTTAAAATAATACAACTTTGAAAACTAAGTATGCCAAAAAAAACCCCCAAAAAAACCATCTGATACAACAAATGGAAACAATGATGACTACTACTCTAAGACTTTGTCCTATGTCTATCTTTTCTTCGCTTAGTTTTGTATCTAGGTGTGTTTGTGACATGTGTACACTTGTTTGTGCATTCATGCAAATACATACAGACAAAACTTCAGAAAATAACACCATGCTTACCAATCCTTGATGTGACTATCTATGATTAATGACCGATGCACTAAATTACACAGCTCAGAAGGAAATTTGCAACAAGCCAAGCTACTTCACATCTAGAGAATGGGTTTAGATGCTCTGCATGCTAGAGTGGTGGAAGCAGAGAGATTTGGGTGGAAACGGTGCCATACAAGGAGCGTATTTGCAGGAACTTTTTGCCAAACCACTGCTTCTAGCAATAGTGGTTGTTGTATCAATTTGTTTTACATGTTGATTCACCAGCCTCATGGACCTCATATTATTTTGCCTCTTACAACATGACTGAGGCATCAGTGGTTCTACTCTTCCTATCTCCTTAGAGAAGTCTACATCGGATAAGCAGGAAGTCACAAATATGAATATGCCTGTTCCAGAGTGTGAAAGAAGACTATTGATTCTCCCCCATCTTTCTGCTTCACAATACTCATAGTTCTGTGTTAATATTACCGATTAACAACACCAAACATAACTTGAAGAGGATAGTTAAGCACATTACTTTCAACTTATACAGTAGTGGTATATCCACATAAGAAAAGTCAGTAAGTTATTTCTTTGACAGGTGTGTAACCTTTAATTCAAAATCCTCAGAGACAGCTTTGTTTCGGTTTTCAGATCCAAAATCACGTTCACAAAGTAGCCAAAACAGCCCAAGTCACCGAAACTGCGTTCGAAAATAACCCAAATTGTGATTGAAAAGACACTTTCGATTTTCAGAATATTTTGGTTTTTGGGTGTTTGGACAAAAGATTACAGACCTGTAATAAGATGAAAGACTATGAACCTCAACTGTCTGAGAAGATAAAAGACACATTTTTTAATGCATTCTCCTCTTTCCATGTAATCCAACCCAAAAGAACCATCTGATACAACAAATGGAAACAATTGTAGTAAAATCTGCGAGAATAATCGCTCATTTCAGTAAGATTTTAGTCATAAAATGATAATATATAAAAACAGCCCTATTGTGTCTGACGGTGATGCTCTCACACGCCAGCAACGCTGCCTTTTGTGCAGTGCTAAAGCCTATAGAACGATTCCACGGTAAAAATCTAACACGCGTTTTAGTTTCGGTTTCGAAAACGTACTACTAACATTTTACCAGATCTGCTGCATACACTTTGCAGCCAAGACTTATAATTAACGATTTGGAGGAAGTGTGCCGCAAAATAACTATCTGAATTAACGTATTCTGTCAACTTTAACGCAAATTTAGTAGTAATCCTTACATTTTTTGGTAGTGTTACACGATACAATACAAATTATTAACGCCAATTCTTAACCCGCCATGCACAACCCCGCTTAGCCTGACACATTCTGCCATGCATATATACACGTTGCGACAAAGCCAAGAGAGGCAAAACACGCAGACAATTTTATTGCCTCCTCGCGGTAATGTTTCTGACGTCACAAAAACACGTTAGTTATTTGAAAAATACATGCTGGCGAGATAGCGAGAGGGGAAGATGGCCGTCTTGTGTAAAATATTTATTTGACGATGACCGGGGACAAAATTGAAAATCTAAAACCATAATGAAACTGAACATAAAAAATATATGGTAGTATAGCTTAGAATTCACCGAGCAAGAATGTGTTTTAAATAATATGATAGTCCCAGTATTACCCAAATTGTTGAGAAAATACTAATTGTCTACGAACGCACGACCAGACGGACTTGTTTCTGCTTGTTTTTTTCTTAACGTTAGTGGGGACACCGGCTTAGAAGGGAGGCATTGAGGAAATTCAAATTAGCTTGGGGAACAAGAGTATAGGAGGAGAGGGGAGCGGTAGGAAAATTGTTACCAAAAAACTAACATCGTTTTGCATTGGCATAACTAAAGCGGACTGGCCAATCGACTACCAGACGCAGAGTATGTTTGGAATTATTTTGGTTTTTCAAAAACTGCATTTGAATTCTGGTAGTCGCAAGCTTTTGATTGGTCAGTGCTACAAAATATTAGCAAAAAGCTTTCACTATTCATTGCCAGTTGAACTGTAATTTTATTCAGATACGCTGAGAACAGCTGTGATAAATTTAAAAGTAAAGTAAATAACTATATGAGTATTTTACAGTCTGGACGGAGCAGAGGAAACTGAGGCCATTTCTTTGCAAAGTCAGCGTCATTTGTTTATATTTCTTGATTTGTGGTAAGGATGCTTTAGGAATTTAATATGTTTAATCCCATTACCAAAGTTAGATACTGCTATTGGGAAAAAGTGAAGGACGTGCCGGGAGCAGACATTGTTGAGTCCTCACGTTGAAATGTATCTAACTAATGTATGTTGTCATGATTATGTTTGAATATTATTGTATTAGAGCATATTAGTAAGCCTCTGTGTTCAATGAACACTGTTCAACATGCCTGAAGCATTCATATTTAAAAAGAAAAAGATGAGAAAAAATATATAAAGGAAATGTGGTTACCCCACATTATATTATTGAGGGAAACTATGTAAACGTACAGTGGCGTATCTGCCATAGGGACCTGAGGGATGGTCACAGCAAGGTGGGAGTCATGAAAATTAGGGGATGAGTGCACCTGAAATGCACGCGAGGCTGACCCCATACCCACATATGAAAGTAAATAAAAGAATAAGTGATCAGATGTAAAAGGCCAGGGTGTCCTTTTGTTGCAGAGGTTTCGTTTCCTGTTGCCAGCTGGTGACAGGAAACCTGAGGAGTGACGATTACGCCAAGAAGTCTCCTACACTTTACATATGCTGTCAAGAGATAACAGCAGGAGCTTGGGTGTGTGACGTGATATCGATATTTCTGCAACTACACAATATCCTATCTTTCAACGGGAAACCCCAGGTGATATGTTAAGGACCTGGGTACATCTGACAGTTTCGGTTTAAATAAACCTTGGTAATTCAAGTCATACTCAGGACTTTTGTGGGGTATGATGACATTACAGCCCCTCATACACAGTGACTCTCTCTCTCTCTTAGAAGAATAAATTTAAGCTGTGAACATTCAAATAGGAAATACATATAATAACATTGTAGTTATTTGGGCAGATTGTCCACACAATTTTAGTTAATCTTTTATGTAAACTATCTTGTCCTCATTTTCAAAGACCTGTCCAAACGATATGACTGGACAGGCTAAATAAATTGTACAAAAAAAATTAATTTAAAGAAAAACTTAACCACAGGTTTTATTCACTTCCTCATAGTAACTTAAAGTGTTTTGTGTTGTGTACCATCATTTCATTTCTCCCCTAGACACTAGGTACATCATACACCATACACTAGAGCCACAAGAGTGACTGTGTGAGATCTAGGGAGGTAGCGTTAGGTTCCCTGCACATAATTCATCATCATCATCTTTTAGAGTCAGGGGCCTACATGTGCTTGACCTCACACGGTTTATGCAGACACCGATTTCATTATTTGTTAGGATACCATCATAACCTCCCCAGCAAAATCTAACTTTGCTACAACAATGACTACTACTACTCTAAGATTTTGTCCTATGTCTATCTTTTCTTCGCTTAGTTTTGTATCTAGGTATGTGTTTGTGACATGTGTACACTTGTCATACAAAAAATATACAGACAAAACTTCAGAAAATAGCACCATGCTTACCAATCCTTGATACTTGAATGAATCATAGACACTCCTGATCAGCAACCAAAAAGGCCACAAGTATTCAAACCTAAACTCCAAGATAAAGTCTGCCATTAGCACAAGAGCCCAGACCAACAGAAATCTCAGGTACAGAAAGGTGCTGTGGATTATGAAACATAAAGAAAACACTTTACAAAATGTGTACAATTAACTCAGAAACACTGTGATACTCGTAAAACGAATGATAAATTTCTACCACTCTAAAGCACTGTTACACTTAATTCTGACAATCCTAACAGTTTAGATTTCCATAACTCAAAATTTTTTTTTATACTTCACTTATTAGTTGAAAAAATATAACTTCATATTTCATAAATTGTAAACACTGCTTTGAAGCAACCACTTGTAAAGAAAAAAATAACAACTTACATCATAACACTTAGAAACCCTCTTAGATTTCACAACTCCCATTTTATTATAAATTTATAACAGCTTTAAAAAAATGTAAACAAAGAGGTAAACTCGAGGCTCGTGAGTGGCAGTAAATAATTTAAAGAAATTGGTAAGTGGAACGCATCCTCAGTGCGCCCATCACTTCTGCAACATCTCTGTCATTCATTGTCCTACTTTATTTCTTGTTTTACAAGCATCTTCCATTTACTTATTATTATTGTTTAGGGGCAAGTCTTACAGACAGGGGGTATGATGTGTTGGTGTTGTGGGTAGTGGGTTTCCCCCCTTGCTTCACCCTAGGCCTAGTGAATTCATTCATGAAAGGAGCGACCATTGCGGTGTCAGTCTCTTGGCCTAGCAAAACCTCTCATACCCCAAGATCGTTGTACGTGGTGAAGAGCCACACCCTCCCCGAGGTAGTCCTGGTAACTGAGGGTGCGAATCCTCAGGCAAAACACAACGGATCTAGAGGAGTAAACCTCGATAATAAATCCGGTGCACTACACCGTACACGCCCCCTGTGGGTGGGAAGGAGCCAGATGGATACTGAGCAAGTCTTGGGAGTGGGAACGAGTATGACCTACTTCCTGAAGATCGGAACCCATCGTACAGGTACAGAGACTCAGGACGTGACGATCCTATTGCCTTCAACTCTTGGTCACATGCCTAGAGCCTCGGAGAACTCGGCGTAACCAGCAGGCAATTTGGTGGCGGGGAATGAGCACTGTGAGCCCTACCTTGGCTACGTATCTCAGAGAGAGGCAGAAACACCCCCTTTATCTCCCCCAGAGCTGGCACAGTGCACTTCTGGCTTCTACCCGGGGCGGTAGGAAATCCACAGGCACCCCAGCATCACAATGCCATGAAGATGACTAAGTTGAAATTTATTAACTCAAACTATTATGAAGATAATGCAACCATATTTTCACCATACGAGCTCGGACGCCGCCTCGGTAAACAAGGTCCGCGCAGAGCAGTGACACCCCCAGGCTGCTTGCGAATAGTCTACTACTGGGAACATAAACAGATTAGGGATGAGCCCACTCTCCCGTTGAACAGGTGCTAAAGTCGTAGATACTGGGCCAGAAGGCGCACCGGAAACCACAGTATCACGCAACTCGCCTTTTTTTCTATGGAGAGTACACCGTCATTATTGTTTATTATGAAAAAATGTAGAAGAACGTTCAGAATATCCTGAGTTGCTGACCTTACTCTTATTTTGTTCATTTATTATTTTTCCACATGTTTGCAGTGTTGTCTTTTTCTCTCAACCTATCAATATTTCTCATATTTGTCTCCAGTTTGTGACTGTGGCTGATGAAGAGTAAACCACACTATTCTGAGTGTAAGTTTCAAATGTAAAACTGACTCAATAAAAATCAGGATATCCAGAAATGAGAAGATGATGAATAATAATAACGCAGTGAAATCAGCTCTGGAACCATGGCAACATGATAAGACACAATAATATGGACATGTTACCGCGAATCTTCATAAAAGAGAACCATCCAACTTGTACTACAATTAAAAGCAGAAGGAAAGAAGAGGGGTAAGACAACAGAATACAAGGACAATACAAACACAGCATAACTACTGCGATGCTTAAGAAATTAATCCATATGTATGGTGACCTAGGAAAACTTGAATTTTTACATTTATCTGTGTTTAAGCATTTTTTTTAACTGACCCACACTCGTATTCATGCTGTGACAGAGAACCCTTAACTCTGTAAACATTTACTTTACAAAAATTTTAAAATATAAGCAGGATAATGATAATTGCTTGTATACGTATTGCTTGTATATGTGTGTCGAATGAAAGTCAGCTGAATCAGACAGTATGATTAACTTATAAAATATCTTATATAAATTTGTTAAACCGTTTAGTTAAGTAGACCCTATTCCCCCACCTCCCAATTCTTCCCATTAAAACTAAATGCAGTGAAATGATTATGAATTAATTTACGAGTTCAATTTTCCATTAGAAAAACAAATGATTATGACATATTCTCAAAGTGTGTGCATTATGGGGGGACAAGGGAATGAGAGAATTACTTGGAATCCAAACAAACAAGAATAACCCGCAGTTGTAAGGTTATATTTTTATTAAATTAAACGCTTGCATCTTGTCAAATCACTTTTCCATCATTGCATCAATATTAAAGCTCTCATAAACGGCAATCTGAACAGACGCAGATAATGCTATTGCAAACTGCATAAAGTACCGCGAAAAACGTGTCAGTTGCTAGAATTCCACGAACGTCTTGCCTTATTAGCCTACATACTTTCACTCTGCACTGATTCTCGATCCTTTCTCTACAAAATTATTTCTTCATCATTACCTTCCGTAGATACCATCCGTTATTTTACTTCTTTTCAGCGGACGTCGAATCTTTCCGCAGTCAACATTCCGCGGCCTCTTCATAGTCTTACCAGACAACAATCATGAAACAGATTTTGGTAATCTCCTACGAATCTATTATCTTTCACTTCAGCCACTTTCCTGTTCCTAATTTATTATGACAATCCTGGAAGTACTTCCAAGGCCCTATGTCCTTGCACATGCGCCATCGGTCATTCGCGAAATCGCACTACGGAGCTGCATTCTGGGGTAGGCATCAACAAACATGGCGCTGCACGTACCACGAGCACCGGGTGTTTCCCAAATGATGAAAGAAGGCGCTAAGGTAAATATACATCGATTTTTTATAATCGACAAAAACCTAATATGGTTTAGTTTTTATGCCTTGTACAGGTGAAATGACTGTAGATAACTTTCAACAATAACATTTAGAAACACATGCCGCAAACGGTTCAGGTAGCTGAGAAACCAACGGACGGCGTCCAGAACATTCCATAGGCTACTGTATTATTATAATGGAACTAAATTTGGGAATTGCGACTGTGAAATCTGTCTTTATATTTACGTTAACACATATACGCAGAATACATTTAAATTGGCGCATTAGACGGTTGATGCGTTGAACTGTTTACAGAAGGCTACGATGTCGGTGTCATAGTTAGCCTACACAGGGTTGAAATGAAATATAGGCTAGTGGGACGTCCTTTCGATACGGCCTTAACAAGAATTTAGAGACGCAATAATAAGGGGTTAGGTTTAAAGATCCTAAATTCTAATGACGTTAGCGACGTACTAGGATGACATCAAAGACACCCCACTGTTCATTTCAACCTAACAGACACTACCAAAAAGGCCTACTGATACCCACAGATTGAATCACAGCTTACTACGCGTTATTGTAATCTTTAGGCCCTATGGGGTGGATACATTTAAAAGATTGAAACAAAATGTCAACATAACCATTTATTATTTTGCATCTGCATAAACTTAGGCCCTATTAGGCTGTCTTGTAAGAAAACTGCAGCAGTCTGACACTATCGTAGATCCTGGCAAAATATAATTGTTAATCACTACATGGGTGAGCAGAAAAGATCATGAGTGTCAAGTTTACTGTAGCCCTACATCCGCCATCCCTGTCACACATAGGGTCAGGGTTAGTGGTGGCAGCTGTTGTTTTTACCGTAAACCCCCAACCATATTCCCTTTACATAAACACTTAGGCTAATGACACTTAATTTACAGTAGGCCTACTACCAAAAATTACTGACAAAATTCAACAGACAAATTGTGTTAACCTAAACCTGGTTGTATTGGCGACAAGGATGGGGATGCACAGTAGCCTAAACTGATTCAGTTTTTATTTTTTTTAAATATTAATGAAGAAAATTATCCCGTTCAACCTGATGGGTTATAATTATGATAGGCCTAGGGTAACGGGGCAAAAAGCACGTGGGGACAATAGGCAAGGTCCGCCGACCAAGCTGCGTTTGTTCTGTTATAAAACTACTCATGAACCATGGGGGCAAAGGTAGCTGTGTGTTTTCGTTACTGACCAATCAAATGCAGTGTTTTATTCTCCATAGGGCCAAAACAACCAATGAAATAGGTCGAATCTTTACAAATTTCAAGGTGTCACCTGACCACCTCATTGGCAGCCATTACAAACGTGCCTTAAAACTTTTTAGACGCTTTGCATCCCTGCGCTAAACTGTTTCCCCATGCATACATGCTTATTGCCCCGCAATGTTGATTTTGTTCATTTTTTGGAACAACTGCCGATATGAGAAAGTGGCACCACACTTGTCAAATCATTGTAATATTCTTAACACTTAGCCTATATATATATATATATATATATATATTTGTCATGAACTAAAGAGGCCATCAATGATAAAGAAGAAAACGATAAGCAGTCTATGTTTGCAAGTCTGGGGGGTGGTACTTGGAAAGTTGAAAAAGATACCAGTACTCAGCAGATGCATTTTCCAATTAAAAGTAGTGAAGCCTACTGTTACTTAAAATTGTAGGCCTACATTGTTACTCTGTTGTTATCTCTTTCATAGTTGCTGTGATGGTTCCTTCTATCATTTAAAAACAAAATATTTAATAAACCACTGCTTGCTCATAGGCTTTCTTCAATGTCTGAACCTTTCTCTGGTCATAATTTCCATTAGTCACTGATAAAAACAATAGGCCCTAGATGTAATTATGGTTGTTTGAACTGAATTTTTATAATCTAAACATATATAGCCAACATATATAAGACATGTTTGCAGATTTAACTCTTATCACTTCTGCGTGAGAGGATGGCTTAAAACCCATTTTATTATTTGGGTGTGCAGTAATTCCATTATTTTTGCGTGCTATTTGTCATTTGTGCAGTCAGTTGGCATTACATATAGTGGCAGTGGTGCCTCCATAGTTCAGTGTATAGGTGGTCCCAAAGCATATACTGCTGTAGGGGGTGAATTGTTAGAGACCTCACTGTGCAAGGTACAGCTTTATTAAGTAGGGTGACTACTCAGACGCTCTTGCCTTCATTGTAGTGTGAAAAATCATTTTCCTTATAAGAAAGTTGGAACATCATTGAATGAAATCCTTTCATTTCCACAGGGTGTCTTGCATAAAATAAGTTTGCAACATTTATTCATGACACTCGATGTCATATGGTGGCACATTGACCTGCTGCTGCTTAAAAAAAATGTAGACACTGGTTTGCTGCATTTCCCAACGCTATTATTTCCCAGAACATGCCTCAGTAAATGAAGATTTGCTCATTCCATTTGCCTTGAGGTGTTAAAAGAGTTCCCTATCATCCTGTGGCAGTCACTGTCTTAAAGGACAGATGCCAAGGCCGATGTGCCTTTGTTACCATGCATGCTTGTACCTGGGGCCGTGGAACACGGTTAGTGGACCGCTAATTCATTTCTGCGATCAAAGTATACCTTCCACTGGAATTTCGGGTTGAGTTCATTTTACCCTTAAAGTCTTAATTTAAAAGTCTTAATTTTTCTATTTTGTTCCTTCAGTGTTTTCTTAAACAGAAATTCCCAACTCTCAAAAATCATCTTTAAATGTCACAATGAATATGAAGATTACATACAAGAGATGAGTTATCTTGGAGCTCAAACAACACTTTCAATGAGGGGTGTTGGTTACTTTATTTTCACACATGGTCGTATTTTTTTTCTTTTCTTTTTGCTCATTCTTTTTTCTTTTATCAAGTTCCAAGTAGCAAAAATAGATGTTGTATAATCAAAGGCATGCTCTAAATAGTCATGAAGTAGTCCAGAGCAAGGTTACATATCTCGTCAATTTATAACAAAAGCAAAAGCTTCTTTCATCAGAATGTTGATGTTGATCCTAAGCCAGTAAAAAAAATAATTTTATGTCTCTTTTGAATTTATGATATGAGCAGTCATTATTTTTTTTTATGGTTTGTCATGGCTAATTCCTATAGTTGTCACTTCTAATGGGCCTGCCATTACCTATGGTCCTTAATTTTGCTACCTTGGTAACTATAGACCAATTTATCTTATATCATCGCTATCTAAACCACTGGAAAAGCACATACATAAAACACTACAGTACCTAGTTAGCTACGACTTGCTAACTGACAGTCAGGGTTTAAGCAAAAGCATTCATGCCACACAGCTCTAATTAAGATGATAGACAACTTGCTCCTAAACATCAATAACGATAACATGTGGAGCAATCTTTGTAGACTTTAGGAAAGCATTTGATATGTTAGATCACGCTGTTTTAATAAGAAAATTAGAAACAATGAAAGTTAATTTGTTAAACTAGTGATATTATTTAAATCATTCCTGTCCGACAGACAGCAAGTAGTGTGATACAATAATGCCTTGTTAAGCCCAACTATTATTGACAACGGTGTTCCTCGGGGTTCTATTCTCGGCCCTCTACTTTTTTCCATTTACACAAATGACCTTCCACTTCACATCAAGCACTCATCCTGCGACCTATTTGCCGATGACTGTACCATTTATACTAGTGATAAACGTTGCAACAAGCTAGACATATTATTACAAAGCGACACAGAAAACGAAAACTGCATGCAAATAAATATCATTAACACAAAATGTATGATATCAACTAGATAAAAATTACAAAACTCACAGAAAACAACACTTCAGCTCTGCATTGGAACCTCTTTAATTGAAAATGTAAATGAAAATAAAACACAGGGGCACTAATAATTGACCAACATACAAGTTGGAATTCGCATGTACAAGCACTGACCAAACAAACAGCACAAAAAGTTTACCAGTTAGCTAAAATCAAACATTTTCTAGATGAGGGGACACGAAAAATGTTCTATACATCCCAAATACAAACACATCTAGACTATTGTTCCACAATTTGGGATGGCTGCTCCATGTCCAACACTAAAAGACTATTCATTAAAAAAATATGCAGTGCGCCTAGTTTCAGACAAAAACCTCACACAGTGTGTAGACCCATATACATATCTTAACATATTACCACTAAGAAAGCGCTTTCTCTTCAACAAAGCCAAATTTATTCACAAAATCTTATCACAGAATGCTCCAACGTATCTATGGCCTATTTTCAAATACAGTGGAAGACTGATCCACCGCTGAAACAAATTACACATGCCCAAGCCTAGGCTTGACTTATTCAAGAAAAGTTTAGCTTTTTCTGCTGCTCATCTGTGGAATAATCTTCCACACGACCTAAAAAAACACGCTTAGTCCAAATTCATTCAATCACCGACTTTTCAAATCAAGGAATCCCTGCTGGGTTTTCCCACTTCCAAAGGGTGACGAAGAGGGTAAATTCTCCTAACTCGACAGGTCTGGAAAAGATTGTAAGGAGATATTTGGTCTCTCGCTACCGTCGTCCCCTTCTCAGTTATCTATTATTATTATTCTTTAAATTATATTATATTTTACGAGCCCCCCCTCCCTTATAAAGGAAGATAAACATAGACAATATTCAACATCTAATGGAAGGAACAAAGCGTGGGGTACAGTATATACACCCAATTGGTTTATTGCAATAAAGTGAATAGATGGTGAATGATAGTATTGTCGATGGAATTAGTGTCTGCTGTATGTATTATGTGTCTCACACTTCACGTGTTTTTTCATCATGGATGACTAAACTTTGTGGCATTGATTAGGTGAGTTTCCTTTGTCGTGGACTTAGCTTTTCAGCCCCCGGCTGATAGTGAAGTGTGGTTAGTTCTCCGGTCTCCTGACGTTGCCCCGGTAGGTCTTGAATGGTTCGGATTTGCCTTCTCTGTGCTCGACTCCGTATTCTGCGCTGAGATTGGACTGTCGTGCAAGGCTCCACCATAGACTACTCAAAGATGGACGCTAACCCGCAATTAGACACGTGGCTTCAGTGCTTTTAATGCGAGAATTCGCCGATAATTGGGTTAGACCTAGCTGTCTCAAGGGTTCCGGGCAAGTGAAGATTGCCCGTGTTTGGCGCACTTTTAGCGGGACATTTCCGCTTGGACACGTGATCCATAGCGTGCATCATGTGACATTAGCGTCAAATAAACGCTCCAATCAATAGCGTTAAAAGTCACGTGGGGTCTTCCTAAAGTGGCATAAACTGGTTTTATCAGCTTAAGCAGTCTTAAATTAAAACAGGTTCCTAGCTACCGAGGTCATTGGTCAACAATGACGTCGTATCTAAAAATAGCGAGGAGAGAATACTGAATGCTAGGAGAATTTCCGCAAGTGACACTTCCCGGGACTTTGCGATCATGCATTGAGGATGAGAAAAAAAACGATGTCCGTAAATAATAAAAAAAATGAAGAGAAGATTGGGCAAGTTGTCACACAAGCCCCTCCTCAAGTTTGACGTTCCGTCCAACTCCTCTTGTCCTGTCTTCCTCTTCTTTTCCAGTTTCTCATATCTCCTCGGTTGCGTCCGGATGTCTGCTCAAAAAATCTGCCCCTACGTTGTTCTTCCCAGGTATGTATTCTATGTGAAAGGAATATGGCTGCAACAGGAGTGACCATCTCATAAGCCGGGCATTAAGGTTCTTCGACGCTGCAAGAAATATCAACGGTTGGTGATCACACTGCACCGTGAACTTTTTCCCGTATAAATATGGTTGAAACTTCTGCACAGCCCATATTAGCGACAGACATTCTCGTTCGATGGTAGAGTAGTTCTGTTCAGCAGGGTTCAATTTCCTACTAGCATATGCGATGGGGAATAGAGTTGCAGAAGGTCTATCACTAGGCTGCAGGAGAGTGGCTCCTATCCCTATATTGCTAGCATCTGTTCGCAGCGTAAAGTTCAGAGTTAAGTCAGGCAGTCGCAGAATTGGCCTAGCTGTGAGTTTCTCCTTCAGCAGCGTGTAGGCATTTTCGCACTCCGCTGTCCAGGTTACTTTGTCCGGGTTCCCATTCTTGGTTAATGCGGTCAATGGCGCACTCAGGGTATTAAAATCTTTAATATATCTCTGGTAGAAGCCACATAGAGACACAAATGACCTTACATCCTTTTTAGTCTGGGGTCGTGGGGCCCGCTGTAACTTCTCAATATTACGCGCATCTGGGAACATGCATCCATGCGAGATAGTGTGTCCCAGGAATTCTAGTTGCTCGCAGGCAATTTGACATTTTGTAGGGCGAGCGGTGAGTCCTGTTTCTCTAAGTCTTTCGAAGAGTAGGGAAACTGCGTCCAGGTGCTCCTCAAAGGTGTTCGTGGCAATAAGTATGTCGTCCATGAAATTACTTATCCCAGGGTGGTTCAGGGGTTCCAGTAGCTTCCTCATCATACGAGTAAAGACGCTTGGGGCGTTGCTTAGCCCAAATGGCAATACATTAAACTCGTAATGGCCTTCAGAAGTACTAAATGCTAACATATGTCGAATTTCCTCTTTTACCGGGATCTGGTAGTACCCTTTGCTAAGGTCTATCTTCGAAAAGTATCGTGCTCTACTCAGCTTGGTGAAAAGCTGATTCTGATCCGGTAAGGGCTCCGCTTGAAATTCCGTTACAGCGTTGAGCCTTCGGTAGTCTATGCAGAGGCGATGTTCTCCTGTGGATTTTCTAAGCAACACTACACTCGCACTATAAGGCGACTCTGATTTTGAGATAATATTTTCCTTAAGCAGGTACTCGATTTCCTCACTCAATGCCTTTGCTTTAGCATAAGGAACAGGATAGTTCTTAACTCGTACCGGGGCGAGGTCTGTTAGCTTCATATCAAATTCTATCAGGTTGGTCATGCCAGGTTTATCCGTGAGTGTACTAGTGTGTTTTCTCAACAACTGTTGAACCCGTGCCTGCTGATCCTCCGTTAAAGTTGAACTAATCTGAACATCTTGATGAGTTTCGCACTGACGAAGAGGGTATTCACAGGAGGTCAGGGGTTCTGCCTCAGTTTCCGTCGCAATAGCCAGTGTCAGGAAATGTGCTGGTTCTGCACCTGGTCTTTCATAATATCGCTTCAGCAGGTTTATGTGGTAAATTTTCTGCTTCCCCTTTATGGCAATCTTGTAATTGGTGCGCGACATTTTCTCAACAATTTTATATGGACCTCTCCACCCGATTTGCAATTTATTATTGCTACTGGGCAGGAGTAATAATACCTGTTCTCCTACTTCTAGCTCCCTATCCTTCGCAGTGCGGTTGTAGTAACGCGCATGTTTACGACGGGCACGGCGTACATTTTCCTTTGCCAGTTCCCATCCTGTTTTAAGGCGTTGGGTCAACTCCTTCACGTATTGGGATGCAGAGGTGACCGTCTCATCAGCTTTATCATCTGTCCAAGTACGTAACAGTGCCTCTAAAGGTCCTTTTATAGGTCTACCAAACAGCAATGTGGCAGGAGGCATCCCAGTAGAATTGTGGGGTACTTCGCGGTAAGCAAATAGTGCTGCGGGTAAGTATTGATCCCAGCTCTCTGGTTTTTCCTGCGCAAGTTTCCGAAGGATGGAAATAAGGGTCCCGTTAAACCGCTCCACCTGGCCATTTGCCTGGGGGTGGTAGGGAGAGGTGTGGATATGTCGGGCCTGAAATATCCTAAACACTTCCTCGGTGAGTTTTCCTCGGAATTGGGAACCATTATCTGTCAGGATCTGTGACGGAAACCCTAGCCGAGTAAATATGGTGAGCAGAGCCTCAGCAACATGCTTAGAATCACAGGCGGGCATAGCAATTGCCTCTGCCCACATGGAGCAACAATCCACTAACGTGAGTATATAACTGTTTCTCTTTTTGCTACGAGTAAGTGGACCCACAATATCCACCGCTACTCGTTCGAAGGGTGTGCCCAAGATTGGCATTTCTCCCAGAGTGGCTGGGGCCGTCCAGTGTTTCGGCGCTGTCCTCTGGCACTGTGGGCATGATTTCACATATCTCTGGATATCGGCGTTGATACCTGGCCAATAATAATGACATGAAATACGCTGAATCGTGGCACTTATGCCCATGTGGCCACTAAACGGAAGGGCATGGCCCATTTCTAGGACCTGGGCTCGGTATGCTGATGGAACCACAAGTTGCCCATGTTCCTGTCCTCCATTTCCTGCTTTCCGATGCAACAGCCCATTTTTCTTGTAGAAGTCTCCCTTTTGGAGAGGAGTGTGCGCTCTCGGTAGTTTTTTGTAGCAGGGTGCTAGAGATTGATCCTCCGTTTGTGCCTTTTTTAATTCCTCAGGAAGGATGTTGGGTGGGGATTCCAACTCCGTATTCCGTTTGGCCTGTCCTCTAGTGGTGACAGCCGCCACAACCAGAGGGTGAATGGGTTCTCCCAAGAACACATACCTACACCCTAAGATCAAGGGATAAATAGGGTCGTCCAAGATCGCTGCACGGATTTCCCCAGTCACATATTTTGATTTGACCTTAATCTTGGCTATGGCCAAACGCATAGGTGCTGCACTTTTAGTAGGTCCTTGTATTTCTATAGTGTCTTCTGTCATCTGGTCAGGCTTGACTAGGGATGCACAGACAACTGCGTCGAATGCAAGGCCTGTATCATAAAGGCAGGTCACCTCTTGGTCATTTACGAGGACTGTCTCAACGACCGGGGGATGTCGGGGTTTGTCCAGAGGTTCTTCCGGTCCATTTCCCCTTGCGGCACTTTTACGTAAGCAGGCAGCATGATGAGGTGGGTTTTTCCGGTTGCACTCCTGCGTATTGTGGGTGATGGTTCTACAGTGCTTACACCATTTTTTCCCCTTGCCTCTGCTGCTGGAAATTAGATCTCTGAGTAGTCTTGTAGTCTGGCTTGTCATGCTTTTTGCAGTTAGTATACGGTGGTTTCACTTGGGGGTCCATGTGTGACTGAGCTGTCTGTCTAGGTACGTAATCTGGTTGTTTCCGTCTGGGTGGTGGATTCTCTGATAGTGCTGCCTGATATCGTTCCGCTAACTGGACTATGGATTCTAAAGTGCTGGCCCCATTCTCTGTCAGGAATCTTCTCATGTCGGAAGTCATGGTGTCCTTCAGTTGTTCGATCATGACCATTTCCTTCAGGCCTTCCCAATCATGAGTAAAATTCCCTAGGGCACCCCACTTCTCCACGTAGGAATCCAGTCTCGCAGCAAACTGAGCAAAGTTCTCTCCGACTTCCCTCCTAGAGTTACGGAACCTCTTCCTATAGGCGTCAGCATGTAGCTCATAACGAACCAATAGTGCCTTTTTCAAAGAGTCGTAGTCATCCTGTAAACCTGGAGGAAGCTTGCTATACACGTCATAAGCAGTTCCTCTAAGCCCTTGCGACAGTTTCAGGTTCCATTTGCTCTTCTCCAAACCAAACGTGGTGGCAAACTTCTCAAATTTGTCGAGATACCTATCGATCGAGTCGGCTTGTTCCGAGAAAGCTTCAAATGGAAACGTCAAAGGTCCCAAAGTTGACATGAGTGAGGATGGCAAAGGTCCGGTGCCCCCTGCGTGCAAGGAGGGCATATCATCTGACCGTGGCGATAGGTTGCCTGAGGAGGTAGATGCGGTCGCACCGGCTACTGGTTCAACTCTTTGAGCTTGTCCCTGCATCTCTAACTGCTTCATCTTCAATGCATGCTCGCGTTCATCTCTCTCGCTTCTTTCTCTAGCGTCTACAGCTTTTATCCTCTCATCTATTTCTGCTAACTTTATTCGCTCTTCTCTTTCAGCTTTCGCTGTTTCTCGAGCGTAATACTTATCAGTCTCGACACTGACATAATTTGCAAGGTCCACCCCACTATAACCTAGATCTCGACCGGCCTCCCCTAGTGCTGCCTTAAGCTTAACTATTTCAGCCATCTTTTGCAGTTAAAGTCCACACTGAGTAAGCTAGTGCTACCTTCCAATAGTATTTCTAGCAACAAGTAAATACTAATTATTTATCCGACTGCTGTAGAATGAAATTACTACAGTTATGGAGACTTAAGGTCTGTAATTCAATGAAATACAAAATCAAGAACTAACTTAATTAAACACAACATATATAAAGGGATTCACCAATCAATGCCTGAATTTCTAGAAAAAATGTTTTCTGTCTTTCTAGAGCTCACTGTGTGAAAATACATGTGTTAAAATGGTATACTGTAATGACTGAATGGATGATACTATCCCAGAGGTATGATAAAATACATAAGTTCAAATCCCGGACCGAGACACCAGTGTCACGTAGCGTTTAAAGGATAAGAGAATTATTTAGAGGAAATAATAGATCTGATGTGGAAGATTTGGCTCAAGGAATCCCTGCTGGGTTTTCCCACTTCCAAAGGGTGACGAAGAGGGTAAATTCTCCTAACTCGACAGGTCTGGAAAAGATTGTAAGGAGATATTTGGTCTCTCGCTACCGTCGTCCCCTTCTCAGTTATCTATTATTATTATTCTTTAAATTATATTATATTTTACGAGCCCCCCCTCCCTTATAAAGGAAGATAAACATAGACAATATTCAACATCTAATGGAAGGAACAAAGCGTGGGGTACAGTATATACACCCAATTGGTTTATTGCAATAAAGTGAATAGATGGTGAATGATAGTATTGTCGATGGAATTAGTGTCTGCTGTATGTATTATGTGTCTCACACTTCACGTGTTTTTCATCATGGATGACTAAACTTTGTGGCATTGATTAGGTGAGTTTCCTTTGTCGTGGACTTAGCTTTTCAGCCCCCGGCTGATAGTGAAGTGTGGTTAGTTCTCCGGTCTCCTGACGTTGCCCCGGTAGGTCTTGAATGGTTCGGATTTGCCTTCTCTGTGCTCGACTCCGTATTCTGCGCTGAGATTGGACTGTCGTGCAAGGCTCCACCATAGACTACTCAAAGATGGACGCTAATCCGCAATTAGACACGTGGCTTCAGTGCTTTTAATGCGAGAATTCGCCGATAATTGGGTTAGACCTAGCTGTCTCAAGGGTTCCGGGCAAGTGAAGATTGCCCGTGTTTGGCGCACTTTTAGCGGGACATTTCCGCTTGGACACGTGATCCATAGCGTGCATCATGTGACATTAGCGTCAAATAAACGCTCCAATCAATAGCGTTAAAAGTCACGTGGGGTCTTCCTAAAGTGGCATAAACTGGTTTTATCAGCTTAAGCAGTCTTAAATTAAAACAGGTTCCTAGCTACCGAGGTCATTGGTCAACAATGACGTCGTATCTAAAAATAGCGAGGAGGAAATACTGAATGCTAGGAGAATTTCCGCAAGTGACACTTCCCGGGACTTTGCGATCATGCATTGAGGATGAGAAAAAAAAAACGATGTCCGTAAATAATAAAAAAAATGAAGAGAAGATTGGGCAAGTTGTCACACATGGGTGCAGATTATATGCCACCGTAATTTAGTCATGTTCTTAAATAAATATCTAACATCATATGTAGGTTGTAAAGATAATATTGTCCTGTTTAGTATTAATTATGATAAGGTACTGTAAATCTGTAACTGTTATTGTACTGTTACAATGTTGGGATTTTATTGTATTTTGTTTTGTCAATTTATTATTTAAGTAATATTTAAGATGCATGTGAGAATAAATGGATTCTTTATGGAAGACGAGAGAAAGGAAGGGCAGAATGTTAGACTGGCCTGCGTGCCCAATTCTAAACCCTTTGAAAATAAAGTTCGTTCGTTCATTAATCTATATAACTGCAAGTGTAGTAGATGATATAGTAAAATATTCATGCTCTATTAAAAAAAAAAAAAGAACAATGGCTACCAGGGCAGACCTGCAAGTAATTTACTCACGTGTAAAATTTCTCAGTTCAAATTTCTACAGCCAAAGCCTGGAGAAGCATTGTTGATTTCCATGTTTCTCACTTGCAGTTTCTCCATTTCTCCAACAAATTCAACCGTGCTTCTAGTCAAGGGATCTGCTAACTTAATAGCTTGAACTGTAGTTGTTTTTCTCCACTCGGCGAAGCTGCTGCTGCTGTCTTGAAGGTGGAGGCAAATCTCATTTTCTTGCGGGGTAACATAATACTTGTTGGAACTACGTATTATTAATCTAAGCTGCGCCTTCTAGCAACCATCATTGCCAATTGAAACCTATGCCGTTCCGGTGTATTGGCTTTGAAGCTATCATATAATATTCCCGTTGTCATCATACTGAACGCATATCTTAAATGAGTGGCAGTTTCACTGCCACAGTCAATACAAAACATATGCCAATGCCCTTTCCATTCTTTGGGATTTTTATTTTCTAAATCTTGTTTTATAGTGGCAGATGTGTTTAGTCTTGTCTGTCTTCTTGCAGCATGACACTCATTTTGATATCTAATTCTGCTGCCACCAACATATTTATTTTTAATGACATTTATTTCTGTTAATAATTCTTTCTTGGACCCTGAATATTGTGTCATCTAAATGCTTCTGTTTACATATTCCAAAGAACTGCACATTTTTATTGCATTTCTGCTGAAATACAGTTGCTTTGAATAAAAGCTTAAAAAGTAAATTTCATGTAATAAATGTACTTTAAATTTCTGATGCATTTATATAAAATTTGAATTTAAAGTAACACTTATTTACTAACTTTTGTTGCAAGGAACAGCCCATATCTGACCCAATTCACCTTCTTCATGGTCACAACCATCTTAGATTCTTAGTTGGGTGTGTACAAACATTCTGTATGTAAGTTGATAGTGTTGAGTTGAAGCAAAGCTCTGGTTGAAAAGAGACCACATTAGAAAATACCGATCATCACAGATCACATACAATGGAATTAACATAAATGTGCTGATCATCACAAGTGGCACATATAGTGTTAAGATCAGAGGTTACTCGCAGTTGTGTTTTAAATCCCATTCATTAATCTTGGCATACAGCTCTTCTGCTGGCAATTAGTATTTCCAAAGATACATTGCTCTAGCTTCAAAGATTATAAGTGGTAGCTGGTCTCATGTGCAATGTGTCATGTTCCTGTCTTTGATATATCCCAAACAGGACAACCAATTCCAGCTTACAGGCCCAGTGGGTTTTATTCGCATTTTTCTGATTTTGTAATTTATTATTGGGAGTAAAAATATCTTTTGTAACCAAATTTGCAGGTCAGAATAAGATGGTAATTAATCATCTGGAAAAGCTGTTCGTTACAAATGATGCAGCTACAATTTTGCGTGAATTGGATGTTGAACACCCAGCTGCAAAAATCCTGGTAATGGCATCACAGCAGCAGGAGCAAGAGTGTGGAGATGGAACCAACTTTGTGTTAGGATTTGCTGGAGCTTTGTTAGAGAATGCAGAGGAACTTTTACGAATGGTAAGTTTGGTTATGGATCAAAGAAGAAATTTGTAATGCCATATAAATATATCAATGGCAATGTATGTCCCAGTGTTTCTTATACATATCCACATGCCTTATTATTATTTAATGAATTTTGGCAGAGTTGCTGTTTAGGTTCTGGGGAGTAACATGTTTTGGTTTTGACAACAAAAATTGTAAAGTATTTTCATTGTCTATAATATACGCTTAGAGGCTGAGCTGAATCAAGGGAATTTGTGTTAGAAATGTATTGGTCTAGGGAGCAGAACTTTATTAAATGCGTTCAATCTTATGGTTGATGTCTCCTGTTGAGAAGGCAATATCGGGTGTCGAGGTTGATTGCCATCTTCTTGAGTAGAAGCTGGGTGTATCATCTGCTCTATTGATGAGTTGTAGATTTGAGTCAATCTCCCAGTCCTCTACCTCAATGCCACGGGTATCAGCCTCTGTGTAACCCCACCTTTCTGAATGGCTGTTGAAATCACCAACAACCAGGCAGTTGGTGTGCCTAATCTCCATTGTGGCTAGTGAAAGATCTCTATCTGGGGGGGGCATATAGGTTGTACACTCTAACGGTCTGGTCATCTATAGTGATATCAGCTCCTATATCAGGCAGAGTCAGACCTGCTATGGAATACGGCATCACAGCTTGGTCGACGGCAGCAAAGTCAAATTTTGACAGAGTAAACAGACTCCAAAACCAAGCAGCACGTATTATAACATGGGCCCTAAAGTCCACACAAATCAACCATATGGAAAACATTATAGGGCTACAGTCAATGGAGGATAGACGTGACAGCAGAGTCCTAAAACAAGCTGAAAAATTTAAGAGACTCGAAGGACACCCCATTTACCAAAGAATGAATAGGCTAGGAAGAGGCAGGCTCAAGCGAACTAACTTTGCAGCCCAAGCAAAGGAAGAAAATTAGCAAAATTACCATGCTAGCAAGCTCAGTTGCAAAGAAAATCCCTACAAGCTCAACTATCCCACTGTGGAAAATAAGATGCTTCCCTGAGTTAAAATCTGATATTCCAGGCATTGAAAGTAAGGGAACACAGACAGAAACACAAAGAAAGTGTATAGCAACCAAGTATATTGAAAAACAATTTCCAGCAAAGCTTTGGACACATGCATATACTGATGGTTCAGCAAAAAATGCAGTTGAAAATGGGGGTGCCGGCATCCTCATAAAATTAAAGAATAGAATCCACTCTATGGCAATTGCCACTGGGAAATACTGCAATAACTTCAGTGCTGAAGCAGAAGCCCTGAAACAGGCAGCTGAAACTCTTATTGAATGCAAAGCACAGGCAGAAAAACAGATAGTAATCTTTACAGATGCCCTCTCAGTAATATCAGCGCTGAAGAGCCACCAAACTAAAGGATTGAAAGATCTGATAATCTCCCTTGAAAGACTGGCCAAATGCTTCAACAAGTGCACTATCCAGTGGATACCAGCCCATTGCAACATACCAGGAAATGAGGAGGCAGACAGACTTGCTAAGGAAGGAGGTGCCTTACAACAAAATGATATAGAGACAACTTATGCAACGGTAAAGACTACTATAGAGGCCACATTCAGGTCCAAATGGGAAAGAGAGCACCCGGGCCATTTGAAAAATGATGCATATCATCAACTATCCAGGAAAGAACAGATCATCATTTTTCGGCTACGCACTGGACGCAACAGATCTCTGCACCTGCGGTACCAGCTCGATGACAGTCGAACACCTGCTGCAGTACTGCCCAACCTACAGTAATGAACGGAGTAGCATATGGCAACAACCCACTTCTGTCAACGAAAAACTGTTTGGAGATGTCGGGAACCTTGAGTTGACTACTGCCTTTATTAGAGTCATAAATGTGGAAGTCTGAAGGCGAACGAGGAAGAAGAAGAAGAAGTATTTAAAAACATATACTGAAACAGCGCACTGTATTTTACATTTTGACATCACCCTAATATAACCGATGGACCCTGTGTCTAGGTTGAATGGAGCGTGTCTCACTAAAAGGAGTCAAAATTTTATTTAAAGAAATAAAACTGATATACTTAGTAATCAGATTATTCCAGATCACCAAGCTCTTTCATTTTGGACATGTGTCTTATTAAAACTGACAGACTCACTATCAGGTTACATTTTATTTTAAAACAGCCTAGTAAGATACCGAACACACCAAATCAAAAGGTCTTTTTTATTTGACATGCGCCCACATTAAACTGATGGGATCCTGCGGCTCGGTTGAACAGTGCACGAATCACCAAAAACAAGGCAGGATTTTATTTTTTTTTAAAAATACATCCCAAATCTAAACATTTCACCAGACCAAAAGGTCTTTATTTGGACATATGTCCTAATATAGCCGACGTCACAGTGTGTTGAGGTTGAATGTGTTGCTTCTTGCCAAAATGAAACAAACTTTTATTTTTTAAAATACAGTTCAGCACAGTCTTTTATACACACGTCCAAATATGGGTACTTTGTACTTAAGTTAGGGAAAGAAAAGGCAGCGAGGAAGGGAACTGGTCACCCCCACCTCTCGATGCTGGACCTAGTATAGTGATGTCTCTAACACTTCACTCCCCTACAGCAGTATCTGCTATGGGACTACCTTGACCTAATATAACTTATTATTTCCCAGTGGGGAAAGCAGACAGTGGCGGGACAATACCTAATTGGCTGTGGACTGCCCAGCTTGAAGCGGGTGGTAGCTATCCAGTGAGATCTTAGAACGTCTCCCTCTGTCTGAAGTAGTCCCTGGTACTATGCCCTATGCCAACAATTATAGTGAAGCTGGAGTTTCCTCTCCAGTTTAATACTGGGATAATGAAAACAGTGAATGAATTGACAGAATTCTTTTCTGTGTGACGCACACAAGAGTGCAGCTTTTACATGGTTTATATGTTTACTTCTTTAGGGCCTGTCTGTTGCTGAAGTCACAGAAGGTTATGAGATGGCAGCAAAGAAGGCCCTTGACATTTTACCAGGCAAGTTTATTTTTACATCTTGTACTTATTTTTTTGCTACTACTGGCTATTTATTTAGTTCTGGAACATGTATCAGCTACATTTTATAATCCTATATTTTCCAGCGCTAAATGTAAAATTTACCTGGTCATATTTTATTCTTTGAAAAAGCCACAGCCCTTTTGTAATTTTTTGGCTCTGTCATTTGAATTTGTGTGCTGTCCAAACCACCATATCCTGTCAGTTGTGCAGGTAAAGCAACTTTCTAAAATAATTTTTATTTACCCAGGACTGTCAATTGGCAATATTAAGAACTTACGCAACAAAGAGGAGGTACTACCTGTTATTCGTACAGCTGTCATGAGCAAACAGTATGGCAATGAAGATTTCCTTTCAAATCTCATTACTGATGCATGTAGTAAGTACAGAATATAGTTTTCATTGGGCACATTCAAAATTAAATGAGAACAATTAGTTTTAATGTAATCTAAGTATGTATTGTTATATGTGGCTTTCTGAATACTGGGCTGAGTCAACTATTATTGTTTTATAGTACTACTAAATATATTCACTTTCATTATTGCAAAAGGTTCTTCTTTTATCTAGAAATACTTTATCCCTTCATTTAATGATGTCATACCTCCCCCCTGATCTCCTGGGTAGTGAGATCGGATGCCTAGCCTTCTCGGATAAGGACGAAAAATAAGTGCGTTGCGCACGTTTTAAGTCCCTCTGCAGTTGGAAATTGTAAAGAGTAGGCCATGCCCACCACAAAAATTGTTATAGAATGTGTGATTCCTGTACACACACACATTCAAAGCTGCATTCAGAGAGAGTAATTATTATATTTGTAATATTATAATATGAAAATATTGATGCCAGTAAGTGGGCAGTAGCGCAGAATCATACACTTTTGGTAAAGAATGTTCTGGTGTAGATAGTGCTGGCAATACTTTCGGCTCAGCCGTGAAAGTGTTATGTTCTATTATGTATTTGTTATCTATTATTTAAGTGCACTAATATTTGTCTCAGGTTCATGATTTCAGGCATCATTTACACCTGAGGTCACTGCCATCCTTCTAGTGCCCAGATTTTGAGAAAATTGTGTGTATCACTATATGTATTGGGGAGCTGTGGGAGCACAGTGGTTAGTGCACTGGCTTCCTAGCTCGGTGCTCCATGGTTCGATCCCCAGTTGAGCTGGGATTTTTTAGACCGCAAACGGCTCCGGGGTCAACCCAGCCTCATGAATTGGGTACCAGAGCAACTCTGGGAAGGTTAAGGCAGCCAGCGAGATGCTGGCCACATCACCCCTAGTGTGCAGATGGTCAAGAAAATATGGGCCTAACACCATATTCCCAATATGCCTCAATGGGCATGTAACGGGATCCTTCTTACCTTTTACTATATGTATTGTAATTTTATTTTATTTTATTTTATTTTTCTATAACCAGCGGCACTCGAGCTTTCCAGCTCTTTCGGCCCAATGACGTCATTGCGAGGCTGGGGGGTCAGTGGACTTTCCTTCCAACCCGGTCAGGAGCTTCGCTCCTTCCCATCCACACGGGATTTATGTGCAGGAGCCGTTCAGGTTATTCAGTCAAATTTCCGGTCGTAAACATTTCTTCAAACGCCGACGGCCGGGTTTGAACCATGAACACCTGGTCGCCAGTACAACGTTGTAGCCATTACACCAGCGCGGCTCCCATGTATTGTAATTAAAATCATGATTTTATTGTATCATATAATCTGTCCATGTGAATGTACCATTCCTGACAATATTATTTTTTCTTCTTATATTTGCAGTCTCAATTCTTCCAGAGAAAGTTAGCTTCAATGTAGATAACATTAGAGTATGCAAAATATCGGTAAGTCTTTTATTTTTTAACACCGTCACCTTTCTGTGTGTTTTTGACTGGACATAAGTCATCGTTTATATTGAAATAAGTAAATAAAGCAAGTATAGCTAGTACCAGCATTGCAGATGATAAGTATTTTCAAAATATTCATTCATTAGATAATTGTTGTGTCACTTGGCTTGGTGCACAAGCAAGTGGAAGTGACCATGTGTTGAGTACATATATCAAAAAACATTTGCCTACATAATTTTACGCATTATAAGGATGTTAAATTATGTCTGAAAAGGAGATGTAATAAAAAGTTTACATTTTAAGAGAACCTTGTACTGTATAATAATACTTTTGCATAACCAGTGCTTCCGACAATTTCAAAGCCTTTGCATTGTTGTCTGGTTCTTTGTTTTTTTCCAGTGACAGGTAAATAATGTACTTTCTATTGTTTGTGTACAGCTTTCTGCCACAAAATAATCAGTTGATTATTGGGGGAAAAGACCAAAACAGTATGATTTGCATATCATGGTAGGATGTTTCGCCTAACATCCAACAGTTAAAACAGCAGGATGGGATCAGATATTTCAACCGAAATGAAAAGAAATTTGGCACCAAGAGATCAGTGATTAAGTGAAGTATTTAAAAATACTGCACACATTTAGTGCACACCTATTTGATTGTGCTACAAGCAGTCGGTGAACTATTTAGATTTTCCAGCAATTGCAGTTTGTTCTTGTGCATGAGTAGAACTTGACGTTGCACCATTTTGTCTTTTTCACTTTTAACCTTTAGCACGCTGTTGTCGACTGCGGATATCTTCGTTTTCTAGCATTAGGATGTGTGTACACGTGATATCACCCCCGGATGTTAAATTTTAAACTTATGTGGGAGAGAGTTAGCTTCCATTTCCGATTTTTATTCAGTGATGTAGCCATTCGCGTTTATTTTCTGTGAATTTTTTAAATCGAAATGAATTGGCATCGAACACGCGGCCATTTTCGCTCTAATTTTATTGGATTCTGACGCCATGCGGTGGGGATGAGATTTTTGTCTTTATAAGTGCTGATATCGGTTCTCAGAATATGTTTGATTGCAGAGATGGAAACGAAAGTAGAATGGCATTGCTAGTATGTATAATTTTAGGATTAGGTTTATCGGAAAGGTTTAGGGTTACGGCCGAATGTCACTGCTGACGAGGGCGTTTGTTGCTTTGCTACTGATGATGAGTGTAACGAAAAGATCATCATTTGATTTGTATTGGTCAAATGACTTTCATTGAGATGCAAGGGATATGGACTCTTCGTTTGTTGGTCATTTAAAAAAAAAAATTTTTTTTAATTTTAAAATTTAAAAGTTTTTATTTTTTTTTTTTAAATTTTTTTCGTTTTTTTCATCTTTCCTTTCCTCTCTTCCAATCACATCTAACATGTACACAAACAAATTTTATATCTTCAGATTCATCATTCATTTATTTCTATACAGTCCAAAAATTAGAGCAATTGACCAAAAAACAAAAAAAACTAGAATTTACAAGTCATCCACTATAAAAAAGGGGGTGTTGGAAAAAGAATGCAGCTGCAGGGCAAACTTTCGGGAAGAGAATGCAGCGTGCTAAAGGTTAATTCTGTATATGATCTTTGATTGTGTGGTATGAGCTTTACTTTGTGAAGTACAGCAAATAAGTTGTTTTTTCTGTATACAGGGCTCAGGTATCTTACAAAGCACAGTTGTCCAGGGAATGGTTTTCAAGCGACAGGTTGAAGGGGAAGTAACTAAAACAGAAAATGCAAAAATAGTTGTATTCTCTTGTCCCCTTGATTCCATGCAAACTGAGACAAAGGTGAGGGTTGTAATTATTTCAGACTGTTTTGGTAGACAAAAATCATCTCATCCCACCTCCCCAATCTGTTTTCTTATTTTGTTTTAAATGACGTAAGTTTCAACAGATGGAGATAGAGGTAGACATTTCTAATTTGCTCGTAGAACTGAATCATATTACATATTAATTGGTCACTGTTTGGGTTTTTGAACATTATATGCACCTTGTGTGTCACTTTCTAAGCCTGTCCTGATAATACCAGGGTTGTGGAGTCTGCCAAAATGTTCCTGAAATTTTAAAAGTCCAACCTCCGGCCGCACTTTCTTTATTAGTCTTATGGCATCCGAGTCCGGATATTTTTTTACCAACTCCACTAAAAAATAAAGACAGACTTCAACTCCACAGCCCTGGTTTATACTTTCATTGTGACTTGCATACTTGCCAGATTCTGGTAACATTTTTACATTTTAAATTAGCCACCTTTTAGAATGATGCTAGACAGTTGTTAACTATGTTTTTAGGTTTCTTTGATACAAATACAATTTTCTCTAATTTCAAGCCTTTGTTTCTGTCTAATTCTGTCATCTTTTAGATCAGTTTGGGTGATCAGTCAGTTCTCTATTCCTGCGTTATTGATTTGTTAGACATATCCTAGCTACCTACGATTATAAGACAATTAGTTTTAGGACCAACACATTTCTTTGCGCAAATTAAATGTACTTTTTTTTGTCTAATTAACAATCACAGGGTACAGTATTAATAAAGAATGCTGATGAGCTGCTGAACTTTAGCAAAGGGGAGGAAAATTTAATGGAACAGGTGAGACTTTCAGTAGTTTGAATACTAACTAGTTTAGGGAAGAGTTGGTAAAAAATTTGTACACTAATTGGAGTTGCTGAGTAAAGAATTGTTTGCAATATGTTAAGGCCTAAAAACCCAATTCCTGCAGACCCAAGTAGAACAGTCCCAACAGCATTTATTTACAGTATGCAATCATAATAAAAAATGAGTATGTTTTTTTTTTTAAACAAACGAGATAGTAATTGAAATAAAAAATTTAATTAATTTTAAAAAATAAAATAAACAGTAGAAGAGGAACGACTAAGTAAGTCTTGCTTTCCTGTGCCATAAAATATTGCATGTTTTGAGCTCCACCGTAAATTTCCCCAAAAGTTGATCAACTTCATGAGGAATATGCACCCCACAAAAAAAAAAACGATCTAAATATTCACATGGAGCAACTTGTAGAACCATTTAGGGCAACACATATCCCATTCTGTGTTTCTGATGACCCTGACAATGGAGAATTCCAACCAGTATATCAGACAAGTGTTCTGAAACAGAAAGAGGTGAATATGTATTACAAGATGACTGCTGTCACAGCAGATATTGCTGTAGCAGAGTGAAGTGTTAGAGACTGCAACATACTATATCCAGCATCGAGAGGTGGAGGTGACCAGCCCCCTTTCCTCGCTGCCTGAACTCGAGAGCAAGGTCATGTACCCCTTTACGGCTGGGTAGATTAGAGCGTGACACCACCTCGTTTCAAACCCAGTACGTTTGCAGCAAGAGGCTAGTGTTCTACGCACTCTGCCACTCGGACGTTCAAGAGAACAGTACTACACAGAAATAAGGTGAACTTCTTGGTAAGATCTGGAGTAGATTACATGGAACAAGAAACTTTGTGGTTTGATGGTTATACCCTTTGAAAATAAAGTTCATTTGTTCGTTCTGTTTAAATGGAATCAGTGAGGTGAAAAAGACAAACCAAATGGAGGATTTCTATCAATGCATCATGCTCCATTTATAAATAAGATCATTCAAGAAGTGCACTACTGTATCCATTTTGGGAAATAACATGGACAAAATCATGCCGGTGCTATAATCAACAAAGTCACATTTTTCCAAAGTATTCTTCCAGGAATGTGGCCTAATGGATATGAACGCAGTTTCATAATCCAGATATACCAGGTTCGAAACTTGCTGCAGGCGGTTTGGTAGCAGATCGCTTTGTATGGATTTTTAACAATGGTATAAGCGCCGTGCCCAATGGGCTGATCACCCGTTGGCTTGTCACACCGATTACGGAAACAACGGCAGATGGGATGGATCTATTTGTTGTTGCCCTAAAGACGCCGCTAGGTGTGATGGGAAACTACAACAGAGAAAATCAATCTGCTGTTGCCCTTAAGACGCCACAAGGCGTGATGGCCTCTGACTGCTTGGTCGGTCTTTGGCTAAGGACGGAAGAAGAAGAAGATAAGCGTCGTACCGTTCAGAAAGCAATGGCAAACTACTGAATGAAAAAAATTGCCTAGAAAAATCACAAACAGCCAATAAAAGCTGGGGTTGATTGCCACGTCCTGTAAAGGATAAGCAACTAACTTTTTTTTAAATTCTTCCAGGAAGATAGATTTAGATTGCTGAACAGAAGTGTAGAAATCTGTCCCTCTGTATGATTTGGAGTATGGCATGTCAGCAAAAATGTACGCCCAGACTTTCATCAACAGACGTGTCAATGGCTTCCTTACTTTCAGATGCCATATGTGATCTGTGGAAGAAAATCAAACAACTGTGAAGATAGACCAAAAAAAAAAGTGGAGGTGGATAGAAAATACGGCAGAAAACAACCATCCTTGCCAACGCACCTGATCTTAATTGTGTAAGAGAAAACACAGGTGGCCAATGAGAACCTGGAAATACACGGTAGAAGAGCAAGTCAGTAAACTCATTCATGGGCATGGCTTAAAAAAAAAAAATCTGAAATAGAATTCATTGGTGAGTAAAATTTGCAGCTCTGTGTTATACAGAAAATGCAGGATTTTGCAAAAAAAAAAAATACTTTAGGCTAAATAAGTGTTAAAATTTAAAGCTGAGTATGAGAACAAATTGTTCGAAGTCATCTGATTAAGAAAAAAAACACCATCACAGTAGACTTAGTTGGCTGGGACAGTTTGGATAGTTTTAGAACAGTAACAACAAAAGTCTTGAGGACAAATGACTGAAGGGACATACTTGCACAAAATAAGAAAGAGAAGTGTGTGGAATATAATCTGAGAAAAAAATAGTACAAGACCACGTGGGTTTAGAGAAAAAATGATTGCGTACGACTGTTTAACATGAAAATAAATAAACAAAAATGTAGCTGCAGTTTCCACACGTTAAGAAGCAAGATTTTTATTTAATGCTGTGAATTGAAAGTAAAATGTAAGTACTGGTCAACCAATTTCTTTATTTCAAAATATGTTCCTTTGTATGTTTATAATGTTGTTGTGTATTTTACCTACAATGATAGCAAATCAAAGACATTGCTGACACTGGAGTGATGTTCCTTTATATGTTTATAATGTTGTTGTGTATTTGACCTACAATGATAGCAAATCAAAGACATTGCTGAGACTGGAGTTAAAGTGATAGTGACTGGTGGCAAAGTGGGCGACCTTGCTCTTCATTATTCAAACAAGTATAAGTTGCTGGTTGTGCGTCTTCTGTCTAAATGGGATCTTCGTCGTCTGTGCAAGTCTGTAGGAGCTACACCATTGCCCAAGTTGGTATGTGGTAGTTGTATGTAGTTTTGTTTTCAATGTTAATCAAGTTACAATATTGGTTGCTCTTTTTTTTTTTTTTTCCCCTGCTCACCCACTATTTTGGCAGAAAGTCTACCCTGTTCAGCTGTAATTTTTGCTTATAATTAGGGTATTAAGTATGCTACATTTTCCTGTTTACGTTTTATTTACATCATAGTGTTATTTACAATTGATTGTACAGAGTCTGGATAAGCGGAACTTTCTTAATCCATCCAAGCCGTTTTGCAAGTCCCTACCAGAAGTCTCCTTTGGTAGAAACTCCTGATACGCAGAATTTCGTTTAAGCCCAAGTATTTTAGATGGCCCAAATGTCTTCAGCTTATCTGGACTGCACTGTATTTCATCTCAGCTATTTACATCAAAATGTGTTTGTATTTTATGTTACTTGGTTATTTACAGAGTAATGCAGTTAGTTTGATGCTGGATCCTTACATGCTTTTTATTGAATTGCTTATACATTTCTGCCTCTCTCTCTCTCTCTTTCTGTCTCTCTCTCTCGCCTTTTTTCCCCCTTATTCTGATTCTCTACTGTGAGGTTTTTTTTTGTATTTGTTTTCATTTATGGCATTTCTTTAATAGTATTATAAAGCTATTATTACCCTCTTATTTAATCCTTTTATTATTATTCGGGTAATCTTCCAGTGCATATTGTACGTTAAAAACATTTATTTTTGTTTTCCTTTATCAAGCAACAAAAAGTAGAACTGATAATACTTGAGACGTGGAGGTATTCTTAATTGTTCTTTATACCTTCACTTTCAGACTGTTGTTAAGTGTATATATTCTGTTGTTTACAATTTCTCAGATCGCGCCAACTACAGAAGAATGTGGTTATTGTGATCGTGTCTATGTGGATGAAATTGGGGATACCCCAGTCATTGTATTTAAACAAGGTATCATATTCACTGTGCCTCTGTTCTTTTTTATTTATTTAAAAAAAAAAAGAGTAGTAGTCATAGTGCAATTTTTGTTAGTTTGTAGTTCATATGTGGTGATTAAGGTTGCTGGAGGCTAGGAAATGCTTTAGGTAAAGGGGAAAAACAGAATATATGAGATTTACAGACTAAATGGATGTTGGACATATGCTCTAGGAACTTAATATGAAACAAATATAAAGGTATGTTATCAGGCACTCGCAGGAAATAAAGAAGTAGAACACCAGACAACAGAAAAACAACAGACATGAGTGGCTTACCCAGGATTTGAACACTGGACCTTCCGTGCGACAACCCCGCCTAGCCATGCAAGCGAATCACACTATCCGCTCTGCCATCTACGCATCATCAAAAAATGATGTTTCAATGGCAGGTCAATAGTGCGAACCACAATACACGACACCAGAAGTCCTCCATGGGCAGTTCAGCCTATTAATGACGCAATCACTTCTGTTGTATTTCTATCAAGCAGTATAGGCCGAATCCAACAAGACCCTTAGGACCTTAATACTGTGTCCAGTAAATGATAGTAGACTAGAACAGTGAGAACAGGATAGTGGGTAGGTTTGGTATTGTACAAACATTTATTACAAATAAGGGAGGGAAACCTGAGGCCTGTAAACAGTAAATTAATAGGTTAGGTTGCTCTGCCCAATGCTACACGTAAAGTTGGCATAAAGGCTTTTTATGATTGACACTATGCAGCTTGGAGTTCCATAAGCCCTCAGTATTTTCCATAAACTGTCCCTATGTATACTGTCAAAAGCCTTTTCAAAATCAACTAAATTAATGTACAGCTGTCTTTGCCATTCTGAGCACTGCTCTATAATGTTCCTGAGGGTAAATATATGATCTACACATCTTCTGTTCTTTCTAAATCCTGCTTGTTCTTTCCTCAGTTTGTGGTCTACTGCTTTTGAGATTCTCTGTATAATTATCCTGCCTAGTATTTTGCTGGGAACTGAGAGAAGAGTTATTCCTCTCCAATTATTGCAGTCTGCAAGATCTCCCTTCTTGGGCAATTTGACAATTATTCCTTTTCTCCACTCTGTTGGTGTTGTCCCTGTTTTCCAGACTTGTGCAAATAGTGGCTCTAATAGTTCTGCTGCTAGCTCAGGGTCTGTCTTAAATAGCTCTGCATTTAAGTTATCATGACCAGGAGCTTTTCCATTCTTTAACCCTTTGATTGCTGTGATGATTTCTTCTTTTCGTGGGATGTCTGTATTAACATCTAGATCATTTTCAGCCTCAGGAACATTCAATTGTGTCTCTGGTGGTTCCTTATTCAGAGTTTCTCTGAAATGCTCTGCCCATCTTGTTTCCTGTCCCTCTACTGTCGTGATGAGATTTCCGTGCTTATCTCTTAGTAATGTAATATTGTGTTGCACCTCGTTTTCCACTGATGATTTTAGTTATTTTGTCTACCGTGCTTTGTTCATTTCTCAGTGCTGCCTCTTCTGCCTGTCTTGCAAGGTCATCCAGAAATGTCCTTTTGTTAGCACGGGTTTGACGTTTTACTTCCTTGTCTAGCTGACTGTACTGTTCACTATATATTGCCTTTAACCTGGGAGACTTAGCTTCTGTTTTCTTTCTTTTCGTTTCCTTTCTCTTCGCTATGGTGTTTAGCGTATCTGGTGTTATCCAGTCTTGGCTCTTTCTTTACTGGAATCCCAAGCATGACTTGCTGCTTTCCTTGTATATTGTTGAGATGGTGTTGAATCTCTGGTCAACATCATCTGTCTCTGTTCTTTCCTGGCTTTTGATAATCTCATATCTTCCGACCATGAAAGCTTTTCTGGTGAGGGGATCCTTCAGTTTCGTGATGTATCTTTTCTGTTTGACTGCAACTGGTCCAGCAGCTCTGAGTTTCACTTTCAGTCTTGTTACTACTAGGTGATGATCACTTACCACATCTGCGCCACTTCTTACTTACACGTCTTGTAGTGCATGTCTCCATCTGCCATTGATAATTATGTGATCTATCTGATTTCTGTCTCGTCTGTTTGGTGATTCCCATGTTAACGTGCACTTCCTTGTGTGGAAAAAAAGTGTTCCTCCAATGACTAGGTTGTTAATACTGCAGAAGCTTATTAATTTGTCCCCATTCTCATTTGCTGTTCCACTGCCGCATTTCCCCATTACTCTTTCGTTATAATTATTGTGTGCTCCCACTTTCGCATTTAGGTCTCCCATTACTATAATGAGATCGTACCTAGGTGTAGTTTCCATTTCTTTTTGTACCTGTTGATAGAACTCGTCCTTGATCTCTTCATCGCTGTCGTTTGTTGGTGCATATCATTGTATAATTGTGGTGTTGGTGAACCTCCCTCTCAGTCTTGCTCTTATTATTCTGTTGTTGATGGGTTTCCATTCCAGTAAAGACATTTCCATTCCTTTCTTCAGGATAATGGCTACACCTTCGTTGTGCTGACCATCCTCTCTGCCAGAATAAAGTACTGTTTCCCCTGTAGCTGTTTTTATTCTTCCTTTACCTGTCCATCTGCTCTCGCTTATTCCCAGGATATGTAACTTGTAGTTCCTCATCTCTGCTGTGATTTGTCTCAGCTTTTCTGCCTCATTCATAATTATGACGTTCCAAAAACCAATTCTGGTTTCGTGTTTTGCGGTCGGGGCATCCGTTTTCATGCCAGTGGCTTCCTTTCGGCTTTCACCACTGTCAGTCATACGAGCCTGAGACTCCGGATGTCCGTCCCGCAGCAAAGTTTTTTCATTTATTGTTGTTTCCGTAACGTGCGATTTTTTTTTTACATAGACAGGGGTGCTGGCCTTGTGCTAAAACCCCCCAACCTGGAGGACCAGAGTACCAGCTTTTGTCTGACCCCTACCCACGCAGACCAGTCCAGCTTGGTTGAACCTACCAGGAGTAAATCTCCCATTGGCATAGCTCTGGGGATTGTCAGGGTACACAAGCTGCCATACCGCTACAAGGTATAGGTACCATTGATGGCAGTATCTACACTGTAGATCTAGGCTATTCCCATGGCTTTTCTGCCATTCCGAAACTTGCTGAGTTGAAGTCATGAGTTCCAGTTTCTCCAGCTTGGCGTGCATTTAAAGGATCGTCACAGCTGGTCCCATGCTGGGAGTCAGAAGTGTGAGGCATATTGTGCATTCCCTGCCATCCAAGGAATCTCTCCAACTGTGCAGAGCTAAAATACTGTGATCTGGTTCTGGTCAATGCCAAAGAATTGCGTCTGGGGCTCAAGTGACTTCTCCAAGCTTAGTGTTCAATGCTGGGTTGTCAACATGTTTCACCACAGGTTGAATCCCTGGAAGTGTGTGGATGATTTCAAAAGGCAATGAGGGTGTAACCTCACAGATAGAGGTTCATGTCCATATATGCATATTGTAGCATTGTGCAAAGCTGGTGGTCATAAAAAAGAATGACTCCAGATATGCCTCCATGCATCTTAGCGCCCATAAAAATGTGGCCCATGTTAAAATGTCCAAAAATGAAAATTAAAATATTCAAAGACTGAAATGAGGTCATTTGAACAACAGACCATTTTTTCCCACCCTAGGAGAGGAAAAAGATGAGACATTTTAGGTTAACTAAGTAACTTTTAACCTGTATTTGTGTGTTACATTGAAGGTACAGTGCTGCATTGAAGATCAAATACCATGTTGGATACTTTTTCTCATGTTTCAGTTATTGAAAAAATTGTCTTTACTGTAGATTAAACATACTGTTCTCATTTGCTCAGACCAGAAAGAGAGTCCAATAGCAACTGTTGTAATCAGGGGCTCCACTGATAATATTATGGATGATATTGAGCGTGCCATTGATGATGGTGTCAACACATTCAAAGCTGTCACAAAGGTAAAACTAACCATTAAACATTTGTATTTAACTATTCTTTTATAAATGTGTCAGTCATTATCAGGTTTTACTTAAATTCATAGTTTCTTTTTCCTGGATGTTGTGGGGGGAATCGTTCTGTCAGTGTTCCTGGGGAGGTTTTGTCCTGTTGTTTCTCTTTTTTTCCTGTCTATAGACGTACCCATGTGTTACCGGGGCCTGAAAGGGGAGCAAAGAATAGTAACACTGTACCCTACCATGCATGTCGTAAAAAGCGACTAAGGAGGGTTAGGCATGGGCTGGTTACCCCTTCCCGTAAAAAAACTTTTTACCACAAAAACTTCCAACAAACAATGGACAAGTCAAATAAAGAAGAAGACGTACATAGTCATAATAGACCACAAAGTTTTTTTTGTACAATTTAGTCTAATGGTTTGAAAAGACAAATTGTCTATGTTGGTGGTGAGCTTCTAAAATTACATCTTGTGTTTTTATTTGTAGGACAGCAGAGTGTTGCCTGGTGCTGGAGCAGTAGAAATTGAACTTGCTAGACAAATTGCTACATTTGGAGAGGTATGTCCTTGGATTTAGGAGGATATGGTGTTTTTTTTTTTCGTTCTCACCCCCAACCACCCCACACACAAAACTTTTTGTGAACTGTGTGTGGTAACTTGAAAGTAGTACAGGGTTCGTAGCGACCTGGAAAAAACCTGGA
Organism: Oreohelix idahoensis; assembly: GCA_024509875.1. Taxonomy (NCBI): domain Eukaryota; kingdom Metazoa; phylum Mollusca; class Gastropoda; order Stylommatophora; family Oreohelicidae; genus Oreohelix; species Oreohelix idahoensis. Next base: position 409,187 of record JAMPIV010000234.1, read on the forward strand.
AAACGAAAAAAAAAATTCCAGGCCTGGAAAAATGGCTAAACGCCTTGAATTTTCCGGATCGGACCTGGAAAAAAAATCGAAAGTTCGATACTTTGCGTCCATGTTTCTCTTATTGATGGTATTTTTCGTTAAACTTCAGTTACCGTAGAATTTTTACTTCCATTTGCGCACTAAATCCATTTCTAGAAGTTTTTGGCGGTTTCGTTTTCGGCGCTTTGCGTTAATGACGTAAACGCAGATTTATTTTTAGCGCTCGTCGCGTCTGTTGTTACTCGAATGCTACTGGGAAAAACACTGAACTTCATTCAAGTTGTATTAAATCGTTCATTTCAACTGAGGTAAGTAAGAAATTCATTTATCTCATTTATACAACCTATTTAAATAAGTCCAGTTTATAGATAGGCCTACTGTACTTGCGTCTGTAATTTACAATGTAGGCTTTTTCACAGTTTTATTTTTAACCATGGCCAAAATTAGCCTATAGCCTAGGCAAGAGTTTGAACAAAATTAAATAGGTGTAAAGGCCTGCTGTTTCCAGTTGGATATTTAATAGATTTTCACATAAGTATTACTCTCCCAATTACTATATATTACCTTTTGTTCTAGTTAAATATTGTTTGACACTATATTATGTATGCGTTTAGATTTTTGACTTGGTAAATATACATAGCTTAGACCTACTCATAAGTTATTTGTGTGTTCCATTTTTTTTTTTTTTTAAACAGAAAAGAACACAACCCCAAGGAGCAGTTTTTCCCTCAGAAACATCAAAACCATCTAACACTACTCCCTCGGACACATCAAAAACGTCTAACACTACTAGGAGACCTACAGATGTGACATCATTTGTGACCAAGGAAGAAACTCTCAGAGCTGAGATTATTTGGACTCTTTTTTCAGTGAAAAGTCACCATAGTTTTAATTCAAATTTCATACGCAAAAAGGGACATATTCTCTTCTGTGGTAGTTTTTATTCAGCCTTCAGCTTTATTTCAAGACCTGACATTCATATTGGTGCATTTGGAACAGTAGCTCAAAATAGGAAGCATTTTCCTGTAGCGCTGAAGAAAAAAAAAACTCAAATTGAAAAGGACAAATCCTGTGTTTTGTGCGACAGAAGATAAGGCATGTCGACAGTCACCTAGCATGATACGAAAAGATTTAACCTTATATCTACTGTTCACTCCAATGATAATATAAACAAGACAGTTAGAAAGACAAATTCTTTAGAGCAGAACAATTCAGAAGCCAGTGCTTGCAGAAAAATACAGCAAAAGTATGGGAGGTGTCGACCACTTCAGCCAACTAGGTGCAAGCTACCCCTACCCACACAGATCCTATTTTTAATATCATTTCTTAGTTGAAACTGCCCTGGTCAATGGGCACATAACCTACAACACTACCAACTCTACAAAAAAGATCAAAGCAAAGATCAGGATGTCAGTATGACTCTTATTGAACCTGCTATTCTTCGACGCAATGTGACACCTTCAAAACCACAGGTCACAACAACACGACTTACTGAGCACCACTTCATTGATAAATATGAAAGGGCAAGGTACAAACCAGACTCTAAAGTGTGTAAGGCTGCAGGGAACAGAAGCCAGACTTGCATGTACTGCCCAGATTGCAATGTACCTCTATGCCTGATACCCTGCTTCAAGTTATACCACACAGTCAAGGATTATCAACGATCCAGACAAAGACTCTTGCAGAGACCTACAACTTCAACCACAGTTAATGAAAAAAGCAGCTCAGACTCCAACTAGAAGTACTTAAGTACTCAAACATTTACAAACGCTTATTGTCAGATGCCACAGGTGCAGAATACATTCAAAAAAGACAAACACGAAAAATACAGTTTTTTTTTTTTTTTTTTTTGCATTTTATTCACAATTTTTGTTAGCCTTTTATGTTGATATACGTGGTTAATCGTTAAATCAATACGTCAATCAAGCTTATTTTATTCATTACCATCCATGTCACTAACATTTTATTGCGATGACGGTGAACAAATTCACTAAAAACTGGGAAAAGGTGTCTGTTTTTCAATCTTTTATGAATTTAAAAAAAAAAAAAACAGTTCTTTTTAAAGAAATCTGCAAACACCCTTGGTAATGGGAGACGGTAATGCTCCGGATTGCTGGTCAGCAAAGTGATAATTATATTTGAGAAAATTAGATGAGGAAAATATTAGTTTCCCATCCTTGAAAATCACGTGCTGGACCTGGAAAATGCTTGAAGAAATTTGCTATGAACCCTGGTAGTAACATGAATAAGCAGATTCTCTTGTCCAGATAACATAAAACACTTCCTAATGTGTAATACTTGGGAAGAAGAAAACCAGTTAACACATAAAGGGGAGGGGATAAACATAGAGAATAGAAATCATATGAGGAAGAAAAATTATTGCCTTAAACAAGTCTTGCTTGTGGACTACATAGCATAACCTATGTGCTGCAGGGAATGAAAACTAAAGTGTATTGTGTGTAATAAATCTTAATTGTAGAATGTCTGTGTATATGATTATGTTAATTCTAATATGGGAAATTGTTACAGTAGCTAGAGATAATTTGATATTCATCTAATTACAGCTCCCTTCTGGTTTAATGCTGTTATATTTTTTCCCGTCAGAGCTTGCCAGGATTAGAGCAGTATGCTGTGAAGAAATATGCTGAATCTCTCGAGGTAGTTCCCAGAGCACTGGCCCAAAATGCTGGTGTCAAGGTGAGTGGATATGTTGATGATTGAGGGAGTAGTATGAGACTGGAAGGTGCATATTTGTCATGTTACTGAAGTGTAGGATAATTTACACTCTGTGTGTGGTTACAAGCTAATGTATAAGGAGATGTATGATATTTACAGGGAGGTGATTCAACCATTTTGCGTCTGTGGCAGTATAACTACCACCTATGTCTGACGGGCTCTCGCTATGACGTCATAAGTAAATAATAAAATGATAGCCTGGAAGCCAATACACTGGAAGGGGCATAAAATATTAACTATTAAATGATTGGTTGCTAATAGAAGCGCTATGGAAAATAAATACGTAGTTTATTATAGACATCCTTCACGACCTGAACATCGAGGAAAACTGGCTCATAAACAATATCATGTCCCGGAAACTGAAATATTTTGGCCACATTAAACGCCATAGTGGCTTAGAGAGAGCAGTGATGGAGGGTATGGTACCTGGAAGGCGAGGCAGGGGCCGACCAAGACGACGGTGGACACAGGACATTGAAGACACCTTGAACATGACATTAGAGGAGGCAGGAGGGCTGGCTAGAGATCGAGAATCTTTCAGGCGGGCTGTGATGAGAGCGACGTTCTGCAAAGTACATGATGATGCTGATGAGTTTATTTGTTACGTGTTTCACGTTACCCTGCAACAACAATAATCGTAGTAAGTACACTTCTGAACCAGATCTCCTGAAGTCAGCATCTCCGTTGACTTGTACTCTCTCGGAACAGTTAGAAGGAAGATATGCATACAGTAAAACGTCCAGTAATCCCAGGCCATTGCTTGGATGTCTAGGAAGAAAGATTTTCACCCAGAACAAACATTACGATGATAAAATCGACGTCTCATCTTTGAAAAGGGAAAATGTTTTACGGGTTACAAGGAATGTCAGTTTTGATCCACGTGAGAGCTATGTCACTCAGCCCTGCCTGTTGCAGCCATTGTATCATAATTTTTTTGTATTAGTATCGGTACATTTTATATAAACAGTCTTACACATAGATTCGTGGGACATAATCATGACAGTCTGTTGTTTTATTCAGTAGAATAAGCAATGACGATGAAGTAGGTCGATCGCAACCAGATATATTTTTGCAGTTATCGATAATGAGGCAACCGATGAATCCGGCGGAGATTTATCATTCAGTTTGATCTTTCAATTTCTTGTAAAATCAAGCATAGCACCGAGAGAAAAGAGGAATCGTGTGGGGCAAACTTCAGCACGTTGTTGTAAAAGATTAAAGGGAAGAAGACATCTTGTATTCTTTTTAAAAGAAAAACCCACTGTTACGCACAGATTTTTCTGAGGCAATATTTATTTACCCGTCTTGTTGGTACACTTTAATTTTTGTATTCAAAGGTACATAACTCTTGGTTAGCTGAGGTTACATTTTACAATGGTTGTTACCTTCTCTTGTGTCTTAAACTAGCGGTTTATTATTAGACCCATGTCTGGTTGTTTCCTTATATGGCTAGAATATGTCAGCTTTTCTTGGAATGTTTGCAACCTGAGTTGATGTTTATTCTCTGACCATATAAGGCTCGTTTTGGTCAGTATCTTTGCTTTGTATGTGTCCAACATCGGCCCGTTTGAGTTGAACTCAGGGGTCAAGCGCTACTGCGCATGTGTCGAATTTAAGTTGTTGAGAAGGACTTCCGTTCCAGGAGTCGAAGATGTGATCTGTGTCGGGGTAAGACGTGTTCTCGTCCACCCGAGTTTCTTTTTTCATCATGGGCAAGAAGCCTCTGTGAGTTCGATTGCAAGTCTACTGATATTAGTCCCATGTGTTTATTTCAAACGTCTGGAGACGGTTAGAATTGTGGTGTATTTCGAACGTAAAGGTAATTGCTCTTTCTACTTCGATCTGTAGCCAGTTAGGTTTTGACATTGTTGTTCCTACTCGCTCACTATCTACTGGCAGAGAAGAGTCTCTACTATTAGAAGTACACCCAGGTATCCTCATACCTTAGATTCATATGTATTGGGCTACTCTAGGCCCAGAGAACAGTTGCTATGTTCCTTGAACTCCGCTATACTAGCGATAATACCTTAATCAAGGTTAGATCTAGAAATGTCCACAGAGGTCAACTTGAACTGTACACATAACCCCGCCATTTCCGTGCGGCCTGCGGTAGACTTGTCTACACATCTGATTTATTGGTATCAGAGAGGAGTTTGTTAAACTCATAAATTGATTATATTGGATTGAAGCTGGAATTATACGAAATCAGCTTACTTGATATATGCATAATTTTCTGATGAGCTTTATTTATGCTCATTGCTATGTCCTGCATTGTCTGTGACTCATATATGTTGATGTCAGCGTACCTGTCGTTGTGGCGTTTAAAATAAATGATGGAAAACGTCACCTGCTGTTCCTATTTATTGGACTTCCTCGTCGTGAGTCAATGTGACGTTCTCATGACCTATGTAATGTAATCTCCTGTGTGGAACTTCATCTACATATCTATCTGATATGTTCCATTAACACATCATCAATAAACCAGACAAGAGACACCATCCTACACTGCCTCCAACATCCCTGGTGTCTACTGTGGTAGTAACATTACATGGCTACATCTCCAGCAGCAACATTAGACATCTATACATTTTTTGGTAGCCTTGTATAAAATAATACTGCTACACCCACGTATGACATCAGTTGGCGGGGAATGTTCAGACTAATGACACTGCCCATCCTTCATGATTACTTTTGTACAACGCAGCCTAAGAACATGTTGTAGAAATAAACAAGAAATTATGGTTGTAAGAAGAAAAACCAAACCCAGAGACCAGTGTTGATGTATGACATTTTGATTCAGGAGTTTATTCACCTAGTTTTGGGAATGTCCAGTTGTGTTTACTCAATATCGTGTTGAAAACCTTGTCAACATTGATTATTCTGACTTTTTTGTTGCGCACATGAACACTGCCTCGTTCAATATTAAATTAAGCAGAACACAACCGTGGGTTAACCAGGACGCTCGATTTTAGCATAATGCGAAGTACTAACCTCATGCCATACATTGTTTTTGCCACTTTACACCCAACCCCAGATATAACTATGTCTGGTAACAAAGGCGAGCTAGCCTTGGCATCTATCTTATAGACAGCAACTGCAGAACCCACGAAATCCGGCTACATGTCCATTCAGCTGACGATGCTACGTTTTCTGTATTAAATGTATATATTTTTAAAATATTTCTTTTAACTTTTTGCCTTTAAATATGTTAAAATTATGCTCTCTTTTACTTGAGAAGTGCTTGAGATGCTCTTGATCAGTGCAGTTGTCTCAAGCCAGTTATTTACTTGACGGTTTCAGGAAACTGAGGTTTTGAGCAAGCTTTATGCAGCACATCATGAAAAGAAGGTCAACACAGGAGTAGACATTGAGGTAAGTAAATTTAGTAACATTTATCTGAAAGTTTCTATCAGTCATTCAGCTCCTTTAGTTGCTTGCTCTATGATCTCTGCATTTTTGTCTTTTTAAGCTACAGATGATGTCTGCCTTTGGTTACTGCTTTTCTCAGGTCCTTCTCCATTGACTTAACATTCCCTGTCTACTATTTTGAACATACATTTTAACACTGCAGTTAGTACAGCTAAATGGCCAAAGAACTGCAGTGAAATACTTAGACATTTTAAAAAATGTTATAACCATTTTTGTATTGCAGTTAAGGAATGAACAATGGGAAAGTCCATCATAATTTTTTTTGTGTGTTTTAATGTATCATAAGTTGTGCTGAAATTGGAAAGTCCTTTAGAAGGTTGTAAAAGATTGACTTTTAATGCTATCTAACTTTTTTTTTTTTTTAAATACAGTTTTGGCGAGGCGCGTCCCATTCAACCTAGTCGGTTAAATTAGGGCGCATGTCCAAATATAAAACGCTTTTAAGACTTGCTATCTAACTGAAAATTGCCACATATGAATTTTGAGGCTGTCAGTTAGTTGGCATATTCAGAATGGCATTACCCTGCACATTATAGTGCACATAATGTATTCAAAATGTTTTCCATCCTTTTTTTTTTCCAAAGAAAGTTTTGGCGAGGCACGTCCCGTTCAGCCTAGTCGGTTATATTAGGGCGCATCTATAAATATAAAAGACCTTTAGGTCTGATTTACTGGATTCGACCTTTAAGGTCTTAATATGAAACATATTACACCGTAACTTTGATTACTGATATGGGACTCATACTGTCAGTTAAGATTCAGTATGAGCATCTCATATTTATTTTAATTTGCAGAACTAATAGGTTCTCATTGTTAAACTTAACTAGTCGTAGTCAAAATAATAAACATATTTTAAAAGGGTTGAGAATAGGACATGCAGACCTCTTACATTTTTGCCCTCTCTTCCAATTTTTATATTCATTCATTTAGCACCCCAAATAGCATAGGCCGTAACAAATGTATGCCATGTCTTCCTATCTGTGCTATCAGCTCAAGGTTTTCCATATCTTCATTTCTTTCATGGCCGACATCAGTTCTTTTCTTCATTTCTTTTGGCTTCAGCGCTCCTGCCCGTGTTTTCTTTGATCTCCTACCTTTCTTAAGCCAAAACGGACTGCCTTGTAATATTGTCAGCAGGTTTCCTCAGTGTATCCTATCAATCTCCATCATCTTCCCATCTCTTTTTTCTACTGGCACTAAACTGGTTCATGATATTAGTTCCACATTAGTAATCTTGTCATACCCATTTCAATTCTATTCTGTACAGGCATCCATTTATGACAGTCTGTAGTTTCGTGATTGTTATGTTTGTTGTTCTCCATCTTATATTATTTTCAGGGCAGTACAATAGAACTGACTTGACGTTTGAGTTGAAGATTCTGATTTTTGTGTTGGACCTCATTTCTTTTGATATCCATGTATTTCCCAATGCAGTGAAGCTCCTCTCTTGCGTTCTTATTTTGATATCACTGTCTGTCCCACCAACTCATGCTGTCTATATTGCTGCCAAGATAAATGTATGATTCTACATCATGTTAGGAATGTTTCGTCAAATGCAATATAATCATTTCTTGCATTTTTTCTCATAATCTTTGTCTTTTCCCTGTGTATTTTCAGACCCACTTGCTGTGACCTCTCAGAATCTTTTATATGGTATCCATTTATACTCGCATGCATTGCAAATAATTGAACATGGTTGAAGTAACATAGCATTCTCATATATATGGTATTTAGTCATAATCAGAGTGTGTGGTAGCTCTTCTTTCCTCCCTATCCAGGTTCAGGTATCATGAGAGCCTTAAATGCGGAGATAGATATGTATATAGATATTATTAATCAGTAAGTCATATTTCCTGCTCTCTCTCTCTCCACACACCAGGGAGATTCAGCTGCAGTGCTGGATGCTGCAGAAGCAAAGATTTTTGATTTGTACATTACCAAGTACTGGGGGATTAAGTTTGCTACCTCGAGTGCATGCACTGTTCTTAGAGTTGATCAGGTTTGTAAACTTATCTTTTATGTATATTAACTATCCAGTAGGACAGAAGTACAGCCTTGATATCTGTCAACTGCTACATCTTTATATTTTCGTTTGTCAGTGAAGCTTGAAGCCTTAGAAAGAAAGTGATTGCTTCCAATGGTCTATTTTCAGTGCATGAAAGGCACAAGTCATGGTTTGAAAAAAAAAAAACTAAAGTCTCTGGTTAAAATTTTAGAATGTCCTTAGAGTTTTCTGTCCACTTGTGCTTTATATATCTTGGGAAGTAGTTTGTCTTCTTGATTTGTTAACATTGCCTGTTTACTGACATTTCGGATTCTTTTGACTTGTAACCTGATCTTCAGCTGTTAAAGGCTTGTGATGGTGACTGATCAGGATGCATTCTGATGAGGTGGATGTTACATTGCTGAGAGTGAAATGTGATCTGGCAGTGAGTTTTACATTACTGAGAGTGAAACCAGATCTGGCAACGGGTTTTACATTGTTGAGAGTGAAACTCAATCTGGCAGTGGGTTTTACATTGCTGAGAGTGAAACCAGATCTGGCAACGGGTTTTACATTGCTGAGAGTGAAACTCAATCTGGCAACGGGTTTTACATTGTTTGAGGTGAAAAATGTGAAGAATTTTAGGCTTGAAAACAGTAGTAAAGAGTCAGAGCAGTAACTAACATGGAACATAATGTTCGTGATACAATTCATGAAGAAGAAAGCTAGAAATATAGAAAACTGCAGGCGTCAGGAAAAACAGACATAGGACCAAAATTAATATAAGAAAATGATGTGCTGATATGGAGTGACTGAAACACAAGAGACCATGCAAAATATGGTGGAAATCAGAATACATCCCGAGATGTCTTTAGGTAGTGGATAACTGATCAGTGGTTGGTGCTATTTAAAATCTCTTCTTCACATCACTGTTTGTCATTAAAAATTTTGATTAAATGGTAACCTTCTATGAATTGGACTGACTTCATGATTGTTCCCTAGGGTATTACGTCACCCACAACTTGGGCCATCTCAAAAACTTAATTGTTGATGTAACATTCTGTATTATTTAAGAAGCAGATACACTGCTTTTAATTAACAGTATTTAATATTGATGGGTCTAATACAAACTTTATTAAAATAAATTTACTAACTAGGTATTTGTGTTGTGTCTGCTAACACAAATTTTTTTTTTTCATTCTTGTCATATTTCAATTTCAGATTATCATGGCCAAGAGAGCTGGAGGTCCAAAAGCTAAAGAAAACAAAAATTGGGATGAAGATTGATTTGTCCCTTTGTATATTTATATTCATACATTTGTTTCTGGCTTTATTTGTGATTAGTTTGTATGAATGTGAGATTGGCTGCTTTCTGCTGTGTGCTTTTTTATTTTTTTTAAACCAAATTCAGTGTCACATCTCACATAATCAACTTTCTTTATGTGTGTAGCTTTTTGTGTATATGGGTATTAAGTGTCAGAATGCAGCATCTCCATTTTGGCATTATCAAAAATAGAACATGGATCATAAAAGACTACAGGATCAGTATTTTATATAGAGGCTACCAGTACTTGTCATTATTCAGAGTGGGAAAAAATGTCTAGAAATTATGTTTTATGTGTGTCTTTTTTCCTTTTATCAGATGTTCTATAGAGTTTATCAGCACCAATTATACAAAAAGTTATGTTTTTAGGAATTTGCATTGTCCGGCCAAATTTTAAGCACAATTCCTGCACACCTTGATTTTTGCTAGGGATATTTGGATGCTGTTTTGTAGTTCATGCAAGTGAAGGTTGCCATTTTGTATCATGAAAGATGTGTTGTTATTATTCAGGTAGAAGTACCATTAATGAATAATGTCTTTTACGTGCTTAATTTATTTTTGCTCATTTTAACTCGAACCTGTTTTGATAGAGGAAATACGCAATTATTATATTTTTTTTTAAACCGCAAGGCATTGTGTTTGCATGCATCTGTGTGTTTTCTCTGATTTCATGTGTGCATCTTTTTTTCCTTCTGTTTTTTTTTTACTTCTTTAAAACAGGCAGTTATTCTGTGAATCATATCAGAATGTTGACAGAAGCCTGAATCTAAGATAAGACAATAAGCAGCATTTAACAACCTCCTGGATTCTGCTTAGAGATGTCAGAAATGTATTTCTTTTCATGACCTTTATTTTTAAACTTTTGTATTTGTAGATTTTTTCTTCAAAGTTTTTCAACCACAAGTAACTTTGTTATACAGGTTGTTCATTTATTTGGAAAGTAACTGTTCTCCTTTGAAAGGTTCATTCATTTTTTTTTTCAAACTTCATAATTTTGACAGTAAATAATTTTGTAAACAAGCCAGTGTTATGTATTTATTTAAATAATATAGCGTGCCAGTTGTGTTGAACGTTGCTGCATGTTTACAGCAGGTACCACTGTAGTGCAGAATGTAAAAGGCACTCTTTTCTAATCAGAGTTTTAAAATAATAAAAGGACATTTCAAACGGCAAAGATGCCTCAATTGGCTGTGTGTAGTGTTCCCTGAAACAGAGCCCCCAGATCTGGGGTGGAGTTGCGCCTCGGCTCCTATAGCATACATATGGGCGTGAGGTGGAACGGAAGCAAACCCATAAAAACTGTTTGCTGACATCAGAAAGTGCAGATATCACAGCCTAGCTGTAAACTAAGACACAACTTACCACTCAAAACTAACGGCCAGCATTATAAGACGCAGATAGCAACCGCAAACAGTTTTGTTTGCATAGAAAATGTTGTGCTCATATTATGCAGCTATGTAGTTCCCATGATGTTTTGAGGAGACAGTAAACATATTGTAAGAGGTGGCTATTATGAGGATAGCAACATCAGGTGAGACAAATTACTACAGGAACCACAGCTGCAATGGTGGCTTCATGTGCCGAAGGTAGTGAACAGGAAGATGATGATACAGTGCAGTATATGCATACAACTTTCCACCGTGATGATGAGTGAAGGTGTTTTTGCAAACTGCATGTCATGGCCTCAGGATAGCAAGCATGTATGTTTAAGTACCTGAAGTGGTGAAACTAGAATGAGTTACTGAATATTTGGATAAAACACGTGTAGGCATAAAGTAATCACTTCTCATGTAGCATTTAACGGCTCCACATTTTCAACATGAATTACTGCCTTTGTAATCAATAATTCTTGCAGGTGCACACACAAATGGAAAATTTAAACTTGCTAGATAGAACTGCAGTTTGTAGTTTCCCCATTGTCCTTCACCATTACCACCTTTGCTTATAAGACTCCAGTGGATTCCAGTCATGCATCCACCACGCTTGTAAGCCTTCGTTAGAGCTGTGGATTCTAGTCATGCGTCCACCACCCTTGCTTGTAAGCCTTCCTTAAAAGCTGTAGATTCTAATCATACGTCCACCACCCTTGCTTGTAAGCCACAAGTAACTATTATGACTGTTCTATCATTCATGTTTTTGAAAGGTTCATTTTTGTAAGCTTTCCTTAGAGCTGTGGATTCTAGTCCTGCATCACCACACTTTGCTGTCATATTTTGCACACACACACAAAAAAACTCTACTAATACATAACTCTAATAAGATCCTGACACTTCTGGTGATATATACCTACCAACCGACAGCATGGGTACATAATCTCCAAATTAAACGCTGAGGCATAAAAGACAACCAAGATAATGGATCGAGGGATGAAAGGCATCCCAAAGAAACATTGTTAGTACAGCAGATTGCAGTATGTATAATGTTATCAGCAACCAGCAGCGAATATCACCTGCAATGCAGTGCTTCACTGCGTTAATAGCAGATATAGAAAGATGGCTGAAGTTTTCTCTCAGCCTTCATTTTTTTTTTATATATCTCAAATAGCATGATTATTACACTCCACACAACTTAACACCCCAAGCACAGCTAGAATGAGACTTCTGATGCTGAGTATTATTCTGATGCTAAAGTATTAAACAGAATCATCCTCGAGAGATTAAAAGAGTCCATAGACAAGCAACTGAGAGATGAACTAGCAGGTTTTCGACCAAACAGATCCTGTACAGACCAGATAGCCACATTGAGAATAATAGTTGAACAAAGTCTGGAATGGAATTCACCGCTTTACATCGGATTCGTGGACTATGAAAAGGCATTTGACAGTGTAGACAGAGAATCACTTTGGAAACTGATGAGACATTATGGAGTTCCCATGAAGTTCATTAACTTAATAAGGAAGACATGACTTGCAGAGTTCTTCATGGACAACTTACAGAACCGTTTAGGATAAGAACATGAGTGAGACAGGGATGCCTCTTGTCTCCATTTCTTTTCTTACTAGCAATAGATTGGGTTATGAAAACATCGACATCACACAACAGAAATGGAATCTAACTAAACAGCTTGATGATCTGGATTTTGCAGATGACGGCTCTTCTGTCCCATAATCAGATGCAAGAGAAAATTAAAATTCTCGATGAGAGGTCACAACAAGTGGGCCAGAAAAGACAAAGATTATGAGAATAAATGCAAGAAATGGTAACAAGGATGAACTTGAAACACCACTAAAGGATGAAGAATTGTACACATATCTTGGCAGTAATATAGACAGAGTTGGAGGGACAGACAATGATATCAAAATAAGAATACAAAAAGCAAGAGGCACTTTCATTGCATTAGGAAACATTTGGAGGTCAAGAGAAATCAAGTCCAACAGGAAAATAAGAATCATCAAGTCAGTCCTATTGTATGGCTCTGAGACATGGAGAGCAACAAGAACAACAACTAAAAAACTACAGACTTTTATAAACGGGTGCTTGCGTAGAATAGAAGGACTGAAATGGTATGACAAGGTCACAAATGTGGAATTCTTCGTTCGTCCTGAAAAGGACGTTGGTTGCGTTGTGTCCGTTTATAGCGGAGCTGCGATATTTGCGCGTTCCCACCCATCCGACTTCAGCACGGCATTTTTGGGACCGAGTTAGCCTTCCCTCTTCAACCCCTACTCACTCAGCCAGACTGCAGTGATGCAGCCTGTTTCCAGGACCACCACTTGGAGGTGGAGTAGGGTCTTGGTCAGCTCTGGTTCGCAGACGCAAGCAGTCTAGCTATGAGTTGCTAACTGCATTCCTCACTGTTGGCGCATCTTAGGTACCAAATGTGGAATTGATGACAAGAACCAGACAAGTGCCAGTGGAACAAAAGCTGAGAAGAAGACGCTGGCGATGGATAGGACACACAGGCAGTCCTTGTTCTGAAATCCACAGGGAAAGAGAGGCAGAGGTAGACCAAAAAACACATGGAGAAGAGAGCTGGATACAGAGGTGAAAATGATGAGGAAAACATGGAAAGAACTTGACCGGATGGCACGGGACAAGAAAACTTGGCATGTGTTTGTTGAAGGCCTATGCTCCTCGCGGAGCTAAAGGGTATTGATTGATGATTGAAGCGCAGCTAAAATGAGACTTCTGATGCTGATAGCCTGCTTGTATTTGTAACGTGCTCTGGGTTTCATACAGTTTGTTCTTAAGTGCAGGCAAATAATTAAGTGGTTTAATTAGCATAGACATGTCACATTAACAGCATCGTAACTTTCATAACAAACTATACATAATGGACAACCAAGCACTACTTTTTTTATTTATTAATCACAATTACCTCTCATACATGGAACATTATTCATAAAATAATTAAAAGTTGATAAGCATTTGTTTAGCTCAAAGATAAAAGGAAAACAAAATCCAAGTTGACTACTACATAAAAAGATACAATTCTTAGAAATTTCCTGTAACAATGATTTCACCAGAAAACTCGAGTAAAATGGTTTGATTTTGATAGCAAAGGCTAAAAATTAATAAATGATTATGGCAACACCATATTAACTTGTTTTATTTATATTCATTTTCATTACTAAAGAAATACGTACAGCTATAATAAACTGTAAAGATTGAGAGAGGTAAGATGGCTAATCACAGAAATCTGATTACGGCCAAAGTGAAAATACTGTATGATTTCCTGTTAGCATAGCAATCAATAATAATGAAAGAGATATAAATCAATGATTATTTTATGCCCAAGATGTCTATGAAGCATTAAATGCTGACAATGTTGCTGGCAACCTCATAATTTAAATTAAAGCTGCTGCAGAAAACATCAATGCCAGTGGATGAGCAAAGCTTTTGGCACAGGCTTACTACGGGTAGTCCCAGCTCTTTACAGAAAGGACTTGCGTTTGATCAAACAATTCTTCATTTAATGCTGATAATATTAGTATTATAATGAATGAAAAAAAAAAGCAACTGCCTTAAACGTAATAATAAACAACCCTACTTAGGGCAAACACAACGGGCTGATCACCCGTTTGCCAGTCACTTCGATTATGGAAACAACAGCAAATGGGTTGATTTGCCGTTGCCCTAAAGACGCCACTAGGCGTGATGGGAAACAATGGCAAAGAAAACCTGTCTGCTGTTGCCCTAAGACGCCACTAGGCGTAATGGCCACTGACTGCTTTGACGGTCGGTGGCTAAGGATGGAAGAAGAAGAAGAAGACTTAGGGCAAAGAAAATAATAAAAGAAGAAAAAAATATATATATGTATTTTTTCTTTTAAATGTGTAGTCCTCATGTTCGTGAAACTGGACTTCTTACAATTTTTGCTACTTTTTACTAAAATGAAAGTAAATGCATGACAAAAACCAATATAGCAATACTATATCTGATAAAAATGCCAAAAACTATTTTCAACTTTACAAATTCCATAGTGAGGAATGTTTAAACAATTACAGTTTTTAATTTGTAAGAAGTAAAGTTTAAAAATTGAAATAATCAGTAAATAATTTACCTACGTATACTGGCAGTTTTCAAACAATGAAAATAGAAACAGATCGAGCAATGCCCTTTACTGATTGCAATCTGCAGTATTTTGTCCATCATCAACTCCACAGAATTATCCTTTGTAGAGTTTTTAGGGTCTCTGACGTGTTCATGGAGAAGAGATGAATGGACAGAAATACAGGATGCGGAATACACATGGAAAGAGATGAGAGTACTTGGTCACTGGCGTCTGTGGCCTAATGGATATGAACGCAGTTTCATAATCCAGATATACCAGGTTCGAAACCTGCTGCAGGCGGTTTGGTAGCAGATCGCTTTGTGTGGATTTTTAACAATGGTATAAGCGCCGTACCGTTCAGAAAGCAATGGCAAACTACTGAATGAAAAAAATTGCCTAGAAAAATCACAGCCAATAAAAGCTGGGGTTGATTGCCACGTCCTGTAAAGGATAAGCAACTAACTTTGGTCACTGGCATAAATATCTCAGGGAGCCAAAGGCATGTGAATGATTACAAATTTGTGTCGGGGAGAAGAATTTTCAACCACTCATAAGGTTAAAAGATATACAGTACCTGAATGTCAGATATTTGGAGAATAATTAACATAATTTTTGATGCATGTATGTCAATTTTAAAAGGCTTTTTTTCCACATAATCTCTGAGGTTGGTGTGTGTGAATTAAACCATATGATAATGTAGAAACTTAATCATTTTAAGATGTCCCAAACAAACCATTAATTTCAAACAAAGTTGCAATAATGCAGTGTTAAAAACACATTTTTTTGTGTTTTGATATTTTTTTATGTTTAGTGCTGATTCTTCATTCTCTCCCTTTAACATGAGGTAAAAATTATGTCTCCCTTTTTATTATTATTTAAATTTTAAAAAAAATAGTTTATCCCAAGGTTAACATAGTCATAACTGTATAAATGTAAGTCCAGAGTCTTCTTTCTCTTGTATTTCACTTTCAGCTGTGGTGTCTGCTTCCCTCACTTTACAGGTTGGAGGCAGGGCCCTGTAAAACAAAGCATGAATAAAATATATAGCTGAATAACTTTATATTTACTTAATGTTCTTTCCCATTTTCTTCAGCCACCACATACCATCATTATTTTTCTTATAGAGTACAGCTGATGTGTATAAAGAAATCTCATTAATTAAAAAAAAATAAACTAATAAGACAGATAAGAAGCTCTGTGGAGTGATACAAATGAAAGTAATCTGATCATCAAAAGAGGTATTTTATCTCATCCGCTAAATGAAGATGGCCTGAAGAAACAGGCCTAATATTACCAAATTAACTACCGAATTGAAAAACACACAGTGGCCGAATAAATTTTTTTCCCCCATTTTCATCCTGTAGGTATTTGCACAAAGTAAGCTGTAGTTTTCGTAATTGTTTACAGGTTTTATGAATGTACTATTACAATAAGCACCTTTTGTAACTCTAATAGAGGTTGTTGCTTTTTATCGGCTGTCCGATGGCCGAGGACTTGCAATATTTTCACAATTATAACTGCTTGCGCCCCATCTCTATCAAAATCACTATTTCTATCAATGTGCACAACGTTTTCACTCTTGTCCTCGTCGCTAGATCTATCAGTCAATTGTTGAAACATGTTTCTAGCCTATTTTTTGTGGTCCTATCACTTGTTGCCACGGTAAAGTTTTACACAATTTGGTAACTAACCCAAAACGCTGAAAAATCTGAACATAATATCAATTTTCCAGTGTTCTACAACAACAATGCTTTGAGAATTTGTTTTCTGGTGGCAACTTAAAATCTCGAAAATAAAACAATAATTCTGTATACCGACATTCACTCATGTGGTCAAACTGTCTACAATTAATCTGTATTTTTGAATGTATCATCAATACAAAAATTACATAAACACATTCTCGCTTATATCCATACATTCTTGGTGGAAAATGAAATGGAGAAATTGTGAGCAGGCGGCACATGCTAGGAGAGCTTGGTGTGAGCTGCCTGAAGGTCTATGCGTATCTTTAGCTTCTGGCCACTATAGGACACCACTTGGGCCATGACACCAATTAACCCCTAGTTATTTTTTTGGGGGGTTTCCTTTCCCTATGTCAGAGTGATGTTGGGCATCACATGTTGTATTATTATTAAGGTACATCTTGGTGGACTATGTAGGCTATGTAATACCTAAATCACACTGATATAACAATTTCTTCAAAAGTGTGATAGACAAATCTCTTCTTATTGTTAGATTTGTATATCTTCTCTTGTATCTATTGGACATACACAAAACAAATGTTGAAACAAGGAGCAATAACTGCCATCTGCCTAATACGTTTTTACTTCTGCCTCCTCCACCACCGCCGTACATTAACTTCTGAGTCGCAGACCTCATAATGCTGCAGTTTTTGCTCTCGTGTAATGTGATTTAATTGGCCATTTTAGATTTTTTTTCTTCTTCTGGAAATAAAACGTGTTAGTCAAATTGTAATTATTGTTCCTTATTTTAACATTTGTTTCATATACATCCAATAGATACAAGTAGGATATAAAAATGTAAAAGTAATGAGTGACTTTTCAGTCGCTATGTATTCAAATGTACTTCTGTTGTTCTATCTAAATTTACTTGCACTCCTTTTGTTCTATTGAAATTTGCTTGCACGCCTTTTGTTCTATTGAAATTTACTTGCACTCCTTTTGTTCTATAGAAATTTACTTGCACTCCTTTTGTTCTATTGAAATTTACTTGCACTCATTTTGTTCTATTGAAATTTACTTGCACTCCTTTTGTTCTATAGAAATTTACTTGCACTCCTTTTGTTCTATTGAAATTTACTTGCACTCATTTTGTTCTATTGAAATTTACTTGCACTCCTTTTGTTCTATCTAAATTTACTTGCACGCCTTTTGTTCTATTGAAATTTACTTGCACTCCTTTTGTTCTATAGAAATTTACTTGCACTCCTTTTGTTCTATTGAAATTTACTTGCACTCATTTTGTTCTATTGAAATTTACTTGCACTCATTTTGTTCTATTGAAATTTGCTTGCACTCCTTTTGTTATAGTGAAATTTACTTGCACTCCTTTTGTTATAGTGAAATTTACTTGCACTCCTTTTGTTCTATTGAAATTTACTTGCACTCCTTTTGTTCTATTGAAATTTACTTGCACTCCTTTTGTTCTATTGAAATTTACTTGCACTCCTTTTGTTCTATTGAAATTTACTTGCACTCCTTTTGTTCTATTGAAATTTACTTGCACTCCTTTTGTTCTGTTGAAATTTGCTGGCACTCCTTTTGTTCTGTTGAAATTTGCTTGCACTCCTTTTGTTCTATTGAAATTTACTTGTATTCCTTTTGTTCTATTGAAATTTGCTTGCACTCCTTTTGTTCTATTGAAATTTACTTGTATTCCTTTTGTTATATTGAAATTTACTTGTACTCCTTTTGTTCTATCTAAATTTACTTGTGCTCCTTTTGTTCTATCTAAATTTACTTGTGCTCCTTTTGTTCTATCTAAATTTACTCGGAAAATTCAAATGCTTCATACAGTTTCTTTTTTTCAGACAGTATTTAGGCCTTTTTGACAGCTTCGGCAAGTCTTTTTTCTGACAGCGTTATCCAGATTGTCATTATATAACTTTATTGCCCAAAAAGCACGCTGTAAGAGCAACGAGAACTACCCAGCATTATCTGGAATCAGTTTTATGCGAGACCTGTCCATTTTGGCCCATAACAAAATCGGTGTAATTTTGCGACGACAGGGATAAATTTCATAGTTGTTTAAAAGTATTTCCTCAGGCAGCTACAGAAACCTCATCAACAATAGCATGTGACTGCTTTGTGCAGTCTTCCTACAAGTGGACCAGTTAAAATGGTGGCTCCATACTTTCATCATCATCGTAACCCGTCATGGGTCGTAGGGGTGCCATGGTGGAAGCATCAGCAGACAGGGTCTTTATATGTCTATATATATACTTTATATGTCTATATATATACTTTATATGCAGCATAAAGGAAAATTATAATGATAAACTACTCTCATGCTAAACAGCTCTTAAATATTTCAATTTCTTATAAAAGATGTATTCCTCAAGGTATTTTTTCAGTCAACTCTTTCAGTCCCAAACAAAACTGTGGGTTTAGCATAAGCAAAAATGGCCAACCTAGTGTGTGTTAACAGTGGTCTTTAGTAAATATATTTTTATGATGTTCATGAGCAGAAATCCTTTTGTTGTTATATATGAAAATGTAGGTAAATGGATGCAGATTGCTGGTGTGTATTATGTATAAAACACTAAAATATCAGACTCAGAAGTATTGTAATGACGGTGTACTCTCCATAGAAAAAAAAAAGCGAGTTGCGTGATACTGTGGTTTCCGGTGCGCCTTCTGGCCCAGTATCTATGACTTTAGCACCTGTTCAACGGGAGAGTGGGCTCATCCCTAATCTGTTTATGTTCCCAGTAGTAGACTATTCGCAAGCAGCCTGGGGGTGTCACTGCTCTGCGCGGACCTTGTTTATAGGTACAACAAACTGCCTCTTGCACGGCGGTTGGAAAATTCTGTAACGCGCAAGCGAGGCCCAGTTTGGGCCTTTTTCAACCTCGCTCTGCCTAGTAATTAATTTGCCTTTTCTAAATAAAAATTATATCTTCTGGTTCCTTGATCTTTCTTCTTTCATAATATGTCAATTATAACTTTCTGCGTGTCATTGAAATTGAGTGAGACAAAAAACAAAAACACTACGAAACCGCTTTTACCGTGCGCTGGCTGACCGGCGCTCACGAAAGCGAAATTCCTTGAAAAGACCCCCACCTCATTCATAGCGTCCGCGCTATGTCCTCAAAAATGCTACACTAATACGGTTTTCACCATTGAGAAGAGCGGAAACTGAAGTTTACGCACATGTAACACAAGGTACAGATTTTGTATAGGAAGATATCGTAAATTCGAAGTGAATGAGAAAGTTTGAATTTTAATACACATCTGGGAGGCCTACCTACACTTGTGTTACATCAAACAAACGAGCAGCCATACTGCTAAAATCGTATCAAAGTTTTAAACACCGTCGTTATTTGAGCAAAGAGCGAAATAACGTTAAAACAGAGCACCTCCAACACATTTCGGCGTGTAAACATAAAGGCGGATGTTCCATCTGACAAACCCGGACACGACGGGCCGGCTGTACGAAACACAGCACGAAATGACTCAGGCGCTGAAATGAAAGTTTCACCAATGGAAGTCGACTTAATATGTGTTCTGAGTAAGTTTTGAATTTTGTTTTATTTCTACTCATTTCAGATCTATTTTGTTTATTTGCAATATAGCAACGGCAATTGACGGAGGGCGGATGTATTAGTAAAAGAACAGCCAAATGTGGCTGCTCGATTCACACATTTAGACAGAAAGTTTTTCGTTTTTTTAAGCAATTTTGGGGGTGGGGAATTGTTGTTTATGTAGCTATTTGGTTGTTTTATCGGACCATCACCATTTTCTAAACATTCGGTATCAGAATTAAGGTCTAACACTTAGTAACAGCTTGTAAAGCCGCTGACCTACTTTCGATAACGTTATGGATGTCAAAGGTCATGTTTAGAATTTAGCTTGTGAACGTTTAATCTTTTTTTTTTAAAAATTGCCTCTCTCGCATAATTAACCTTTTTTTTTTCTCAATTATTTCAGGGGACAATCGTTATGATGCACATTTTTCAATGACGGGAAGAGGCAGACGTCCGGCTCTGCCACTGATTTCTACTGTGACAAATCTATTGGCACAGTTCTGTCTTCTGAAGGACTAGGAAAATGCAACATCGGAGCTAGTACGTCTTGTTGTGTAAAGTGTATATATCATATTATTTCCTCTCATTCTCTGATGTTAAAAATCATTAGGCTAATGAAATTATGTAGTTGAAGCTTTCCTGGAAGTCTCTACAGGTTTTGAGTTTATTTGCAATTACAAACATAAAAGACAAATGACATAATCCATGTAAAAGAGAGACTTACAATCTACTGTATAATTAATATAATGATTTAAATGGTAAATGCAGTAAAAATTAATGCCGCAATAAATGCTTAATGATTAACAAAGGGAAAGAAAAAATAATTTGGCCGACATTTTTTTGTATTAATAATAAAATAACACAATCATGTAATTTGTCCTCTTCCCGTCCCTCCCAACAAATTTCTCTCAGGTGACCTCTTGGTTTCTCTGTGCTACATGAACAGAATGTGAGTAAAGGACAGCTACAATACAGGTGCCAGATGTCAGTACAACAAGCCAGTGCCCTGAGAGGAGATTCACTTGAGGAATTTTGATGCAGCTGACCTCAAGTGACAGTGAGTTGGACACGGACTAATATGTAATGTTTCTTTGTTTATAAAAATCAAATTTTAAGCAGTAAAGGTTGTTTCAATCAAGAAAATAACCATCAATTTGAATTGTACAACTCAAATTACATTAATATGGAAGTTTTCAGCTCTATAGCTGCAATATTCATGATTTTATGACAACATTTGGAATTTCATGAGATTTTTCTTCCGAACTGCAAATTTAGCCTTCGATCCATTTTCACATAATGCAGTTTTATAGTATTCAGTATTTCATGTGGCTCAAAAAAATTAAGCATCAAGTATATATTGCTCTCTTTAAGCTCAATAAATCTTATAGCTTTCCTGTGTGTAGTTTTTGATTTATGAGTGCATGAAAATGCATATTTGCACTTTGCGAGCACAACAATGAGACTTGCTACTGCATCTTTTGTCAATTTTGATGGACCATAATTCATTTAATTGATTTGTTGTACTTCCCATGTTTCTTTTCTGCAATAAGGACTTGTATGACTTTGTACAAAAAGCATTATTGACTTGGTAAGTGTTTGTTGACTGTAGTTATGATTGTGCAAAGTCAGGCAATTTGTTCGGTGCGAAGATGTTTGAAAATTTTTGTAATTCCCCACAATTTTGAAATGCTGTAACTCGGTTGTTTGATGTCCGATTTTTAAAATTTAAAAAGGAAATTTCATGGCTTAAAGAGATCCATTAAGATCTATAAACAAAGACACTGTAAAAACAAAATGAAAAATCAGTTTGTGGTACCTATTGTTTACCGAGGCGGCGTCCGAGAGAAGTATTGTAATAAAATAAAAACAATGATTTTGTTTAGAAATGTTCAGGAAATAATTATTTTCGCAGAAATACATAAGCAAGTCGCTGACTTTTAAAATTAGACAAAATTTCGAAACACGTCAATGAGAGGGAAAAGAAATATCATTTGCACAGTTTTGTAGTCAACATAATATTGTATTGCAACATGATCATCCCTCCTCACTTTCTTTACTTTTGACAGACATTTCTCCTGAATTTGTGGCAATTTCATTACGTTGTCCAGTCCCCATAAAGTTGCTGCTGCCTTCAGGCGTGCCATTATCATCTATACTGTCATATGACTTGATTTCAGACTCCTATCGATAATCAGAATCATTTTCATCGTTATCTGTATAACACAATCTGAATTATTATCGTCATTCAGAATTTCCTAGCTCGATCTGAAATCAATCTCTGAGGCCTGCTAGATCTAGTGGGCGTGGTCATTTCAAAACTGATAAAATACACGCTAAAAATCCACAAATTAACAAGATGTGCTTTTGTTCAGCAATTGCGTTTCAAAGGAAAGGAAGTTCTTCGTGTTGAAATGACCTTTTTGGTTGTTAAAAATTTGAAAACAGCCCTGTAACCACAGCAAAAGCTACGAACCGAAATAATGTTGATGGGGTGCTAAATGGTTGATCGTTACTACCGAAATAACAGTTCTCGGGACTTCAAGAGTTAAGATAAGACAGCATGAATCAGTAAGATCAAGCAATACATTTATATATAACTTACCGTGGACACTGCCTTGTACTTCTTAAGGGCTTCAGCGACTCTACGGCCATAATCAGGATCTGCCTGGGCAAAGTTATTTATGGCTCTCTTCTGAATGAATTCTTGAGCATCTTTCAGGTGTGCCGCGATATTCTCTACAAGTCGCTGACGTTCATCCTCAGACAGTACCTGCAAAGGAAGGGAGTTGTTATCTATGTACTGCTCAATACTTTTCATAGTTGATATACAGTTTAAATTTTGGAAGGGAGAGGCTTAATGTTTTAGTTCAACAAAATGAAAGCAATACAGTTAGTTCCATGAGGTAAAAGTGATGTGTTTAGCTCTACAAAATAACTGATAACGTTTATTCCTATTAATAACAGTGATATGAGTTTGGTTTCCCCGTGTGAGTGTAGGTGATCTGCATCAATCTAGGAAGGGAGAAGGCTCATTGTGTTAATTCTAAAAATGGAAGGTGGTTAGTTCCATGAGGGAAAAGTGATATGTTCAGCTCTATAAAAAAACAAGTGATAAAAGCTTATTCCTATTTTTTTTTTAAGTGATATGGGTTTGGCTTATCTGTGTGAGTGTAGATGGTGTGTGTGAGTCTGTACATGTGTGTGAGTCTGTGGTGACTGGGAGGAACAATGGCAGATAAACTGCATGATTCTGTTCTATGATAAGGCAATTTAACACCAGTAGTACTAGTATGCACAGTTTTAGTTCCAGGTAAGGTGAACGAAAATAGCTAGTGTAGTGGAATTCAGTAAACAAGTAGGAAAAGTCCTAGAGGCCACAGAGATGTGGTTTTACAGAAGAATGTTAAAAATACTATGGGCAGCTAAAACACAGTAATGAGGATGTCCTGAAAGCGGCAACAGTGCTAAGGAAGCTTACTCTTTATGTTATAAGGAAGCTTACTCTTTATATTATAAGGAAGCTTACTCTTTATATTATAAGGAAGCTTACTCTTTATATTATAAGGAAGCTTACTCTTTATGTTATAAGGAAGCTTACTCTTTATGTTATAAGGAAGCTTACTCTTTATGTTATAAGGAAGCTTACTCTTTATGTTATAAGGAAGCTTACTCTTTATGTTATAAGGAAGCTTACTCTTTATGTTATAAGGAAGCTTACTCTTTATGTTATAAGGAAGCTTACTCTTTATGTTATAAGGAAGCTTACTCTTTATATTATAAGGAAGCTTACTCTTTATATTATAAGGAAGCTTACTCTTTATATTATAAGGAAGCTTACTCTTTATGTTATAAGGAAGCTTACTCTTTATGTTATAAGGAAGCTTACTCTTTATGTTATAAGGAAGCTTACTCTTTATGTTATAAGGAAGCTTACTCTTTATGTTATACGGAAGCTTACTCTTTATGTTATAAGGAAGCTTACTCTTTATGTTATAAGGAAGCTTACTCTTTATGTTATAAGGAAGCTTACTCTTTATATTATAAGGAAGCTTACTCTTTATATTATAAGGAAGCTTACTCTTTATATTATAAGGAAGCTTACTCTTTATGTTATAAGGAAGCTTACTCTTTATGTTATAAGGAAGCTTACTCTTTATGTTATAAGGAAGCTTACTCTTTATGTTATAAGGAAGCTTACTCTTTATGTTATAAGGAAGCTTACTCTTTATATTATAAGGAAGCTTACTCTTTATATTATAAGGAAGCAATCCACTTTCTTTGGGCATATTCTGAGAAGAAAGTTGCAGTATATCATGACAACAGGAAAGATAGAAGGAAAAATAGAGGGCCAGAAGATATGGGACAATTTGAAATCATAGCATGGAAAGAAGTCAACAATAGAATTGATAAATGGTACTGGAGACAGGAAGTTGCAGAGAGACATGATCGCCTACGCCACCAGGTATGATACTTGAAGAAGAAAAAGAAGTTGTGCTGGCACAAAGGACTAAGAAACAACTTATGTTATGATAACACTGTCTTCATTAGGGATAAACACATGAAAATCGGTAGGGAACAAAAAAAGAGAATCAATCTAAATGCATAAAAATTTTTTCTTAATAATGCAAATCACAAAAGAAGACTGCTATTTTCACTGGCAAATCCAAGTCAGAAACACAGAACACAATGAAAATTAGGAACAAGAAAACAAAAGAAGCAGGCAAATAGGAAAGAGTCTTGTAGCATGGAACTGCTATCTACCACACAGATGTCCAACTCCAAGCTGATGATAATGATGATAGTACTGCATATGTGCAGGTATTTAGCCTAGTTTTTTTAAATGTTTTCCTTACAAATAAATTGGACTACATATCTTAATCATACCAATTCATTTCCCAAATGCTGGATACATGTCGCCAAACAAGAGATCAATAACTACCCCAAGTATGCTGTTGTGTGTCAATAATTGTTTTTGAAAACGCTCAAAACAGGGCAAGGATTATGGTTAAGATAAGCATTAGCAGTCATTTTTCTGAGATTTGAAGCCGTTTATTATTTACAAGAAAACTAAATGCTGGAAACAGGGTTATGGTTAACAGTGAGCAATAGGATAGGGACAAGCTTATGATCTAGAGATAGAAAAATTGTATCCTTCTTCTATTTCGCACTTTAAAAAAAAAAATTAACAAAATAACATGCGACAGACATTAAAAAAAAACAAACAACAAAAAAAAACGTTATGGATCGAGCATTAGGCTACTTCTCAAACACAAGATGGGCAAGATTTGAAAAATCCTGGATTCTGAAACATTCCAGTCCCTGAGCATTTAGGATAAAATGTTAATGAAGGAAACCTAAGCCCTGTGACAGGTAAATAAATATAGGTAATTTACAGACACTTGTTGGACAGAAAGAACACCATACAACAGAAAAGAAATAAGTGATAGGTTTAACGTGACTCAAACAAAGGACCACCCAAAAACAGCACCATCGCCTTGCTATGAAAGTAAATCATGAAAGGATGCACAGCCAAAGTAGCACCACAAAAAAAAAGTGCTTCATTGGCCATAGTCATTCTCATGACACTTACACAACTAGAGAATGCAGGACCCATGAACGACCCAGACATTTAAAGACACAGTCACTAATATAACTTTCCTATCAGCAAGGACAAAAGGTCGGTGGACCTGTATAAATTGCACAATGTATCGAAATCAAAGAAAGCACCTACAGCCTTACTATCTACAAAATTGTACGTACCTTCCTCCAGAATGTTCCAGTCTGACTAAAGTTGTCATCATCAACATCAGAGTCGTATCTTTTAACGTCTCCAGAAAGGCTGTAGGTAGACTCCAGGTGTTGTGGGGCATCCAATGGCCCATTAAAGCTGTTGGGAAAGTAGTTTGGAGCACCGCCTGGATAGAAAAGAGATGACATTGAAAAAGAAAACTGTATATATTCTCATAATTAATTCAATGTAACCTAAATTTGACAGTCTGAGATGAGGTTATTTATCATCACCATTTCATTTTGCTCCCTGTGGAGTAATCAACCACCACTACAGCTGGCCAACCTTTCAGGAAGCCTGCACAAAGCAGTCACATACTCTTGCAGAGTTGTTTCTGTAGTTATTTGTGTTACATGATGAGGTTGCCAACCTTGTATTAGTCGCTGTGTTACATGATGAGGTTTGCCAACCTCGTATTAGTCGCTGTGTTACATGATGAGGTTTGCCAACCTCGTATTAGTCGCTGTGTTACATGATGAGGTTGCCAACCTCGTATTAGTCGCTGTGTTACATGATGAGGCTGCCAACCTTGTATTAGTCGCTGTGTTACATGATGAGGTTGCCAACCTCGTATTAGTCCCTGTGTTACATGATGAGGTTTGCCAACCTCGTATTAGTCGCTGTGTTACATGAGGTTTGCCAACCTTGTATTAGTCGCTGTGTTACATGATGAGGTTGCCAACCTCGTATTAGTCGCTGTGTTACATGATGAGGCTGCCAACCTTGTATTAGTCGCTGTGTTACATGATGAAATTTGCCAACCTCGTATTAGTCGCTGTGTTACATGATGAGGTTTGCCAACCTCGTATTAGTCGCTGTGTTACATGATGAGGTTTGCCAACCTCGTATTAGTCGCTGTGTTACATGATGAGGTTTGCCAACCTCGTATTAGTCGCTGTGTTACATGATGAGGTTTGCCAACCTTGTATTAGTCGCTGTGTTACATGATGAGGTTTGCCAACCTCGTATTAGTCGCTGTGTTACAAGATGAGGTTTGCCAACCTTGTATTAGTCGCTGTGTTACATGATGAGGTTTGCCAACCTCGTATTAGTCGCTGTGTTACATGATGAGGTTGCCAACCTTGTATTAGTCGCTGTGTTACATGATGAGGTTGCCAACCTTGTATTAGTCGCTGTGTTACATGATGAGTGAGGGATCAGCAGTCCTATTCTTTCTTTCATTAAAGACCCAGAACAACAACGTGGGGGGGG
Organism: Oreohelix idahoensis; assembly: GCA_024509875.1. Taxonomy (NCBI): domain Eukaryota; kingdom Metazoa; phylum Mollusca; class Gastropoda; order Stylommatophora; family Oreohelicidae; genus Oreohelix; species Oreohelix idahoensis. The sequence continues at coordinate 436,449 of JAMPIV010000234.1, forward strand.
GGGGGGGGGGGGGGGGGGGGGGGGCAGATTAGGCTACTACTTCTCCATATTTCCAGATCTTTCTAAGTAGCCATCTTGGAATTCTAATGCTTTTTTTCATCTTAGAAATACATCTCTGACTACTGTCAATATTTCTTTACTCTAAGAAGAAAAACCATCCATGTTTGTGTGTTAAATAATATTTTGTTATCTCTCTCAATGACTTGTTTCTAAATTTCCTTTTTATACAGGCCAATGATTTTCTGTTTTTGTATTCTGTGAAAAGTTATTTCCTGAGGATTCCGAGACACAGAAGCTGATTATACATTATTATATTATTTTTGTATGTGACATCTTGAAAGCTTTTCAGGGACCTAAGACGCGTCAACAGTGAGGAATGCGGTTAGCGACCTTTAGCTAGACTGCTTGCGTCAGGGTCAGAGAACCAGAGCTGACCAAGACCCTACTCCACCTCCAACTGATGGTCCTGGAAACAGGCTGCATCACTGCAGTCTGGCTGAGTGAGTAGGGATCGAAGAGGGAAGGCTAACCCGGTCCCAAAAATACCGTACTGAAGTCGGATGTGTCGGCCGAAAGACGCAAATATCGCAGCTTCGCTGTAAACAGACACAACGCAACCAACGTCCTTTTCAGGACGAACGAAGAAGAAGAAGAATGCTTTTCTTTGGGTATTTAATCAGAAAGTAGTTCCAGAATTTGGAAAGTCTGTTTTTTTTTTTTTTTGCATTATTGTTTCAATATAACTTTCTTTCAGCCTCCATGTCTGTGAGGAGTTACTGCATTTTTTATTTTCAACTCGCCCCATTTTTCTTTTCCTTCAAAATTGTTTGGGTTCTTTAAATTATTATTTACCAAGCTGAACTGGTCTGTGTGGGTAGGGGTCAGACAAAAGCTGGTACCCTGGTCCTCCAGGTTGGGGGTTTTAGCATAGGGCTGACACCCCTGTCTATGTAAAAAAAATAATGAAGTTACGGAAACAACATCAAATGAACAAACTTTGCTGCGGGATGGACATTCGGAGTCTGTGGCTCGTATGACTGTCAGTGGTGAAAGCCGAAAGGAAGCCACTGACATGAAAACGGATGTCCTGACCGCAAAACAGGATACAAGAATAGGATTTTGGAATGTCAGGACAATGTACGAGACAGGTAAACTAAGACAGGTCACGGCAGAAATGAGAAACTACAGGTTACACATCCTGGGGATAAGTGAGAGCAGATGGACAGGGGCAGGAAAAGTTAAAACAGCAACAGGAGAAACAGTACTTTACTCTGGAAGAGAGGATGGACAGCACAGTGAAGGCGTAGCCATTATTTTACAGAAAGGGATAGAAAGGACATTACTGGAATGGAAACCCATCAACAACAGACTGATACGATTGAGATTGAGAGGGAGATTCACCAACACTACAATAATACAATGCTACGCACCAACGAATGATAGCGATGAGGAGGTCAAGGATGAATTCTATCAACAACTGCAGAAAGAAATGGAAGACACACCTAGATATGATCTTGTTATAGTAATGGGAGACCTCAATGCGAAAGTTGGTACACACAATACATATAATGAAAGAACAATGGGGAAATGCGGCAGCGGAACAGCAAACGAAAATGGGGATAAGCTAATAAGTTTCTGTAGCATTAACAACCTGGTCATTGGAGGTACACTTTTCCCACATAAGGAAATTCACAAGTTAACATGGGAATCACCAAATGGTCGGGACAGAAACCAGATAGACCACATCATGGTTAACGGTAGATGGAGACATGCATTACAAGATGTGAAGGTAAGAAGAGGTGCAGATGTGGGAAGTGATCACCATTTAGTAGTAGCAAAACTGAAAGTGAAACTAAGAAGGGCTGGACCAACTGTAACTACACAGAAAAGGTTTGACATCAGCAAATTGAAGGACCCCCTTACCAGAAAAGCTTTTGCGGCCGACATTAAGAAACGATATCAATTTGCCAAAAGCCAGGAAAAGACATTGACTGATGATATAGACCAGAATTTCAACACCATTTCAACAGTATATAAGGAAAGTAGCAAATCATGCTTAGGATTCCAGGAAAGGAAGAAGCAAGACTGGATAACACCAGAAACACTAAACACCATAAAGATGAGAAAGGAAATGAAAAGAAAGAAAACAGAAGCGAAGTCCCCCAGGTTAAAGCAACTATATAGCGAACAGTACAGCCAGCTGGACAGGGAAGTTAAACGCCAAACCCGAGCCAACAAAAGGAATTTCCTAGACGATCTTGCAAAACAGGCAGAAGAGGCAGCACTGAGAAATGAACAAAGCACAGTATACAAAATAACTAAATTCATCAGCGGAAAACAAGGTGCAAACAATATTACATTAGTAAGAGATAAGCAAGGAAATCTCATCAAGACAGCAGAGGGACAGGAAACAAGATGGGCAGAGCACTTCAGAGAAACTCTGAACAAGGAAATACCAGAGACACAATTGAATGTTCCTGAGGCTGAAAACGATCTAGATGTAAATACAGACATTCCACGAAAAGAAGAAATCATCACAGCAATCAAAGGGTTAAAGAACGGTACAGCTCCGGGCCATGATAACTTAAATGCAGAGCTATTTAAGACAGACCCTGAGCTAGCAGCAGAACTATTAGAACCACTATTTGCACAAGTGTGGAAAACGGGGACAACACCATCAGAGTGGAACAAAGGAATAATTGTCAAATTGCCCAAAAAGGGAGATCTTGCAGACTGCAATAATTGGAGAGGAATCACTCTTCTCTCAGTTCCCAGCAAAATACTAGGCAGGATAATTATACAGAGAATTTCAAAGGCAGTAGACTACAAACTGAGGAAAGAACAAGCAGGATTTAGAAAGAACAGAAGATGTGTAGACCATATATTCACTCTCAGGAACATTATAGAGCAGTGCTCAGAATGGCAAAGACAGCTTTACATAAATTTTGTTGATTTTGAAAAGGCTTTTGACAGCATACATAGGGACAGTTTATGGAAAATACTGAGGGCTTATGGAATTCCAAGCTGCATAGTGGCAATCATAAAAAGCCTCTATGCCAACTTTACGTGTAGTGTTGGGCAGAGCAACCTAACCTTCAAGGTGAAGACAGGAGTACGACAGGGATGCCCCTTATCAACCACTCTTTTTTTAACAGTCATAGACTGGGTGATGCGCCAGACAACAGAGGGCAGTCCAAGAGGAATAAGATGGACTACATTTTCTACATTGGAAGATCTGGAATATGCAGATGACATTGTACTGCTGGCACATTCACATCAACACATCCAGGAAAAAACGGATAGACTTAATAAATTTAGCCAGCTGGTGGGCTTGAACATCAATTTAAAGAAGTCTGAGGTCATGACACTCAATGTGAGCAACCCTGAGCCCATATCAGTAAGGAATCAGCAATTAGTACAGACAGATACCTTCACATACCTAGGAAGCATAGTAACACCAGACGGTGGGGCAGGCAAAGACATCAACATCAGAATGAATAAGGCAAGAACAGCCTTCTTTAGCCTAAATAACATCTGGAAGTCCTCCCAATACAGCACAAGCACAAAATTAAGATTATACCAGAGTTGTGTGCTTTCTGTGCTTCTCTATGGTGCGGAATGCTGGAGAGTCACAGAGAAGGAAATGTCAAAATTGTCCTCTTTTCACACAACATGCCTAAGAAAAATTCACCGCATCTTTTGGCCGAATACCATCACCAACCAAGATCTGCTTACTCGTAGCAAGCAAGAGGACATGCACACCATCATAGCTGGCAGACGCTGGAGCTGGGTTGGTCATGTCCTCAGAAGAGACCCCGATGCCATCACAAGAACAGCTATGCTTTGGACCCCTGAAGGAAAGCGAAAGAGAGGCCGACCAAAAACAACTTGGCGGAGGACTGTGGAGGCTGAGATGCAAAGAATGAACCAGAGTTGGGGCACTGTACGAAGGATGGCCTCCGACCGTGCAAAGTGGAATCAATTTGTTGTTGCCCTACAAGGCGCCACTAGGCGTGATGGCCACTGACTGCTTTGACGGTCGGTGGTTAAGGATCGAAGAAGAAGAAGAAATTATTATTAGGAGTTCGCGTCCATATTTATTAATTCTGGGTTAATTTTTTCTTGGATGTTAGGATAAAATCGGACCACTTTCACCTACCCCCTTTTAATGGTAGGGATGGAGGAAAACACGACCCAGGTACGCAGAACCAATGATATTATTCCGGTGGACAGCAGGTCAGAAGATTACTTAATGTTACGTAGTATTTCTGCGCGTGAGCCGAAAATAATTTTGCGCGTTTTGCTTAATAAACACGAGGCATAGGTTAGTGTAGGATACGATTGTGTGTTTAGATTTAATTTATGTGCAGAAATATAATAGGTCATAAGGTCGGCCGAAAGTGGTTTCAGATAGATAGACGCGACGCGATGACTCACTGCGTCGGTTATTGCATCAGCTATTTCTATTATAAATAACAGCGTCTAAGTCTTTAGCGTTTGAGTCCCAAGAAATTTTCTGCTGTGAATAACGCCTCATCGTCTGCTCAGCTAGAAAAATTCGGTATTGTGTATGTTCATAACTTATTAGCGAGTAGAAAGTTTTTCTGTAAGATCTTGGCACGTTAGAGTTAACTTTCTTCTGGGAGTTAATTTAAGTTTTATTAGTCAGGAGTGCCATCAATTGCTTACTTATACTAAACTATAGAGTGTAGTGTAAGTTGTGTCTATAATTTTTCTATGAATAAGCTAGCAGTATCTAGGATTTGTTTAGCGGCTTTTAGAGATAATTTAACTGTTTAAGGTTAAGTCCTAAGGTTACACAAATAATGTAAATATGAGGGCCGTGGAACCTCATTTGATTATTGATAATTGGTAGTGTATATACGCGAGCGTATTTTGTGTATTTATTAGTTGTGCTATTTTGGTAATGTAGTTAGAAGACAAGGGGTGTAAGGGATGTAACTAATATAACTGAGAGGGTGTAGGAATTAGTGGGTTTACAATTGTGTTAAGTGATACCTTTCCAGGTCAATCCTTAAGAAGTAGGGCCGGGAAATTATACCGGGGGATTTTAGCTTGCGGTGAATGGAATGTTGTGACGCCTGAGGGCAAGACTAGCACAAAAGATTCAGGTCAGCCCGTGTCTGGGGTTTGCCTACCAGACAGCTAGTTATGTTGGTGCGGGAGAGAGAGATAAGAGGGAACGGTAGGTCAGTCTGACCCTTGGGCAGAAATATCTGTTTATTTCTTGTGCATAGATTTGTGAGTAGGGGGGGATTAGTATTTAGGGGACACCAGGGAGTAGAGGAATTTAGGGTGTTAATGTGTTAGGGATGAGAATATTTTGAATTGTTGTTTAGATGTTGTTAATTTTTTTTTGTTTTACAGCATTTTCACGGCACATAGTGGAGGCTGTAGACTGCCCTAAAACCTACCACGGTATTTTGCCTTCTCAGGAGTAGAAGGCTCGAGACATCGCCATAGGTGAAGAGAACTGGGGACGCGTTAGTACCGGCGCCCAGTATGTCTGCACCAGTGAAAGAAAGGAGACGGTCTCTTGCAGTGAGGACCCATACCTCAGCGGGAACCGGTCCCCAAATTCAGGAGCTCTTAGCTCGTTAAGAAACACCAAAACAGGTTACGTTGCCTGGTGTTTAGAATACTGCCACAATAACGCAGTACGGCCTAAACCCAAGGAGGGTTAACTGGGCAGTGGAAAAAATTGTCATCAGCAGTGAAGCATCTACATCCCGAGTCAAGTACATCGTTATTAATACCAAGGCCTCAGCATCAGTAGTCAGGAAAGGAGAGAGGGAAAACATTCCTTTCCGAAGGCCAACGAGAGGAGGGGCGTGACGGCAGTAGCGGATCTACTATGAAACTAATGAAGCTTAAGCTTCAAGGCCCCTAATCCCGGAAGGGCCCCAAAAGCGACTTTAGTCCACATTGCTTAAAAATTTTGGGTCTACTGTATGAGATGGGTTTTTTTTTTAAAAATAATATTAATAATATAGTGTAATTCAATACAAAATAATAGTTAAAATAAAAATTAAAAGGTAATTAAAGTATCATGTAGGCTAGCCGTAAACCAAAAAACGCTTTCTCAGAAAGTAGACCTAACATTTTTTTACTTTCAAAGCATGCGACAATAGTCGCACGACTCAAATTGATTAATTTTTTGTTGCTTATATTTCAACAATTCCAGAGTTTGAGAGTCAGTAGTACAGATGTTGTAAAGGTGGAGTGTCGCGGTAAGCTGGCTGTTCTGCCGTGGCTAATGTAATTTGTTTCCCTTTTTAACAGAGGTCAAGACCCTAGAGGAATAACAATGAGTTCACGAAAGTACTTAAGTGGATACCAAAAACGCAAACTCGAGGAAAAGCGATTTCTGACGAAATCTCTAAATGTCAAAAACTAACAAACATTTGGCAATGTCAAGTTTGTCAACACCTACAGTTGAAACAAGCCAAGCAAACACCACTGATAGTGCACAAACTGTGGGAGCTCTTTCTAGCAATATTCAACCCACTGTTGACGCTTTTGATACAGATGACGATCACAGTGGTCAACATGAAAGTACCGCGGAACGAGCATAGACTGAGCAGAAACATGAAGCAAATTCAGTGATTTCAAAGAATACAGTGACTTCGAAAACTGGCCCATAACAGTTGATAATGATTTCATACAGAATTGTTTAATGCAAGACATAGGTTTTTTTCAAAATAAAAAACCAGATGATGTATATACCGAATCAAGCAGGGTTTACAAGGAGCAAAACAGAAGTTTCTCAAATATTTTGAAAAAAAGATTGAAAAATGGCCAGACTCCGATGAGATCCTGGTCAGTTTAGTAAAGGCTGTATATACTGTTTTGTTTGCAAACTCTTTTCTAAATGCCAAACATCACTTACAACAGGTGGGCTTTCTGACTGAATGAATGTACTCAGAACTCTGGAGAATCATGAAGACAGCATGGAACATAAGAGGGCGATGTTTTGTTGGATAACAAGAAAGTCAAATAAAAATACTGTGGATCAGCGACTTGAAGAACAGATGACAAACACCATACAGTGCTATTTTGAAGTACTGAAAAGAGTTTTAGCTGTTATAAAGTTTTTAAGTGAAAGAGGTTTGGCATTTAGAGGTCATGAGGAGAAGTGGGGCTCATCAAAAAATGGAAACTTCATGGGGGCCATTGAACTTATTGCAGAATTCGGCCCATTTTTACATGAACATCTTGTGAAATGTAAAAATGAAAAAGTAAATGCTACTTACCTATCCAAAACCGTGTATGAAGAATTGATAAAAATTATGGGAAAACATGTGCAAGATGAAATTGTGAATCAAATCAACAACCTAGACACCAAATACTACTCTATTATTGTTGACTCTACGCCTGACCTGACATATGTTTACCAGCTGATAATTGTGGTTCGATGCTGCTATAATAAAAAACCCTGTGAGAGATTTTTAACATTTTTACCGATAGAAAACCATTCATCCACGACCTTGTTCAACAAAATACAACAAGTCCTGGGTGAACGTAAGCTTTCACTTGAAAATATCCGTGCTCAGTCCTATGATAATGCATCTAACATGAAGGGCTCGGAGAAAGGGCTGCAAGCACTCTTTAAAAACATTAACAGGTACGCAGACTATGTACCATCTGCAGCCCATTCACTTAATCTTGTTGGAGAAAAGGCAGTGTCTACTGTACCTGAAGTTGTTGACTATTTTGGCATTTTGCAGGAGTTGTATGTTTTCTTTTCTGGATCTCCACGAAGATTGGGGATTTTAAACACACAGGGCAATCTACATTTTTCTCTAAAGAGCTTAAGTGTAACTAGATGGTCTGCACACTATGAAGCAATCCGGGCAATTAAAAATGGATATATGGGTATTTTACAAACTCTCAAACATATTTTTGAAGACTCAGAAGAGAAACCTGAATGTAAACAAGATGCAAAGAATTTATACAAGTTGGTACAGCTGGAATATGCTATTTTAACAGTCGTTTGTGGGAAGAAGTGCTGGAGCGTTTCAACAAAACAAGTAAGAAACTCCAAACCCATGGTTTTGATGTATTTGAAGGTTACCTTCTGCTTTCATCTTCACTTTCGTTTGTTAAAGAACTCAGAGAACATTCAGCCGATAGGATTGCACACTATGAATCAGAAACAAAAGGTCTGTGTGAAGATATCACTTCATGTTATTCTGATGCTTCCAAACGCACTGTTACAAGGAAATTTTCAGATGGAACAAGTGGTATTGCTTCTTTGAGAGGAGCTGACAAATTTAGGATAGAAGTTCTATATCAACTCTATGACTGCTTGATAATCCAGTTACGCAAGAGTATTGGCCCATATGAGCAGATTGCGAATAGGTTCAAGTTCCTCTCAGAATTGGTGAACAATTCTGAAATTGATGAGGACAGTATTAAACTTATAATATTGTATTACAAAGATGATATTGACCACAAATTAGTAAACAAGTGTTATCAGTTCAAAGAATATTTGCAACTTAGGAAATCCCAGAACACAGAAGAAAACACGCTATCTAAAATGCAATGCGCAGAAGTTCTTCAGCTTATTTGTAAGCAACACCTAATTGAAGTGTTCCCCAATATTACTACTGCGTTTAAGGTGCACTTGACAATGCCCATCACGAGCTGTGAAGCAGAAAGGAACGTTTCAAAGCTATCCTTTAAAAAAAACTAATTTCGGTCTACCATGACTGAAAGAGCGCTTAAATTCTTTATGCATATTGTCTCTAGAAAATGACATTGCAAGGAAGCTCTCATATGACAAAACTGTACGTGAATATGTTGCTAGAAAAAAAAACAGAAATAAGAGTATTTTGTAAAATGTGCTTCATGTAGTATGTTATGGTAAGTTTAACTTTTCCTTCTGAGCACAAATCTCTTATGGATACACCTTGTCAGCCTTGTATTTTAATAGTTAGTTAGTTGCTTATCCTTTACAGGACGTGGCAATCAACCCCAGCTTTTATTGGCTGTTTGTGATTTTTCTAGGCAATTTTTTTTTTCATTCAGTAGTTTGCCATTGCTTTCTGAACGGTACGGCGCTTATACCATTGTTAAAAATCCACACAAAGCGATCTGCTACCAAACCGCCTGCAGCAGGTTTCGAACCTGGTATATCTGGATTATGAAACTGCGTTCATATCCATTAGGCCACAGACGCCGACAGTATTTTAATAAATGTATTAAAATATTTTATATTTTCCCCATTGCTAATTTTCTTATCTTATAATTTTCTTGGTATGTCTTCAACGAACTAATTCTGAATGATGGAGGCAATCATTAAAATAGTTAAGATTTTAAAAATCACATATACCAAAGTGGATAGTGGTTTAGTAATCAGAACATATACCTTCCAAGCAAATGTTCTGCATTCACCTCCCAGCAGAGTTGTTTCTTTTTTTGAAAATTTATTCGTCTTCAGTTTTTATATGTGTGTTGTTGTGGATCTACTATAAAGCTTGAACTTCAGGTCCTCCAATTCCGTTCATCTCTATAATACATTTCTTTCCCATACTCACACATTTTGTTTGTTTTTATTTTAATAAAAGGGGCCCCTCCAAGAGTTCAAGCTTCAGGGGCCCCAAAATGTAGATCCGCCACTGCGTGATGGAGATGCCACTCAGCAGAAGATGGTAGTGTCAGAGAGACACTCAACCGAAGCTGAGGAGAGAGAGAAGTTCCAGAGTCAGATAGAAAGATTAGAGGACAGCCTCTGAGTAAGAACCGGAAAGTCCGTTAGTGGATCAGTGCTTGTGGTACTGTTGTTAGCTGTGTAGGACATCCTAAAGTGCATTTAAGACTGTGTAGACATTTAGTTATACGTCTGCAGCGGGACAGAGTGTTAGATTTAATAATAATAGGATAGTTAGGAGAGGCGGCTCTTAAGTTGAGACCCTCACCAATTATAATTCTTTAGTCTTAGATTGGGTTGGGCAGGGGTGACCAAGAGCGTGTGAAGTAATTTTATATTGTGTCAATTTTTTCCACTTAATTTGTCTTCTTTTTCCCCAGGTTTGTGCGACCTCACACGTTATTTATTTTGCTGTGTTATTGATTTTGTTATTTAATAAACTATAAAATGTACACTGGATCAGTTTATCTTTAACTATATTGTACTTTTATGCTTCGTCTGTATAGTTGTGTCTGTGGAAAATTTAGTGAAACCTTATCTCCTTTCTGGTAGCCAGAGGCGGTGAGACGATAGCTATTACATAAGTCACAAGTGGCGAGGGAGAGTCAATCTCGGTTCTCACCCTCGAAGCTATAAGTCTCATCTTTCCACATTCACTGTCATTCTCATTTAGATCTATCTTCTCAGACTTTCTCAGTTCTAGTGTCTTGTTTCTGTACTCAGACAGACTCTAACATAAAGCCACTTCGTGACAATGTCCTCTTGTATAACTAATAAATTTTTTAATGAAAGAACACCAGAAATCTTCCATCATTTACCTTCATTTTTATATAGAACAACAAAGGTATTTATGTATATGGACATCACAAAATGTTATCTGCAAAAGACCCCTATTCACACAAACTAGAGTGACAATTTTTGTTTGGGCCAAATCTACCTTTTCTTTGGTACTGAAAGAGTTAAAATACAGAAGCAAATTGAAAAGTCAATATAGTGTAGTGTGGCCCATGTAGTTCCCAGGCGTCTCATCTGAAAGAATTGGCCTACTGTTCCCTGAGGCATGTCATACAAGGCAACAAATATATAAGGTGCATGGGGTTGGTAAATCTCATCATGTAAAACAAATTGTCACAAAAACCACCGCTGCAAGAATGCTTGGCACAGGCTTCCTGCATGGGAACCAGCTACAGCGGTGGCCTCATGCTTCATAAGCAGCACAAAGGAAAACAATGATGATAGGGAACTGTGTTAAAGGCTGGGTATGAATGAACAAAGTTCGGTTTCAACCCATTATCATCCTCATAAAATGAACCAGAGTTGGGGCACTGTACGAAGAATGGCCGCCGATCGAACAAAGTGGAAGCAATTTGTTGCTGCCCTACAAGACGCCACCAGGCGTGATGGTCACTGACTGCTTTGACAGTCTGCGGCTAAGGATCAAAGAAGAATAAGAAGAAGGGGATGGTGCCAAGAAGCTAATAACTCTATTATCATCCTTAAAGTTCCAATGTATTATCATCCTTAAAAGCTGACACAATCATATGAATAGTTTCTCTTATAATGTGAGGTTCTTTCTGATCAAAGCATCAATAAATTTTCAAAACAAACCTACCCTGATTATCTGTGATACACTGTGGTCCATCACGCTGATAGTTGTTTACTCTGGTATTATAGGGACAGTTAACTGGAATCTGGAGGTAGTTGCTTCCAAGGCGATAACGATGGGTGTCATCGTAAGCGTACAAGCGACCCTGCCAGGAAGAGAAGCATGACAGTCAGACAAAACTGTGGTACAAGTGCAAGCCAGATCATTTCAAAGCCATGTCAACTTTTTTTTTCTCAGAAATGTTCATACTTGACGTCACACTGTGTAAAAAGTCTATCCGCCCATTGGCAATATTCACGGCTTCATTGAAATTGGTGCACTCAGTCTTCAAAAGTGATGATGCAATTGTATTATGTGTAAGCAGCATACAAAAATGATGATGTCATATAAGTTTGTGCATATACAAGTCACCACCACACTTTACACATGTCGTCCTTTTTGTATGGTTTACACATTTGGTCATTTTAGTTGTTTGATTTGGGTCATTACGTATGTTACGCTTTTGCATTTCGTCTGTTCGGAATCCACTTTACACATTTGACAAACCAAGTGAGATATTAAAAGTTCTATTTCTTTTCTGACTCTGGCAGCGCCAGGTCTATCTGCTAGTACAGCTATAAAGAAAATATGGCAATCGTAATTCAGACAACACAGTATATTTACTGTTCCTGAGAAGACAGGATTCTGAGAAGAATTCAGTCAACGAGCCAAGAATTTGATAAACATCTGCATCCAGGTGGTGAATAACAACAAACAGCAGAACATATCCATCAGAAACACACCACAGGATAAGCAAATTAATGACACAGCCACACCTGAACACATACCAGATAACATATATGGCAACAAGAGAAGTATGAACGAAAAGTTTTTAATATATACATATACAAGGGAAGGTCAAAAAATAATGCCTCCTATTTTTTATGTATGTAAATACTGCATCGGTGTGCAATTTGTAAATTTAGCAGGATTCCTCAAACACTCTTCTGCACTGTATAGCATTACCAACCTGTTTCAGTAACAGTTTAAAAATGGCTGCCAAAGACGTTCGGTTAAAACAACGTTATGTCATAGAATTCCTCAATGCTGAAGGGGAGACCCCAATTCGCATCCACGAACGTTTGAAGAATGTTTATGGAGATTCAACAGTGGATGTTAGCACTGTCCGACGTTGGGTACATCGTTGTGATGAAGCTGAAGTAGGTCAATCCTCAATGGCTGACCCAAAGCGGACTGGCCGTCCGTCTACCGCAGTGACTCCACACAACGTTCATCGAGTTGATGGCGTCATTCGTGGTGATCGTCGGGTAACACTGGATGAACTTTCTTCCATGTTGTCCATTAGTAAAGGCAGTGTCCAGAACATCATTAAAGACCTGGGTTATTCAAAAGTTTGTGCACGGTGGGTACCCAGAATGTTGACAGACAGACATAAAGAAATAAGGAAAACCATAGCCATCAACCTCCTGCCCCGTTACGAAACTGAAGGAGAAGAGTTTTTATCGAATATTGTGACAGGTGATGAGACTTGGGTTCATTTTTTTGAACCAGAATCCAAGAGGCAGTCAATGGAATGGCATCACACAACATCGCCGACAAGAAAGAAGTTCAAAAGTTCACCATCTGTAGGGAAAGTTATGGCCTCCGTGTTTTGGGATGAGAAGGGTGTGATTCTTCTCGACTTCTTGGAACAGGGAAACACGGTGAATGCAGACCGTTGCATTGAAACTTTGAAGAAGCTTAGAGGTCGTCTTCGGCGACTTTACCCATTAAAAGATCAGAGAACTGCACTACTGTTGCACGATAATGCCACGCCACACACCGCTAAACGCACCATTGATGCGATTGCAGAATTTGGCTGGACATTATTACCACATCCCCCTTACAGTCCCGATCTTGCACCTTCTGACTTCCATCTGTTTGGACCACTGAAAGAAGATCTTCGTGGACATCACTATGAGGACACCGAGACCCTTAAACGCGCAGTACACCAGTGGTTTAGGAAAAAGGACACAAATTTTTACCGTGCGGGGATACATGCCCTTGTGAGAAGATGGACAAAAACTGTAACAAATAACGGAGACTACATTGAGAAATAAATTTTTGAAGTTCAGACTTGGGGCTACATTTCAATGTGAATTTTATCTGTTTTTTTGCCTATTGAATGAAATTAAAAATTACGAGGCATTACTTTTTGACCGTCCCTCGTATATATTCATGAAGAAGAATATCCCATTCAAGCCCTGATGGGTTACACTTAGGATGTTGTTGTTGATGAACTATGGGTCCTGAGCTTCTCGCTCTTTTGCAGCCAATACTAAGTTGAAGACGCCTTGACATTATCTACACAGTAGATCTAGGCTTTTCTGCCATTCTGAAATGTGTCGAGTTAAAATCACGAGCTCCAGCTTGGCTTGCACTTAAAGATTCATCACATCTGGTACCATGCTAGGAGAAAGAAGTGCATGGTATACCATGCATTCCCTGTCATCCAAGGGGGCTCTCCAAATATAAACAGCAAAAATACTGTGCTCTTCCAAGGAATCATCAGCTCCCCTGCCTATCATGGTCCACAGTGAGATTCTCCTGCATGCAGCTGACCAGGTAAAAGCCAGAGTTACCTTCTAGGGCTCAAGTGACTCCTCCAAGCTTAGTGTGCAATGCTGGGTTCTCAGCATGTTTCACCACAGGGGGAATCCCTGGAAGTGTGTGGATGATTTCAAGAGAGTCAATGAGGATGTAATTAGCCTCACAGAGGTTGACCTGCACTTTGCATAATATAGCATTTTGCTTAGCTGGTGGTCATATGAGGATGACTCCAGATATGCCTCCATGAATATAATTAGGATATATAGTGTCTCTAATTCCAGATATGTTCAATTACTGATACCTGATCATGGTATCTTTCCTCCTATCCAATTATTGTAAATTGAGTAAATTAAAATGTTGAATGCTGTGGATGTGTGTGTGTTTATTCCTTTGTCTTAAAATGGTATTTTCCTTATTTATGTCCAGGTGTTAATAAGGGGAGAGAAGGGTGTGACAGAGTGGGATGTTTGGTATGATACCTAAGACACTATTTATTTGTCATTATCAATATAGGTACAAGAACTTCACTAGACCTTCACTTGCCCACCATACCTTCACCAACCATTATACGTTAATTGTATTTGTTGTATATTGTTTTACAATACTGTGTAGTTCTCTTGGGCAGACTATTTTAAATACCTAAACTACAGTCAGGGAAACCAATGGCTGTACAAGGGCAATTAAAAACAAAAACAAATAGAGGGCACAAATATGGAGCTAAAAATAAATGGTTAGCTTTTCATCTATTGGAGTTTACAACTACTCGAGTACAGGCCACTGAACTGCAGCAGAAGTCACTGTCTGTGTCTCTTCAGGCATCTCCTATTCATTCCTTTTTTTTCTGCTTCATAAGGAACATGGGATAACAACTGCAGCTGGACCCATTGCAAGAATCGGCACCAAAGCACTACCTGTGTTCTTGCAGTGCACCAATTTGTTTTATATGATGAAGCTGCCAGCCAGCTCTACGACCACCCTCACATTAGTCACATCTAACAACGTGCCTAAGGAAGTAATAGTTCCATTCTTCCTTTGTCTCCTCAACCAGGCTTCCTAATCACCCTCTTGTTCTATTTTAATGTGTGTTATTGCCAGTTTGAACGCCATATTCCCAATATGCCTCAATGGGTGTGTAACGGGATCCTCTACCTTTACCGCCAGTTAGAGAACGATGCCGATGAATCAACAAGGCTAAGACTGCAATAACTGGACATAAAACTTAGACTAGCAGGGATGCATGTAAGAAATGATGCATTAGGCATGTATACAACCAGCGCACGATAGGAACAATTAGCATTCATACCCTTTGACATTTGCCGAGGAAATCTGAAAGGGGGGGTGGTGGGGCTGAGATTTCATTTTCTTTATTAAAACATACTAACAATTCCTTAAGCAAAGACAGAAAAATATTTCATGCAATGACCTGTAACATTTTGTCAGGGCTTGGCTCAATTCCAGGCACTAAGTGATTAGGTGAGAAGGCAAGCTGTTCCACCTCTGCATGGTAGTTCTTTGGGTTGCGATTAAGAACTATTTTGCCCACTGGGATCAGAGGGTACTCAGCATGGGGCCAAATCTGAAACAGATATAAGATGCAACAAAACAATAATTATACAATAAGCTATATAAGCTATGTGAACAAACAAACAAAAACATATAGGAGCTAAAGGAAAACATGAAATTTATTAAACCAAATGAAAACATGAAATTTATTAAACCAAATGAAAGCAAAGAAATTTCCCAGAACTTCATAGTAGGAACACATACAATTAATTAATTACAGAGTTGAATGTGGAAAAAAGAAGCTGTTCTTACATAAGTAGGTAAAAGTAGTCTTATAGCAAATACTGCAGTAGGGAAATGAAATGTTAGAGACTTCACTGTTGTATGTTCAGTTTTATGAGGTAAACTGACCAATACCCTTCCTCACTGCCTTTGCCTTCCCTAATTCAAAAGCAGAGCCAGGTACTTATTTACAGCTGGGTAGACATATCCAAACATATTTCCAAACCACCTTATACAACTCATCGCACTGCTGTACCAAGAACAACAGGCAGCCGTAAGAATAGAGGGGGAAACATCAGAATGGTTTGAAGTACAGAAAGGAGTAAGACAAGGCTGTACCCTTTCCCCTTACCTGTTTAACATTTATGCCGAGAATATCATGAGAAACGTAAGAGATGACCAAGAACACACAGAGTTTGACTCATTTAACATCGGCGGGTACCAGATCCCGGAAATCAGATATGCTGACGACACAGTCCTCCTATCGACCAACCCAGAAGGACTTGAACAATTACTTCTGTCCACCAAAAAACACAGCGAGGCCCAGAATCTATACCTAAACACCAAGAAGACCAAAGTATTGACAACAGACAAAGTAAAGACCAAACCAGAAATTGAAATTGATAACGAAGAACTGGAAAGTGTCAATGAATTCGAATACTTAGGATCAATCATTAACAGCTCTGGCGACTGTGCAGTAGAAATTAAAAGAAGACTTGCAATTGCTTCACATAAGCTAATACAGATGAAAAACCTATGGCAAGGCACAAGCAAAGAAACAAAGTTACAACTGATCAGAGCATGTATATTCCCAGTAGCAACATACGGCTGCGAGACTTGGACACTCAATAAAACAGTTGCAAAAAAGATTACATCATTCGAAATGAAATGCTACAGAAGGATGTAGAGAATACCCTGGACAGAAAAAAAGACCAACAGAGAAGTACTGCACTCACTAAATGTACAGGAACATTGGCTCCTAAATACCATCGCAATAAGGAAGCTGAAATTTTTCGGTCATATAAAAAGACATAATAGTCTGGAAAAAACAGTGATGGAAGGCATGGTCCCTGGAAAAAGGGGAAGGGGTCGACCTAGACGACGGTGGACCCAGGACATCACAGAGTCTGAACTTGTCTTTGGCTGATGCAGGTCGACTTGCCCAGAATCGTGATGCGTTCAGAGCAGCTGTAATGGAGACAACGTTCTGGAAAGAATACGTCACATGATGATGAGACATATCCACATAAGGAATACCAGTTTTCTTCTACAAAGCTTAGGACCCTAGAGGTTCTTCACTTCAAAAACCATTATTTTACATTCTTGTCTGTTATTATTATTTATCCATTCAACATTTCTCCATTTATGTCCCTTAGTTGCTTCACTGCAGCTGATCCTTTGTAGGATTGTCTGTACTTGATGCACTCTTGCAGTGGTGGTTTATTATAGCAATGTTTTATATAATGAGGTTGCCAGCTCCATACACAACCTCACACTGGTGCCAGCTCCATACACAACCTCACACTGCTGCCAGCTCCATACACAACCTCACACTGGTGCCAGCTCCATACACAACCTCACACTGGTGCCAGCTCCATACACAACCTCACACTGGTGCCAGCTCCATACACAACCTCACACTGGTGCCAGCTCCATACACAACCTCACACTGGTGCCAGCTCCATACACAACCTCACACTGGTGCCAGCTCCATACACAACCTCACACTGGTGCCAGCTCCATACACAACCTCACACTGGTGCCAGCTCCATACACAACCTCACACTGGTGCCAGCTCCATACACAACCTCACACTGGTGCCAGCTCCATACACAACCTCACACTGGTGCCAGCTCCATGCACAACCGCACACTGGTGCCAGCTCCATACACAACCTCACACTGCTGCCAGTCCATACACAACCTCACACTGGTGCCAGCTCCATACACCTCACACTGGTGCCAGCTCCATACACAACCTCACACTGGTGCCAGCTCCATACACAACCTCACACTGCTGCCAGCTCCATACACAACCTCACACTGGTGCCAGCTCCATACACAACCTCACACTGGTGCCAGCTCCATACACAACCTCACACTGCTGCCAGCTCCATACACAACCTCACACTGGTCATTTCTTATGACATGGATAAGGAAACAATTGGCTTTATTCTCTTCATCTCCTGAGAGACCACCCAAAAACCACATGGTTTTATGGTTTCTCCCTAGAATTTTAAGGCCAGTTCTTTCAGGCAAACCTGTCCAATAGACCTCCATGGCAATGAATGTGCTGATAAACTGCCCCTACCCCCCCAAAAAAGGGGGAGGAGCAAACACGCAACTACCAAACATTCCCACCACCAGTTTAAGAACCACAGGAAGATATGATCCACCACAACTACAGTGGACCGACCACTGGGTTACTGGTATGACTGCTAGGGGGCTCTATATTAGGGTGACCAGATGTCAAGATTTGGCCGGATTTGCCCGGCTTTTCGTGCCTAAAATGAGCGTCCTGCCGGATTGTTTTTAAATGTTGAAATATCCGGCTTTTATGTGATTGGCTAAATTACTCACGTAAAAGACACCATTTTTGAAAAATCTTCATTGGAATCCGATTTCCGAATTAAGAATTTTTATCTCCGCAAAATCGGCGGATCGCGCAAATTACCAACAACACTACCGTAAGTTGTCATGTTGTTCGATAGTTTATAATAGATTACTATCATATTTTAGGTTTATTGGCATTTGTTAGGGGAAAATATGACATACAAAACGGCATGAATAAGAACTTGGGGCTGGATTTAGTCACTTATAACTTTGTTGCCTATTGCAAATTACAAATAATATTAACCTTAGTTCGTACTGCTTTTATATTTATTGCAATTAGTTTATTATGAAAAAATACACGAGTAGTATAGTAATGGGTTTGTTAAAATTAAAACCTCGTCTGTTGCATTTTACAAATAATTTTAACTTTAACATGTACCATTGATTAATGGCATTATATTATATTTGTATTACAGATACCCGCTCAAAATGCCAAATAAATTTTAGTGCTTATCCAGTGGTCGACAAGAGTATGAAGCAGAACGTCTTGTATTCAGAGGCAGCACATTTGTATCGGTAGCAAATAAAGGTGCAGCTGATTTAAAAAAAAAACATAGAAACAGAAAAGCGCAAGAAATGGACTAAATATTTTGAACAATCGAGAAATGTCGAATTGCATTCAAAATTCTTAAGACTTGCACAATTTATTTTTGCAATTCCTGGGCACAACGCCAATATTGAGAGATTTTTTTCACTTATGCAGGGTTGATGGACAAAAGAAATGAACATTTTGAGTGTAGAATCCATTAAAGGCACCCTACTTGTGCAGTACAATTTCAAGGAGCTTTCATGCTCGAATTTCTATGCATATTTAATAAGTAGCCCAACTTTGTTGAAGATTTTATCATCAGAAAAATATAAGTAGGCACAAAATCAATGTGATTTTTATT
This sequence comes from Oreohelix idahoensis, assembly GCA_024509875.1. Taxonomy (NCBI): domain Eukaryota; kingdom Metazoa; phylum Mollusca; class Gastropoda; order Stylommatophora; family Oreohelicidae; genus Oreohelix; species Oreohelix idahoensis. The sequence goes on from JAMPIV010000234.1 coordinate 455,604, forward strand.
AGCTTACTGTTCGAATGTTAAGAAAAAATATGTTTCAGCATCTTGTAGTTATTGAATAAAGGTGTCCTCCTTTTTAAAAATAGTGTCCTCCCTTGTCCTCTTTTTTATGACCAAAAAATGCCATTTGCCCTCCTTTTTGTGTTGAACGATATGGTCACCCTACTCTATATGCAGACATGTCCCTGATCAACCCCAGAGACAGCTTACAACAACTTAAACCACAGAGACCAGAGCACTACTTTCAGTTTACGAACAAGACATGAATCCCCAACAAATATCTGAACAGAGTGACGACAGACCATACACTATACTGTGAGCATTGCAAAGACATGAGGAAGAAACAGTAGATACCAACTTCTAGGCTGCCAGGCAGTAGCAAATCTAAGGAAGCAACTGCTACTGCCAAACCCCCCCCCCCCCCTTAATCACTAACACCCATTTGAAGACAGAATGCAAAAAAAAAGACATGCACCTATTCCATTACCTGGCACAGGTTAAAAAAAAAATTGTGAACAATTATAACCCCAGGTATAGGAAAAATCAAAGCTCAGGTTAACCTCTGCACTGTTCATCCATTTTCTTCCTGAATGCTCTCTCATCATATACACTGTAGACCCAATATAACATGGCTGGCGCACTCCAAACCTTGGCCCCGCACTATGTGATTCTGTGTTGTATCAAATTTCCTTACTCTGACATAAATTTATCAACGCTAGACAGAAATCAGCACCTGAAGGATGTCTAGCTTAAGTAGACATAACTATCATCACATGTAAATGAGCAAAAATTACTAAAAGACAAATGAATCATGTACCTATTTTATTATGGGTGCTAAAAATAAAGATTTCACTCCAATGTTTTATGTTTTTATAGCTACGCTTGTAAATCCTTCAAATTTGAAGCATGCAAAAAGATGACGATTGGCTAAACTGGGGTCAAAACTCTGACCTTTGTACACACCATCCTACGTTATATTAAGTCTATAATATATCTTTCATCTGTTCTATATAGGCATTCTTATTTTTCCATTTGCTCTATACTTCTTCTTCGTACGCTCTCAGACGTCTGCTTGAATATTTTCAAAGAAAGCAGTGGTCAGCTTCAAGTTATTTGCATCTCCTTAGAGTTTTTCCTAAAATGGGACTGGTGACGGCCATATGTGCTTTCTACGTTCCTCATTTGTTGGGCATCTTTGAAGCAGGTGTTCAGCATCTATACATCTCATTAAAATAAATAACACCAAGAACTGGTGTAAGTAGACCACTAACAATACTAATTAAGTGACACATAACAACTAAAATATATCACAAACACTGGCAGTAATTCTTCAAGTGCCATGCCTGGTAGCATAGGTGACTGTATCTCTTCACAACTTCCCATCTCCAGTACTGTTTATCAATAATTTTAATGACTTCTTTCCAGTCTATGATGTCAAACTGTGAGTATATTTCCTCTTTGTCACACTCTATATCTTTCCCCTTCAATATTTCCTGTTATCACAATATATTCCAGCTTTCTTCTTCTCCCCATAACATGCCTTAAGAAAGTGTATTGCTTCCCTCTAACCTGAGGAATAAGCTTCCTTTGTGAACTCGCCTCTTATTGCTTCTTTGCGAACTGGTCTCTTATTACTTCCCTCTAACCTGAGGAATAAGCTTCCTTTGTGAACTGGCCTCTTATTGCTTCCCTCTAACCTGAGGAATAACCTTCCTTTGTGAACTGGCCTCTTTCAGGATATCATCATTACTCTTTTTGGCTGTCCATGTTTTTTTTTTTTTTAACATTCTTGTGTAAAGCCACATCTCTGTAGCCTTCAGGGCATTTCCACATTGTTTACTAATTGTCCATGGCTCACTTCAATATCTTAGGATATCATACTATCAATAACTGACAGAGCAAAATAACAACCTAAGCAGGCACCCAATAGTCACCACAACAGACAACAAAACAGCAAGAAAATAAAACCATCTATACTAGCAAAAACTGATACATCAAAAATGCAAAATAAATAATAATGCCCTAGGTCAGTGGATCTCAATGTGGGTCATGCCATATTTCTAGGGGGGCCACAGTTAGTGCCATATTTCTAGGGGGGCCACAGTTAGTGCCATATTTCTAGGAAGGTCACAATAAGTTTCTAAGGGGGCTACCCAAACTTAACTGCCACGCGTGTGATCAATATGTCATAATCCTCACATCTCATTCTCTGTGCTAATTTCAGCAGCATAAGTATTGAAAATTACTACAGTTTATAATAAATATCGTAATGAAAAAAGGCAGTCTGTAATAAATGAAATGTTTGATTGTTTCCACATTTTCATTACTACTTATCACAGATGCTAGTGTGATATGAAAGTTTTGAAAGTATACAGACCAAGATATTTTTCTTGCTAAATCAGCCATTATTTATGGGGTTTATTATTATTTTTTTTTTAGATTACTCATAGCTAGTGTGGCGAAGAAATTATGTTGGCAATATTCCATTGAGTATACGGCCTACAGTTTTATTCCATCACTACAGGACAGTATGATGCCAATGTGCCTAATATGTATGACTACACTTTCAAATGACAGCATGCGGCCATGGAAGCTGCGGAAACATTTGGAGACAATGCACAAGGATAAGAAGGACAAATCACTAGATTACTTTAAAAAACTGTGTGATGATTTTCAAGCAAGGTCAAAGGTGGGTAAAATGTTTAGTAAGCGAGTAGCCAAAGTAAACAAAAGTTTACTTGCTCCTATGAGATTTTCAAGTTAATTGCAAAAGCTGGCAAGCCACATAATATTGGCGAATCTTTGATTTTGCCTGCAGTGTTTGTTGTGGTTTCAACTGTCATGAATCAGGCTGCACATGAAATGACTGAGGTCATCCCTTTGAGCACTTCATCATTATCAAGACGCTTTGATGAAATGGCAGATGATTTGAATAAACAACTAGTTGCACAATTGCAAGTGAAGAAGTTTGCCCTGCAAATTGATTAATCCACTTTACATGATAATGAAGCCCTTCTGATGACAGTTGTTAGGTTTTTGGATGATAATCAGCTCCTTGAGGAAATGCTGTTTTTGTCAAAAAACTAATAACAGGCATGAAAGGTGAAACAATTTTTCAAGAAGTTGAGACTTATTTCATGGAAAACAATATTCTGTTTGAGAATACAAGGGGCTTGACATAAGTCTTGGGCCTGACCATGAAGGACATGTCACAGAGAGCTGAAATTTTGTATAGTGTTTATTCCTTTTCAATATAGCCACCGTCTGAATTGATACACTTTTGCCATCTCTGCTTGACCTTGAAAAGACCTTGGGAGTAAAACACCCTATTTTTCAAACTAAACCAGTCATCACATGCCAGTATAACTTCTTCATTGCTGTCAAAATGATTTCCTTTTAGCTGTTTTTTAAGATTTGGGAATAGAAAAAAGTCTGATGGAGCCAAATCTGGAGAATATGGTGAGTGTGGAAGAATTTCAATATTCAAATTGATGGCCGCTAGCTGCACAAGCCGTGCTGTGTGAGAGGGCGCATTGTCTTGAAGCAAAGGAAGATTTTGAGTGCGCGTTATCCCTCGTTTCCTGGTCACAACCTTTCTTAGTTTGGTGAGAAGATCTGCATAGTACTGTCCATGAACTGTGTTGCCGCGAGGCAGATAATCTTTCAACAGGACACCTTTGGCGTCCCAAAAAAGTCAGCATCACTTTTCCTGCAGATTTCTGCACTCTCGGCTTGACATGTGTTGGGAAGCCCGGGGTTTTCCATTGCATGCTGGCAATTTTGGATTCGGGGTCATAATGGTGTACCCAAGTCTCATCTACTGTCACCATGGTCTCCAAAAAGTTTTCTGACTGACACTTTTTGAGCAACTGTTGACAGCAATTTACCCTCGTTTGCTTCTGTTCACGTGTCAACAGTCGCGGAACCCAGCGTGCACACACTTTTCTCATGTTCAGTCTGTTGTGTAAAATTCTATAAACTGCTCTTTCATTCAGTTTTTCTCTACTAGCTATCTCTACAGTTGTCATTTTTCGATCCTGGTCAATGATTTTCTTCACTCTTGTTGGATTTTCATCGTTGCACTCTGAGGCTGGTCTACCAGATCTTGGCAGATCAGCAACATTTGAGCGGCCGCACTTAAACTGTTGACACCAGTTTTTTTTACTGAAGTATATGAAGGACAAGAGTCACGAAACACTGGTTCCATCTTCCTGTGTATTTCTGTAGGTGTTTTTCCCTGAAACATCAGAAATTTTATCACAGCTCTGGTCTCCTTCTTTTCCATTGTTTTGTCAAATCTTTGGAGCAGCAGATCCGGTCAATAGGGTACAATGTGCCGTGCACTGTAGCGGGAAAACCCATTGAAGAAACAAACGCGTAGTTCACACATTCAGTGCAAATATGATGAACTTTAAATGTGCCAAGTTTCATCTTCCTCCTGTGACTCCTTCATGGTCAGGCCCAAGACTTATGTCAAGCCCCTTGTATATTGACTTGTGCAACTGATAGTGCTGGTTCTATGGTAGGCAGATACAAAGGATTCATAGCTCATTTAAAAAATCCTGTGCCTGAAGTTTTTTGTATACCTTGTGTGATGCACAGTCAACATTTGGTTGCAAAAAATTTGGGAGGACGTCTGCATAATGCCCTTGACATTGTAATAAAAGGCTGTCAACCATACAAAATCAAATGCCCTTCCAGATCGTCTTTTCCAACAACTTTGTATGGAAAATGAAGAAGAGTTTGAGTGCCTACAGCTCAAGCTAGATTCAAGCATGGTAAACATAATATATGGATAAGCAGTGAAATCAATAGGAAGTATCCACTGCACTGGGAGAAAGCAAAGTTGTACTTTATTGCTTTTCCGACTTCTTATCTTGTTGAATCTGGCTATAGTCAGATGGTTTACCTACTATCTTTTAATAGTAACCGCCTTGATATTGTATGAAGAGGTGATCTTCATTTGTCACTAACAAAGCTGCAGTCAAATATTGAAAAACTTGCAACTCGGCATCAGCCACAAGGATCACACTGAATAAATTGCCAATTATAAAAATATTTTTTGTTAGCAGGTCTTATGCTGCTGCTAGACATTTCATGTCCTTAAGAATTTTGTTTGCTATTTCATAATTATGTCTGCATAGAATTAATCGTTTTTTGGTAGCTACTACAAATACTTTGTCTTTATATGATACAGCTTAGATTAAAAAACCATGCAGATAGTAAAGTACCTTTTTTTTCACCGCTAACAGCAACTATGTGGAAGGGAGAGGGGTGGGGAAAGGGGGGGGGGGGTTGATGTGGTCACAGACGTAAACGAGACTCAGAAGGGGGCCAGGAACAAATGAAAGGTTGAGAACCGCTGTCCTAGGTGAGTATACAATTCCCAAACCCCTACCTTGGTCATGTCAAATGGGTTCCACCTGAACCTCTCGGCTTCCTCAAAAGTCATGACTTGTATGTAAGTGCTCCAGGAGGGGAAATTTCCAGCATGTATGGCATTATACAGGTCCCGTGTAGCATAGTCTGGGTCAGTGGTCTGGAGTTTGGCAGCCACGTCAACTGGAAGGTTCTTAATGCCCTGATCTGTCTGTATAAACAAATGAAACATTTCTTGAATAACAACATTATGAGGCTGTAATAACACTGACAAACAACATTTTTCTTTCTTATATAAGAATAAGTGTTCTTATGTCAGTTTTTTGCGCTGATTTCAAATTTGAAATCCGTTTATCTCTATCACGTCAGGTTTTTAAGATATTTGTGAATACATATATTTTTGGGAAACCGTTATGTGCTCCATTTCATTTTTACTACATAACTTATTAAAAATTAATAAAATGCAAAATAATTCCACTTTTTATACTGCTAAAAGATGCATGACATATGTTACGCTATTTTTCCAATAGTTACTGTATTTTGAAATAATTCTGAGCGAAATATGGCTTCTAGAAGTTGTAGAAATTCGGCTGATCTGTTCTGTTACGTGTGCGGATATTTTACCGATCGTGTTCACCAGAAAAACTTTACACCATTACTAAAGAAAGCATATGAACTTTATTTCGATTCGAAAGTTGATGATGCAAATAAATCTTGGAAGCCAAATGCAGTTTGTTCGACTTTGTGCAAATACATTGGCAGGTTGGTTACGAAAATCGCCGAAGCATAAGTCGATGCCTTTTGGAGTGCCAGTAATATGGCATGAACAAGACAAATCACGCTACTGATTGTTACTTCTGCTTGACAAATATCCATGGTTTCACTTTTAAAACTAGAAAGTCTGTGGTTTATCCAAATATTGAATCGGTTTCGAAACCAGTGTCTCGTGATCCAATCACGTGTCCGATCCCAGTTCCACCAGAACAATATCCGTTGGACGTGAATGAACCATCAGAAAGTGATAGTTTACCTGCTTCAGAAACTAATTCTGACTCGGATTATATACCGGTGAATGATGGTGTTCACTTAATTAACCTTTCAGATCTAATACGTGATCTCGCTCTTACCAAAGGACAAGTGGAATTACTCGGTTCGCGACTCAAAGAATGGAATCTTTTAGCGCCCAATACTTTGATATCTAAATTTCGTCATAGACACAGAGAACTTGTTCAATACTTTGAGATGGATGATGACATTTGCTATTGCAAAATTCCAGTCGCCTACTCTGTTCATATGAAAGAAACTTATGACAATATGGCTATACTTTTGGCAAAAATAAAGTACAATGACTACCAATGGCGGATTTGTGGAGACCTAAAGGTCATTGCAATTCTCACGGGCATGCAGACTGGGTATACTAAATTTTGTTGCTTCCTATGTGAATGGGACAGCCGCAACAGACAGGAACATTATGCAAGAAAGGTGTGGCCTATCAGGGATCGTATGCAGTTCGGGCATAAAAATGTAATACACGAGCCATTAGTTAACAAAGACAGCATCATTTTAACACCATTACATATAAAGTTGGGGCTCATGAAGAATTTCGTAAAAGCATTAGATAAAATGAGCAAACCTTTCACTTATCTTCGAGAAAAGTTTCCGCAAGTTAGCGATGCAAAGATAAAGGAAGGTATCTTTGTAGGACCTCATATTAGGAAAGTTATTGCAGACAAACAATTCGAGAACTTGTTACATGGTAGTGAACTTCACGCATGGATGGCATTCAAATCGATCGTCGATAACTTTCTGGGAAATCACAAATCTGTCGACTATGTGCATATTGTTAAGCAGTGCATAGATGCATACAGAATTATGGGCTGTAACACGTCCCTCAAAATCCATTTGCTCGATTCGCATCTTGACTTTTTCCCTGACAACCTTGGCGAAGTCAGCGATGAACATGGAGAACGATTCCATCAAGATATCGCCGTAATGGAGTCACGTTATCAAGGACGGTGGAGTGTGACCATGCTTGCCGATTATTGTTGGATGTTTCATCGCGATGTACCACATGCCATTCACCGACGAAAGTCGACTGCAAAGAAATTCAAGCCTACATAACTGTTATACTTCTTGTACGAATGATGTTATAATACTATATGCGTTGTTAAAAAACTTCAATTGCGTATTTCTCGAGATCCCGACCTGATAGAGAAAAACGGTTTGCAGATTTAAAAACAGCGCATTAAAATTGACCAGAAAAACATAGAAATGTTAGAGAAAGAAAAAAAAAATTTTTTTTTGTTAGCCAGTGTAATCAAAGGTAGAATTATGTTTAACAAATGAAACTTTTCAATGTTTAAAGCATCAGTCCATACTTATTTTTGGATTACCAAAAAAACCTAATTGCTGATGTGTAATATATGACTTCAAATATTTCACACTACTTTACTACTAATTACGTAGGTCTGCATGTTTAACCTGAACATGTTTCATCATCATCATCACTGTTCAGCTCCCCAAGGAGCATAGGCCTTCAACAAACTTATGCCAAGTCTTCCTGTCCTGTGCCATCAGTTCAAGGTTTATACATGAGATGGATCTTCATCCTGTTCACGTCTGTCTCCAGTTCTCTTCTCCATGTGTTCTTTGGTCTCCTTCTACCTCTCTTACCCTTGGGATTCTAGGATGAGGACTGCCTTGTAATGCTATTACCAGGTTTCTTCAGTGCGTGTCCTATCCATTGCCAGCATCTTTTTCTCATCTCTTGTCCCACTGGCACTTGTCTGGTTCTTGTCATCAGTTCCACCTTAGTGATCTTGTCATACCACTCCAATCATTTCTGCAACTTTTTGGTTTTTGTTTTTGAAGTGTAGCAATCCACAAAATGAGCCATCAATTCAAACGAGTTGTAGTTCAGTGGATCCCATCTCACTGCAACATCTCAGGCAATGAAGAAGCTCACAGACTGGCAAAGGAAGGTGGAAAGCTACTTCAGTCTTTTACAAGTGTAACTTTTGAAGAGGCAAAGAGTTTTATCAGAAGCAGATACAGGAATAAATGGGAAGCAGAACATCCAGGCCACACAAAAAATGATGCATACTACCAGCTCAACAGAAGAGAAAAAAGTGATAATCTTAAGACTCTGCACTGGCCACAACAGATTGAGATACCATCTATTCAACAAGCTAAAGATAGGAACTACCGATGAGTGTGACTGTAGCACAGATAAAATTACTGCTGAACATCTGCTTCAAAGATGCCCAACATATGAGGAACAGAGAAAGAACATGTGGCCATCACCAGTACCATTCCTAGAAAAGCTCTATGGAGATAGAAATAGCCTCATGCTGACCACTGCATTCTTTGAACATATTCAAGTTGACATATGAGAGTGTACAAAGAAGAAGTTTTTGTTGTCTCCATGTTTCACAGCCACATAACAGAATGGAATTGACATCTGAATTAAAGATTCTGATTTTAACCTGGACGCAGGGACCTAATGAAAAATTAAAAGATCTGGAACTATGCTAAAACAACACACACAAGAGACAAGATATATCAGATTCGTTTGCTTTAATAAAACCAGTGCAACTACTAATGCAATATAGTTAGTTCTTCTAAACTTCAGTTGAAATATTTAAATTGTCTTAAGATGCCACATTTTAATCTCAAGTATTAACATAGCACATTGAGCCTAGTTTTTCTGTCCCACAGTACACACAAAAATCACAATGCAAATTCTAACAAATACACTCAGCACATGCTGTCACCTCCACAGATGAATGCAACATCAACATGTAAACAGAACTGTCACAATCTTCAATATTCATTTCAATTGGCAACAATTCTCTTCATGTGATTCTGCGCTCTGAATAACATAAGATTCATACCCTCTTGTCTGTGCACTGAAAGAATATGTCATCTACTCTCGTGTGAACCTGCATATTATCTCCACACAAACCTGTGCACTGAATGACTAAGGCTTATCAACTGTCCTTCAAACATCTTCATCATGTGACTAAATCATTGACTCAGTAAAACTATGTCCTTCAAGATTAACACCCATGATATACTTTTCTTTCACATCTACAATTGAGCAAACTGTCGGTCCAATCTTGCCCTTGCAGCTTTACCCAATCACAAGCTGGTCTAAAATGGTAAGATAATCCCACAGCAGAACCTGCCATTGGGGCGTGAAGTGTTAGAGAATTCACCATATCAGGTCCAGCTTTATGAGGTGGGGTGACTAGTTCCTTTTCTCGCTGCCTTTGCCTTCCTTACCTCAAGAGCAGAGTCACATACCCATTCACACCTGGACAGAATGGAGCATGATCCCAGGAGTAAACAATATTTCTGTCAATTCATCTCCACTTCTCATAGATTCATCTAGCTATTGCCCTTAGATCACTTCTAATCTCCTAACATATGTGCGCAACATACACAGCAACACAATACTTGAATGCTAATATGATGATCCCTTACTTCAGATACATTTTCTAACAAACAAGAACTTCTTAATGTGTTCTGCAGTCAAATTATTTCAAAAGCAATGCAAAATCTTCCTTCAGCATATGTCTAATGCTATAAAAACCATCCCTGCATCGTGTAATTCCCGGGGGGGGTCTCTAAAACGACAAAGAAAGAATAGAACTATTCACCCTCAAGCATGGCGTACAAGGTGACTAATATGAGGTTCTGCCTGGTGCTGCCAACATCTTCAAGTAAAACAACAGAAACCACGGCTGCAGGAGTATGTAAATGCCAGGTGCAAGCTTCTTGCGAGAGGACCAGCTATGGTGGTGGCTCCAGGCCCCATAAGGAACGCAACGGGCAATGAATGATGATGATAAAACCCATCCCCAGGTTACATACTTAAACTCCAACCAATTTCTGTTTACACACCACTAAACAATTACATTAATGACATAAGAGATACCTTATGATGAAACTTGCAGTAAACAGCCTTTCCATCCTTGTCGACCAACTTAAAAGTGTGGCTACCATAGCCATTCATGTGCCTGAAGCCATCAGGTATGCCACGGTCAGTACACGTAAAAGTTATCTGTTGAGTGCACTCAGGCCTTAAGGTAATAAAGTCCCAGAACATGTCAGGGTCCTGCAGAAAGTAATTACAAATAGTTTTTTAAAAAGTTCTCTTTGGTAGTAAGCATCATTTTGTGTGTGACCTGGATGCTCTACATCCCATTTGTTTCTGTATCTAATTCTGATAAAACTCTTTGCCTCCTCAAAAGTTACACTTGCATCAGGCTGAGGTAGATTTCCACCTTCCTTTGCCAATCTGTCAGCCTCTTCATTGCTGGTGACGTTACAATGAGATGTTACAGTAAAGTTTGATTACTCATGTTTTCTGTATGGTGAACTCTGCTCAAAAGTAAATTTAATATAATTTTTTCTTTATGAAATCACATAAAATGCCATTAAGTATATCACTAAAATCAGAAAATATGATGACAGGCAGTGAACACCAAAACAGTTATATCAGTAATGTTAAGTCCAAGAAAACTAACAGTAAAGTTTTATTACTCATATTTTCTGTATGGTGTACTCTGCTCAAAAACAAAATTATAAATAATTTTTTAATAGTACCTTCAGGTTTGTTACAGGATTTCTCTTCTGCGAGTGAACGAAACTTGGGAACTGGTAAGGAAAAAAAAGGAAGACAAAGATTGCATAATAAAGTCTAAATGCACATTATTTTTAAAAAAAACTATACAACCATGCAATTCACTACAATGATAAACAATACTATATCTTTTAACTTCCAAAATTAATATGATCATTTGCCCACGGTTACCTTGTTCAAACCATCACTACAATTTTGTATCCATTCCAATTTTTGCTTGCTGTCCATCTTTTGAGTGATGACTACTACATAACTGTTTTTGCCATTAATTTTCTATGTCACTGAGTTTCATAATTACAATAAAGTCTCTTTTACTCTGAGACATTTAAGTAAAATATATTCTGAGACGTAAATGTAAGATATGAAGTTAAAGAATAATAACAAATTACTCTACAGAAACAGACACGTGCCATCTATTCACGTTTTCAATGTCTTCCTCACCCGTCTCCAGTTCTCTTCCCCATGTAATGTTCAGTCTTCCTCTACCTTTCGTTTCCTAGGGATTCCAGAACAAGGACTACCTTGTAATGCTATCATCAAGTTTCCTCAATTTGTGTCTTATCCATTACAGCTCTTGTTCCACTGGCACTTGTCTGGTCCTGACCATCAGTTCAACATTGGTGATCTTAGATAAAAAAAATACTGTAAAAAAATTACAAAAACTATCATGAAAAAAAATCTCTAAGAAATGGCATGAAACCTACTAGTGAAGCATCCTTAATGAAGAAAATGGGTGTGTTGTTGCCTGCCAAGTCCCAGTTACCGTCATCTGTGTAGAATTTCAGTGCAAAACCTCTGGGATCCCTAACAGTATCTGCAGAACCTTTCTCCCCAGCTGTACAGAGGAACACAATCAAAGTTAACTCAATATACTAAATACCAACTTAAAATGTTAAATAAACAATCTACAGCTCTTCCAAAAACAAAACATTACAGAAAAAGAACAGAAACATAACAAGAGCTAAATTATTATTATTTTCTTCTGTTTTTTTTTTTTTAATGGACTTCTTTCAGATTACAACTTACCAACTGAACCAAGTTATTTTTGCACGAAATGGTGACCTCGCTTCCTTTGTTTAACTCATTATGGGTTTGGTATTTTTTTATTATGTCAATATTTTTGGCTGAATTCTCTCCTCCCATTCAGGTGTTATTTCTTCCATAAAACTGGTTTTTATGCACCTATCTGTTAGTCCTTGTGAACTCACAGCAAGGACTAAACACCTTTCATTAATTTTGTCTCTCTGACACTTTCTGCAGCTCTCCAGGCACATCCTTTCACCATGTTATACCAGCACTCACATTCTTTGTCTTTTCCTCTTCTCCTTCCCTAAAATAATCAATGTCTGATAAGTAATAATTATTTGCAGCCATATTTCTTTTTTTTTTCTTCAGAAAAACAAGCAAAAGCAAAGAAAAAAATCAATAGTCATACATCACTGAACAGATAAGAATGATGATTATATGGGTTATCCAAGAAACTTGAATCTCAAACTAGTAATATCACCTTAACAAGCAAGAAGTCTGTGAACCCAGGTAAAATGAAAGGTTAGAAAAATCAGCAAGACAAATATATACATTACATGTCACACAACAGACAGAGATATAAAATGAAGAATATTTATAAGGGTTACCACAACAACCTGAATCAGCTTTCTCAAACTGACAGTAACGTGTTCTTTGTGATATAAATCTGAACTCAAAGTAAAATGAAAGGGCATTTCAGAATGAAAGGCAGAATCATGGTTAAAAGTTAAGGAACTGGTTATCTAGCCTCATAAAGTTGGACCTTGTATAGTGAAGTCTCCAACACTGAACTCCCCTGCGGAAGTGTGTGTGAGAGAGAGAGAGAGAGAGAGAGAGAGAGAGAGAGAGAGAGAGAGAGAGAGAGAGAGAGAGAGAGAGAGAGAGAGAGAGAGAGAGAGAGAGAGAGAGAGAGAGAGAGAGACAGAGAGAGAGAGAGAGAGAGAGAGAGAGAGAGAGAGAGAGAGAGAGAGAGAGAGAGAGAGAGAGGAGAGAGAGAGAGAGAGAGAGAGAGAGAGAGAGAGAGAGAGAGAGAGAGAGAGAGAGAGAGAGAGAGAGAGAGAGAGAGAGAGAGAGAGAGAGAGAGAGAGAGAGAGAGAGAGAGAGAGAGAGAGAGAGAGAGAGAGAGAGAGAGAGAGAGAGAGAGAGAGAGAGAGAGAGAGAGAGAGAGAGAGAGAGAGGACAAAGGGTGTCTAACAAACTGCTCTTTTCCAAATTTTTAACAATAAAGTTTATTTTTTAAATATTATTCCCAAAACAGGAAACACATTTCAAGACTTAATTTCTGACAAATGAAAAAAACAAAAAACTTAGTTTATTGGCAGTGAATAATGACATGCATAAATGCACAAACATGCAAACTTCCACTTGTTATAAAAATTAAGATTAAAAAAAGGAGGTCAACAGTCTGATGCAGTTCAACAAACTGCCACATAAGCAATTTTTATTTATGATCATGGCTGTTGTTTATCACTTGCAGCTTTTTAGTGTATCTTTACAAACAAAACAGTACTTTTATAACTACACCAATAATGGCTGACGTTTTACAGTAGTCAATTCATTTGACATCTGTAAATTAAACATGTAGATTGCTGCCCTGCCTATGGCATGTCTACCTCATCAAAAATTAAAACTTGTACCTGTCAGAGCCTCAGATGTGTTATCTATGTTTCAGAAGGTCATGGAAAGTTCTAAAGACAGCTGATTTCTGTTTGCCTTGATCTCTGACCTGCTTTTTTTTCCCCCCCCTCAGTAACTTTAGTTCACACTATTATCATCATATCAGATCAGCCTGGAACTTTCATAACCTCATGTATAGATAACAGTATAAAATACTAGCAATGATAAAGAAGACAGGCTCAAGATGGCATTTAGCAAATGTCATCGGGTATAGTAGGTGTCAATATGATTACATTTTGGTGACAACTAAGCAAGATGGACATACAGTACTTTGCAAAAAAAATGGCAGTCATATTGCTCAGCTAAATATGCTGAAATCTAATTAAATATGCATGTTCTGCCCCAAATTTACACTCCACTTAAGTGAGCAAACACTACCAAAAGTAAAAAAAAATTAGCGTAGAGTAAAGTCCCTTGATAATAGAGCAGACGACAATTTCTAATGCTAGTGGCAGAAAATGGATACAAAGTCAAAGTGTATGTTAATTTCACAGCTGTGGAAAGAAGGAAATCAAACATGTTCCAACATTTCTAAAACCGTGAACATTCCTGAGCGGACTGTCTACAGAGTTGTGAGTAAATTAAAAGCAGGTAATGGAATCGAGCGAAAAGAAGGTAGTGGGGGGTCAAGAATTTTGGACACAAAGGACCATCGGCGTCTCGCCCAAATCGTTCGGGCTGGGCCAATGAAGAGTGTAGAAAACATACGGCAGCGCATGATCGAGTTGGGAAACCCAGAGGTATCTAATGCTACTGTCAGCCGGGAGCTACACAGGATGAATTACACAAAAAAGCGGGTAATTTTGTCACCATTTCTCACAGAGACTCACAAACAGATGCACTTGAACTGGTGCCAGAGAACACCAAAATTTTGTCATGGGACAATGTGATTTTTTCAGATGAATGTTCTGTTTGGTCTTACCTCCTGCTCAAATAAATATTTGGATGAAAGACTCTGTACGCCTGTGTCAGCGACCGAAAACATACCCATAAATTCCATCTTTGGAGGAGGTTGGTGGCAGCAGAGAGGGGTCACCCCACTGTGTGTTTTCACAGGAATTCTCACGAAAGAAAGGTACATCGACATACTAGAGTGACACCTTCTGCCATTTATGCAGGTCATGTACCCCGATGGGTGCACATTTCAACATGACAATGACCCAAAGCATACAGCTCATACCACCAAAGCATGGCTGCAAGAGAAGAATGTGATAGTGCTGAAGTGGCCCAACAACAGTCCCGACCTAAACCCAATTGAAAACGTTTGGGCACTACTCAAGAATCATTTAAAAAAGAGTGGACTCGGAGACGTTGAACAATTGAAGAAGGTAGCTGAAAAATACTGGGACAGTCTGACTCACAATTACCTACAAACACTTGTGGGAAGTATGCCTTGCCGCATCCAGGCTTACCTTGCTGGAGAAGGCAACATTATATTGTACTGAAACCACTGTTAATAGATAGGGGAGATACCAATCTTCCTCTGGACATACAGTTTTTATTATTATTTGCTTCTATGAGTGTGCTGCGTTGCGAACATATGACTGCCATTTTTTTTGCAAAGTACTGTATATCATCAATTGTGGCCAACTTTGGGAAACATCATTTTGGCAAGGTGTTTTGAACCACTACTATCAAGTGCCATAAAGTACTCTGCTTCAATACAGCTAAGTTGCGATTAGTGTGAATAATGAATCCCATGAAGTGGTTGCATCATTCAAATTCCCACTATTCGAAGTTATAATTATATGTAAAATATGGTAATTGGTTTCAGCCCAATGGAAATATGAAATGAAAATTTTGAAACATAATTTTTTGTATCTATTTATTAGATAATATAACAGCAAAGGTTAAGAAAAATGTATTTCTGATTCAAGTATATTACCAAGTATTAGTGTAGTTATAGACAGCAAAATTTTAAAAATTAGTGAATATCATACATGATGATATGATGAAAACGTCATTATTGTCTTTTAAAATAGTCTTTTCTTTCTTTAAATCTTCATACATACGTTGGTATTTCGTCTGTGTTTTATAAAATTCCGTACCGGAGATTAAGGCATTACGACTTTTCGCCCTATTTTAGAGTTACTATGACAACGTGCATGCCGATCAATTACATCGAATTTGTGTTCTAATGTAATAACAAGCCTCTTCTTTTTTGCGCTGAAATGTTTCCATCTGAAGAATTCTTATTTTTCTTAAGGGCACTTAAAATAAATTACAACTGTATATGGTAATATGGTACAGCAGGCAGCAACACACCCAAATGCGACAATAGGCAAGTGCAGACTGACATGGTGGCATGTAAAATGTTAGTTTATAAACTCGATTTGCTTGTCATTTTTGCGCACGATTTAAAGAGTTTTGAAAAATCCTAAAATAAACAAGTATTAAATTTTTGCTTGCATTAAATGCGATCCGGGTATCATTTACTAATTCGCACTAAATCGAATTTGCACTATTCGAACTGACACTAATCGCAGCCTAGCTGTATTACTTACTTTATCACTTCACTGACAAAGGTTCCAAAGGTTGTCATAGCTGGGAGTTGTAGTGAGGATAAGCTCCCACTGCAGATAAATGCTTCTATGACATACATCACAAACAGCCTCTGACAACCAAGCCCAGCTCGTGGGCTTCACGCGTGGTTCAATTTGAGCCCAGCAGAACTATTTTCATTGACAGGAAAAGGGGCGAAGGCGAGCCACTGACAACTTAAAACCAGCAGCTTTGGGCAGATAGGGCCCATGATCCTTGGTTGGTAGTCTATCTAGCAGAAGGTAAAACTCTGATTTAAACTCTGCTGCCTTGCAGGAGTATCCATTTATGGGAAAGGTTTGAGAGCAAACCCTGAGGATAAATCCGGAGTCGGAGACCTTAAGGCAGTCTAATGTTGACTGAACGTTACTCTGGCAACTCTTGTGACATCACTGGTACCAAACTGTATCAGCTACTGTCGTTCCTTTGGACCCACCAGTTATGCAGAGAGGGGGAACATGCTGCAAGGGCAGCAGCTTAATCTCCACCTTACTATCCTAACTCGCGCCCTGGAGAGCACACTCCACCTTCACCATATGGTGTTGGCACAACACAGGTAGCGGTTCTAGGATCTTACTGGACAGCTATCACACACTTCAAGCTGGGCAGCCCCCAGTCAATTAGAAGCTGTCCCACCACCGTCCACTTTCCCCAGTGGGTGAATGGGGATTAGGGTCAAACCCAAACTGTGGGCAGAACATATTGCACCAGGCAATAATAAACAAATAAGAATTAATTCATAGAAAATGACAATCAGGTTGGGATGTTTGAATGTCCACACTATGCTGACTGGACTATCTGAAAACCTGCAAGATATAAACGATGTCAGGATGACAGCTGCAATCAATGATGACCTTAAACGACTCCAGGTGGATATAGCTAATAAATTTTTTTTTTTTTTAATTAATGTGTTTGCTACTTTTCTTTGTAGCACGCCCCTTTCAACCATCTACCATGTACATGGAGTTGTTGGTTATATCAGGACGTGTTTCCTTTATTGTAATATGTTTTTGTTTGTATTTATTTTATACTATATTATCTCTAGTCAGTATTTTTCCTTTTGTAGTTATAGTTCAACATGGTTTTTAAAAGAAATTCCAAAATATGCTATTTTCTAAGTTAGTATGTTTTTAATTTTTACTGGATGGTTTCTTTGGTTAATCTGTATGTATCTGGGGCGAGTCTTTCACCAGTTTGGACTACTGACTCAAATCCTTATTTGTTTTTTATATGTTAGCTTTAGTTTTTGTAATATAGTGTTTTATTAACTTTTGCATTTCTGAAGGGGTCTTTGTGCCTATGAGATTTTCTACCCTCATTTCTACATTGTGGTTACTACAGTATGTCTTAATGTTTTGCCTCTGTTGGTCATATTTCTTGCAGTCCACCAGAAAGTGTCCAATTTGTGTTTGGTTCTTGACACTCTTCACATGTGGGTTCCTCAATCATGAAATATCCAGTTCCAAGTTGAGCCTCAGCAATTTTTTATTAATTGGTATTTTTAGTTCATCTTTTATTTGACATTTTTTGCTTGGTTTTTTAAGGATTTTATATGAGTGTCTTGCTTTTTTACTTTGGTCCCATGCTGTTATCCACTCTTTAGTTATTGCTTGAGCAATTAAGCTCTTAATTTCAAACTTCCCTAAGCCTACTTCAATTTTGTTATGGCTAGTTCTCCCCCCTTTGGCTTCTTTGTCTGCAAGCTCATTTCCTGCTATCCCCACATGTGATGGTATCCATGTTAGTGTTGCACTGCATCCTATAGTTTGTAGATATGTATTGACCTGTAGTTCTTCTTCTTTGATCCTTAGCCACCGACCGTCAAAGCAGTCAGTGGCCATCACGCCTAGTGGCGTCTTGTAGGGCAACAACAAATTGATTCCACTTTGCTCGGTCAGCGGCCATCCTTCGTACAGTGCCCCAACTCTGGTTCATTCTTTGCATCTCAGCCTCCACAGTCGCCAGGTTGTTTTTGGTCAGCCTCTCTTTCGTTTCCCTTCAGGGGTCCAAAGCATAGCTGTTCTTGTGATGGCATCAGGGTCTCTTCTGAGGACATGGCCAACCCAGCTCCAGAGTCTGCCAGCTATGATGGTGTGCATGTCCTCTTGCTTGCTCCGAGTAAGCAGATCTTGGTTGGTGATAGTATTCGGCCAAAAGATTCGGTGAATTTTTCTTAGGCATGTTGTGTGAAAAGAGGACAATTTCGACATTTCCTTCTCTGTAACTCTCCAGCATTCTGCACCATAGAGAAGCACATAAAGTACACAGCTCTGATATAATCTTAATTTTGTGCTTGTGCTGTATGAGAGGACTTCCAGATGTTGTTTTGGCTAAAAAAGGCTGTTCTTGCCTTATTCATTCTGATGTTGATGTCTTTGCCTGCCCCGCCGTCTGGTGTTACTATGCATCCTAGGTATGTGAAGGTGTCTGTCTGTACCAGTTGCTGATTCCTTACTGATATGGGCTCAGGGTTGCTCACATTGAGCGTCATGACCTCTGACTTCTTTAAATTGATGTTCAAGCCCACCTGCTGCTAAACTTATTAAGTCTATCCATTTTTTCCTGGATGTGTTGATGTGAATGTGCTAGTAGTGCAATGTCATCTGCATATTCCAGATCTTCCAATGTAGAAAATGTAGTCCATCTTATTCCTCTTGGACTGCCCTCTGTTGTCTGGCGCATCACCCAGTCTATGACTGTTAAAAATATAGTGGTTGATAAGGGGCATCCCTGTCGTACTCCTGTCTTCACCTCAAAGGTTAGGTTGCTCTGCCCAACACTGCACGTAAAGTTGGCATAGAGGCTTTTTATGATTGACACTATGCAGCTTGGAATTCCATAAGCCCTCAGTATTTTCCATAAACTGTCCCTATGTATGCTGTCAAAAGCCTTTTCGAAATCAACGAAGTTAATGTACAGCTGTCTTTGCCATTCTGAGCACTGCTCTATAATGTTCCTGAGAGTGAATATATGATCTACACATCTTCTGTTCTTTCTAAATCCTGCTTGTTCTTTCCTCAGTTTGTGGTCTACTGCTTTTGAAATTCTCTGTATAATTATCCTGCCTAGTATTTTGCTGGGAACTGAGAGAAGAGTGATTCCTCTCCAATTATTGCAGTCTGCAAGATCTCCCTTCTTGGGCAATTTGACAATTATTCCTTTGTTCCACTCTGATGGTGTTGTCCCCGTTTTCCACACTTGTGCAAATAGTGGTTCTAATAGTTCTGCTGCTAGCTCAGGGTCTGTCTTAAATAACTCTGCATTTAAGTTATCATGGCCAGGAGCTTTTCCGTTCTTTAACCCTTTGATTGCTGTGATGATTTCTTCTTTTCGTGGAGTGTCTGTATTTACATCTAGATCGTTTTCAGCCTCAGGAACATTCAATTGTGTCTCTGGTGGTTCCCTGTTCAGAGTTTCTCTGAAGTGCTCTGCCCATCTTGTTTCCTGTCCCTCTGCTGTCGTGATGAGATTTCCTTGCTTATCTCTTACTAATGTAATATTGTTTGCACCTCGTTTTCCGCTGATAAATTTAGTTATTTTGTACACTGTGCTTTGTTCATTTCTCAGTGCTGCCTCTTCTGCCTGTCTTGCAAGATCGTCTAGGAAATTCCTTTTGTTGGCTCGGGTTTGGCATTTAACTTCCTTGTCCAGCTGACTGTACTGTTCGCTATATAGTTGCTTTAACCTGGGGGACTTCGCTTCTGTTTTCTTTCTTTTCATTTCCTTTCTCAGTGTTATGGTGTTTAATGTTTCTGGTGTTATCCAGTCTTGCTTCTTCCTTTCCTGGAATCTCAAGCATGATTTGCTGCTTTCCTTATATATTGTTGAAATGGTGTTGAATTTCTGGTCTATATCATCAGTCAATGTCATTTCCTGACTTTTGGCAAATTGATATCGTTTCTTTATGTCAGCCGCAAAAGCTTTTCTGGTATGGGGGTCCTTCAATTTGCTGATGTCAAACCTTTTCTGTGTAGTTGCAATTGGTCCAGCCCTTCTTAGTTTCACTTTCAGTTTTGCTACTACTAAATGGTGATCACTTCCCACATCTGCACCTCTTCTTACCTTCACATCTTGTAATGCATGTCTCCATCTACCGTTAATCATGATGTGGTCTATCTGGTTTCTGTCCCGACCATTTGGTGATTCCCATGTTAATTTCTTTATGTGGGAAAAGTGTTCCTCCAATGACCAGGTTGTTAATACTACAGAAACTCATTAATTTATCCCCACTTTCGTTTGCTGTTCCGCTGCCGCATTTCCCCATTACTCTTTCATTATATGTATTGTGTACCAACTTTCGCATTGAGGTCTCCCATTACTATAATAAGATCATATCTAGGTGTGTCTTCCATTTCTTTCTGCAGTTGTTGATAGAATTCATCCTTGACCTCTTCATCGCTGTCATTCGTTGGTGCGTAGCATTGTATTATTGTAGTATTGGTGAATCTACCTCTCAATCTTAATCTTATCAGTCTTGACCTGACCTGTAGTATTTCCTCTATAATATCTGGCCTGCTACATTCATTTCTGTTTCTGATAGCTAATTGTCACGAAATGGATTTAGGACTAGAGACTGTCTACCTATAGTGACAAGACACTAGTGAGAAGAAAGACTGAAATGATAGATTCAGATAGAAATATAGTGCAAACTGTGAAAGTTGAGACCATTGGCTCCGAGGTTGAGAACCGAGGGTGATTCTTTCCTCGCCACTTCGGACGTTTAAATTGCTATGGCCTCGAACCACCTCTAACTACCCTATGGGGATAAGGTTCAATTAAGATTCACAAACACCAAGGTACAGACAACATATAGCTACTGTACTAAAGGAAATGACTGATGCCAGCTACAATTTATACTAGTTTATTATACACCTATAAACAACAAACATATGCATGTCCCATACATCAAGTGCGAGGATGCACTCCTGAAACAAAATCAAGCACAGTTAAAAATGCATCAACCCCAACCCTTCTCCCACAATTGCAACCTGTATGGAGAAAGAAGGTAAGGTTAACTGAAATGAACTACACTGCACTTGATGTCGCCTACACTCCAAACTAGCTGTTCTAAATTCTAACTCTAACTCTAAGTCCACTGATAGCTGGAACGACTGCGAAGTGACTACACAATCTCTGCACAGACTTCGGTTCTACCCAGCCTATCCTGGAATCTCCTGAACACAACTAACTGCACCTCTAAACTTCAGCAGCTGTCCTCTGCTATGATTCACCAAAACTAACAGTTCTGCCTATCTGTGCTGACTTCAGTAGAGAGAATGTTTACCCTATCTCTCTCCACAACTCTGGATTTGACTGCGGTTTAACAGAACCCCCCTGGATTCTGGACTGGAACTGTAGCTGACTTCTACCACTCTGAAATTACCTGCCCGAGTATCTATAACTGGGCCGTCGGCTTTATTATGGCCGTGAAGAAACGAACACAAAATTACCACAACGCTGGCAGCCTGCCAAATCTGCGTGTGTAACGAGCGTCAGAGCTCAGGATTTATCCACAAAAATCCTATTCGCTGGAAATGTCTTCCCCTGGCTGGGAAAACGTATTTTCTTCCTCTCCTTCCACTACTGGCAACTAACGTAAAACCCTTGCGGTTCTGCGAATGCCCCAACTTTGCCGTGGGAGAAATTTTGTGGTCTCAAAATTCCGCTCTCATTCCCACAAAGCCGGTACCTGCAAATCTCGAATGTCCTACTGAAGGCAATCGACTTGACTCTGGCAACCCGGCCTTGGCAATTAATTTTTAGAGACCGAACTTATGAAGTTCGGGCGTATTTATTCTCAAGCCCCCACGCGCCGACTTCATGACGTCACATGCGCGGCGTGGTTCTAAAGCCAATGGGCGCTCTGCATTTCAACTGCAGTTAGCTCTCCGCCAATCAGAACCTTAGATCTTTCTGATGCAACCAGTCCCCGCTAGACAAAGAACCGGGAATTGGTCCTAGCCCTATACTGCGGAAATGAAGCAAAAATGGCCGCAAATAATTTAACTCCCGAAAAAATGCGTATATGGCCACGCAATATCTTTAAAAAAGGACACTGGTGCAAATCCTGATCCAGCCTCTATAATCTCAATCTAGAATAATACTTTCTAATTCCCTACACCCCCATTCTAAACACATAAAGAAGAACCATAAAGCAGATGAGATCAAACTCCCTCGTGATCTCATCTTGAAAAAAACGTAAATAATAGAAGGAGAAGAAACATGGAGAAGGATTTCCTGTACTCCCTCCAAAAATATATTGAACAAATTGCAAGGAGAAAAAGACATGGGCCATTTGAAAGACAGAATCTCAGTACTCTCGTCACATCACTCCCCCCTTTCAAAGATTGAGCAACGATCTCATTACTGAAATCTCTGTGTTTCACATTGGCCCTTAACTGTCTACAAGGCTGTCTGTCCTTACCCCTCCTATTCAGTGTTCTTCGACTTTCCTCTTTTGCGTTTCCTCCTTCTTCCTCTCCTAGAATGAGCTCCTATGCTCCGTTGGGAGAGTTGATCTCTCTTCAGACCTGTGCCGTCTAATGGCGGGTCTGAACTTTCCCTTGCTATGGCCGTCAAAAGGCTGTCCTGGTCAGCTGATGTGACCGGCGGGCGCTGTGGCGACCTGGCAATGGCGACTTCCTCGCTGCGCGTCAGCAGAGTTGTGACTGCTGGTACCGTGCGAAACTGATGCAACGTCTCGGGTTCCTCTGGTGTAGAGCCTCCGATTTCTTGCTGGGTGTCTATTGGATCACGATCAACCTCAATAGCTTCTACCTTTGAAGAAAGGTAGGTAAGATCTGCCCCTGGCAGTGGTTCTGGACTCGCTCTTCCCCTACCAATCTGAAGCGGGACAGAGCTCTCCAAAATCGCTCCTTGCGAAGTTATAAGGCAGTTTCCCTCACTAATTCCTGGCCTGGAAAGTTTGTGAGATGCCCGTATAGTTCCAGAGAGTCCTCCGTCTAAAACTCTGGTTCTACCTTCAACCTTGCCCTCCCCTGTGAGAGTTACTGGCGTCAGTTGGAATGTGTCCTGCAGTGACACTTGACGGTTTAAGATCCCGTTAGATCGCGGAGAATCTGAGATAAAGCTCTCGGTGACTGGTTCCAATGTTCCGTGAAACGAATTGGAAAAGATAGCCAATTTTTCAGGCTGCTCGTTACAAGAGTCGTTTCCTGTAAACGAGATACGAGAGTTGTGGGGCCCATCTCCGTTTATAGGCAAACGGATACTCAGATCACTGTCCTCCTCCGTTTGAGTAAAGTGCTGGTCGGATGGGGCTCCAGGGCTGGTTGGAACTATATGCTCGCTCAGACCGCTATCTTGTGCCCTATGAAGATGGCGCTGGTCGTTGACATATGTAATACCGCTCTTGTCAGTATGTCCCCCACTTGAAGGAGCTAATACCATCGGGGGCCTAATTCCCGACAACAAAGAGTGTACTTCCGGAATCAGAGGCGTCGTCACCACTGTTTGGCCGGTTGGCTGAACAGGGCTGGCGGGCGAATTTGCCTCTGCAATTAACATATCACTGTCGTCAGAGGCGTTGCACCCCTCCTTGGCACGACAGCTATGTTTGAGCTCGCTCGGGGCTCCGTGAATTAGGGGTTCTCCTTTTTCACTTATCTGGCCTGCAGTAGGCCCCCTTGCATCAGCAAGGATCGGTGTGGGCGGGTTCCCCAAAACTAAATATGGGTTACCGAGAATGAAGTCGTAGGCCGGCTGAGCCGTTACAGCTGCCTTGATGGTGCCAGACACGAACCTACATTTCACCTCAATATTGGCTACCGGAAAGCGCTGTGAAGTCCCTTTCCTTAAAACTCCACCAATATTCACTTTTTCCTTCGTCATCTGCCAGGGCTTCACCAGATGTCGGGCGACTATGCTGGGGTATGTAAGCCCGCTGTCAAATAAGCATGTTGTCTCAGTCCCGTTCACTTCTGCTGGCCCGCTGTTGGAAAACAACTTCTCTGACTGGAAGGGTTTCCACTTCTTCCCTTGTTTCACCCTCACAGGCCTTAAACACGCCATCTGATGAGCGGGTTGTTTGTTTGGGCACCGTGTTGTCCAATGAGAAGTAGTCCGACAGAACCTACAATATCTCTCATTATCTCCCCGGTTCCTGACGGGTTCATGAGACGTCGGCCCCTGTGTTCTGTTAGGCGGCTGGGAGCGCATGTTATGACTGGGAGGGAGCTCCTTGCGAGACGGCCCTTGCTGCTGGTGAGCTGAAGAGGAAGGCGAATGCGATGAAGATGCTCCTTTGTCCGGGGCTGGCAGGTCAGGGTGTTTTCTTTTCTGGCCCAGTACTTCGGCCTGTGCCGACTGGAACCTTTCAGCAAATAGAATAATCTGGTCCAGTTGCTGGGCGCCCTGCTCCGCCAGGTACTTCCTTAAGTCCGGAGACATGTTGGCCTTTATCTGTTCGCACAGGATGAGCTCTTCGAGTCCTTCAAACGATTTAGCCAAACCCGACAACTCTCTCCAGCGAGTGAGGTAATTCCTCAGCCTCTCCGCGAACTGGGGAAAACTTTCTCCTTTCTCCAGTCGACTTTCCCTAAACATCGTTTGGCACTTCCGGGGAGTCCATTGGAATCGCTGTAACAGGGCGTTCCGCAGAGCCTCAAAGTTACCTTGGTCATCTACCAGCATCTTGCTATAGACCTCATACGCATGTCCTCTTAGAGATTGAGATAATTTGAGACACCAAAGACTATCATCCAGCCCGTATGCCTTTGCCATCCGTTCAAATTTTTCTAAAAATACCTCAATTTTCTCATTCCCGTTAGGAAAAGAGTCCATCGGAAAATTCATGGCTGCCATCCGGGGCCCTCCGTTTCCTGAGGTGTCTGGTGCCCCTGCTCCGGGAGAATCTCCGTTAGCCGAACTGCCTTCCGAAGATCGGTACTGCAGTTCCAGTGAACGCAGGGCAAGTTCATGCTGTCTCTCTGCTGCCTTCTCCCTCTCTTGGGCTTCCCTCTGTGCTAACTTCTCCTGGGCTTCCCTCTGTGCTATCTTCTCCTGGGCTTCCCTCTCTGCTTTTCTCTCCTCTGCCTGTCGGGTCTTCTCTTCTTTCTCCGCTTCCAATTTACGCAGGTCCATCTCTGCCAGTCGGGCCCTCTCTTCTTTCTCTGCTTCCAATTTACGCAGGTCTTTCTCCGCTTCCCTTTTCTCTCTCTCCGTCTGCCGGTCCTGTTCCCTCATAATGTAAGCCCTAGTCTCGGCCTCATTCATCCCCATGCTTTTAGCTGCGTCCTTCCATGCAGTAAGTAGCTTGACCAATTCAGCCATCTTACCTGACAAATCAGCAGTACTCACAACGAGGGGAAATGACAAAAAAGGAACAAGAAAAATTTACTGTTATCTACTAGGAATATGCTGTCGCAAAAACCCGCACTCAGACTAGCACCAAGTCTGACTAATAACTACCTGAAAAAAATTCAAGTTATCCAGCTACCCAAAACCCGAATTTACTTTCCTGTTAAGAAAAAAAATTCAATTAGCCATCAATTACCTCTAAGTCATAAACAACCTTACTACAACTATCATCTAACTAACTGTAACCTGTGGAAAAAACTTTTAGCTGGATCAGTCTTAATATAGCTCAAGTCTAGGGGATATTATAAAGAAAATCTATTTTTCAGAACTTCCTACAGAGACAATCTATGAATCTAGAATTGATCCCAACAAAGATGATCCCAAGGACGACGCCACCCACTTTGTCACGAAATGGATTTAGGACTAGAGACTGTCTACCTATAGTGACAAGACACTAGTGAGAAGAAAGACTGAAATGATAGATTCAGATAGAAATATAGTGCAAACTGTGAAAGTTGAGACCATTGGCTCCGAGGTTGAGAACCGAGGGTGATTCTTTCCTCGCCACTTCGGACGTTTAAATTGCTATGGCCTCGAACCACCTCTAACTACCCTATGGGGATAAGGTTCAATTAAGATTCACAAACACCAAGGTACAGACAACATATAGCTACTGTACTAAAGGAAATGACTGATGCCAGCTACAATTTATACAAGTTTATTATACACCTATAAACAACAAACATATGCATGTCCCATACATCAAGTGCGAGGATGCACTCCTGAAACAAAATCAAGCACAGTTAAAAATGCATCAACCCCAACCCTTCTCCCACAATTGCAACCTGTATGGAGAAAGAAGGTAAGGTTAACTGAAATGAACTACACTGCACTTGATGTCGCCTACACTCCAAACTAGCTGTTCTAAATTCTAACTCTAACTCTAAGTCCACTGATAGCTGGAACGACTGCGAAGTGACTACACAATCTCTGCACAGACTTCGGTTCTACACAGCCTATCCTGGAATCTCCTGAACACAACTAACTGCACCTCTAAACTTCAGCAGCTGTCCTCTGCTATGATTCACCAAAACTAACAGTTCTGCCTATCTGTGCTGACTTCAGTAGAGAGAATGTTTACCCTATCTCTCTCCACAACTCTGGATTTGACTGCGGTTTAACAGAACCCCCCTGGATTCTGGACTGGAACTGTAGCTGACTTCTACCACTCTGAAATTACCTGCCCGAGTATCTATAACTGGGCCGTCGGCTTTATTATGGCCGTGAAGAAACGAACACAAAATTACCACAACGCTGGCAGCCTGCCAAATCTGCGTGTGTAACGAGCGTCAGAGCTCAGGATTTATCCACAAAAATCCTATTCGCTGGAAAATGTCTTCCCCTGGCTGGGAAAACGTATTTTCTTTCTCTCCTTCCACTACTGGCAACTAACGTAAAACCCTTGCGGTTCTGCGAATGCCCCAACTTTGCCGTGGGAGAAATTTTGTGGTCTCAAAATTCCGCTCTCATTCCCACAAAGCCGGTACCTGCAAATCTCGAATGTCCTACTGAAGGCAATCGACTTGACTCTGGCAACCCGGCCTTGGCAATTAATTTTTAGAGACCGAACTTATGAAGTTCGGGCGTATTTATTCTCAAGCCCCCACGCGCCGACTTCATGACGTCACATGCGCGGCGTGGTTCTAAAGCCAATGGGCGCTCTGCATTTCAACTGCAGTTAGCTCTCCGCCAATCAGAACCTTAGATCTTTCTGATGCAACCAGTCCCCGCTAGACAAAGAACCGGGAATTGGTCCTAGCCCTATACTGCGGAAATGAAGCAAAAATGGCCGCAAATAATTTAACTCCCGAAAAATGCGTATATGGCCACGCAATATCTTTAAAAAAAGGACACTGGTGCAAATCCTGATCCAGCCTCTATAATCTCAATCTAGAATAATACTTTCTAATTCCCTACACCCCCATTCTAAACACATAAAGAAGAACCATAAAGCAGATGAGATCAAACTCCCTCGTGATCTCATCTTGAAAAAACGTAAATAATAGAAGGAGAAGAAACATGGAGAAGGATTTCCTGTACTCCCTCCAAAAATATATTGAACAAATTGCAAGGAGAAAAAGACATGGGCCATTTGAAAGACAGAATCTCAGTACTCTCGTCACACTAATACTGATGATAGGGAATCTGTGAGAATGGTTACTTTTTTTGGTGGATTTTCTGCAGCTATTTCTAAAGCTTTTAGGATTGCCACTAATTCTGCTGTAAAGATGGATGTATTACCTGTTACTTTGTATCTTTTATAAATTTTTAATTTTGGTATTGCTATTCCTGCTCCTAATTGTCCTTCTTCATCTTTTGACCCATCTGTATATATAGTTAGGCTATTATTTATATACCGTTCTATGTACTCTAGTGTTTTACCTTTTGCTGAGATTATGTCGTTAGATTTATTTATGATCTTTGTTAAGTGGGAGTCAGTTTCTGGCACTTTTAATTCCCATGGTGGGATCTTTGCTTTATACAGAGCACTACTGTTTATCGCATTAAATAGGTCTGGGTATTGATCCACTCATCCATTGTTTTCCACCCTGACGGGTATCTATTATGGTTTTAATGGAATGTGGCCTATGTACTGGTTACCCCTATCAAAGGTTTTATGTGCTGGGTGAGTTGGATCTTTTGCCACTCTTGCCCAGTAGCTGAATCTCAGTTCTTTTCTCCTTAGCTCCAGGGGTATAATGCCTAGCGCTACTTCTAGTTATTTCGGAGCTGGCATTTGCTGATGATGTTGCCCTGATTGCTAAATCAGAGGCACATCTCCAATCCAACCTGCAAGTCTGGAAGGAAGAGCTGGAGAAGAGAGGGATGGTCATAAGCAGCTCTAAAACAAAATCCATGGTGATATCACGAGAAGAAAGAAAACATCAGATTAAGTTGGGAGAACAGGTCCTGGAGCAGGTCGACCACTTTAAATATCTCGGAGCTATTATAGACCGAAAGGGAGGCATCAAAGAAGAGTTGGCCACTCGAAAAGCAGCGGCTGGGAGACTTTTTCAGGCCATAAATCGTGGATTCCTCAGCAAGAAAGAGGTTGGTAAGAAAACGAAGATGGCTGTATACCGCTCCACCTATGTCCCAGTCTTGACATATGGATGCGAGTCGTGGGCAATGACTACAACCCACAAAAGCCAGATCCAAACCTCAGAAATGAGGTATCTGAGGAAAGTGGTTGAAGTAACAAGAAGAGACATGGTCCGCAACCAGACGATCCGTCAAGGCCTAAAATCCCATCCGCTGCAGACCCAAATAGAACAGTCCCAACTAAGATGGTTTGGCAGAATGGGAGAAGATCGGCTACCACGACAAGCATGGGAAACAAAGAGCCAGGGATCCAGACCTCCAGGACACCCAGAGTCCGCTGGGAGGACAACATTAGACAATCTTTGAAGGACCGAGGACTAGAATGGAACCAGGCCAGGAAGAAGACAGCTGATAGAATGGTCTGGCGCTCTCTCTTCCAAACCTCTACACCTCACGGTAGAAGGGGA
Source organism: Oreohelix idahoensis (assembly GCA_024509875.1). NCBI lineage: Eukaryota > Metazoa > Mollusca > Gastropoda > Stylommatophora > Oreohelicidae > Oreohelix > Oreohelix idahoensis. Next base: position 484,758 of record JAMPIV010000234.1, read on the forward strand.
ACGACTAAGTAAGTAAGTAAGCTACTTCTAGTGCCTCTGCTGATGTTCCCTTTGAGGCACCTGCTATTATTGACAGTGCCTGGTTTTGGACTGTGTCTAGTTTTTTCTTATTGCTTGGGGCGGCTGATGCATAGACAACACTGGCATAGTCAAGTTTGCCCCTAATAAATGATTTATAGAAGGTTAACATGGTCTTATTGCAGACGCCCCAACCACTTCCTTTCATATATCTACATCAACTAGATTTCTTGGTATGGTATTAGACCAGCAACTAAACTGGAACAAACACATAGACCTATTAGTGCAAAGCAGTAGGGGACTTATTAACATGATAGCTAATAAAGACAAAAGCTGTGGTATATAATGCCTGCATCACCAGCACGCTTTTATATGGCAGAGAGACATGGACAACTTATCTTCTTCTTCTTTGATCCATAACCGCCAACCGCCAAAGTAGTCAGTGGCCATCACGCCTGTTGGCGTCTTGTAGGGCAGCAACAAATTGATTCCACTTTGCTGAGTCGGCGGCCATCCTTCTTACAGTGCACCAACTCTGGTTCATTCTTTGCATCTCGGCTTCCACAGTTCTTCACCAAGTTGTTTTTGGTCGGCCTCTCTTTTGCTTTCCCTCTGGGGTCCATAGCATAGCTGTTCTTATAATGGTATCAGGGTCCCTTCTGAGGACAGGCCAACCCAACTCCAGCGTCTGCCAGCTATGATGGCATGTCCTCCTGGTTACTCCAAATAAGTAGTTCTTGGTTGCTGATGGTGTTTGGCCAAAAGATTCGGAGAATTTTCCTTAGGCAGATTGTGTGGAAGGAGGACAGTTTCAACATTTCCTTCTCTGTTACTCTCCAGTATTCTGCACCATAGAGAAGTACAGAAAGTACACAGCTCTCATACAGTCTTAATTTGGTGTTTGTGCTGTACTGGGAAGACTTCCAAATGTTGTTGAGACTAGCAAAGGCATGGACAACATATGTTAAGCCATAAATGAAGGCTTAATACCTTCCATTTTCTGTGTCTACTCCACATCCTTGGTATTTCGTGGAAGGACAAAGTGACAAATATCAAGATGATGTCACGGGCTTGCCTTCAAAGCATGTATACACTGTGTATACACAGAGTATGCTGGCTTGGTCATGTCCACTGCATGGAAGATGGTCGCATCCCCAATGATATTTTCCACAAACAATTGGAAGATGGCAAACGAACAGCCGGGCGACTGCAGCTAAGGTTCAAAGATGTGTGCAAGAGAGACATGAAGGCACTGTACATAAATCCAGCAACCTGCGAGGATGAAGCTACCGATTACACCAAGTGGCGATGTTCCCTGTGGCGCCACCTCAGATTGGGTGAAAATATGCTCGCGTAACAAGCAGAATAGAAGAAAAGAACAAGAAGGAACACCAGGCAAAAAAATAAATTGCTGTTCTTTCTCCAAGAACTCTCACTCTTACAACACTCAGAACTCACAGCTGGCTATTTACTCATATTTGCTTTGTTTTGTATTTTCCAAAGTACTAGTGCAAAAGATGGCACAGTAATAATATTTAAAAGGGAAAAAAAAAGAGCATGGTACCGAGTCAGTTTTGCACATGGACGATAAATTAGAAACACTGAACAGCCACAGTCACAAAAAGGAGACTAAGTTAAGAAATACAGTTAGAATAGGAGAAAATGACAAAAGGCCCAACGAAGATATGAAAAGAATTATGAATAAACAGACAAAATGAGCGACACCAGAAAGTATAAATAAAGAACACAACGAACATAAAAAAACAGAACACGAAATAAATTATCAAACCAAAGAAAGTACAACAAAGAAAATCAAATAAAAAATAACATAAAAGATTAATCTAGTGTGAATAAAAAATGAAATGCAGGATTTCCAATTGATAGAGGCTGTAAAACCAGAAGGCCAAGAAATACAGAGCTTGCCAGTATGAAGAATTAACAAAACCAGTATGCCAGTATCACAAATTAGACTAACAAAAACAGTACGCTGGTTTGGCGACCTTTACTTAAAGACAGCACTCTAGTACAGGTCTACTATCCAAAACCCTGAGTTTTGCAATGGTCAGATGTGTTTCGCAATCCAGAATTTGATTTCAGAATAACATCCCAGAGAGCTACATGTAACCACATAACTCACCTGCTCCTTTTGCATGTACCACTCTCTCGGGGACGCGCTCTCTGTTAAAATGAGCCATGTCATCCAAGAAGACATGATCTTGCAGCAGCAGGGGGCCCCGTGGACCAACAGTTAAAATGGCACGCTTGTTTCCCACAGGTGCACCTGTAGAGGTGGTAATTGTGTCCGATTTCTGCAAAGATGTGGGGTGGGGCATCAAAATGATATTCAATTAGTTTATGATTCTTAAACTTAACCCTTTACATCTCTCAACCCCTTCCTTTTTTAAGAACGTCTCTAAATTTGGTGGGCCATCTGTTTGATATGGTTTTAAAAAAATAATTTAGAAATGAAAGCTCGTAGATAGGGTCAGAGGCTGTGGTAGTAGTCGCAGTACTTTATGCAAGGGATGAATTTCTTAACTTAAAACTAGCATAATAATGACCATTTTTTCATTGGCATAATGATACGGCAGTGCATTCTAAGAGCACATCAATTTACAACTACGAGTACTAAGATATTTTTGCTTTTAAACATGGTGGTGTTTTGTCTTCATTTTTATTACATTATATATATATATATATATATATATATATATATATATATATATATATATATATATATATATATATATATATATATATATATATAAGGCAGAAACCAGTGCTCTCCAGGTTGTTCGTTGTGACGCCACTCCTCTTAGCTCTTGCACATTATTTAGGCCCAACGTTCTTCCTTCTCTTATTATTGTTCTTCTGAGTGTTTCTTTTGGTCTTCCTTTTTTCCGCTTACCCTCAGGAACCCAAGTGATATAACACATTTTAAATGATTTTCACTCACAGCATTTCTAATAAACATAAAGAACAGCATGAGACTTTATTAGTATATTTTATTTCAAATGTTAAATTAATTATTATGTGTCAATTGTCGTTTTAAAACCGTATCTTGTATAATATATTAATATATTTTTTTGCGTAAGGTATTTTGGGTGTTTGTAAGGTTTTTACAGGTCCGGCGAACAGGTTTTCATCTCAGGAAGTTGACAGGTATGATGACAACAATGATGATTTATATATTTCCACACTACATTTGTAATTCTAGCATTTTTTAAAACATTACAAGTTTTCTTAGCTGACTTATCCACAATATTTATTGAAATTTTTGTGGCTTTAATTTTGAACAATGGCAGAGATTTGTTTGTTTATTTCCATTTAATTATGTCTTTTGTTTTTCCTCATACTGCAGTAGAATGAGAAAAAACTCTTTTTGATTTCTATAATTAGGGAAGCTGCTCATTATGACATGAATGAATTATGAATGATGGTCAAAGTGGCACAAGAAAAGTATATGAATCTGACTGAATGGAAACACAGCAGTGATTGCTTCATATTGCTTTTGCAGAGTGTGTGTGGCCAGACTATGAGCTGTTTTTTTTTTTTTTTTTGCTGTTAGTAGCAATAACTGATACATGGGACACATTGAGCACACAGGTTGCTGCCATATGGCGCCCACCCAAGCTGTGACAAATTCGATCTAAGGTAAATCTTGTACATGATTTCAGTAAAAGCCTCCTACAAAAGCTAGACAAAGTCCAAAATCACGCTCTATGGTTTATAAGTAGTGCCATGAAGACAACGGCAACAGATGCATGCGAAATCAACACCATTATTGAACCCTTAAACCTAAGAAGAGAACGTTCAGCTGTGGAAACATACGAAAGGTATCTGAGAATGGACACAAAGGAGGAGAATAGGAAAATGATAGAGCAGTGGCACCAAAAACACAGAATACAAAAGACATCTTTTCTTAAAAATGCAAAAGAAGCTAGCATCAAACACCACCTACCAGCAGTTAGAAAGCAGATAGTGCCCATGATCCTTGGTTGGTAGTCTATCTAGCAGAAGGTAAAACTCTGATTTAAACTCTGCTGCCTTGCAGGAGTATCCGTTTATGGGAAAGGTTTGAGAGTAAACCCTGAGGATAAATCCAATGTTTGAAAGCCAATGGTAACTATCAATAATGAACCACCTTGTTGGCAGGCAACTACTCCCACAGTAAGAACTGAACTCTCTGACCCCTCAGCAGACAAGAACACTCTAGTAACACTACTGAAAACCATCGCTTTAGAAACTATAGACTCATATCCACAAGACATAATCCATGTCTACACAGATGGATCTGCATTTAAAGCTACCACCAATGCTGGATATGGCGCAGTGATAAAATACCCCAACCTGCACCCAGAAGACCACCCTTGCATCTTTGTCCCTTGCGGAGAAATTTGTTCCAGCTATGATGCAGAAATAACAGCACTAGAAAAAGCATTGTGCCGGATAATCTCAGACTTTGAAAGTGGCGTCACTCCACCTGAGGATATTGTTATATTCTCAGAATCAGCACTCCAAGCCCTAGAAAGCAAAATGTCTCCTAATATTAATAACATCTGTAGATTAATTGACCAACTGTTCACTTCCTATTGCGTCGAAGTTACATTCCAGTGGATCCCTGGGCATGTCGGAGTCCCAGGAAATGAAAAAGCCAATAAACTATCCAAAAGGGGAGCAGCACTGCCCCAGTTCCCATCAAGTACCACACTGCAAACCTGCCAACAGATCCTGAGAAACAATTATAGGCAAGAATGGCTAAACCAGTGGGTTACCTCCCAGACAAGTCGACCATTCTTCAAACATCAAGCTAAACCAAACCCTCAAGATCCAGTTAAACAACTGAAAAGAAGAGACCAGAGTTTAATTTTCCAGCTGAGAACAGGCCATGCCCCTGTCAATAAACATTTAAATAGAATAAACCCACTACGTGAACCAAACTGTAGGCACTGCCACCACCATGAGGAATCAGTTGAACACCTGCTGTTACAGTGCCCAAGACTAACTGACCTGCGACACCAGCTACTCCCATCGCACCCAACCATCCACAATACACTCTACACATATCACAACAACTGAGGAAGACTTGAACCTTTGTCAGAGAGGCAATGGGCTGTCAAGAGCTACCTGCTCGCAGCTAAAGGGATTATATCATCATCATCAAGGTAAATCTTAACCTGGCTAAAGGGAAGGATAGTGAACTGGAGGCTGCCATATTAGTCTATTTTTGGCAAGTGGCTATGATTACAAATAATGTATGTAATTGCGGCGTTTACACGGTTACGTACAAGATGATATGTGTAAATGCGAAGGTATATAGTTGGGGCAATTTTTAATGGCATTGTGAAGGGAGGCGGTGGGCGGAGGGAGGAGAGTGCAGGTTAGAGTTTGGGGTGGTGGCACTGGTGCAGAGCGGGGGGAAAGGGGGTTTAGGGTTAGGTCTGTCTGCATTTTCGTTTTTAATGGTACTGGGGGTGTAAGGGTCAGGTCTGTGTCTGCATTTTCAATTTTAGCGGTGGGGAGGTAGTGGGAAGCTGTTTGTAGTATATTTATTTTTAATAGGTTTGATTTCTAATAGTTATGAATGTCCCAAGTGTAACAGAAGTAGAAATTTGAATAACTAGAAGAAAAGAGATTGATAGGAACATATGGATTTGCAGATGGGGGGAGGGGGGAGAGAGAAAGGGCTGCTATTCAATTTATCAAATTAATCCCAGTAAGTGGAAATTTAAAAAAACCTTTTTATGTTTCTTGCAGAACGGTATTGATACGGAACACGTCTGCTATCATTTTGACACGCTGTAATTTTGCTGCACTTCGCATGCTAACCCTCACCCAAAATCTGAGCCTTTTTCGAGCTTGCACCGTTGGGGAAAAAAAAAGCTTCTAAACCGAGGAGTTTGCACTCACAGTCAAGCAGAAATTGGGCGGGGGTGTTCAGATTTGCGTTAATAGTGGGTATTTTACTTTGTGTCGAAGCAATAGGGTTACGTTTTCAGTTTCAATAGTGTTCGGGCAAAATGGCGGCCCTTGTTCCACTATCCTTCCCATTTAACCTTAACCCTTGTAATCCTCAACACTCATCCCTATATCAAGCTTTTCCCGACGCAAAAACATAGCCTCTAACATGAGCCTCTCTTCAGCTCGAAAAAGGGAGTTGGGTTTGGATTAGGCTATGGTTAGCAGGGTTGCCATATTGGCTTTTTTAAAGCCAGATTTCAGAAATCTGGCTTTTTAAAAATGTGATTGGCGTTAGAAAATTCATTTGGCTTTTTCCTGGCTTATTTACATGCTAAAATTATCTGCACGAAAATTACAAACCATCCTTTTTCTAAATCATTTTCCTTTAAGAGAAATGTTTTTTGGTCATTGGCAATATTTCTACCGCCAAGAATCTGAGCAAAAAGGCGCCAACCGGGGCTCTGATATAACCAAATAGGTTGAAAGGAACGAGCCTCGCCAGAAGAAGGCAAAAAATAAATAAAATAGCCAACCGTCGCTCCAGTTTGTCTGGTGTCTCAGGCCTCCGAAGTGTTTGGATGTGATTTATAATTATTTATAATCATACTTATCTGCCATGAAGTGTACTTTCTATATGTAATAATGTTTTGTGGTGACACTTCGGCTGTTTTTATAAATCATTTATTATCAACAGTCATGGCCATGTTGTCAAATACTGTAAATGGAAAGCTTCTTACGATAGCAATCGTAAGTACAAAAGCAAATGGGAAGAAACATTTGTATGGGTCCAAAAGGCTGCTGATGGGTCGGATGCAGCTTATTGTAAATTGTGCCACTGCAACATTTTACCAAGAATTAGCAACCTCTCAAATCATGAAAAATCGGAGAAACACAAGCGGAGAACTCCATTACAAGGCCAGACGCAACTTAATGTAAGAAAGACTCCTAGACAAGATATGGATAAAGTTAAGGCAGTAGAGCTGCAAATTGCTGTAAGCATGACGTGCCATTGTACGATACGTACAGTTGACCACCTGAGTGAAATCATGATAGCACATGGGCATGGGAGTACACTGGAGCACATAAAGTTACACAGAAGTAAATGTGCATGCTTAGTCAAAAACATCATTTCGCCTGCACTGAAAACTGATCTCATTGATGACTTTCAGAACAAGAAATATGCCATCATTTTAGATGAATCTACTGACATTTCAACACAAAAACACTTGTGCATGTTAGTTAGATTTTTTGTGATAGGAGAAAGGAAATTGTAAATGGATTTATAGGTTTAATTCCAGTGCAAGAGGCTACAGGAGAAAAGATATTCAATTTGATTTACGAGGAAATAAAAATATGTGGTCAGAGTCTTGCAAATTGCATTGGTTTTGCAACAGATGGTGCATCAAACATGGTTGGGTGCAACAACTCTGTGTGGTCTAGACTAAATGCTGTATCTCCTTTCTGTGTGCAACTCAAATGTATCTGTCATTTGCTGGCACTGTGCATTCAATATGCAGTATCCAAGCTACATCAAATATTGGATTTTTACTGTCAGAAATACCCAATTGGTTTTGCCATAGTGAATTAAGACGAGAAGCATACAAAGAATTGTTTACTGTGATGAACATAGCTACAGAATTTGAGCCAACCCGAACTGCCCCCTCCCTTTGAAAAACCTTCATTTGCGCTGTGGCTTGTGCGTGGAAAGGTTAAGTCTAATATTTTGATGAACTGGGAAGAGCTAAAGGCTTATTTCACTTCTGCTGAACTAGCCCAATAACAGTTTGATACAAAATTCAAAGCATGACTTCTAAAGGAAATGTTGTCAGACTACAAAAACTACTTGTTCTTTGAGTTTGCAACACCTCTTGTGCAGGAATTTGAAAGACTGAACAGCCTTTTTCAGCAAACCAAAGCTGATCCTCATGAATTGTACCAACAAATATTCTTACACCAGAAGAGTCTTCAGAACAGACTGTATGATGCCAAAAGACAGAAAAAAAAATATTCATCAAGTTGATTTTGGTGTAAAATTCTTAACAGCATGTAATAAGTTCCTACAGCAGAACAACAGTGCTGTGGCTGATCTAGAAATAAAAAATGTCAAAGAAAGATGTATGTCAATGCTAGAAGAAGCTCTCAGTCAAGTTACATGTAGACTTCCGTCGGCGAGAGATACATTTGAAAGTTTATCAAAACTGAGCCCTGTGAAAATTTTAAATCAAATTTCAAGGCCTATGTTTTCCGAGTTACCCTTTATACACCATGCAGGGCACAACGTCAGCAAAATTGAAGAACAATACAGACAAATGCCTTTTGTCGATTGGAAAGAAGAAGCTCCATTTAAGAAAGATGGACTCCCCGTAGACACTGAACAGTTTTGGATTGATGTACTTCAGCATCAGGCATTTAAAGAGCTCGCCACCTTTGCCCTTACTTGCCTAATAACCCCTGTCAGCAATGCTGTAGTTGAGAGGATATTTTCTCTTGTATCCTCCGTTAAAACGAAGGCAAGAAACAGAATGCAGCTGAATCTTCTTGATGCAATTGTGAGAATCAGGGCAGAACTATTGCTTTCAACACGGCTGTTTGCCAGCGATCTTTTAGTTATTTCCCCTTTTCCCCCGACCACGGTATTTATAGCCCACTTGACAGAGGTCACGTGGTCAACTTCCTAATGGGAAAAACATGTGATGTTTACTTTTGATAGGGCTTAATTAATGCTTTTAGGCTACTTTATTATTATAAATACCGGCTTTAATTTTGCGTAAAGCTAGACTAGAAATGTTAGAGTAAATTTTAGAACAAGAACAAACATTTTATCACAATTAGAACAGAAGATATAATAGTCTGAAATAGTGTAAAATTTACGTTTTTTTATATTTTGTTATGGTTTGTTTATAATGCAATTTTCACTAAATCGGTCACAATCAACATGCATAACAAATTACAGAAATCAAAAGTAGAAAACCTGCAGAAAATGGATATCAAAGTTTTGTTTTGGTTTCATGCGTCAAACATTAATTATTGAAACATTAAATTGCAAGTCCACATTTATTACCTTAAAATAACACACCCAATTGTCCCCAAAAACATGAGAGCTAACAATTATCTCAATCATACATCACGATGGTCATGTAAAAATGAGTATGGTCATGAGTAAAACGAAATGTTCAATTTAATAGATAAATAGGTGTATTTAATAAATACATCTATTAAATTATTTCCACACTCTGTTAATTCTGTCAATCTCAAGCAACAACTGCCATAATTTGCTCTAGCCCCAAAATTTCGCTCAATTATCATTCACACTTCCTTTTTTATAGGATGAATCTGTACATTCACAGATGGAGAAATTTGTAACAAATGAGTTTCCATTATAAATTTTAATTGTGAAGTTATATTTTTAATACCGCTGGCGCGTCTTTCAATTTTCAATCTTCTCTGTTTTCTCTCCTGTGCCCACGTAAGACCTACTGTTTCCTTCATGGCTATTGCTAATTCTTTGGATATTCTAACTCTACTTTCAATGCCTGCTTTCCTGCAAATTTCCTGACGTGACGTTTCTGAACAGCGTTGTAGTTCATGTGCCTGCTGCAGGTCTAATGAATCAGTTGATGTTCCAGCAATATGTTTTCTAACAGTGTGGAGCAATTGAGATCACTTACATTTTGTTGGCGTTCTGGTGACTGATGTTTCTCTTCTATGTTTAATTAGTTTTTGTAGTACAATAGGCTGTCCTCTGGTTTTGCATTTTATGATATTACTTTTTGCTGTTTCTAGTTTTTTTCTAACAATGGATGTGAATAGGGGTTCTTCCTTTTGTGTTAGTGGTTGTGAAGGTGGCTTAGCAAGTAACTGTTGTACTGTGATGTCGCTTTTGAAGACAGGCGAGGTGGATGTACTTGTCGTATGTATAACTGACTTGGTAGGTGTAGATGTGGCATCAAAAACTGGCATGCTAGGGTGAGTAGTGTTATCCACCTCCAAATGAATAATGGTATCGCCTTTAATGTGAGCTGGCACATCAACCTCCAGTTGAACAATATCATCACTAATGTGGGCAGGCACATCAACCTCCTACTGTACAGAGCTATCCTGACTACAGCTAACTGACTGACTACAGCTAACTGACTGACTACAACTAACTGACTGACTACAGCTAAATGACTGACTAGACATGGAGGGGTCAGAACAAACATCACAGGGGATAGAGCAGCTTTTTGTTTTTAAAACACCAAAAGATGTCTTTGCAACATAACTGCACAGTTGACATTCACTTATAGTTAAATTATGGTTTTAGTCTTTCCAGATGTGCTGACTGTTTTCCGATAGTAACTTGGCTGTTTCAAGACACTTCTCATTATGCCTCCTTTTTGAGTTTTGTATTCGTAAGTAACACTTCTTACAAAATATAGTCGAATGCTGTGTAGGTTTATCATCTGATATGTTAATTCCAAACACAAAGAACAGATCATTAACGTAATTAGAACAGTTCAGTGCTTTCTGAATTGAACGTGTTGTTTTGGAAGTTAATGCTCTCTTGCCACAGGCTCTGCACAGTGCACTGGCACAATTCATATGATGCAAAACAGTATGTTCCATTTCGTTGTTATGTAGTATAGTTTACTTGTGTATGTATAAAGATAGAGGAATATTTGGGACTATCAAGTCTAACACCAGGATGTAGAATGCTTTATCTGTGAATGAAAGAAGATATACAAACAGTTACTTAGAATTCTTTGGCAGCCGTTGTGTGCACAGGATTGTCTACCAAAGAACACTAATGGAACAGTCCTTATCTCACACACAATTTAAAAAAAAAATTCATATTATAAATACAAGATTAACAAGACTTGAAAGATAGAACAAAGCGTGTGGAAGTAATCTATCTATAGATTTACATGTTTTCTGACGCTTATATACGTAGCTAAATATCATTATAAATGAATGAAAATGCAAAAACAGATGGTGCTTTACAAAAAGTTATTTTTTTACAACCTTATTTAAGATTTGTGAGTATCAGGAATGCGTTTACAGTAATTTAAATGCTATAAAATCTGGTGACAATATGCTTGTTCTTGTAATGCCAAACTCACAAAACTGACTACCACACATTCTCAAGATATGAAACCAAAAAAAAAAGTATGTGGAAATAATCTTTAGCTTCCCTTCGAGAAGTCTTTATAATTATAAACTCAAACGAATGGGCCGATTTTTAGATATTAAATTAATAAAAAGATTACTTATTTTATGAATTTCCTCAAATGATGACGCTGTTTTCAAAAGTCTGTAACTCCGTCAAAACTAATTTCAAACAAATAAAAATGCCATCAAAAATAGAGCAGAGAACAAAGTTATAGTACACAAAAGAATTTTAGCGCTGTGTTTATTCAGAACGAGTGTGTAATGATTTACATTTTACTGATTTTACACACACATCAGCTGATTTTCCCCGCCAAAAACTTAAATAGTCTTTTACGGTGTAAACGAAAATTTTATACCCGATGTCAGAATTCCGGTCACCGAAACTAAAAGAGCGCTCTGGTATAGGGCACAAACAGCCGTGTCAAGCAAATGTTGCAAAGACTTCACTGCATCTCCAGAAATGCTAAAAATCTTCACATCGGACAAGGTTTATGCCGTGTGTTCCACTCATTCCAGTGGGGAGGATAGTAATGACCTGGATCTGGAGCTTTTCATGTGATGTGAGTATGAAAAATATATTAAAATGTGTTTGGCTTTTTTCTAGTATTGTTTGGCTTTAAATTAAAATTTCGATCTGGCAACCCTGATGGTTAGTGTTTAGGCATATAGGCCATTTTGAAATGAATCGAAGCGACATGGCGCTAGCCACTAGGGCAACACGGTGGACTGTCTACTATTCTTAACGTTTGCTTAGCTTTGTTACCTTCCCGTGTTGGCACAGAAGCAAATAAATAGGCAGATAAAGAAGCCAAGAAATGTAGATCTGCTAACAACCGACTGTATGCTTGACATCGTAATATGACTTTCATTAGCCTACATAAAATCTTACCTGTTGAGCTTTCTTGAACTCGCTCAACTGATTTAATGCTCTATCCTTGTGGGCCATGTTGATGCTTTAGTACCCCAAACGTCGCGTCTAAAATAACTGCAGCAAGGAATGTGTTTGACACTGAGTTAAATACGTTTGCAAAACTCGAACAGGTTCAAGTTCCAGAGTTCAAGCGAACAGTCGGTGAAGAGTTATCAGCCTTTTTATTTTATCTTCTTTTGTCGAGGAAGTTTCAAAGTAGGGCCTAATTCTTACGGGGGTCTGAATGGGATACCAACCGTATCTACTTTGCCTGTGCTTCGATATGTAGTCATAGCTGTTTTTGTTGCTGTTTCTGTAACGATTGTGATTTTTTTTTAAAACATATATAGAGGTGTCAGTCATGTGCTAAAACCCTCAACCTGGAGGACCAGGGTACCAGCTTTTGTCTGACCCCTATCTGCGCAGACTTGTCCAGCTTGGTTGAACCAGCCATGAGTAAAACTCCCGCTGGCATAGCTCTGTGGGTTGTCAGGGTACGCAAGCAGCCATACCGCTACAAGGTATAGGTACCACTGATGGCAGACACACATATACACACCCCCCTTTTCCCCAAAATTTCTTGTACCTTCTCCCGCTCTGCCGTTTCTGTGACTTGATATCAAGTTGAGCCAGGATTAAGAAGAAACAGACAATGTGCAGATCACATATTCACCCGCAGGAATATAATAGAGCAGTGATCAGAATGGCAGAGGCGGCTGTATATAAATTTTGTTGACTTTGAAAAGGTATTTAACAGCATACACAGGGACAGCCTATAGAAAATACTGAGGGCTTATGGAATCCCTAAATGCATGGTCTCCCTCCATCATTAAAAGCATGTATGCTAATTTCACATGCAGCGTTGGGCAGAGCAACCTAACTTTTGAGGTGAAAAACAGGAGTGCGGTAGGGATGACCCTTATCGGCTGCTCTATTTTTAACTGACATAGACTTGGTGATGCGCCAGACAACAGTAGATGCCCCTAGAGGAATAAGATGGACATCATTCTCTACATTGGAGGATCTAGAATATGCAGATGACATTGCACTATTGTCACATAATAATTGGGTCGATCTCTTCTCCTCTCCAGCAGTAGTTAGTTACATTTGTTGTCAGTACTGATTACGTGCCATTTTCGTGGTCGGCCTTTCTCTTTCTCTGCTGTCAAGCAGATATTTGGTATTTTCTTATCAATTTTACACTCCCTTCGGTGATAATTGATCATGTTTGTTTTGCGCTTCTCGGCTTTGATAAGATTAAGACGCAGGTAAAACCAAGATGGGCCCGGTCAATTTTCGTATAGCGACCGCATGCCATATTTACCTAGGAGTGCCCCGCGATAAATTATCGACCTGTCGGCATGCACTCGGCGGAAACGAATGACATAATCATTTCCTTTACACCTTGTTACAAAGACATTACTTTAGATGAAAGTAAGAAGTTATTTGTGAACATTGCCGATAGAGTGATCGGATGTTTTCATTCCATGTTTGGAAGACATGACCTTTGCATTAATGCACATAAATTTCCTAGTGGAAATATTTTGAATTACCCTATCATAGACACGCATGTTCGAAATTATTGGCGGGCACTCGAGATGTAAACATAACTACATTTCTGATTGGGGCCTGGTCTAATAGTAAACAACACGTGCCAGGAACGAAAGGGGCAATATAACCTGACACTTTAGTCGGTTGAAAGCACTGTGAAAATTCACCTCGCGCCAAGAAGACAACCAGACCTTGCCAGAGTTAAGAATAGTACCAGAACTGACCTGGTTGGAGCATATTGAGGACTTAGAGCCCAGGAAAACGCTACCATTTTAACACGGAAAACCAGAATCTGAGGAAACTCTAACACCAGGTCAAAAATGGGAACTTATTGCTAAAATAACAACACCCCAGACCACGTGTAAGAGGCATCGTCAAGCTGCCTTAAACTATTTCTCTGAGCCAGCAGTCTGTGAGCCTAAAGATTGGCGTAAGTTGTACATTTTAAATTCTGTATTTTGCATTATTAACGTGTGAACTAATATGTATTTAGTGACATGTGAATATTAATATGTGAAAATTGCTGGTGGATGTCCAAGTCATTTGAGGCTGGCAACCTCTGCATATAGAATGATGATTTCAGGAACCACCACTGCTAGGGCTGGTGACTGCTTTATTGCGAGTTTCTTATAAAGAACCAAAAGCAGAGGTAGTCTCAAGTTCCATATGGAGCAGGAAGGGAATGATGAAAGAAATGATGTACATACTTGGTTTATTATTAACCTTTTCAACCAGTGTAAATGTAAAACATATTCACTCTAAATGTAATGCAAGTTTCAAACCTTTTCAACCAGTGTAAATTTAAAACATATTCACTCTAACTGTAATGAAAGTTTACAACCTTTTCAACCGATGTAAATGTAAACATATTCAAACTATATTGTTAACATTTTCAACTAAATATAAAACTATTCATTTTAAATGTAACGATAGTTTTTCGTCCACTGGGATTAAGATTAATTATCAGAAAGGATAAAAGTTCTGAGATATATGGAATGGAAAGACGGGGGCACATAAGTATGTGCCGGGAAACTCAATACTCAGAGGGTATTCGTTTTTCTTCTTTTGCCATACTAGTTGGTGGTACCATTTGAGGGTACTATTTCTGGAACAAGTGAGGGTATAAGTGACCTGAAGTCGACCCTAGACACCATCATCAGACGGGTCTTAGAGACCAGCTTTGCAGTTACTCCCTGATTCTACTTGGAATGTGCTGCAACTCTTAAATCTTGACCACGGACGCAAGCGATCCAGTCACCTATCTACGAAGAACCAAAACACCAGCGGGAGCAGAAACCCCTGCAGCTAAGTGTACAAATAAAAGCTGCCAAGTGAAACTTCCCCTTATATTAATTCCCATTAACATCATATTCATTCATTCATAACCCTCCACTCCCAAAGATGCATAGGCCTTCAACAAACATATGCCAAGTCCTCCTGTCACGTGCCATCATCTCAAGTTATTTCCACGTTTTCCTTATCATTTTCATCTCTGTTTCCAGCTCTCTTCTCCATGTGCTTCTTGGTCTATCTCTGCCTCTCTTGCCCTGGGGGTTCCAGAACAAGGACTGCCTTGTAATGCTATCAACAGGTTTCCTCAGTGTGTGTCCTATCCATCGCCATCGTCTTCTTCTCATCTCTTGTTCCACTGGCACTTGTCTAGTTCTTGTCATCAGTTCCACGTTGGTAACCTTGTCATACCATTTTAATCACTCTATTCTACGCAAGCGCCCATTTATGAAAGTCTGTAGCTTTTTGGTTGTTGTCTTTGTTGTTCTCCATGTCTTAGAGCCATACAATAGGACTGACTTCACATTTGATTTGAAGATTATTATTTTCGTGTTGGATCCAATTTCTCTTGATCTCCATTTATTTCCCAATGCAATAAAAGCTCCTCTTGCTTTTTGTATTCTTATTTTGATATCACTGTCTGTCCCTCCGGCTTTGTCTATATTGCTGCCAAGATATGTGTACGATTCTACATCTTGTATTGGTGTTTCTTCGAGTTCAACCCTGTTTTCATTAACTGCATTTATTCTCATTATTTTGTCTTTTCCTTGTGTATTTTCAGACCCAATTGCTGTGACCTCTCATCGTGTGTTTTCAATTTGTCCTGCATCTGATTACGGTTATGGGACAGAAGAGCCAAGTCAACAGCAAAATCTAGATCATCCAACTGCTTAGTCAGAGTCCACTGGATTCCATTTCTGTTGTGTGTTGTCGATGTTCTCACAACCCAGTCTATTCATTCATTTTCATTCATAACCCTCCACTCCCAAAGGAGCATAGGCCTTCAACAAACACATGCCAAGTCCTCCTGTCCCGTGCCATCATCTCAAGTTCTTTCCATGTTCTCCTCATCCTTTTCACCTCTGTTTCCAACTCTCTTCTCCATGTACTTCTTGGTCTTCCTCTGCCTCTCTTGCCCTGGGGGTTCCAGAACAAGGACTGCCTTGTAATGCTATCAACAGGTTTCCTCAGTGTGTGTCCTATCCATCGCCATCGTCTTCTTCTCATCTCTTGTTCCACTGGCACTTGTCTAGTTCTTGTCATCAGTTCCACGTTGGTAACCTTGTCATACCATTTTAATCCCTCTATTCTCCGCAAGCACCCATTTATGAAAGTCTGTAGCTTTTTGGTTGTTGTCTTTGTTGTTCTCCATGTCTCAGAGCCATACAATAGGACTGACTTCACATTTGAGTTGAAGATTCTTATTTTCGTGTGGTATCCGATTTCTCTTGATCTCCATATATTTCCCAATGCAATGAAAGCTCCTCTTGCCTTTTGTATTCTTATTTTGATATCGCTGTCTGTCCCTCCAACTTTGTCTATATTACTGCCAAGATATGTGTATGATTCTACATCTTGAATTGGTGTTTCTTCAAGTTCAACCCTGTTATCATTACCTGCATTTATTCTCATTATTTTTGTCTTTTCCCTGTGTATTTTCAGACCCAATTGCTGTGACCTCTCATCGAGTGTTTTCAATTTGTCCTGCATCTGATTACGGTTATGGGACAGAAGAGCCAAGTCATCAGCAAAATCCAGATCATCCAACTGCTTAGTCAGAGTCCACTGGATTCCATTTCTGTTGTGTGTTGTCGATGATCTCATAACCCAATCTATTGCCAGCAAGAAAAGAAATGGAGACAAGAGGCATCCCTGTCGCACTCCTGTTCTTATCCCAAACGGTTCTGTAAGCTGTCCTTCGTGAAGAACTCTGCATGTCATGTCTTCATATGTTTTCTTTATTAAATTAATGATCTTCAGGGGAACTCCATAATGCCTCATCAATTTCCAAAGTGATTCTCTGTCTACACTGTCAAATGCCTTTTCGTAGTCCACAAATCCGATGTATAGTGGTGAATTCCATTCCAGACTTTGTTCAACTATTATTCTCAAAGTGGCTATCTGGTCTGTACATGATCTGTTTTGTCGAAAACCTGCTTGTTCATCTCTCAGTTTCTTGTCTATGGACTCTTTTAATCTCTCAAGGATAATCCTGTTTAACACTTTTCCTGGCACTGATAGTAACATTATTCCTCTATAATTTGTGCACTCTTGTAAATTTCCCTTCTTAGGCAACTTAACCAGATATCCTTCCTTCCATTCTGCTGGTATCTCTTCCTTTTCCCAGACTTTACCAAGTAATTTATATAACATCTCTGTAGCCGTGTCGATATCTGCTTTGATGGCCTCTGCTGGAATGCCATCAGGTCCAGACGCTTTTCCCTCTCTTAGAAGCTTTATGGCTTTCTTTATTTCTTCCTTCGTTGGTCTTTCACCATTAATTTGTAGCTCTTCTTCTGCTGGCTGGATGTCCGGCGGGTTTTGTGGAGCTGGTCTATTGAGAAGGTCCCCAAAATATTCTGTCCACCTCTTCATTTGCTCTTGTATATTGCTGAGCAGTTTCCCATTCTTGTCTTTTATGAGGCAACTTGTTTGCTTGTATTTCCCTGTTAGCTTCTTTGTGCTGCTATACAGTTCTCTCATATTTCCTTTGGCTGCAGCATCTTCTGCCTCTCTTGCCAACTCCTCAATATACTTCCTCTTGTCTCTTTTGATACTTCTTTTTACTTCTTTGTTTGCTTCTGTGTACACTTCTTGAGCCTTGGCTTTGGAACTTCTGGTTTTGCTTCTGTTTAAATCTACTTTCTTGTTTTTTCTGTCTTTTATCTTATTGATGGTTTCTGTTGTTATCCATGCTTTTTGTTGTCGTTCCCTTTTCCCTAGTATTTCTTCACGTCTCATTCCATACAGTTTTGATTTTCTGCCAATAGTCTTATGTATTCTCTACATCTTCCAGCTGTTGGAGCACTTGGAATTTGTTGGATATTCTGACCGCAAATTTGTCTCTTGTTGATCTGAAGCACAGAAGTTTGAGAATAGTTCCCCATTTTCATCCATTATTCCTAGCCCATGTTTTCCCATAACTTCTTCAAAGCCGGTGTTGACTGTACCTATCTTTGCATTCATGTCACCCATCAAAATTGTGATGTCTCTTCTTTTTACTTTTTCCATAATTTCCTGGTCTAGTATACAATGCTTCTTTCACAGACTCTTCTTTGTCATTAGTTGGTGCATAACATTGGATAACATTTACATTTATTTTCTTTTTAGCTGTTTTAAAAGAAGCTGTTATTATTCTGGGTCCAACGGCTTCCCATTCAATGAGTGCTTTCTTTACTTCTTTAGATAATATAAGAGCTACCCCTTCACTGTGGTGTGAACTTTCGTCTTCATGTCCTGAGGACAGCACCAATTCACCTGTGATTTTTTTCTTCTTGTCTACCCCCTTCCACTTTGTTTCACACATTCCCAGAACCTCGATTTTATATTCCCTCATTTCTGCTGCTACTTGTGCCACTTTCCCTTGTTCGTTTAATGTCCGAACATTCCAGGTGCCAAATCTGGAAGTACTCCTAGAAGAAAGAAGGTTAGTCAGTAACAGACTCCTTTCGGCTTTCTCTGTGTTACATCATACGCCTCCCTGCGAGAGGACATTCCCCTGTCTTGGATGGCTGTATTTTATTTTCCTTAATTGACTTGTCCATGTTTGTTGAAGTTTTTTGTGGTTTAAATTTTTTACAGGATGGGGTAACCAGCCCCATGCCCAACCCTCCTTAGTCGTTTTCTACGACATGCATGGCAGGGAACAGTGTTACTATTCTTTGCTCCCCTTTCGGGCCCCGGTAACACACGGGTGATTAACATCATATGATGATGACCAATTTTTGTTAGAGAATTATTCAGTTTTTAATAACTGTTAAAACCTAATTGATTATTAAATTTGTTATATCTATCCAAATTTAAAGTTGGTTTAATCATTTTGAATGTGTTGTATCCGTTTGTCTCAGAAAATTTCTTAAATACACCTAAACAGAGCTATACAATAATAAGAAGAATAATTCGCTGAATTAACTCAGCTGGTGGCTTGAACGAGCTAACGAATTATAAGATAACCCTGTCCTTCACAAAAGTTGACGGCAGATACTAGAGTTAACATGTTCAGCCAATGCAGCATTGTTCTCGCTTTTCTGAATATCTTGTGGGAACATCCTGGAGGTAGAAGCATCATTATCCTTCTATCTACAACTCTGCCAATAGGAAGCACGCCTTGCGTCATGGAAGCTAATATCTTACCAGTCCGGTGTTTTAATTATGTGTTGTTATTAACCTTCTCTGCACAAACGCTGTCCTTTATGTAGCCCTATAAACAGAAATCTAGGTTCGTGATATATGGGGAACGAGGTCACGGAACCTCTAATGCCCAGTGTGGCGGTGCTCCGTTCTGCTGGAGGAATACATGACGCTGCATATCCTCAAAATAAAGTGTGACATACGATTTAATCATATCTATAATAATTAGTCGCCTTCACAGTGTTCTCATGGAATAAAACTGGTCCAATGACACGAGTATGAGAAACAGCACACCAAACGTTTATCTTGATAATGTCGCGTTCGTGTTCAATATAATTCATGCGGATTTTCTGATCCCCGTAATTAATCAAGTCACACGTTTATCGAGCTGTGTTATTAATTGCCGAAAACCGTTTTAATATACCCCCTAAAATAACGAATTTATTAAGGCATATATAGGTATATCACCTTTTATCCGAAATTCTCGAGATTTGTTTCGGAAACCGGATTTTTCTCTGTTGTCATATGTTGCCGAAATTTTTGCGCTCGAAAATAGCCCAAAGTCCCCAAAATATACAGAAATATCCTAAAGTGTGATCGAAAAGTTGTTCAAAGAAACTTTCGATTTTCCGAATACTTCGGTTTTTCAGATAATGGGGTGAATAATTTCTGGACATCCTGTATATCCTGAATAATTTTTTTTTTTTTAAATGATAAAAACATGAACAACCATACCAAATTGATGAAAGTGATAAAGATGAGGTTGTACACGAGGCTAGTGACCTCGTCATGGAAAAACAAATGCTGCAGAAGCCACGACTAAAGGAGCATTCAAAGTGCTTTGACGCAGATTTCCTGCACGTGTACCATTATTTGAAGGCTAAAACAGATCTAGACTGACACCATAAAATCAGTCACAATTTTCAAGCATCAAAACAATAATGTCATGAGCAGTTTTATAAATGTATATTGGAAACAGAATATATACATAACTATGAACTGGCAATGGTGCACCACTTCACACACCTGGGCCTACCTTGAACGAAAAACTCTCTCTGGACGCATAAATTGACAGTCGCATTGGCAAAGCTGCAGCCATCTTTGCCCGCCTTACTGTCACGGATTGCCTCCCCTAGCTTTGCATTAGTGGTCCACTAATGGTCACAACGCAAGCGTATCTAAAAGTAGGTCGTCCAAGGTATCTATCTTCGCGCAAGATTACTCTTGGCAAAGATGTAGATAGAAGATGAATGGCGCTTCTACCTTACGGGATCCTTCACAAGATATTCCCAGAAGTCAAGAACAAACGCTGCTTAAGGGCTGAGCAAATGTGTTAACTTATTATCTGGTCCGTCGCCTTTTGTGAACGATTTGTGCATTGGTTCTGGCCCGTTCAAGCCCCCAGTTGGAGTAATCCAACGAATGCCCTCTTATAAGTAATGGCTATATATATATATATATATATATATATATATATATATATATATATATATATATATATATATATATATATATATATATATATATATATATATATATTCTGAACAGATGGAAGGAGTACTGTCAAGAAATGTATACGGAAATAAACAAAGCGGCAGATAACAACGTCATGAATGAAGCGGAACGTGAACCAGAACCTACCATAGAGGAAGTCCGGAATGCAATCAAACACTTAAAAAGTGGAAAATCTCCTGGTTGTGATGAAATAACAGCTGAAATGATACAGGCAGGAGGAGAAGGCAGCGCTCGTATATACCATGCATTATGCTGCAAGATCTGGCAAAGCGGAATTTGGCCCAAGGAATGGAAACGATCAATTTGCATACCCTTGCCAAAAAAGGGCAACCTGAAACTGTGCACAAACTACAGAACTATAGCTCTTATAAGCCATGCCAGCAAAATACTTTTACAAATCATAATGAAAAGGATGCAACAAAAGCTAGAAACAGAAATAAATGAAGTACAGGCGGGTTTTCGACCAGGTAGAGGCACTAGAGATCATATATTCAACATGAGGATCATCATAGAAAAGTGTAGAGAATTCAACGTTGACCTACATACTTGTTTCATTGATTACACCAAAGCTTTCGATTGTGTACAACATCAGCAGTTATGGGCTATTATGAAAAATATGGGATTTCCAAACCACCTTATACAACTCATCGCACTGCTGTACCAAGAACAGGATTCGAATACTTAGGATCAATCATTAACAGCTCTGGCGACTGTGCAGTAGAAATTAAAAGAAGACTTGCAATTGCTTCACATAAGCTAATACAGATGAAAAAACCTATGGCAAGGCACAAGCAAAGAAACAAAGTTACAACTGATCAGAGCATGTATATTCCCAGTAGCAACATACGGCTGCGAGACTTGGACACTCAATAAAACAGTTGCAAAAAAGATTACATCATTCGAAATGAAATGCTACAGAAGGATGTTGAGAATACCTTGGACAGAAAAAAAGACCAACAGAGAAGTACTGCACTCACTAAACGTACAGGAACATTGGCTCCTAAATACCATCGCAATAAGGAAGCTGAAATTTTTCGGTCATATAAAAAGACATAATAGTCTGGAAAAAACAGTGATGGAAGGCATGGTCCCTGGAAAAAGGGGAAGGGGTCGACCTAGACGACGGTGGACCCAGGACATCACAGAGAGTCTGAACTTGTCTTTGGCTGATGTTAAATATTTTCGCTCATACGTTTGCTTTCATACTTCTATGACTGAATAAACAATTATTTGTTTAGTTTAAAATAACATAGACCCTACAACAAATTTAATAGTCAATTAGTCTTTAACATGGGAAAATAAATATGGAAAATTGGGTGAAAATTGAAATTAGTTTCCTCACTGAGGTTTAGAATGGGGTTTAGAATGTCTTTGATTTTTGCTGTAGCCTGTTACACAAAAACTTAGCTCCAGATGAGTCCTGCAGCTGTGGTTTCCGTCACTTCATTTTGGTGAGGAGTACACTTCTCCAGATAACTCGTCCACTGTAGGCAGTAGTGTTGATACTCTTCTCTCACACTAGTGGCGTAGGAACTTCAGTACTTAAGTCTGATGGCTTGTAACCACGAACTGTGACAAATAGAAAGAAACAAATGCCTTCTGCTGAGTACATTTGTTCTCTGCAAACTAACAGGCTATTGTCATGCGCTCCACCCACTAATTTTAACCTCTCAGAAGAATTAAATTCCCGAGCACACAATGTAACTCAGGGAATAGGATGAAAATTCACCAATATCCTTCTGGGTGTCAATTAGGAAAATGCGTCTGGAGTGCACGAATAATGATTTGCCTGAATTAAAAAAGGTACATAATTCTCACAAGATAATATGTTACATCTTAGGCACATGTGATGTAATCATCACTCATCACTGCTCCAGTCGGAGTCTGGGGTCGCTCTGCTGTCGGATTTCCCGCACGACTAGTCATAAACAATCACCAGCTCTTGCTATAGTGGTTCATAAATACACTATTTTCATATGTTGAGGTTGCCAGCCTCATATATATCCATTAGCAAGAAAACATGTTAAATTCACGTTTGTAATAGAAATGTTTACACTTACCCCAAACAATGGGTATACATAATCTCCTGCACAGATTAGAATGGACACACAGCCCTTTAGTTAGATGCTGTTCGAATCACTTTGGTCTGGGAAATTAGGGCTAATTCCTCTGACGGCGGGTGTCTCTGCGAAATCACTTGCTGGGAAAACTTGAGTTAAATTCCTCTTACGACTGGGTCTGGGAAATTAGAGTTAATTCCTCTGACGACGAGTGTCTCTGTGAAATCACTACCTGGGAAAACTTGAGTTAACGTCCTCTTATGACTGGTGAATCTGATTCCTAGGTTTCCAGTCTTGTTATATTAAAGTCCTGGTCCCTTAAGTTTTCAGTCCTGTATTTAAATGTGCGGGTTTACTCTTAAGTTTTCAGAGTTGTCCAAATACGTTGAACTGTCACTTACAAGTATGGAATACTAAGTCCAATATCTCACTGGCTTCTTGTGAGTTGTTCGCTGTGCAATGCGAAGCTGTCTGTGTGTTCTGTGTCTAGGATTTCACAACATTATATTGTACAGTTTCAAGTTCAAATCCAGCTGGGTTTCCCTAAATGTTCCAATCAAATTCATCGCAGATTCTGGCGAACCAATCGCTCTCTGGCACTTAGAGGGGTCGGTTTGTTTATCATTACTCATCCCACGCATATTTGAAAAATATTAAATTTAATATACACGCGTGGCCTCTTACAACAGTGATGTCATATCGTTACATAAGACTTCCGGTCGCACCTCTGTCTCTCATAATATTGTTGACCATGTGTTTCTGGCGTAATGACTCAGGGATGGTCGCTCGCCACATGTTTCACCAGGCAAACAAATCTGGTTCTATACAGCACTCCTGCCCAACACAGCTAGAATAAACACGCACCGTCGCTTGAAAAGATGGTCAGACAGATTAAGCGATAAAATATTATCGCCGGCCAGGTCACCAAACCTGGTGGAAAGTAACAACAGTCTGGGAGTGAAGTGTGAAACAATAAGATACGAATTACACCCGTAGCAAATACTGCCATAGGGGAGTGACGTGTTAGAGACTTTCCCCATGCTATGTCCAGCATAAAGAGTAAAATGAATGAAAGGGCAACATGAAATGCCAAATAACAAGTGAATATTGAAGAAATATGAAGAAAAGAAGTTTACTGCCGGAGGGCTGAAGGTGTGAGAGATGACACAAAAGGACAGGGACAGACATTTCGTCACACTCACAACGCATGTTTGGGAAAACTCCAAACCCACAATAAAGACCAAAGCTGCGGTATATAATGCATGCGTCCCCAGAACGATTCTATATGGCAGCAAGACATCGACAACCTATGCTAAGCAAGAAAGAAGGCTCAATATCTTACATCTATGGTGTCTATGCCACAGCCTTGGTATTTCATGGAAGGACAAAGTCTGGGAAAAGGAAGAGATACCAGCAGAATGGAAGGAAGGATATCTGGTTAAGTTGCCTAAGAAGGGAAATTTACAAGAGTGCACAAATTATAGAGGAATAATGTTACTATCAGTGCCAGGAAAAGTATTAAACAGGATTATCCTAGAGAGATTAAAAGAGTCCATAGACAAGAAACTAAGAGATGAACAAGCAGGTTTTCGACAAAACAGATCGTGTACAGACCAGATAGCCACTTTGAGAATAATAGTTGAACAAAGTCTAGAATGGAATTCACCACTATACATTGGATTTGTGAACTACGAAAAGGCATTTGACAGTGTAGACAGATAATCACTTTGGAAATTGATGAGGCATTATGGAATGTCCCTGAAGACCATTAATTTAATGAAGAAAACATATGAAGACATGACATGCAGAGTTCTTCATGAAGGACAGCTTACAGAACCGTTTGAGATAAGAACGAGAGTGCGACAGGGATGCCTCTTGTCTCCATTTCTTTTCTTACTAGCAATAGACTGGGTTATGAGAAAATCGACAACACACAACAGAAATGGAATCCAGTGGACTCTGACTAAGCAGTTGGATGATCTGGATTTTGCTGCTGACTTGGCTCTTTTGTCCCATAACTGTAATCAGATGCAGGACAAATTGAAAACACTCGATGAGAGGTCACAGCAATTGGGTCTGAAAATACACTGGGAAAAGACAAAAATTATGAGAACAAATGCAGGTATTGATAACAGGGTTGAACTTGAAGAAACACCACTACAAGATGTAGAATAGTACACATATCTTGGCAGCAATATAGACAAAGTTGGAGGGACAGACAGTGATATCAAAATAAGAATACAAAAAGCAAGAGGAGCTTTCATTGCATTGGGAAATATATGGAGATCAAGAAAAATTGGATCCAACACGAAAATAAGAATCTTCAACTCAAATGTGAAGTCAGTACCATTATGTGGCTCTGAAACATGGAGAACAGCAAAGACTACAACTACTTAGTCGTTCCCCTTCTACCGTGAGGTGTAGAGGTTTGGAAGAGAGAGTGCCAGACCATCCTATCGGCTGTCTTCCTTCTGGCCTGGTTCCATTCTAGTCCTCGGTCCTTCAAAGATTGTCTAATGTCGTCCTCCCAGTGGACTTTGGATCTGGCTTTTATGGGTTGTAGTCATTGCCCTAGAGTTTGTGCGTCCACCATGACCTCTGCGTGACCAACACCTACTTTCAGACAAAACCCCAGCATAAGGTGTCATGGAGACACCCACGATCCAAGCACTGGCACAAACTTGACCTGATTCTCGTCAGAAGGCCACTCCTCAGGTTTGTGCTCTCCACGCGCTCGTACCATAGTTGCAGACTGTGACACAGATCACTCCTTGGTTTGCTGCAAAATCAGAGCACAACCAAGAAAACTCTATCGTGTCAGACATGAAGGGAAACCACGCATTGATACCAGCAAGATGTCAGACCCTTTCATGATCGCTCAATTCACTGCGACCTTCAAGAAAGTGCTCAGTAGCCCTCAGCATGGTGATACTATTACAGAGAACTGGGAGCATCTACGGAACACCATTCAAAGTACTGCACTTGCCACCTTTGGTAAGAAAACAGCAAAGTCAAATGACTGGTTTGACGCTTCATCAGATGTGATGGCACCTGTTATTGAAGCTAAGCGCAGTGCTATGAATGAATACAAACGTTCACCGAGTGCCAGAACCCTACAGATCCTGAGGGCTACGAGAAGCAAAGTTCAACAAACTGCTCGACGCTGTGCAAATGACTATTGGCTCCAGCTCAGTGAGAGCATCCAGATCGCAGCGCAAACAGGCAACATTAGACGAATGTATGACGGTATAAAGAAAGCACTTGGCCTCCATAAAAGTAAGACGGCACCGCTAAAAACCATCAGCGGAGAGAAGCTAACCGATAAGGGTAAGCAGATGGAGAGGTGGGTCGAGCACTACTCTGAGCTTTACGCTAGAGACAATACCGTTACGCCTGCAGCCCTTGATGCTGTCAATAGTCTGCCACTATGGAGGAGCTGGATGCCGAACCAACATTAGAGGAACTCAGTAAGGCCATTGATAGCTTGGCCTCTGGCAAAGCACCAGGCAGTGATGGGATTCCTCCTGATTTAATCAAATGCTGTAAGAGCACGCTATTACATCCCCTGCATAGGATGCTGTGCCAGTGCTGGGAAGAGACAACTATTCCTCAAGACATGCGAGATGCCAAGATTGTAACACTGTATAAAAATAAAGGCGACAGAAGTGATTGCAATAACTACAGAGGCATCTCTCTTCTTAGTATTGTTGGTAAGGTTTTTTGCCAAAGTCATCTTAATGCGACTACACAAGTTAGCTGAGCGCATATATCCAGAGGCACAGTGTGGATTCCGAGCTGGCAGATCAACAACAGACATGATCTTCTCTCTCCGCCAGCTTCAGGAAAAATCAAGAGAGCAGAAAAGACCATTATATATCGCCTTTATAGACCTCACAAAAGCGTTCGACCTGGTTAGTAGGGATGGACTCTTTAAAATCCTCCTGAAAATAGGCTGCCCTTCTAAAATGCTGGAAATGATAAAGTCATTCCATGACAACATGAAGGGAACAGTCCAATATGCTGGAAGCACGTCACAGCCCTTTGATATACGAAGTGGCGTTAAACAAGGCTGTGTTTCTGGGCTCCGACCCTCTTCGGAATCTTCTTTGCCTTACTCTTGAAACATGCATTCAGAGATGCAACTGAAGGAATATGCCTTCACACTAGGTCAGATGGCCGTCTGTTTAATCTTTCAAGGCTGAAGGCAAAAACAAAAATCAGAAGGGTCACTATAAGAGACTTGTTGTTCGCTGATGATGCTGCAGTTGTCACTCAAAGCCAACAGGAGCTTCAGAGCTTGATGAATCGCTTCACTAAAGCATGCAAGGACTTTGGCCTCACAATAAGTCTAAAGAAAACGAATGTGCTGAGTCAGGATGTAGGTGCTGCACCAGTTATCACTATCGATAACTATGAATTGGCAGTGGTGCACCACTTCACATACCTAGGGTCTACCATCAATGACAAACTCTCACTGGATACAGAAATCGACAGCCGCATTGGCAAAGCTGCAGCTACCTTTGCCCGCCTCACATCGCGTGTTTGGGGAAACTCTAAACTCACAATGAAGACCAAAGCTGCGGTATATAATGCCTGCGTCACCAGCACACTCCTATATGGCAGCGAGACCTGGACGACCTATGCTAAGCAAGAAAGAAGGCTCAATACCTTCCATTTGCGGTGTCTACGCCGCATCCTCGGCATCTCGTGGAAAGATAAAGTGACAAATGTCGAGGTGTTGTCACGTGCTGGCCTTCAAAGTATGTATACGCTGCTTAGACAGCGCAGACTTCGCTGGCTTGGCCATGTTCGCCGCATGGAAGATGGTCGCATCCCAAAAGATATCTTCTACGGACAATTAGCAGATGGCAAGAGAACAGTTGGGCGACCACAGCTGAGGTTCAAAGATGTGTGCAAGAGAGATATGAGGGCACTGGACATGGATCCAGCAACATGGGAGGATGAAGCTGCCGATCGCACTAAGTGGCAATGCTATTTGCGGCACCACCTCAGATTGGGCGAAGAGAGGCTCACACAAGAAGCAGAGGTGAGGAGAAAACGTCGAAAGGAGCACCAGGAAAATAAGCAGCTGAGGGCTGCCACCTCAGGGGCGCATTCCCATAGTCAGTTATGACTGAAGGGGCTATTATTATTACATACATAACTATGAACTGGCAGTGGTGCACCACTTCACACACCTGGGCCTACCTTATGGCAGCAAGACATTGACAACTTATGCTAAGCAAGAAAGAAGGCTCAATATCTTACACCTATGGTGTCTGTGCCACAGCCTTGGTATTTCATGGAAGGAGAAAATGACAAATGTCGAGGTGCTGTCACATGCTGGCCTTCAAAACATGTATATACTGCTTAGACAGCGCAGACTACACTGGCTTGGCCATGTCCACCGCATGGAAGATGACATTCCTAAAGATATCTTCTACGGACAAATGGCAGATGGCAAAAGAACATCCGGGCAACGCCAGCTGAGGTTCAAAGATGTGTGCATGAGAGATATGTAGGCATAGGACATAAATCCAGCAACCTGGGAGGATGAAGCTGCTGATCGCACCAAGTGGCGATGATCCCTATGGCACCACCTCAGATGGGGCAAAAAGAAGCTCTCACATCAAGTAGAAGAGAAAAGACCACGCCGTAAGGAACACCAGGTAAATAAGCAGCTGAAAGCTATCGCCTCAGGGTGTATTCCGATAGACATGACTGAAGGGGCGGCTACTACTACTACTACTAACTACAACTACTAACTACAACTACTAACTACTACTAGCCTAACTGCTGCTGCTGTTGCTCCGAACTAATTGGAACCGAGGATAGTTTAGGTTTACGAATATATCAGAAATACTGTTCTGGAGACAAAAATAAAGAAACCGTGCTTAGTAAATAAAAACGCTTTAGTTATACTTAAGATACTTTTATTCACAGGTAACAGGGCAAATGGCACTTGAAATTACTGTTGGGGAATATATTAGGTAGTCTAACTTCTCCCCGCCAAGTTCTTTTAAAGTCACCAAGTAGCTGGATCTTGGCTTCCAGCCTGTCTTGCGTATATTTGGTAACAGGCCTCTAAGTCCAACTTCTTAACAGCCTTCTAACTTGAAATCAGTTCTCAACAGTCAGAAACTTGACAAGGCCAGTTTGACGTTGAAGACAATATATATTCATTTTTAATACAGGACGAAGCTCCTTATATATTTGCATCCAAATTATATTAATCAATGGCATTCACTAGCCAGTCCATGAAACACGTCTATCGTCACGTAGACTAAGGACAAGATGTCTTAAGCATTCTGCTGAAATCTTTAATATAATAGTTCCACACTCAGGTCTTTCATTTCAGCATTCGCTTGTCCATTTAAATATAATCAAGCATAGACTCCATACTGTAGGATGACCTAGCTGATATAAATTCATAAAGACTCTATCACAAGAGTACACTTTTTAGTGCTCGTTAAAAACACGTCTTTCACACACAGTGAATACACATTGAAAGAGGACGAATACTCGCTCAGATTTGCCACGCAAGGCCGGCAAAGAATCGTCTGCAAAATATTAGCAGACTATGTGACGTACTTCCGGAGTAGTCCGGGCAACGCATATCAACAAGGAAGTATGTATACAAACCATGTCGAGTGCGATAAAACCTGTTATGATATTACTCATAACAATTACACCATGTTTTTTTTTTTCCGTACGCCCGCTATTACTCTAGGCGAAATCTCAGGTTAATGTCTAACCTGAGACTGATTTTACATGAGTATCCCTTTTTTCTTCCACAGAGACAGGTGTCCCTCGCCATTCAGGCAGATACTCGCCAATTTCGGAGGTACCCATTAGAGCTGGGTCGGCTCAGAAGCCGCCAGTCCCTGGTCGACGATACTTCTTCAAATCTCCTCGCCAGGGCTCGAGTTAATCCAGTCCAAATCCCGGTCGACGAAAATCTTCAAATGTCCTCGCCTGGGTTTGATCCTGGGTCACCCGGTCGCTAGCGCAGTGTCGTAACCACTACGCTAGTGCGGCTCCCACACCATGTTTAAACTTTATTTCTTTGCTGCTAGGTCTCTCGATCTTTTCAACAAGCGCAGTTGCTCATACCAATCTACAGCAGTCTGCAGTATGGTGAATGCCCCAGCATCCATTGGCCACTATCTGAATCAAGTTTCAATGTGAAACTTTAAAATTTTTTTTCACTTTAAAAAATGATTTATGGCTGTCCTTCCACTGTCATAAACTATGGCCATCGAAGACCAGATTTCTCCCTCTGAAAGAAATAATTTCAATCTTTGATTCAAATTTTAAACTTATCTGCTTCCTTTCAGAAGATGAAGAAGCAATATACAGTATGCAGACATTAGATAATCACACTTGCACTAAGAAAACTGATTAACTGACTGGTTGTGCGTCAGTTAGAAATTCACTCTTACCCACTACAACTCTCACCATCAAGGACCCATTTTGGATTAGCTCACAGACTCCTTACTTTTGGCATCAGCATTTAAAAAAAAATGCTTGCTTGTTCTAATTATTCATGTTCTGGATTAGTGAAGCACTACTGCAGGAATTCACAACCTTTTTCCATCCCTGTACTCCCTTGGTTTTTAATAAACCTTCCCATACCCCACTATTCAATATAAGAGGGAATAAATTCTAGAGTTTATCATGCATACACACACAAGAAAATAAATAAACAGATTAACTAATTTTTCATAAAGAAAACATAACATTTTTTAGTATCATAAAGTTGATGCATTTTATCAGAACACACGACAAATAAAGAGACCCCTGATTCTGTTTCTTGTGAAACAAGAGTTTGATTCTTGGTACAGTTTTTGAAAGAGACATCCACATACCATGTGCAGCCTCCAGTTTGTTTCTAGCAGAACAATTTGTGCTATCATGAATCAAATATGCAAAGCCTAACACTGGACAAAAGTTATCAGCCATAAGCCAGACAGAATAAACCCTTCACACACCTTTCCTTGAGGCCAACTGATGCATTACTGCTGATCAAAATCGATATCACTGCACTCCGGGCTAAGCCATAGGTGCGTAGTCTTCTTCTTGTTGAACCCTTTTTCCATTCAAAAACTTTTTACGCAACGTAATTGCACAGCTTCCATTTGCAATACTGACTATATTTAGTTCAGCTCAAGTCACATATTATGTCTGACATCTGAAGCACATTTCCTGTGAAGCACAAGTATGCCAACATGTGTCAAACATTCTGTGACTGAAATTAGGACTCACCATTATATCTCATCAGTCACTTTTTTCTTTTCCACTATTACAGCTACTTTTTAGAATATCTCAATAGGAAAATGTAGTTATTTACCAAATATTCCTCCTACCCTCTTGACAAGCTATAAATACCCCAGGTTGGAAATCCCTGCTCTTCTGTAGGCCTATATGGAAACAAAAGTTAATATCCCACAAAAGAACAGTAAGGTAACGGTAGTCCCATAGCAAATACTGTTGTAGGGGAGTGAAGTGTTAGAAACTTCACCATAATAGTTCCAGCATTGAGAGGTGGGGTAACCAAGTCCCTTCCTCACTGCCTTTTCCTTCCATAACTCAAAGAGCAGAGTCAGGTACCCATTTATAGCTGGGTAGACTGGAGCATGTCCGTATTGTGATTTGAACCTGCCATCTTTGCCGCAAGAGACCAGCGCTCT
Organism: Oreohelix idahoensis; assembly: GCA_024509875.1. Taxonomy (NCBI): domain Eukaryota; kingdom Metazoa; phylum Mollusca; class Gastropoda; order Stylommatophora; family Oreohelicidae; genus Oreohelix; species Oreohelix idahoensis. The sequence goes on from JAMPIV010000234.1 coordinate 516,251, forward strand.
AACCACTCTGTCAATTGGATGCTAAAAAGAACAGTAGTAGATCTATAAACGTCTGCAGCCAGCTGATAAGTGTGACACTGCTATGTGAAAACTGTTTCATTCTAGTATTCTTCATGTTTAGGTTCTATAAAGAACATTTTTTATTGCTAATTTTCACCATTAATGGAACAATAAACTTTCTTTCACATAAAAACATTTAAGTGCCATCAGTGTTGTTAATTTGCTGAAACTGGCCATGTGGAGGAGCCGTTGTTGCTAATAGCTACTGTTGATAATGATAACTCATCACATTGACAGGTACACTGTGCAGTACATAGTGTCAGATACTTGCAAAACACATGGTTAGAGAAACCCCTACTGCATGAGCACACATATGTTTGCTGCAGGCTAACTGCAGTTGTAGCTTCATGTTCCGTAAGGATTGATCACCTGTTAGAATGACACTGCAATGGATGAATCATCAAAGCTAAGATTGCTGGAAGTTGGCATCAAATGTAAGACCAGCAGAGATGGACGTATGAGAGGATGCATCTGGCATGTATACAACCAGAACACAAAAGTAACAACATTCACACCCTTCGACATCTGCTGAGGGAGACTGAGCTCCTATATGTTTGCCCGGAGTGCAATGATGTCAATTCTGATCAATGATAACAATCCATAAGGAGTGAAAGGGGAAAAAGAAGAATTAGCATTTAACCTCTCGCTCCTGGCATGTGAGAGAAAACAACAAATTCAACTCTGATAATGTAAGATTTTCAACATCACTTTAATATTGTTCTGCAGGTTTAAATTCATCTACAAGGTCATGAACTTTTCATACTTGTGTGTCTATGTATCACTCAACAGCTTCATTAGCTAACATTATCTGTAAATGTTAGTAACTATAACAAATGTCAAACATTTGTAGTGATAGCAGTGAACACTTACAAGATGTTCGTTCCATATAATAAAGAATCCAAGGTTTTCTCTCTTATAGTACAAGGTCATAGATTGTGATACTTGTTGTTAACTATGCTACTTTTCATATGTGTGCGAACTAACGTACCTGACCTATGTGTCCTTTAAAAAAATATTTATATAAACGGCTTGCTATCCTGAAATAGAGTTCATAATTTAATTGTGTTTCATTGCACCCTGTTTTTCCTAAGCATGTATGATCATGCTACTATCGGATGCTGCAAGGAACACACATTCTTTTCCAACAGAATTCCCTATATAATTTTCTTAGATTCCCGTTACGTTTGTCTGTCACAAACTTCCACCAACTTGCAATATTTTCATGATGCATTTTCAGGAAACTATAGAAAAGCCCCGCATAACGGCCTGGAAACTAAATTGCAAACCCAACTGAAATAATGCACATTTCATCCCTTTTCTTCATGGCATGAGAGATTTTAGAAATATTAATGCCTGTTTTTTTTTTTTAATTTAAATTTCTGGAATTTTCCCCATTTATATTAAGCATTTCAGGTGAGTATGAAGAAGCATCTCCATCTTATATTTATATTTAGCAAGGGAGGCATCACTACTCATCACAGATGCAGCTTCTATGCTTTCAACCACACTCTGCATGTCACTGATATACTTCTGAAGGGAAAGGAAATGAATGACATGACCATAGAAGAGTAAGTGCCATCATCAAGGCATGCAGCAAAAGAGTGTAACATAATTATTCCCGGTTACGTTTTGGTGGGTCACTTGCCTGTTTCACATAAGCCTCTCTGTTACAATGTTACAAACTGCGATAGTCCGTTCGGAAATTCGTGCCCACAGAAAGTGTCAATTTTCTCCAAAACTGTTTGTTGTATGGACATGAATTTTTGCATGCAGTCTTAGATTTTCCATGCAGTTATTAATATATTTTTTGCCCTTACAAAACTCATGTCATATTCGAATTTTCTTCTTTACGTTATATAAAAAACTCTTACTGTTGTCTGGGTTAATTTTTAGTAGTTTTACAGGAAAGTTACAAGATACGTTCAAAAATATTTTTTTTTGTTTGAATTAGTTACTCACGACTGTGTACAATAGGTGCGCACTCGTGCGGACATGTAGTCACTATACTAATTCCAAAAAAAAAAATATTTTTGAACGGATCTTGTAACTTTCCTGTAAAACTACTAAAAATTAACCCAGACAACAGTAAGAGTTTTTTATATAACATAAAGAAGAAAATTCGAACAAGACATGAGTTTTGTAAGGGCAAAAAATATATTAATAACTGCATGGAAAATCTAAGACTGCACGCAAAAATTCATGTCCATACAACAAACAGTTTTGGAGAAAATTGACACTTTCTGTGGGCACGAATTTCCGAACGGACTGTAGACTGCTACGTCATGCCTTAATTTGTGCATGCTCTATATATATATATATATATACGCACTTTCATCAATGTGCTTAAATAGTAATATACTCATAATCATATAATAAAGGCATCGATTAAATGACTGCTGAACATCTGCTGCAAAAATGTCCAATATATGAGGAACAAAGAAAGCACATATGGCCGTCACCAGTTACATTCCAGGAAAAACTCTATAGAGATACAAATAGCCTCAAGCTTACCACTGCTGTCTTTGAAAATATTCAAGTATAATTATAAGAGTGTATTAATATGAAGAAGATATAATAATTATCATATAAAATGATGATCATATTTTTTTCTTTTTTTTTTGCTTAAACTTGGGCTTTCAGCCCTTCAGCCCAATGACATGTCATTGCGAGGCTGGGGAGCCTGTGGACTTTTCTTCCAACCTGGTCAGGAGCTTCACTCCTTCCCATCCACAGAGGGTTTATCTCAGGAGCCGTTCAGGTTATGCAGTCAAAATCTCGGTCGGTCACTCTTTCAAATGCCCACGCCTAGGCTTGAACCTTGAACACCTGATCGCCAGGGCAATGTGCTAATCATTACACCAGCACGGCTCCCATAATGATCACATATAATAATGATCATATATAATAATGATCATATATAATAATGATCATATAAAATAATGACCATATAAAATAACGACCATATAAAATAACGATCATATATAATAATCACCCGTGTGTTACCGGGGCCCGAAAGGGGAGCAAAGAATAGTAACACTGTTCCCTGCCAAGCATGTCATAGAAAGCGACTAAGGAGGGTTGGGCATGGGGCCGGTTACCTCATCCTGTAAAAAATTTAAACCACAAAAAACTTCAACAAACATGGACAAGTCAATTAAAGAAAATAAAACACAGCCATCCAAGACAGGGGAAGGTCCTCTCGCAGGGAGGCGTATGATGCAACACAGAGAAAGCCGAAAGGAGTCTGTGTTACTGACTAACCTTCTTTCTTCTAGGAGAACTTCCAGATTTGGCACCTGGAATGTTCGGACATTAAACGAACAAGGGAAAGTGGCACAAGTAGCAGCAGAAGTAAGGGAATATAAAATCAAGGTTCTGGGACTGTGTGAAACAAAGTGGAAGGGGGGTAGACAGGAAGAAATTCATCACAGGTGAATTGGTGCTGTCCTCAGGACATGAAGAAGAAAGTTCACACCACAGTGAAGGGGTAGCTCTTATGTTATCTAAAGAAGCACAGAAAGCACTCATTGAATGGGAAGCCGTTGGATCCAGAATAATAACAGCTACTTTTAAAACAGCTAAAAAGAAAATAAATGTAAATGTCATCCAATGTTATGCACCAACTAATGACAAAGAAGAGTCTGTGAAAGAAGCATTTTATACTAGACTACAGGAAATTATGGAAAAAGTAAAAAGAAGAGACATCACAATTTTGATTGGTGACATGAATGCAAAGATAGGTACAGTCAACACCGGCTTTGAAGAAGTCATGGGAAAACAGGGGCTAGGAATAATGAATGAAAATGGGGTAACTATTCTCAAACTTCTGTGCTTTAAATCAACTGGCTATAGGAGGAAGCATGTTTCCACATAAGAGAATACACAAGGCAACATGGATATCACCAGACCATAGAACAGAAAATCAGATTGATCATATATGCATAAACAAGACGTTTAGATCATCATTGCAGGATGTAAAGGTATATAGAGGAACAGATGTGGCATCAGATCACCACCTTCTGATAGCCAAAGTAAAAATGAAACTCAAGAGATATGCAACAATGCAAAATTATAGACAACAATTTAATGTAGGACATCTAAGAAACAAGAGACAAATTTGCGGTCACAATATCCAACAAATTCCAAGTATTCCAAGTGCTCCAACAGCTGGAAGATGTAGAGAATACAGAAGACTATTGGCAGCAAATCAAAACGGAATGGAATGAGACATGTGAAGAAATACTGGGTAAAAGGGAAAGACAACAAAAAGCATGGATAACAACAGAAACCATCAATAAGATAAAAGACAGAAAAAACAAGAAAGCAGATTTAAACACAAGCAAAACCAGAAGTTCCAAAGCCAAGGCTCAAGAAGTGTACACAGAAGCAAACAAAGAAGTTAAAAGAAGTATCAAAAGAGACAAGAGGAAGTATATTGAGGAAGTATATTGAGGAGTTGGCAAAAGAGGCAGAAGATGCTGCAGCCAAAGGAAATATGAGAGAACTGTATAACAGCACAAAGAAGCTGACAGGGAAATACAAGCAAACAAGTTGCCTCATAAAAGACAAGAATGGAAAACTGCTCAGCAATATACAAGAACAAATGAAGAGGTGGACAGAATATTTTGAGGACCTTCTCAATAGACCAGCTCCCCAAACCCCCCCGGACATCCAGCCAGCAGAAGAAGAGCTACAAATTAAAGGTGAAAGACCAACGAAGGAAGAAATAAAGAAAGCCATAAAGCTTCAAAGAGATGGAAAAGCATCTGGACCTGATGGCATTCCAGCAGAGGCCATCAAAGCAGATATCAAGACGGCTACAGAGATGTTATATAAATTACTTGGTAAAGTCTGGGAAAAGGAAGAGATACCAGCAGAATGGAAGGAAGGATATATGGTTAAGTTGCCTAAGAAAAGGAAATTTACAAGAGTGCACAAATTATAGAGGAATAATGTTACTATCAGTGCCAGGAAAAGTATTAAACAGGATTATCCTTGAGAGATTAAAAGAGTCCATAGACAAGAAACTGAGAGATGAACAAGCAGGTTTTCGACAAAACAGATCGTGTACAGACCAGATAGCCACTTTGAGAATAATAGTTGAACAAAGTCTGGAATGGAATTCACCATTATACATCGGATTTGTGGACTATGAAAAGGCATTTGACAGTGTAGACAGAGAATCACTTTGGAAATTGATGAGGCATTATGGAGTTCCCCTGAAGATCATTAATTTAATAAAGAAAACATATGAAGACATGACATGCAGAGGATCATGAAGGACAGCTTACAGAACCATTTGGGATAAGAACAGGAGTGCAACAGGGATGCCTCTTGTCTCCATTTCTTTTCTTATTAGCAATAGACTGGGTTATGAGAACATCGACAACACACAACAGAAATGGAATCCAGTGGACTCTGATTAAGCAGTTGGATGATCTGGATTTTGCTGATGACTTGGCTCTTCTGTCCCATAACCGTAATCAGATGCAGGACAAATTGAAAACACTCAATGAGAGGTCACAGCAATTGGGTCTGAAAATACACAGGGAAAAGACAAAGATAATGAGAATAAATGCAGGGAATGAAAACAGGATTGAACTTGAAGAAGCACCAATACAAGATGTAGAATCGTACACATATCTTGGCAGCAATATAGACAAAGTTGGAGGGATAGACAGTGATATCAAAATAAGAATACAAAAAGCAAGAGGAGCTTTCATTGCCTTGGGAAATATATGGAGATCAAGAGAAATCGGATCCAACACGAAAATAAGAATCTTCAACTCAAATGTGAAGTCAGTCCTATTGTATGGCTCTTGAGACAGGGAGAACAACAAAGACAACAACCAAAAAGCTACAGACTTTCATAAATGGGTGCTTGCGTAGAATAGAGGGATTAAAATGGTATGACAAGGCTACCAACGTGGAACTGATGACAAGAACTAGACAAGTGCCAGTGGAACAAGAGATGAGAAGAAGACGATGGCGATGGATAGGACACACACTGAGGAAACCTGTTGATAGCATTACAAGGCAGTCTGTTCTGGAACCCCCAGGGCAAGAGAGGCAGAGGTAGACCAAGAAGCACATAGAGAAGAGAGCTGGAAACAGAGATGAAAATGATAAGGAGAACGTGGAAGGAACTTGAGATGATGGCACATGACAGGAGGACTTGGCATGTGTTTGTTGAAGGCCTATGCTCCTTTGGGAGTGGAGGGTTATGATGATGATATATAATAATGATCATATATAATAATGATCATATATAATAATGACCATATATAATAATGATCATATATAATAATAATCATATAAAATTATGACCGTATAAAATAATGATCATATATAATAATGATCACATATAATAATGATAATATAAAATAATGACCATATAAAATAATGATCATATATAATAATGATCATATTAAAAAATGACCATATCAAATAATGATCATATATAATAATGATCATATAAAATATTGATCATATATAATAATGATCATATAAAATAATGATTATATATAATAATGATCATATATAATAATGATAATATAAAATAATGACCATATAAAATAATGATCATATATAGTAATGATCATATAAAATAATGATCACATATAATAATGATATATTATAATGACCATATAAAATAACGATCACATTTAATAATGATCATATACACATTTCTATTTACAATGTGCTATCCTAAAGGGAACTGAAGGATAACACTGACTAACAAAAAAAAACTTTTTTTTTCTTTCTCTAACATTTCTATGTTTTTCTGGTCAATTTTAATGCGCTGTTTTTAAATCTGCAAACCGTTTTTCTCTATCAGGTCGGGATCTCTAGAAATACGCAATTGAAGTTTTTTAACAACGCATACAGTATTACAACATCATTCGTACAAGAAGTATAACAGTTATGTAGGCTTGAATTTCTTTGCAGTCGACTTTCGTCGGTGAATGGCATGTGGTACATCGCGATGAAGCATCCAACAATAATCGGCAAGCATGGTCACACTCCACCATCCTTGATAACGTGACTCCATTACGGCGATATCTTGATGGAATCGTTCTCCATGTTCATCGCTGAATTCGCCAAGGTTGTCAGGGAAAAAGTCAAGATGCGAATCGAGCAAATGGATTTTGAGGGACATGATACAGCCCATAATTCTGTATGCATCTATGCACTGCTTAACAATATGCAACATAGTCGACAGATTTGTGATTTTCCAGAAAGTTATCGACGATCGATTTGAATGCCATCCATGCGCGAAGTTCACTACCATGTAATAAGTTCTCGAATTGTTTGTCTGCAATAACTTTCCTAATCTGAGGTCCTACAAAGATACCTTCCTTTATCTTTGCATCGCTAACGTGCGGAAACTTTTCTCGAAGATAAGTGAAAGCTTTGCTCGTTTTATCTAACGCTTTTACAAAATTCTTCATGAGCCCCAACTTTATATGTAACAGTGGTAAAATGAAGCTGTCTTTGTTAACTAATGGCTCGCGTATTACATTTTTATGCCCGAGCTGCATACGATCCCGGATAGGCCACACCTTTCTTGCATAATGTTCCTGTCTGTTGCGGCTGTCCCATTCACATCGGAAGCAAGAAAATTTAGTATACCCAGTCTGCATGCCCGTGAGAATTGCAATGACCTTTAGGTCTCCACAAATCCGCCATTGGTAGTCACTGTACTTTATTTTTTCCAAACGTATAGCCATATTGTCATAAGTTTCTTTCATATGAACAGAGTGGGCGACTGGAATTGATGAAAAAAAAATTATGTTATGCAATAACACGGCTTTTAGACTAGTCTTGGAAGAATCGATGAAAAATTGCCATTCGTTGACTATGTGCTCATGACCGTTTACATCTTTGCAATAGCAAATGTCATCACCCATCTCAAAGTATTGAACAAGTTCTCTGTGTCTATGACGAAATTTAGATATCGGAGTATTGGGCGCTAAAAGATTTCATTCTTTGAGTCGCGAACCGAGTAATTCCGCTTGTCCTTTGGTAAGAGCGAGATCACGTATTAGATCTGAAAGTTCTGAATGCTTAATTAAGTAAACACCATCATTCACCGGTATGTAATCTGAGTCAGAATTAGTTTCTAAAGCAGGTAAACTATCACTTTCTGATGGTTCATTTACGTCCAACAGATATTGTTCTGGTGGTACTTGGATCGGACACGTGATTGGATCATGAGGCACTGGTTTCGAAACTCAATGATTGATTGAAACCTAAGTAATTTTTAACAATTAATTATTGTACATCTAAGCCCCCGGGGTGGGGGGGGGGGGGGGGTCCTCTCTGAAGAGAACAGGAAAGAACAGGACTACTACATACTCTGGCATGTCATACAAGGCAACTAACATGGAGGTTCTGTATGGACCAGGCAATCTCCTCATGTCAAACTAATGGTCAATGAAACAAGTGAATGCTCAGTGCAAAGTTCCAGCATGGGCAGCGGTTGAAGTGGTTGCCCCACGTTCCGTAAGTTGCGCAAATGAAAATGATGATGTTAACTGTCTTATCTAAATCATGTTTCTTCCCTCTACTCTCTGCCTTGGTCAGGAAGTAGCCCCATCACAGCCAGAAAGTTGATCCTTGGTCAATATGGCATGCAAATGACATGGCTACCAATATTTAATACAATGCAAATACTTGACATTTCAGGTTTATACCCCTCAACAAATAACACAAAATAATGTCATCAAGTTCAGATTTTTGAGGAAAATACTCCATTACAAAATTTATGTTTTTGTTTCATCTTATGCTTTGGAGCTGTTATAGACTGGAAGGGAGTCATCAAAGAAGAGTTAGCTACCCGAAGAGCAGCAGCTGGGAGACTTGTTCAGGCCATAAATCAAGGATTCCTCAGCAAAAGAGAAGTTAGCAAGAAGACGAAGATGGCTGTATACCGTTCCACCTATATTCCAGAAATTACATATGGATGCAAGTCATGGGCGATGACTACAACCCACAAAAGCCAGCTCTAAACCTCAGAAATGAGGTATCTGAGCAAGGTGGTTGAAGTAACAAGAGATATGGTCCACAAGGCCTCAAAACCCAGCCACTGCATACTCAAGTAGAACAGTCCAAACTATGATGGTTTGGCCATGTCTGCAGAATGGAAGATGATCAGCTACCATGACAAGTATGGAAAACTAAGAGCCAGTGATCTAGACCTCCAGGATGACCCAGAGTCCCCTGGGAGGACAACATTAGGCAACATCTGAAAGACCGAAGACTAGATCGTAACCATGCCAGAGGGAAGACAGCAGATGGGATAGTATGGCACTCCCTCCTCCGAACCTCTCAGTAGGAGAGGGATGACTAAGTAAGTATACTGGTCACAAAAAGTAGGGGATATTTTAAGATGGTATGTATTATTTTACAAAAGAGTGGATTTCGTATTTTAATGGTTGTACGGACATATCGAGCACGCTCTTCTCCACTCTCACGTGCAATATCATGTTGACCTGGTGACTCGTGATGAGTAAGCCAATCCCAAGAACAGAGGTGGGGCCCATCCGTAAAGTTCACACATTATTCTTTTTCACAAAAATGCGTGTATCTCGGGTTTGATGAACACTACTCACCATTGACAGGTATAAAAAGACTCTGCAACAGATAAAATTTCTTTTCTTCGTCATGGAACGTTTGACAGAACAGCAGAGATGGATAGGCATAGGCATGTTGCAAACCGGAAGTCAGCAAGTGGAAGCTGCTCAGAACCTCAATGTTTCACAGTCAGTTGTCAGCAGACTGTGGAACAGGTATCAAAATTTCCACACAGTGGCTGATCTGCCTCGGACTGGCCGCCCAAGAGTGACTACACGCCGCCAAGATCAACTTCTTGTTACTCAGGCCCTCAGAACTCGGACTCTAAATGCTACTCAACTTCAGCAACACCTTCAACAGACCACTGGGATCCGGGTCTCAACTCAGACAGTACGAAACCGTTTGCACCAAGTGCAACTGGCCTCACGCAGACCGTTTGTTGCTTTGCCCATGTCACCACAACACAGGCGAGCAAGAATGGATTATTGCCAACGTCATCATCGGTGGACCATCAACAGTGGGCGTCAGTGATGTTTTCTGATGAGTCCCGTTTCGTTTTGGATTTTCATGATCGTCGAATACGTGTCTGGCAACGGCGAGGTAAGTGTTACCAGCCTCCTGCAACTGTTGCACACAACTGTTATGGAGGTGGCAGTGTCATTGTATGGGCAGGCATCTGTATGAATGACAGGACCGACCTTCACATATGCCAGGTCAATATCACAGGGCTCTACTACCGTGACAACATCATCGAGCCTATTGTTGTGCCATTTGCTCAACGGCACGGACCAGATTTCATCTTCCAGGATGACAATGCACGTCCTCACCGTGCTCGCATCGTCCAAGATCACCTTCAGATGCAACATATCCGAACGTTACTGTGGCCGCCAATGTCCCCCGACCTGTCTCCTATTGAGCATTTGTGGGACCTCCTGAATAGACGCGTCCAACAACGTCCAGCCGCTCCATAGACTCTTCAGCAGTTAGCCCAGGCCCTTCAGCAGGAGTGGTGGCAGAGAATTCCTCAAGACAACATCAGAAGGCTTATTTGCAGTATGAGACGTCGTTGCAATGCATGTTTAGCGGCAAACGGGGGCCCTACACGATTTTAGAAATATTGGAATATTTTTGTGAAAATGAAGTACCTACCCTGCCTTGGTTGCCAGTGCGACTAAAATCATGTGAGTAAAGCCATAACACTTCTTATACCGCAAATGTCTTGTTATGATGCTCAAGTTTACTTGTACGAAGGAATAAATGAACTAATTTGAAATATATTGTCTTTGGATAACTTTTAAATTCAATATCCCCTACTTTTTGTGACAGTTATAGTTTCATCTTATGTATGTTTAACTTCTACATATCTGAAGGAAAAATTATATCTGAAAACTATAATAAAAACTTTCCCAAAATGGTCAGCACGTCTGGAGCCTTTATCTATATCATGTTTAACCTCTATCTGGAGACATTTGCAGATGAAATGTACATTGCTTTAATTATTTTTCACCCCTCAATGTCAGCTGAAATATGTGCTGTAATGTCTTCTCTGTTAATGTGCTGTGATGTACGGTGTAATCTGTGGTGCAATGTAATGTGTATTGTAATTACTCGTAGTTCAATAATGTCTGCTGTTGTGTCTGCTTTCAGGTCTCTGTTATGTCTTGTGTAATAGATTGCCGTACTTCCGATTTTATTACTGAAGATGACATATTCTGAGTTTTGAAACTATGATAGGAAACTCTTTACAGAGCATTACAACAGGAGCCCATCTGATCATCAGAAGTATTCAGTCAGACAAATGCTTTGGCCTATTTATCTTCCATACAATCTTAGAGGGACAGCCCTACATGGGTCATGACTCCCAAGTGTCAACCTCCTGTTGTTATTTTTTGTTCTGCCTACACTGGGAACTGAACCCATTTCACACTTGGAAACTTCTAAATTCACTGCTGGTTTTATCCATTCTGTGAACATGAGACAGTTATGAAAGTAACAATTTTGTTCCACATTCATCACTATCCCGAGTTCGAGTATCTTATTGACAGAGTGGTTAGAGCACTGGTCTCTCACTGCAAAGGTTCCAGGTTCAAATCACAGTATCATCACATTCCAGTCTACCCAGCCATAAATGGATAGATCACTCTGCTCTTGAGTTAGGGAAGGAAAAGGCAGTAAGGAAGGGAACTGGTTACCCCACCTCTCGATGCTGGACCTAGTATAGTGAAGTCTCTAACACTTCACTTCCCTATGGCAGTATTTGCTATGGGATTACCTATACCTTTTACCCTTAATTCCAAAGTTCACTGAGGTTGTTCCACAGCCAGCATGATACCTTGTCTGCAGTTTCACCAAGCCTTTTACATGCTCTTGTTATTGACCACCCTTTTAAGCCCAATATACACTGAGGCCATCCCGTAATAAAAGTAATATATTTAATGAAACTAATAAGGTACACTAAACTAATTCTGATCACAATACACATCACATAATTCATATAGTCTGTGCCTTAAAAAAAAAACATATAATGACCTCTCATACTAGTAATAAAATAACATAAAATGATTACTGTTGTATAATAAATAAAATATAGATCCAAATGTTTCCAAACAATGTATACTGAGAAAATATACAACTAAATTAAATTGTCCTTGCTGCTTCTTACGGAGCATGGAGCCACTACTACAGCTGGCCCTCTTACAGAGAAGCCTGCACCAAAGCCTTCATGTGTTCTTGTAACAATGGTTTCTGTAGCAACCTGTTTGACATGATGAGGTTGTCAGCCCCATGAACCACCTCATGCTAATATCCATTTATGACATGCCTAAGAGAGAATTAGACCTATTCTTTCTGAGACCCCAAGGAACTACACATGGGTCAATCAAATTTAACTTGACAAAAATAAATGCACAAGTACAAATGATATTAATAAACACAATCACAAAGTATCATAACAAAGAATATACAGATTAATCAACCACAACATACAGCAAAATGTTTAGATTAAAAACAATTACTAGAGTACATACATGACTAAATATTGGGCAAATGCCAATCTGTAAAATACCTTCAATATATAACAGTTCACGTGTGTTCTGTGATATGTATTAAACAGAAATGTTCAATATTTTGATTAGAATCTATTAAACAGAAACATACAATATTTTGAAAATAATGTATTAAACAGAAATGTTCAATATTTTGATTACAATCTATTAAACACAAACATACAATATTTTGAAAACAATCTATTAAACAGAAGTGTTCAATATTTTGATTACAATCTATTAAACAGAAACATACAATATTTTGAAAACAATCTATTAAACAGAAATGTTCAATATTTTGATTAGAATCCATTAAACAGAAATGTTCAATATTTTGATTACAATCTATTAAACAGAAACATACAATATTTTGAAAACTATCTATTAAACAGAAATGTTCAATATTTTGAACATAATCTATTAAACAGAAATGTACAATATTTTGATTACAATCTGTTAAACAGAAATGTACTAAACAGGATTATCCTTGAGAGATTAAAAGAGTCCATAGACAAGAAACTGAGAGATGAACAAGCAGGTTTTCGACAAAACAGATCCTGTACAGACCAGATAGCCACTTTGAGAATAATAGTTGAACAAAGTCTGGAATGGAATTCACCATTATACATCGGATTTGTGGACTATGAAAAGGCATTTGACAGTGTAGACAGAGAATCACTTTGGAAATTGATGAGGCATTATGGAGTTCCCCTGAAGATCATTAATTTAATAAAGAAAACATATGAAGACATGACATGCAGAGTTCTTCATGAAGGACAGCTTACAAAACCGTTTGGGATAAGAACAGGAGTGTGACAGGGATGCCTCTTGTCTCCATTTCTTTTCTTACTAACTAGCAATAGACTGGGTTATGAGAACATCAACAACACACAACAGAAATTGAATCCAGTGGACTCTGACTAAGCAGTTGGATGATCTGGATTTTGCTGACGACTTGGCTCTTCTGTCCCATAACCATAATCAGATGCATGACAAATTGAAAACACTTGATGAGAGGTCACAGCAATTGGGTCTGAAATTACACAGGGAAAAGACAAAAATAATGAGAATAAATGCAGGTAATGATAACAGGGTTGAACTTGAAGAAACACCACTACAAGATGTAGAATCGTACACATATCTTGGCAGCAATATAGACAAAGTTGGAGGAACAGATAGTGATATCAAAATAAGAATACAAAAAGCAAGAGGAGCTTTCATTGCATTGGGAAATATATGGAGATCAAGAGAAATTGGATCCAATACGAAAAAAAGAATCTTCAACTCAAATGTGAAGTCAGTCCTATTGTATGGCTCTGAGACATGGAGAACAACAAAGACAACAACCAAAAAGCTACAGACTTTCATAAATGGGTGCTTGCATCGAATAGAGGGATTAAAATGGTATGACAAGGTTACCAACGTGGAACTGATGACAAGAACTAGACAAGTGCCAGTGGAACAAGAGATGAGAAGATGGCGATGGATAGGACACACACTGAGGAAACCTGTTGATAGCATTACAAGGCAGTCCTTGTTCTGGAACCCCCAGGGCAAGAGAGGCAGAGGTAGACCAAGAAGCACATGGAGAAGAGAGCTGGAAACAGAGGTGAAAATGATGAGAACGTGGAAAGAACTTGAGATGATGGCACGTGACAGGAGGACTTGGCATGTGTTTGTTGAAGGCCTATGCTCCTTTGGGAGTGGAGGGTTATGAATGAATGAATGAATACAATATTTTGATTACAATCTATTAAACAGAAATGTTCAATATTTTGATTACAATCTATTAAACAGAAACATACAGTATTTTGAACACAATCTATTAAACAGAAATGTTCAATATTTTTATTACAATCTATTAAACAGAAACATACAATATTTTGAACATAATCTATTAAACAGAAATGTACAATATTTTGATCACAATCTGTTAAATAGAAATGCACAATATTTTGAATATAATCTATTAAACAGAAACATACAATATTTTGAACATAATCTATTAAACAGAAATGTACAATATTTTGATTACAATATATTAAACAGAAATGTTCAATATTTTGATTAGAATCTATTAAACAGAAAATGTAAAATAATTTGATCACAATCTATTAAACAGAAATGTACAATATTTTTTATTAGTCTATTAAACAGAAATGTAAAAATGCTATGTCTGTAAAATGCATATTTATAATAAAGAACATAAACAGCATGAATATTAGGCTTCCTCTTGAACTGAGAATTTTAAACTTAAAAGAAGGGGAGAGAATTTTACATTTCACTTAGGCTTTTCATACCTGCATTATTAAAGAATTAACAACATTTCTACATGGTTTACGAAACTGACTCAGCTGAAATTATATATATTTTAAAAAATAAAACTTTGTGCATTGTAATATTTGTTTTACAAGTGTGTCAATAAAATTGTGTGCCTAATTTTCAAAATAACACTTGTTATAGATATGCTTTTAAACTGCTTAATTAAAAAATTATAATAATCTTTTAAACATTAATCTAAAAATTATTTTAAAAAAATGCAAAATCAGCTATTAATGTTTGTTTGATCAGCCTTAACTGGCCACAAAAAAAAACCCACGCCAGGTTAAAAAGCTAGCAAAGCTTATACTGTAATCTAAAAGACTTTTCAATGCAAAATCAGTCATCAAAGAATTAATTACTTATTGACTTTCTTTTCACTGAACACCGATACACCAAAAATTAAGGCTAACATTCTGATATAAAAACACAATAAATAAATAATATTTGGACCACCTATGAAAGACCAAAGCTCTTCAAACTGTCAACACTCAACTGACAGTCATGTTGAACACAATGGGAAGTATAATATACTTAGCCAATCTCCAGACATATACAACTATTCCTACAACTGGCAAATCTATATAAAGTACAAGTGCAGAAACCAAGATTTCTAATTACTTAGGGTACCTGAAGGAAAACAGCATGAGATTCATTAAGTACTGTTTTCATCTAGTACAAGATTCATCAAAGACTTACAGTTTTCCATCTCTTTCCTCCAGTACAAGATTTATCAAGCAATGTTATAGTTTTCCATCTCTTTCCTCTTGTATAAGATTTATCACACACTGTAACTTTATTTCATTATTTTCCTCTTGTATAAGATTCAGCAAGCACAGCTATAACATTCCATCATTTTCTTTTAGTATAAGATTCATCAAACACTGCTACAGTATTCTATCATTTTCCTCTAGTATAAGATTCATCACACACTGTTACAGTATTCTACCATTTTCCTCTAGTATAAGATTCATCACACACTGTTACAGTATTCTACCATTTTCCTCTAGTATAAGATTCATCACACACTGTTACAGTATTCTACCATTTTCCTCTAGTATAAGATTCATCACACACTGTTACAGTATTCCATCATTTTCCTCTAGTATAAGATTCATCACACACTGTTACAGTATTCTATCATTTTCCTCTAGTATAAGATTCATCACACACTGTTACAGTATTCTATCATTTTCCCCTTGTATTAGATTCATCACACACTGTTACAGTATTCTACCATTTTCCTCTAGTATAAGATTCATCACACACTGTTACAGTATTCCATCATTTTCCCCTTGTATTAGATTCATTACACACTGTTACAGTATTTTATCATTTTCCTCTATTATAAGATTCATCACACACTGTTACAGTATTCCATCATTTTCCTCTAGTATGAGATTCATCACACACTGTTACAGTAGGTACCACAAAGTGCCCGCTTTGAGCTGTTGAAAGCGGAGAAAACTGAGGGAAATTCGTCAAGTTTAAGTCGTCACTGCCCCTTTGCTATTAAGCGGATTGTAATAAAATTTATATCACAATACTCTTTATCTTCTTCTCCTTTGAAGTGTATTAATTTTAAAAAAATAAAAGCTATTGAAGTATTTTTTTACTAATAAAAACAAACAGCAGCATTACGCATAGTTTGCTACGGACTCCGAACCTTTTCGTCTCACCCCGCTTCATTCAAATGAGGGTCGCTCGACCGCCAAACCACTATTTTGCACACTGTTTTCACAACTTTTAGGGGGAAAAGTGTATCTTTAGTTTCATATATTGCAAACTGTAGAAAACAAAGTGTAAAATGTTGATATCTCGAAGTGAAGTTGAAATTTTACCAAATTTGACATGTTAAATGGTGTTATAAATCTTTGCAAGGTTTGAGAAGATTTTGGAGCCATTTTTCTTTATTCGTGTGAAATTTTAAAGACTTCTGATATTTGGCAGTTGAGCTAATTGACTTTGAGTAAGTTCTGTACTGCTCAAGTTAGGCCTAGAAATTTTAGCGAAGGATGCAGAGTGAGGCTGTTCCATGGGCCGTGATAACTCCCGATGTCGATCAAGATCGGAACGCCACTTATATTGGCTCTTGTTCAAACATCATCACATCTTCTGATTTGAGGTTGACTATACGTAAGTATATCACTTATTAACAATGTTTTGAACTTCAAATGTAAAATTTACAATAGTTTTAATATTATTTAGCAATTTAACACGATCGCACAGTTTGTGTAACAGCGTGGATTGAATGTATTATCACCACTTCAGACATTCGCACATCAATCATCAATCTAATTTTTTCAAGAGCTTGAAAAGCTAAGAAAGTTACCAATTTGAATAAAAAATGCATGTTTTGATTAATTGGTAATTAAATGAAGGTTTCTTTTGCAACATAATAGGGTGAATTATGATCTCAAAAGCGAATGATATCGCAAGGCTCAATGCCAATGGCCGACATATCGAGTCAAGGCTAGGAAACCGGACAATGTCATAATTTAAGTAGCGGATGCTGTACTGAAATGTCCGGACTAGCAGGCACTAGTTGATAGTCTTAAACTTCCCCGAAAAGAAGATATATAATATATATATATATTTAAAAAAAATTAAGGATGAAAAATATCCCGTTCAACCTCTGATGGGTTATAATTAGGATACACATTGTTTTCAATTCCAAATAATATGAAAAAAAAAATCAAAGAAGAAACTCTGAACAAGAACAAGCCATTAATAGTAATAGTACATGTAAAATTCTCTATACATGTTAAAAAAAAAATAATAACTTCTGGAATTTTATTGTTCCAGATGACTCCTACTACGATGCTATGAAAAACCATTTTTAATGACTGGGAAGGGTTGCCGTCCAAAGGTGCCAGCTGTCAATCTGACAAACAAGGTCCTTGCACAACTTTATTATCTGAAGGAGGATGGGAATGCAACATGAGCTTGAGGTAGACTGCTTGTAGTTTTTTTTTTTTTTTTTTTTCATAAAGCTACAGACCACAAAGTAACACACTACAAACAGATAAAAAGTGAAATGGAGAAGAGGAAGGAGCAGATAAAATAAAAGTAGAGAATGCAAGAGTGATGACGAAGAACCCAAAACATAGACTGGAATGGAAAAAATGGAGTAAAGAGTCAGAGAGGGCAGTCAAAGAAAAAAATTAAACAGCGAATAACTGACAACAATGAGAAGTCAGTGATCGACTATGCCATTGTTCGGAGAAGCTCATTCAGATATGTCCGAGATGCAAGAGTCTGGAGGGGGCCAGAGATTGGAAGTGATCACTACCTGCTAACAATCAAACGAACAACTGAAAGAGTTGCTCAGCCTAGGAACTGCCCAACATCACGCAAGAAACCAAGTAAACGAGCAGGAGAAATGAGCATTAGGACCTACAAGCTGAGAGAGCCAGAAATTAAGACCAGATATCAGGGGCTTATTGCTACAGCAGTGAGTAACACAGAAGAACGACCTGATGACTTGGAAACCCTCTGGAATAAATTCAAGGATATCATAAAGACAGCTGCTGCAGAAGCATGTGGTGAAGTCCGACTTGGAACCAGAGAAAGAGGACACCTTGGTGGACAGAGGAAGTCAAAGAGAAAATAAGAGAGAAGAAAATGGCATGGAAACAATACTTAGGAGCTAAAAACACAACAGGACAAATGGAAAAATATAGAGAATATGTGACACTCAGAACAGAAGCAAAGAACAAAGTGCTAGCAGCAAAACAGAAGTCCTGGGAAGAATTTGGAGAAAAGCTAGAAAAAGATGCACAAGAAAACCAGAAATTGTTCTATAAGACCCTAAAGAACATGAGGAAAGAAAAACAATGCCCTCTCAAATTTATAAAGGACAAGCAAGGCAAATTGCTTACTGCCCCGAAGGAAGTAATGGAAAGATGGAAAGAATATTTCTCAGAACTCCTGGATGGTGAGCATGATGAAGCATCAGAAATGATAACCACTGACACAGAAGAGGAAACCAATGATGGTGAAGATGACATAAAGATGGAAGAACTGAGGGCAGCACTAGAGAAAATCAAGATGGGCAAAGCAGCAGGGCATGATGGTATAACACCAGAAATGGTTAAGTACATGGGAGCATCAGGCGACCTATTACTCTTAAAGGTCCTACAGGCAGCATGGTGCAACAAGACCATACCAAAGGATTGGGAGATTGCCATCATAACACCAATTTTCAAAAAGGGTGACAATCGACAATGTGGAAACCATAGAGGCATATCCCTTCTCAGTGTCCCTGGTAAAATCTACTCTAGAATCCTAGAGCAGAGACTCCGACGCCTAGCTGAGCCACAATTGGATGAGGTCCAGTGCGGATTCCGAGCAAACCGAAGTACTCAAGACCTAATCTTCACACTCAGACAGCTGAGTGAAAAGGCCCTTGAGTATAAGAGTGAGATCCATCTTTGTTTCATAGATCTGGAAAAGGCGTTTGACAGGGTCCCCTGGAGCAAACTTTGGGACTGTTTGGCAAGGAAGAATATTCCAGCACCTCTGATTCATGCTATACAGAGCTTCTACAAGTCTTGCAGAAATTATGTGAGGACAGCAAACCATAAGTCAGAAGAGTTCAGGACCACCACTGGTGTAAGACAAGGTGATATCCTATCACCTTACCTCTTCATACTCCTTATGGACGATGTCATCAAGGCATGTAAGGAGAGAACAAGAAAGTATTCAGTGGGGTACTGGAAAATGAGACAGGTCTATATTTCGGAGCTGGCATTTGCTGATGATGTTGCCCTGATTGCTAAATCAGAGGCACATCTCCAATCCAACCTGCAAGTCTGGAAGGAAGAGCTGGAGAAGAGAGGGATGGTCATAAGCAGCTCTAAAACAAAATCCATGGTGATATCACGAGAAGAAAGAAAACATCAGATTAAGTTGGGAGAACAGGTCCTGGAGCAGGTCGACCACTTTAAATATCTCGGAGCTATTATAGACCGAAAGGGAGGCATCAAAGAAGAGTTGGCCACTCGAAAAGCAGCGGCTGGGAGACTTTTTCAGGCCATAAATCGTGGATTCCTCAGCAAGAAAGAGGTTGGTAAGAAAACGAAGATGGCTGTATACCGCTCCACCTATGTCCCAGTCTTGACATATGGATGCGAGTCGTGGGCAATGACTACAACCCACAAAAGCCAGATCCAAACCTCAGAAATGAGGTATCTGAGGAAAGTGGTTGAAGTAACAAGAAGAGACATGGTCCGTAACCAGACGATCCGTCAAGGCCTAAAATCCCATCCGCTGCAGACCCAAATAGAACAGTCCCAACTAAGATGGTTTGGCCATGTCTGCAGAATGGGAGAAGATCGGCTACCACGACAAGCATGGGAAATAAAGAGCCAGGGATCCAGACCTCCAGGACGACCCAGAGTCCGCTGGGAGGACAACATTAGACAATCTTTGAAGGACCGAGGACTAGAATGGAACCAGGCCAGGAAGAAGACAGCTGATAGAATGGTCTGGCGCTCTCTCTTCCAAACCTCTACACCTCACGGTAGAAGGGGAACGATTAAGTAAGTATATATTGATAATTATTCATGATGTAGCCCTATAGTTTTCTTTGTGTGATCAGTATATTCCAGACTATATGCTGTTTGTCAGAGAAAACTGTAAGATTATATTTAAGAAGACGGCAGTGTTCTGAAGTTGGTGTGATGTAACTTTTTCAATGTTGCGAAGTCCCCACACTTTTTAAAATGCTATAATTTTTTTATTTGTTGTCCTATTTTAAAAAATAAAGTACCAAATTTCATGATTTACCAAGGGCTTCAAAACTACATTGTTTTCTCTGGTGTTTCTGTGCAAACATAAATCACTTTGTGGTACCTAGTTACAGTATTCTATCATTTTCCTCTAGTATAAGATTTATCAAGCACTGTTACAGTATTCCATCATTTTTCTCATGTAAAAGACTTATCAAGCACTGTCACAGTATTCCATCATTTTTCTCATGTATACGATTTATCAAGCACTGTTTCAATATTCCATCATTTTTCTCATGTATAAGATTTATCAAGCACGGTTACAGTCATTTTTCTCATGTATAAGATGTATTAAGCACTGTTATAGTTTTCCATCTCTTTCCTCTAGTATATGCATACATGCCACACTTAAAGGTTTACCCATAATCTGTACGGGGTGTTTGCGTTTTCAGATGTGTACGGGCCGTACACGGGTCTGTACGGGTTTTTTCGCCTAATTATTAAATATACATATAAATCTTGTGCCACTACACAATTTGCGTCATGAGATTCGGCGAGATTTTAAGCCAAGTGGATAAAAAAAAAAAATAACCAATGAAAATCAAGCTGCCTATTTTTCAATTGCCGCGGGATGTGCGTGGCGTGTTCATTCACAATTTTTCGCTAAAGCTAGCGCGAGGTTACTGATTATTTGAACGATTACGCAGCACTGAAATCTTTTTTGAGTCGAGCCTATTGTTTAGGATTAATTTCCAGTTTAGTATTGGTAAGTAATTCATTTTTAAAAAAAAATATTACAATAACATTGTTTAGATGAAGTTAGATTTAACTGTCAGATAACTTAGGCCTATGCTTTCTTTTCCCCTAAGGTTTAGCATAATTTATTATTTACGGCTGGTAAAAAAAAAAGGCTGATACCACTACATATTATTTGATTTCACTAAAACTTGTAGAAAGTGCGTAAGAAATGTAAATTTGAAAAATAATACAATAGCCTACAAATTATGGGTAGCCTAATATCGTAATGACGGTCGCCGAATGCTCCGCATGTATTTTCGTACCATTTAGAGTTATAATTAGGGTTACAGCTAGGGTTAACCCTAAATCTAAATGGTACGAAAATACACGCGGAGCATTCGGCGAACGTCATTCCGATATTACCAAATTATGAAACTGAAAAGAAAAAAAAACCACAATAGCGTGGAAAATTTACATCTTAACTCGATCAGAGAAAAGTTTATTTGGAGTTAGCCTACTTCTCTTCTTAGTTTTAATTTCATTTCTTTAAAAAACAATGTTATTTTGCCTTTGGTGGTCATCATTACGGTCATTCAATGATTTATAATTATTAAATAATTAATTAGCCTACTATCAATGTTTGATTGACACTAAAATTTGTATGGGAAGGTCTATTTAAAACTACCAGTTGGGCTTTAACGGCTATTCCAATTTTTTGAAGTTCGGTAGAAAATATACAGGCTAATATTACGCCAGCGCTAGTTTATATTTTCATTACCAGCTTTAGCAAAAAATTTATTAGATTTTAAATTTAAGATTCCTAACCCATAATGCTTATTACTGGTCTCTTTAGGCATGTACTTTTATAAGGCACTATAGAAAACACAGCAACTGTTCTTCATTTCAACCATAAATTGTATTAATTTTTTTCCAAGATTCTATTTCATTATATAATATTAAAATTACAAATAATTATATTTTTCAAATTGATTATTAATATTTGTATTTACTTTTTCACATTAATATTTTTTTTTCTTTCTGTCTAGCAGGAAATATTGCATCCATCTAACAGCATGGCTGAGCCTAACTTTAAAAAAAGGAGGTTAGAAGAAGATCAACGTCGTGGGAAGTTTCAATCTGACTGGACAACTACATTCCCTGGGATTATTGAGACATCCAAATTAGGCTCTTCACATGCATACTGTAGAATATGCAATAGAGATATTAAAGTGATGGCATCTGGCTTACACGATGTGAGGGAGCATTTCAAAACAAAACTGCATGAAAGGAACTATCAGCTGAAGAACGGAAGTTCTATCAAGGCCTTCTTTACTCAGCCTCAACAAGAAGATGATAAAATAACGAGGGCTGAAGTTTTATTTGCAAATTTTATTGCTCAACACAACATAGCTGCTTCTATAGCTGACCATTTTTCAGACTTATCAGCTGAGATGTTTCCGGACAGTGCTATTGCCAAACGTTTCAAATGCAAGCGAACCAAAACAACAGCCATTATTAAAAACTGCTTGGCTCCATCTGCAACGGAGCCAGTCATCAAATTATGCAGGAAGACACCTTTCTCCTTGATGATCGATGAGTCAAATGATAGAAAAACTAACAAGCGTTTAGCTATAATGGTGAGGGTATTTGAAGATGGCATAGGACCTAGAACCAGGTTGCTGGGCATGCCGGTCGGTACTGGTGGAACCAGTGAAGCTATTTTCAGTGATATTGATGCTGTGTTCAGCGACTTACAAATCCCATGGATTAACTGTATAGGTTTTGCAAGTGACAACTGCAATGTAATGGTTGGCAAATCAAACTCTGTACTAACGCGAATCAAGAGCAAGAACCCTGATGTGTTTAGTATAGGGTGTATTTGCCACCTTGCAAATCTTTGTGCCAAGGAGGGTATAAAGCAGCTGACTATTCCTGTTGATGACCTTTTGATAGATATCTTCTATCATTTTGAGCATAGCTCAAAACGGAAAAAATCATACAGAGAGTTTCAACTGTTTACAGGAGTGGATGCACTAGACATACTAAAGCACTGCCAGACTCGCTGGCTTTCTTTGCAGAAAGTAGTGGACAGAATTTTAAATCAATATTCTGCTCTATCTTCATACTTCGAGAGCCACGACGATATGGAAAAACCATGCCGTGTCAAAAACATTCATCAGTTACTAAAATCACCACTGACCCAGATGACTCTACGTTTTCTCCAATTTGTGCTACCTCTGTTGACTGAATTTAACAAATTGTTTCAGACAGATGAGTCCCAAATAGGTGGTATGATGGATGAAATGGATCGTCTGCTACGAAAATTTATTGTCAAATTTGTAGAGATGAAATATGTAAAAGAGGTGAAAGATATAAGATTGTTAAAGTATGCTGAACGTGATCTACAGCATGATGACCATACACTTGCTGTTGGTCTGTCCAACAGGACATTACTGGAAGAGTTAGATATAAGTTCTCAAGTGAGAAATTCATTTTTCAGAGATGTGAGGAACTTTTATGTTGCTGTTGTGAAAAAGATATTGGATAAATTTCCATTTGAGAATGAAGTCCTTAAGGATATCAAAATTCTTGATCCAGCCTTTAAAGACACAGTTCAATATACAGCAATCTGTAAGCTGGCCAACACTTTTGCACCACATTTAGACCAAGAGGTGTTAAAGGATGAATTTGAAGATTATTGTTTGCTGCCTGATGAATGTATTTCAAGATTTGACGCTGGACAAAAAAGAAGCTTTTCTAGGTACTGGCTTGACATAATCAACCTGAAAACTAGCACTGGTCGTACACGATTTCCCAGTCTGGCAGTCATAGTGAAACGCTTATTGACATTGCCTCACAGCAATGCTGACTGTGAGAGGTCTTTCTCTATGATGAAAAAGATTCACACGGACTGCAGAAATAGACTAAATGATGATACAGTCGCAGCATTTCTACAATGCAAAATAAATTCTAACTCTTGTTGTTTAGGTTTTAAAGCAAGTGAAGACATGCTTAAAAAGGCAAAGGCCGCATGTCACTATGATGGTGCAGAACCATCTAATTGAATATACTTTTACATGAATAAACTCTTTTGTTACGTTTTTCAGTTTTTGTACAGGTTTTGCGGGTCTTTGTACAGGTTTTGCGGGTCTTTGTACAGGTTTTTTAAATTTTTTGTACAGGTTTTTCATCTCTGAGGTGTGGCATGTATGTATATGATTTATCAAGAACTGTTACAGTATTCTACCATTTTCCTCTAGTATAAAATTCATCACACACTGTTACAGTATTCCATCATTTTCCAGTGTATTAGATTCATCACATACTGTTACAGTATTCTATCATTTTCCTCCTGCATAAGATTCATCAAGCAGTATTCCATCTTTTTCCTCTAATATATCCACTTCACTGTCGTCCTGATAGTCCTCTGCTTGCCAGTCAATGTTCAGGGTTGCATGAACAGCATTGAGCATAGATTCCAGTCTTTGATTCTGCTCTTTGATTACCTTCATTGATCGCTTGAATTTTTTTATATCTGCACTCAGTTTGTCTTGGCCTGCTTTCAACTTCTCAATTTCATCCTGAAAAAAAAAAATAAACAAAAAAAAATGTTTAGAAATGTGTTGACGTTCCCACTGTACATTCACTCCTTGTGGAGCATGGAGCCACTAGAGCCCCTTTATCATATAAGAGTTACGCAAACTAAAATTTGGCTGCCATTTTCGGCTGTATCCGTATTGCAGGAAAATGGACCCAATCGCGAGTTTCAGACCCAGTATGCATTTTCGTTTAGGATAACTAATAATTTGAAATAAAATTAGATGCAAATACAGTAGCACATATTTGTACTATTCTTTGCATTTCAACTAACAAAAAAAAAAAAAGAAGAAAACTAGTTTACTTACCAGTTTATTGAATAGAATCAGTAGCGTGAATTTTTAACACATACTCCGATGAATTTTATATTCCGTTAGAATTCCACTATTTAGCAACAAATATTCCGTTATAATTGCAACACTTAGCAAAACATACTACCTTATAAAACAATATAATATAAATTAATTATAATTTCTTGCCGTGGTTGGAGAGCTTGAGCGCCCCAATGATCCCGGGAGCTATGCCGGCGGGAGTTTTACTCCTGGCAGGGTCACCCAAGCCGGACAGGTCCTGGGTGAGGGGCCAGACTAAATGGGCTGAGGAGTGGGTGGAACCCTATAGGTGTAGATGCAGAACCCACCGGCGAGTGGTACATGCTCTGGTCTGCACCAATCCACCCCCACTTCATGGGTTAAATGCTTTCTTGCCTCATTCTTCACTGTTTGTCGTCTATCACGCCCACGGCGACCGTTGCCTCAATTGGCTGTGTGTGGTGTACCCGGAAACGGGGCCTCCCAGCACTGAGGCACAGTTAAGTCCCCGATGTCACTTATCGGTGCAGAATTGAGAGAGATGGCTGAGCATCACAATCCCCCCTGTGTTGCAGCATGATGAGAACCCAGCATTGCACACTGAGCTTGGGGGGATCACTTGGGCACCAGACTTAATACTGGCTCTTGACTGGATGGCCGCATGCAGGAGATTTCTACAATGGAGGGTTGGCAGGTGGTGGGTATCTGGAAGTGGCTCTGTGCAGGACGTGAGGATTCCTTGGGAGAGCCCAAAACCAGAGCACAGCATTGTGCAAGCTCTGCATAGTTGGAGAGCCCCCTGGATGACGGGGAATGCACAGTGTGTGCTACCCCACCTATCCCCAACTGCTAACTTAGAACCAGAAGTGGGGTCCTCTGTATGCGTGCCAGGCCAGGATAAAACGCCTGGGAAAGAGACTGGAGCTCAGAACTCCCTAACTCAAAGTTGCAGGATGGCAGAAAAGCCATGGGAAAGACAGGGCTATTTTGAAGATAACGCAACCATATTTTCACCATACGAGCTCGGACGCCGCCTCGGTAAACAAGGTCCGCGCAGAGCAGTGACACCCCCAGGCTGCTTGCGAATAGTCTACTACTGGGAACATAAACAGATTAGGGATGAGCCCACTCTCCCATTGAGCAGGTGCTAAAGTCGTAGATACTGGGCCAGAAGGCGCACCGGAAACCACAGTATCATGCAACTCGCTTTTTTTTTTTCTATGGAGAGTACACCGTCAAATAAATCTCGTTCTGGTGCTCGCCCTGTGGAGCTCCACCAGGCAGGTGCAGTGCCGGGCTCTGAGCCTCGACAGAGCCCACCCTCAGCTACTGGAGGACCCTCTAGACCGTCTTGTGGAGTCAGCAGACGGCGGAGGAGAACTACTGACCAAAACAAAACAGAAAAAGAGAAACCCAGAGTGCCACTTGTCATAATGCACTGGAATGCAGAGGGAGTGAACAGCAAGCAGGCTGGATACAGCAAAAAGACAGAGCTGGAAAACATCTTGTATGAGAAGCAAGTCAGTGTTTGCTGTATCCAAGAGACTCACTTGAAAGCAGATCAAACCTTTAAAATAAGGGGATATCAATGCTTCAGATCCGACAGAAAAGATAGACGAAAAGGAGGAGTACTTACTCTTGTAAGGAATAACATTCCTGCACACGAAAGGAAAACCTTCATGGATGGAGCAGAATATCAGCTGCTGCAGATAAAGGTAGACAAGATGGAAATAGAACTCCTGAACTATTACTGTCCGAACAACAAACCTCTGAGTCTCAGCTCTATACAGGTACCAGCCACCAACTTTATAGCAGTTGGAGACTTTAATAGCCACTCCCAGAGCTGGGGCTATAACCATCTGGATCACAGAGGTGAAGAGGTTGAAACTTGGCAAGATGATCACTCCCTAATCCTAGTCAATAATGCCACAGATACTCCTACCTTCTACTCCAGAGGATGGCACACAACTTCAACACCAGATCTTGCCTTCTCCACACCAGATATAGCTGGATCTATTAGTAGAGAAGTAGGAGATCAACTAGGGGGAAGCGACCATCGCCCAATCTTTCTTACTGTCCAGAGTGCAACTCTCAGTACAGGCCCAGCCATTACAAGATGGAACTACAAAAAAGCCAACTGGGGTTTATTCACGCATCAGGTGAACACGCTGCTGTCTACCCTCAAGGTACAGAACAGAGACATTAATGAAGTGGTAAAAGACTTCAACAGATGCATACTACAAGCTGCAAAAGAAACCATTCCCAAAGGATGCCGGCGTAACTACATACCATACTGGTCCAGCACACTCCAAGAACGTCAGGAAGCTATGGACAAGGCTAGAAAGAACGCAGAGTCTCAGCCTTCACTTGAAACTCACAACAAATGGAAAAAGGCTGTAGCAGAGTTTCAGAGAACAAAGCTAGAAGAAAAACGGAAAAGCTGGAGAACTAAAACGGCATCGCTGAACCTTGAGAAAGACGGCAGGAAACTTTGGAGATTAGTCAAGTCTCTAAATGAAGAGCGTTCCTCACCAAGGCAGACTATCACATTGGATGAAGGTGGCAAACTTTTCAGAGGAAAACAAGCTGCAGACTTGTTTGCTAGAAGATACAGTTCAGAAAGCAACTTACCCATTAACATAGACCATCAGAGAGAGATAAGAAAAGAAATACTGGCAACCATGGGACAGACAGATACTCCTGCCCCAATGAGGGAACCCATCACACTAGGAGAACTACAGAAGGCTATTTCCAAGCTTAAGTTTCAAAAGTCACCCGGCCCAGACAAAATCAGCAACGAAATGCTAGTAAATCTGAGCTCAGCAGCAAAGACAAAACTGCTTGAGATATTCAACCACAGCTGGTTGAAAGGAACGGTACCCCAAGTATGGAGAGAAGCCATCACAATACCCATACTAAAGAAAGGGAAATGTAAGACCGAGGCTGCAAGTTACCGGCCAATCAGTCTCACAAGCTGTGTTGGGAAGACTATGGAGCGAATAGTCAACCACAGATTGAAATGGTATTTAGAGTCTGAGCAGATCCTGGTGCCGGAACAAGCTGGATTTAGAGAATGCTACAGTATAGAAGACCAAGTTACTTACTTGTCTCAAGCAATAGAAGATGCCTTTCAGGAGAAGAAAAAGGTCCTAACGATCTGGGTCGACTTCAAGCAGGCCTTTGACAGGGTGTGGAAAGATGGCCTCATTGCAAAACTTGGGAGAGGTGGAATCCAAGGCAACATGATGAAATGGATCCAGTCATACTTGCATAACAGGAGAACTAGAGTCACTCTTGACGGTCTGCAGAGCAGAAAAGTGTTGCTCCATCAGGGGGTACCTCAAGGAGGAGTAATTTCCCCTACACTCTTCCTTGTTTACATCAATGACCTGGTGAAAGATCTCCCTGCAGGAGTGAAAGCTGCCTTATATGCAGATGACCTAGTACTCTGGTGCGCTGATGAAAATGTCACCACAGCAAATTATAGAATGCAGCGGGCAGCAGACATGCTAGTGTCATGGGCAGAAAAATGGCTTATCACAATAAACACAGACAAAACCTCCACAACACTGTTCTCCCTCGCCCCCAAGGACAAATCAGCTAACATACACCTAGGGACAACCGTTATCAAGGAAGAAAGCTACCCCACCTATCTTGGGGTGACATTTGACCAAAGGCTTACATGGAATAAGCATATTGAAAATGCAGAAGGAAAGGCCCGAAGACGACTAGGCATACTCAGAAAATTGGCAGGTACCAACTGGGGAGCAAATGAACGAAATCTAAAGAAGATTTATAGTGGAGTAATAAGACCACACTTAGAGTTTAGCTCAGCAGCATGGTCATCAGCTGCTAACTCACATCTGCAGTCCTTGGACAAGGTGCAAAATCAAGCTCTCAGGCTCATTACAGGAGCCATGAAAACTACACCAATAACAGAGATGCAGAAGGTTGCTGGATTACAGACATTGTCCCATAGAAGAGACACAAAGACCATGATCCAGATGGAAAAGTACAACAGTATGCCAACGCACCCAATGAAGGCAAGACTAGATGATCTGGCATTGGGACGTCTAAAGCGTAGCAGCTTTGTGCATCGGGGAAAAAGACTTATAAGACAGCATCAAGAAGACCTATCTATGAAGACAACACCACTGAAGCCCACCCTATACCCTGTACCATGGGAGCAGGCTAGCAGTGCCCTCCAAATTAATATATGTCGGTCAGTGGTCTCACAAGTGGATGTGAGTATAATGATCTGCAAAAACGAACTGCTACATTGAGTATGATCCAAGAAAGCTATCCCGATCAATCATGGATACATGCCTATACAGATGGATCAGCAACTAATGCTGTTAGGAATGGAGGTGCCGGTATCTTTATCTCATAATCCTGACAACCACTATGAGACTAGGCACATTCCCACTGGTAAATTCTGTTCCAACTATACAGCTGAGGTTCAAGCTCTAGAGCAAGCTGCAAATATGATTTATAACACCAACTCTGACTGCCACCAGGTAGTCATCCTCACAGATGCACTGTCTGTCCTGCAAGCTCTCAAGGGTGGTAAACTCCCGCATCTGAGAAATGAACTAAACAAGGTAGCTGCCAAAAAGAGAACCATACTTCAGTGGGTACCATCTCATTGTGGTGTACCCGGAAATGAAAAGGCAGATAAACTTGCAAAAAAGGGAGGAGAATGTGAACAAGAAGATAATGAAGTCACATACTTTGAGAAAAAGAGAGCTATCCAGACTATAAGAAGAGAACAGAACCAACCCAAAGACGACTATCACACTCTCGACCGGCAGGGACAGATAACTATTTTTCGACTCAGGACAGGGCATAACAAACTGAATAAACACATGCACAAGTTACGATTGTCTGCTTCACCACTGTGCACATGTGGATTAAACGAACAAACTGCTGAGCATGTTCTACAGGACTGTCCTCTGTATGACCAGTTAAGAAAGATATACTGGCCCAATGACTCAACACTAAACTCAAAGCTATATGGAGTTAAAGAGGAACTTCAAACAACAGTCGAATTCATCATGAGAACTCGTCTGACGGTGTAATCATCAAAGATGCGATCGCAAGAAGAAGAAGAATTATAATTTAATTATAGTTTTATATATATATCTACCTAACCTTTGAGGTGAAGACAGGAGTATGACAGGGATGCCCCTTATCAACCACTCTATTTTTAACAGTTACAGACTGGGTGATGCGGCAGACAACAGAGGGCAGTCCAAGAGGAATAAGATGGACAACATTTTCTACATTGGAAGATCTGGAATATGCAGATGACATTGCACTACTAGCACATTCACATCAACACATCCAGGAAAAAACGGATAGACTCAATAAGTTTAGCCAGCAGGTGGGCTTGAACATCACTTTAAAGAAGTCTGAGGTCATGACGCTCAATGTGAGCAACCCTGAGCCCATATCAGTAAGGAATCAGCAATTGGTACAGACAGATACCTTCACATACCTAGGAGGCATAGTAACACCAGATGGCGGGGCAGGCAAAGACATCAACATCAGAATGAATAAGGCAAGAACAGCCTTCTTTAGCTTAAACAACATCTGGAAGTCCTCCCAATACAGCACAAGCACAAAATTAAGATTATATCAGAGCTGTGTGCTTTCTGTGCTTCTCTATGGTGCGGAATGCTGGAGAGTTACAGAGAAGGAAATGTCGAAATTGTCCTCTTTTCATACAACATGCCTAAGAAAAATTCACAGAATCTTTTGGCCGAATACCATCACTAACCAAGATCTGCTTACTTGTAGCAAGCAAGAGGACATGCACACCATTATAGCTGGCAGACGCTGGAGCTGGGTTGGTCATGTCCTCAGAAGAGACCCCGATGCCATCACAAGAACAGCTATGCTTTGGACCCCTGAAGGAAAACGAAAGAGAGGCCGACCAAAAACAACCTGGCGGAGGACTGTGGAGGCTGACTGCTTTGACGGTCAGCGGCTAAGGATCAAAGAAGAAGAAGATATTATATATATATATATATATATATATATATATATATATATATATATATATATATATATATATATATATATATATATATATATATATATATATATATATATATATATATATATATATATATATATATATATATATATATATATATATGTATATATATATATATATATATATATATATATATATATATATATATATATATATATATGTATATATGTATATGTGTATGTGTGTATGTATGTGTGTGTATGTGTGTATGTGTGTGTGTGTGTGTGTATGTGTGTGTGTGTGTGTGTGTGTATATATATATATATATATATATATATATATATATATATATATATATATATATATATATATATATATATATATATATATATATATATATATATATATATATATATGAGATATATATATATATGTATACACATGTATACACACACACACACACACACACATATAATAATAATAATAATAAATTCTTTAAGCGCCAAACACGGCGCATAAGGCAGAAACCAGTGCTCTCCAGGTTGTTCGTTGTGACGCCACTCCTCTTAGCTCTTGCACATTATTTAGGCCCAACGTTCTTCCTTCTCTTATTATTGTTCTTCTGAGTGTTTCTTTTGGTCTTCCTTTTTTCCTCTTACCCTCAGGAACCCAAGTGAGCGCCTGTAGTGGTATTCTGTTGTTTTGCATTCGTAGGACATGACCGATATATGACCATCGTCTTTTCCTTATATAGTCGGAGACATATTTCTGCCTAGAGTCTTCTCTTATTTGTTGATTAGTCTTGAATTCTTTCCAACTGATGTTCATGAGTTTTCTAAGACATTTGTTCTCGAATGTATTCAGCTTGTTCTCCAATGATTTTGTTATTTTCCAACTCTCACAGCCGTATGTTAACACTGAGATAACATTTGAATTAAACAGACGAAGCTTGGTATGTATATTCAATGATCGTAATTTCCAAATGTTAGATAATCTATTGAAGGCGCTAGCTGCCAAAGCAATTCTAGTATGGATTTCTCTTGTTGAGTCACCATCCTGAGTCATTTTACTGCCTAAATAATTGAAACTTTCAACTTTCTGTAGTTTTTCCCCGTTCAAGATGATATCAAAGGTCTCGTTAGAAAAGTTCATAGCTTTAGTTTTAGAGGCATTTATTTGGAGACCAATTTTAACCGAGAGATGACACAAATTATTTATTGCTTCTTGGGATTGTCTTGGTGTTGAACTTAAGAATGCTACATCATCTGCGAAATCCAGGTCCCCCAGGAATTTTCCATTTGTCCATTTTATACCCAATTGTTCATTGTGGGTATAGTTTCTCATAACCCAATCAATAGCTATTCCAAAAAGTAGTGGTGACATAATACAGCCTTGTTTCACCCCTGTTTCTACTGTAAACCATTCTGTATTCCCTTTATTTGTTCTAACACAACATCTTGCATTGTCATATAGCGCTTTGATTATATTCACATATTTTGTTGGAAAACCATAGATTGTAAGTATCTTCCACAATGATGGGCGGTGTAGACTATCAAAGGCTTTTTGAAAATCGACGAAGGTGATAATAAGTGGCGATTGCCTTTCCACTGATTCTTCTATAATTGTTCTTAGTGTGAATATTTGATCAATACATGATCGTTTCGGCCTGAAACCCGCTTGTTCTTCTCTGATCTTTTCGTCAGCATGCAATTTAAGTCTTTCTAACATCATGCAACATAATAATTTTCCAGGTACTGATAATAGAGATATACCACGCCAGTTATTACAGTCTGATAGATCACCTTTCTTCGGTAACTTTACAATAATACTGTCTTTCCATTGTTGTGGTGGTTGTTCTTCTCTCCATACTTCATTTATAATATCTAAAATTCTCAAGAGGTTGTTGTCATTAACTGCTTTAATCATTTCCCCTGAAATTTCGTCAACTCCAGCAGCTTTAAAATTTTTTAATCTTTTAACGGCTTGTTTGATCTCGTCCAGCGTGAATTCATCGCAAGTTATTGGCAAAGTGGTTGTGGATGTTTCATTATTATGAAATGTCTTTTATCTCTTCGAGTTTTTGTCTTCACTTCTTTATTTAACAAGTTATAAGTTAGTTTGCAAGATTCAACTGCATTATGTGTACTTGCCGCTAGTAGTTTAAGTTTTGCTGTTTTCCTTTCTTGTATTTTATCCCAAGTATCTTCTCTCATCCATTTTTTCTTTTTATGTACTAGGTATCCGGTGGTCGCTACAGCTGCTTCTGTCATTGCTGTTCTCAGTTGTTCCCATTTAGTATCGATTGTCTTGGTGGTGATATCGTTGTCAATTTTGCCTAAAGCATCGAAATAGTTGTTCATTTTGACATTATATTCCTTCTTTATATCATTTGATTGCAGTCTGTGTACATCTATTCTGCTATTTTTATTCGGTTGGTATAACTTCTTCAGTTTAATTCTCATTTTAGCTATGCAGAGGTTATGATCGCTTCCGATCTCTGCACCTCTGTACGCTCTGACGTCTTGAACTGATGAGCGAAATTTAGCGCTTATGCAGAAGTGATCTATCTGGTTCTTAGTTCTGCCATCAGGTGAATTCCATGTTATCTTGTGGATATTCTTATGTGGAAAGATGGTGTCTGCCACAACGAGGTTTGATATTTCACAAAGTTCTAGAAGTCTTTCGCCATTTTGATTCATACAGCCTATGCCATGAGTACCGAGATATCTTTGTACTCCATCGTTGTTGTCACCTACTTTGGCGTTAAAATCACCCATGACTGCTATTATGTCATGCTTGGGTATTGTGTTGATGGTACTTAGAAGTGCTTCATAGAAGTCATCTTTTGTGGTATCAAGAGCGTCGTTAGTTGGTGCATAACATTGTACAATTGAGAGCTTGAAAAATCGTGTCTGAAATCTAGCTAATATTAGCCTCTCATTGATAGGTACCCAGCTGATAAGCGATGCTGCTGCTTTCTGTGTCATTAGGATGGCTACTCCCTCTGTGTGACGATTATCATTACTACCATATATACATATACACACGCACGCACGCACGCACGCACACACACACATATATGGGACCCCAAGATGCAGCAATAGTGAATGCAGTCAGCGACCCATAGCTGTACTGCTTGCATCAGGACCAGCGAACCAGAGCTGGTCAAGACCGCACTCCACCTCCACGTGGTGGTCCTGGAAACAGTCTGCAGCAGTGCAGTCTGGCTGAGCGAGTGCGGATCGCAATGGGAAGGCACACCCGGTCCCTAAAAAATGCCGTGCTGAAGTCGGATGTGTCGACCGAAAGGTGCAGATATCACAGCTTAGGCGTAAACAGACACAACGCAACCACCGTCCTTTTCAGGGCGAACGAAGAAGAAGAAGATATATATATATATATATATATATATATATATATATATATATATATATATATATATATATATATATATATATATATATATATATATATATATATATATATATATATACAGTACTTTGCAAAAAAAATGGCAGTCATATTGCTCAGCTAAATATGCTGAAATCTAATTAAATATGCATGTTCTGCCCCAAATTTGCACTCCACTTAAGCAAGCAAACACTACCAAAAGTAAAAAAAAAATTAGCGTAGAGTACAGTCCCTTGATAATAGAGCAGACGACAATTTCTAATGCTAGTGGCAGAAAATGGATACAAAGACAAAGTGTATGTTAATTTCCCAGCTTTGGAATGAAGGAAATCAAACATGTTCCAACATTTCTAAAACCTTGAACATTCCTGAGCGGACTGTCTACAGAGTTGTGAGTAAATTAAAAGCAGGTAATGGAATCGAGCGAAAAGAAGGTAGTGGGAAGCCAAGAATTTTGGACACAAAGGACCATCGGCGTCTCGCCCAAATCGTTCGGGCTGGGTCAATGAAGAGTGTAGAAAACATATACGGCAGTGCATGATCAAGTTGGGAAGCCCAGAGGTATCTAATGCTACTGTCAACCGGGAGCTACACAGGATGAATTACACAAAAAAGCGGGTAATTTCGTCACCATTTCTCACAGAGACTCACAAACAGATGCACTTGAACTGGTGCCACGAACACCAAAATTTGTCATGGGACAATGTGATTTTTTCAGATGAATGTTCTGTTTGGTCTTATCCTGCTCAAATAAATATTTGGACGAAAGACTCTGTAACGCCTGTGTACCAGCAACCGAAACTTACCCAGAAATTCCATCTTTGGAGAGGGGTGTCAGCAAGAGGTGCCATCCCACTGTGTGTTTTCACAGGAATTCTCACGAAAGAAAGGTACATCGACATACTAGAGGGACACCTTCTGCCATTTATGCAGGTCATGTACCCCGATGGGCGCACATTTCAACATGACAATGACCCAAAGCATACAGCTCATACCACCAAAGCATGGCTGCAAGAGAAGAATGTGATAGTGCTGAAGTGGCCCAACAACAGTCCCGACCTAAACTCATTTGAAAACGTTTGGGCACTACTCAAGAATCATTTAAAAAAGAGTGGACTCAGAGACGTTGAACAATTGAAGAAGGTAGCTGTCGTAATATCTGAGATTACACTGCTCAAAATATATATATAAATAGGTGTTTATAAGGAAAAAATTAATATATAGATAAAATAAGGAAGTTGCGAGACACGTTGTCTCCTACGCCAGCAATCGTATTAGTCTGGGCAAAGCCTTCATGCAATGAGACTGTAACGTCTCGCTTTCACTAGTACTGGCTTTTGCTTCCGACCATGGAAAATAAATATAACGTTTTGACAAAACTTAGGCCTAGTTTTGAGCAAGAGAGTAAGAAGAAAATGGGGAACGAATACGCGAATGCATAAAAAGTGAGAGAGCAAATGCTATCAATTGACACGTGTTTGAATTTTTTTCTGGCATTCGCGAACCAGAGGAAAACAATAGTGCAAGTCAATGCAGTAGCATGTTGGAAGAAAAATTAACGATCTGCCAGAACTGTGACACCAAAATCCCGTCTGAATTAACGTAAGATTTTAACTTTAAAGCCACTAATAGTAGTAACTCGGACATTTTCCAGTAGTGTAAGAATGAAACGGAGCCGCGGTAGCATAGTGGTTAGTGCACTGGCTTCCTAGCGCAGTGGTCTATGGTTCGATCCCCAGATGAGGCGGAAAATTTTTAGGCCACAAACGGCTCCTGGGTCGACCCAGCCCCAAATGGGTACCAGAGCTACTCTGGGAAGGTTAAGGCGGCCGGCGTGATGCCGACCACATCACCCCTCGTATGCCAACGGTCAAGATAATATGGGCCTAACACCATATTCCCAATATGCCTCAATGGGCTTGTAACGGGTTCCTTTACCTTTACCTTTAAGAATGAAACGGCAGTAATAATTAACGCCAATACTATCAACACCTCGCCAAACCCCTCTTCGCTCTGCACACGGGACTAATACTATAACCACGCTGTTGGACACGCCAGAATATATATACACACACACAGTGTATTTCAGGCTAAAAATTTAACTAAGGTAACGTAAAGAAAACGCGTTGTCGAATTGTGTGACGTACTACAAAAAGCGCTGCTTCGTTTTGAATGAGAACGACATTTAAAGAAAAAAAAAATTACGATGTAACGTGGAAATTAAAAAAAAAAAAAATATAGTAACAGAGGGTGGAATGGAGCATTGATGGTCGTGTCACGAGTTCGTTGTTTACAGAAATTTGAATTTGAACCAAAAGCAAAGCATACAAGGTTAGATAGTAGAAAAACGATAATAGTAAATATAATGAATAAACGTATAATAATATAACCACTGTGTGGCAGACAGCAACAGGATCAATAATTAGTTATCAAAATTTGAAACACTCAATAAATAAAGGAAATACTGACAGAAGACAGATGGACGAACAGACTACTTCTTTCTCAGCTTGACAGATACTGGGGAAGGGTAGGGTGGTCCAAGATTTGAAAATTGAGTGCAGTTTTGAAAAATACGGACACTAGAAGCCAAACAGTCCCGATTGGCTGGAGTCTAATATACTAACGGGGAAATAAAACTAGTTCGAAGGTAGGGATAGACGCCACTAGAGAATTAAATTTTCGACACTACAGTTGGTTTAAAAGCAAGATAATAGTACTATCTTGTTTTGCTGATCTGCACCAGCAAGCGATCTGGAATTGACCATATTATCGCAAATCAAACTTATTAGTGTTAATATTTCTCTGATGCGGTAAGAAAGAAAACATTTATATTATCATTATTATTATCACTATGTATGTATTATTGAATATGCATGAAAATTATGTGGGTAGACGTTTATCTAGAGGGAAGTCAACATCAAAATTTGTGTTGATTCACAGAGTTGTTAAGAAATATAGTAACAGGTTGTAGAAAAGCCCGACAGGTTTTCTGACATTTTGGGAGAAATAAAATTTAATATTAATGGGGAAATTGTTGTACAGTATTGTGACATAAGACCAGGAAAACCACTGGCCGTCTTCTTCAGCAAGTCACCATCTTTGTACTTGACTTGATAATATTAACTTAAAATGTTTCCTTTGTCAAGGAAAGTGTAAAACTGTGGTTTGAAGTTTATTTGACCATGAATGGGGTAACAAACCAATTAAGAACGTTAACTAATTGTGTAGTTACCATGCTGAATCTGAATATGATTAAAAATGTTTAGTTAGGGAAAGAGAGAGTCTATCAGAGGGTGATGTAGGCCGCATTTATATTATTCCAGGGACTCGAGGTGAGCCCAGGTCAACTGAGATCTGTATATTTCTGCAGTCAAAGAAATGAGGCAGTCTCAACAGTGTGCCTCCTTATTATTTCAAGAGCAGAACTCTGATTGATATTGGAAGCTGGTGGTGTGACTATACTTCATCCTGTACACCAGAAGACACAAAGATAAGCAAGTGTCTGCAGGCATTTGATAGATCAAACCAAATTACTCTCATTTCCCAAGTGTTTAATAAATCATTCAGATTAGGATGACCAGAAACGTTCTTCCTAACCTTACCCATTCATAGGAGCAGTAGTAAATTGACTCTGCTCCAGATTGACACATGTAGTTAAATTTGTGAATAATAATATATACAGTTATAAATTGAATCATTTTGATGTAAATATTTTGATTGAGCATTTTGAGTTTCAATATTCCAGTATACACAAAATTGTGATACTGGAACACTAAATTGAAAAAAAAATTAATTCACATTTAAAACTTAACTCTGGGTGTTGTTAATTACTGTTCCTATAGTCTTAGTTGTATTTGTTGTCATTTTAGTACAACACACTTTACATCACCCTAGACATTAGACGTAATAATAATAATAATAATAATAGCCCCTTCAGTCATAACTGACTATGGGAATGCGCCCCTGAGGTGACAGCCCTCAGCTGCTTATTTTCCTGGTGCTCCTTTCGACGTTTTCTCCTCACCTCTGCTTCTTGTGTGAGCCTCTCTTCACCCAATCTGAGGTGGCGCCGTAAATAGCATCGCCACTTAGTGCGATCGGCAGCTTCATCCTCCCATGTTGCTGGATCCATGTCCAGTGCCCTCATATCTCTCTTGCACACATCTTTGAACCTCAGCTGTGGTCGCCCAACTGTTCTCTTGCCATCTGCTAATTGTCCGTAGAAGATATCTTTTGGGATGCGACCATCTTCCATGCGGCGAACATGGCCAAGCCAGCGAAGTCTGCGCTGTCTAAGAAGCGTATACATACTTTGAAGGCCAGCACGTGACAACACCTCGACATTTGTCACTTTATCTTTCCACGAGATGCCAAGGATGCGGCGTAGACACCGCAAATGGAAGGTATTGAGCCTTCTTTCTTGCTTAGCATAGGTCGTCCAGGTCTCGCTGCCATATAGGAGTGTGCTGGTGACGCAGGCATTATATACCGCAGCTTTGGTCTTCATTGTGATTTTAGAGTTTCCCCAAACACGCGATGTGAGGCGGGCAAAGGTAGCTGCAGCTTTGCCAATGCGGCTGTCGATTTCTGTATCCAGTGAGAGTTTGTCATTGATGGTAGACCCTAGGTATGTGAAGTGGTGCACCACTGCCAATTCATAGTTATCGATAGTGATAACTGGTGCAGCACCCACATCATGACTCAGCACATTCGTTTTCTTTAGACTTATTGTGAGGCCAAAGTCCTTGCATGCTTTAGTGAAGCGATTCATCAAGCTCTGAAGCTCCTGTTGGCTTTGAGTGACGACTGCAGCATCATCAGCGAAACAACAAGTCTCTTATAGTGACCCTTCTGATTTTTGTTTTTGCCTTCAGCCTTGAAAGATTAAACAGACGGCCATCTGACCTAGTGTGAAGGCATATTCCTTCAGTTGCATCTCTGAATGCATGTTTCAAGAGTAAGGCAAAGAAGATTCCGAAGAGGGTCGGAGCCAGAACACAGCCTTGTTTAACGCCACTTCGTATATCAAAGGGCTGTGACGTGCTTCCAGCATATTGGACTGTTCCCTTCATGCCGTCATGGAATGACTTTATCATTTCCAGCATTTTAGAAGGGCAGCCTTTTTTCAGGAGGATTTTAAAGAGTCCATCCCTACTAACCAGGTCGAATGCTTTTGTGAGGTCTATAAAGGCGATATATAATGGTTTTTTCTGCTCTCCTGAAGTCTGGTGTTGACACCATCAAGGGCTGCAGGCGTAACGGTATTGTCTCTAGCGTAAAGCTCAGAGTAGTGCTCGACCCACCTCTCCATCTGCTTACCCTTATCGGTTAGCTTCTCTCCGCTGATGGTTTTTAGCGGTGCCGTCTTATTTTTATGGGGGCCAAGTGCTTTCTTTTTTTTTTTCCTTAACCAGCGGCACTTGGGCTTTCAGCCCTTCGGCCCAATGACATATCATTGCGAGGCTGGGGAACCTGAGGACTTTCCTTCCAACCCGGTCAGGAGCTTCGCTCCTTCCCATCCACAGAGGGTTTATCACAGGAGCCGTTCAGGCTATTCAGTCAAATTTCCGGCCGTAAACATTTCTTCAAACGCCGACGCCCGGGTTTGAACCATGAACACCTGGTCGCCAGTACAACGCCGAAGCCATTACACCAGCGCGGCTCCCAAGTGCTTTCTTTATACCGTCATATATTTGTCTAATGTTGCCTGTTTGCGCTGCGATCTGGATGCTCTCACTGAGCTGGAGCCAGTAGTCATTTGCACAGCGTCGAGCAGTTTGTTGAACTTTGCTTCTCGTAGCCCTCAGGATCTGTAGGGTTCTGGCACTCGGTGAACGTTTGTATTCATTCATAGCACTGCGCTTAGCTTCAATGACAGGTGCCATCACATCTGATGAAGCATCAAACCAGTCATTTGACTTTGTTGTTTTCTTACCAAAGGTGGCAAGTGCAGTACTTTGAATGGTGTTCCGTAGATGCTCCCAGTTCTCTGTAATAGTATCACCATGCTGAGGGCTACTGAGCACTTTCTCGAAGGTCGCAGTGAATTGAGCGATCATGAAAGGGTCTGACATCTTGCTGGTATCAATGCGTGGTTTCCCTTCATGTCTGACACGATAGAGTTTTCTTGGTTGTGCTCTGATTTTGCAGCAAACCAAGGAGTGATCTGTATCACAGTCTGCACTATGGTACGAGCGCGTGGAGAGCACAGACCTGAGGAGTGGCCTTCTGATGGGAACCAGGTCAAGTTGGACAAGTATTCTCGCCGTTCAACCATTTTAGTTTGCGATTTTTTGACCGCAAAACCTACTGTGTTCTCTAGCTTTATTAAGATCTTTCCCTTGCCAATAAAATGTGTAGTCCTTCTCGCTCACCGTTCCAGAGCCCGCCAGGCGCGTTTCCTGAAGTGCAGCTATATCCACCTGAAGTCGTTTAAGCTCATCATTAATTATGGCTGTCTTCCTTACATCGTTTACATCCTGTAGGTTTTCGGATAGTCCAGTCAACATTGTCCGGACGTTCCAGCATCCCAATCTGAGAGTTTGCTTATTTCTATTTTTTCTATAATTGCTTGGTGCAAAATTTTCTGTCCACAGTTCGGGTTTGACCCTAATCCCCATGCACCCAATGGGGAAAGCAGACAGTGGCGGGACAACACCTTATTGACTGGGGGCTGCCCAGCTTGAAGCGGGCGGTAGCTGTCCAGTGAGATCCTAGAACCTCTCCCACTGTCGGAAGTAGCCCCTGGCGCCATGCCCTACGCCAATTGGGCAAAATGCTTATAACCGGTAACTGCTACTTCCCGTGTTTTGCCGACACCTATAGGGTGAAGATGGAGTGTCCTCTCCAGGGCGCGAGCTTGGGCACAGTTATATGGAGATCAAGCTGTTGCCCATGCAGCATGTTCCCCCTCTCCACACAGCCGGTGGATCCAAAGGAACGGCAGTAGCCGATACAGTTTGGTACCAGCCATGTCGCAGGAGTTGCCAGAATAATGTCGAATCGACATTAGACTGCCTTAGGGACTCCGACTCCGGATTTATCCTCAGGGTTTACTCCCGAAGCCAATTCCATAAATGGATATTCCCGCAAGGCAGCGGTGGTTTGAATTCAGAGTTCCTTCTCTTAGATAAGCTACCAACCAAGGATCACGAGCCCTATCTGCCCGAAGCTGCTGGTTTTAAGGCGCCAGTCGCTCGCCTTTGCCCTTTCTCCCGTCAGTGGAAACAGTTCCGCCGGGCTCAAATTGAGCCACACGTGAAGGCCAGGAGCTGGACTTGGTTGTCAGAGGCTGTTTGAGGCACGTGCCATAGAAGTATTTTATCTGCAGTGAGAGCTTATCCTCACTACAACTCCCGGCAATAACAACCTTTGGAACCAAAACATTAGACGTAGCTATCAGACATACTAGTCAAGAATAAGTCTGAATGAGATCATAAGGTGGTAGCCAAAAGGCACCCTGAAAACTCACCCTAATAACTGTTAGACTCAGGGGCCTTCACAGCTGACCTCATTCAGTACAATATAATTACATAACAACAACAAGTCATAACATCTAAATCCACCACAGTAGCTGAAAAATACTGGGACAGTCTGACTCAATTACCTACAAACACTTGTGGGAAGTATGCCTCGCCGCATCCAGGCTTGCCTTGCTGGAGAAGGCAACATTATATTTTACTGAAACCACTGTTAATAGATAGGGGAGATACCAATCTTCCTCTGGACATACAGTTTTTATTATTATTTGCTTCTATGAGTGTGCTGCGTTGCGAAAATATGGCTGCCATTTTTTTTATGCAAAGTACTGTATATATATATATATATATATATATATATATATATATATATATATATATATATATATATATATATATATATATATATATATATATATATATATATATATATATATTATATATATATATATATATATATATATATATAGCCTATATATATATATATATTCTTCTTCTTCTTCCTCGTTCGTCCTGACAAGGACGTTGGTTGCGTTGTGTCTGTTTACGCCGCAGCTGTGATATCTGCACCTTTCGGTCGACACATCCGACTTCAGCACGGCAGATTTTGGGACCGGGTTTGCCTTCCCTCTGCGATCCCTACTCGCTCAGCCAGACTGCAGTGATGCAGACTGTTTCCAGGACCACCACGTGGAGGTGGAGTAGGGTCTTAGTCAGCTCTGGTTCGCTGACTCTGATGCCAGCAGTCAAGCAATGGGTCGCTGACTGCATTCTCTATTGCTGCATCTTTGGGTCCTTCTTCTTCTTCTTCCTCGTTCGTCCTGAAAAGGACGGTGGTTGCGTTGTGTCTGTTTACGCCTAAGCTGTGATATCTGCACCTTTCGGTCGACACATCCGACTTCTGCACAGCATTTTTTAGGACTGGGTTTGCCTTCCCATTGCGATCCACACTCACTCAGCCAGACTGCACTGCTGCAGACTGTTTCCAGGACCACCACGTGGAGGTGGAGTGCGGTCTTGACCAGCTCTGATTCGCTGGTCCTGATGCAGGCAGTCAAGCTATGAGTCGCTGACTGCGTTCTCTTATCTTTGGGTCCCATATATATATATATATATATATATATATATATATATAGATATCTATATATATATATATATATATATATATATATATATATATATATATATATATATATATATATATATATATATATAATATGAGATCATAGACCAATCATAGACTACTCACTTACTGAAAAGATCAAACAAAACATAGAAGATAAGGAAGCCAAAATACAGAAAAATATAAAATGTTATTATATTATATAATTTTATATTTTACAATTATAAATATATATATATGTATATATATATATATATATATATATATATATATATATATATATATATATATATATATATATATATATATATATATATATATATATATATATATATATATATATATATATATATATATAAATTTATAAATATAATCTTATAAATATAGAAGAGGTGTTCAGAATAGACAGACCTAGGGAACTGCATAATACAGTCAAACAATATTTAACACGAACAAATGTCAATATATAGTGGCTGGGAATGTGAAGGTCTGATGCTGTTCTTACAATACATATGACTTTTAATGGCGAAAGTCAATTAAATATCTGTTAAAGTCAGTTATATAACTGGAACCACCAGGCTTTTACACCCCTCCATTTTAATATTATTCTTGTTCAGTTTCTTCTTTTTTTTATTTTATTTTTTTTATTTATTTAACGTATAAGCATAATTGTGATCGTCCCTATTTACGATTTAACAAATGTGATGCCACTTTCTCATATCGGCAGTTGTTCATATTATTTGGAATTGAAAACAATATATATCCTAATTATAACCTATCAGAGGTTGAA
Organism: Oreohelix idahoensis; assembly: GCA_024509875.1. NCBI lineage: Eukaryota > Metazoa > Mollusca > Gastropoda > Stylommatophora > Oreohelicidae > Oreohelix > Oreohelix idahoensis. The sequence continues at coordinate 560,428 of JAMPIV010000234.1, forward strand.
CGGGATATTTATCTTCATTAATTAAAAAAAAAAAAAAAAAAAAAAATCTTACTCGATGCTTATTCTCGCTACAAGCCCTGGTATTGTCCAGCCGAAAATGGCGTCTACGTCGTTCAGCCTCGTTTTCGATTCTGACATAGTTGGCGTAACTCTTATATGATAAAGGGGCTCTAGGAGCCACTATTGCAGCTGGCCTGTCTGCAGGAAGCCTACACCCAGCAGTTATGTGCTCTTGCAGTGGTGGATTCTGTAGCAATATGTGATTTATATGATGAGGTAGCCAGCCTCACGCACAACCTAGTAATAGTAGTCTCTTACAGCATGCCTGTGATGGACAGCAATCATATTCTTTCTGCCTCCTCAGAGACCCCTGGGACAGTCACTACTGATAATTAAAACACAGTTTTAAGAAAGTCACATTACACATCTTCACTTCTAACAACTATGTATTTACAAAAAAATATTAATAAGCTCATTAGCAGAGTGATCATCATTATGCCCCTTTTTGTTCATTATGGGGCACTGAACCACCATTTTAGTTGGTCCCTCTGCTGGAAGTCTACACCCAGCACTTTAGTGCTCTTGCAGAAGTGGTTTCTGTAGCAATGTAATTTACATGATGAAGTTGCAAACACCATGCACAATCTCATAATAGTTCCCTCTTACAACTTGCCTGTGGTAGATCTATTCTTTCTTTGTCTCATCAGAGAACCCCAGAAACTACACAGAGCCATAAGCAGTGTGCTAATGTATATAATGACGGTCTGCTTCTGCATAAGTACATAAACTAATATGCCAGTGTCTTCAATCTGTTGACCGTCATGTAGGTGAAATGGTGTGGAAATCATACTACACGTTTGTATCTTTTTATCTGAAAACTTAAATATTCTCAAAATCAAAATTTTCTTTGGGCAACTTTCAAACACATTTTGGGCAGCGTTGGAACACATTTTTGGGCTACTTTTCAAATGTAATTTTGGCAACATCTGGAAACTGATAAAATCTGGTTTCCAAAGCACAGCTGTCCATGACGATTTCAGATAACAGGATGCGGATCTGTATTATTTAGTTAAATAACCTGACACTGCTGATATACACAGCAAGGCAGTCCTAGTTCTGGAATTCTCATGGTAAGTACTCGTACATGTGGAGAAGAGAATTAGAGAACAGGTATGAAGACATGGAAAGACCTTGTGCTGATGGCATGGGACAGAAAGACATGGCATACATTTTGTGAAGGCCTATGCTCCTTGGGGAGCTGACGGGTGATGATGATGATGTACACTGTGGTTTCCTACAGCTGAAGAACCTAAATAAATCAAGACTATAGATATATGCATATACAGTCTCCTACAGCTTAAGCCCCTAATTAATAATTAGAGACCTCAGATGTACAGACTTATTGGTCCCCTAATGCAAGGAGGCATATCTGGAGTCATCCTTATATGACCACCAGCTATGCACAATGCTACAATATACATACGTTGAAGTGAACCTATGTCTGTGATGCTAATAACATCCTCATTGACTCTTGAAATCATCCACACACTTCCACAGATTCCCCCTGTGGTGAAACTTCTTGAGAACCCAGCACTGCACACTAAGCTTGGAGGAGTCACTAGAGCCCCAGGCGTAATTCTTTAGATTTGATTTGGTTGATTGCATGCAGAAGGATCTCACTATGGACCCAGTGATAGGCAGGGAAAGCTGAGAAGTGGCTCTGTCCAGGACGTGACAATTCCTTGGGAAAGCCCAGAACCAGAGCATAGTATTTCAGCTCTGCATAGTTGGAGAGCCCCCTTGGATGGTGGGGAATGCACAGTATGCCACACACTTCTTACTCCTAGCTTGGGACTGGATGTGACGATCCTTTAAATGCAAGTCAAGCTGGAGAAACTGGAGCTCATGACTTCAACTCTTTAAACACATTTCAGAATGGCAGAAAAGCCACAGGAAAAGCCTAGATCTAGAGCGTAGATAACACCAAGGAGTCTTCAACTTGGTATTGGCTGCTAAAGAGGGAGAAGCTCAGCAGCACTAGTTAAACAATAGGTCCCCTACAGTTTAGGAACTTAAATAAATAAATAAAAACTGAGGATGTACCAATATTTGTCTCCTGCAGCTTAAGAACCTAAACGCAATAAATAAAGACTGCAGATGTACAGATTGGTCTCCTACAGAGTGCTGAGTGGCAGACTGGTTAAAGTGTTTGCTTCTCAAGGCAAAATTACTGAGTTAAAAAAACCTAGTAGCATCACACTCCAGTCTACCCAGTTGTAAATGGGTACTTGACTTTACTCCTAAGAGGGAAAGCAAAGGCACAAAAGAAGGGACCTAGCTGGCTCACCTCATAAAGCTGTGACCTAGTACAGTGAAATCTCAATCACTTCACTCCCCAACGTGGTATCTGCTACAGGAATAACTACATATTTTTACAGCTTGTCCTACAGCTTAAGAACCTAAAGTGATCTGCTAAAGCTTGAGAACAGGAATTATTCTGCTAAATGATACGATCATAATTTGTTGGACCCTAAGAAAATTTTTGAAATGTGAACATACGGTTAACACCAAGTATCTTTATGGACTTCCAAATGTCAGAGCATGCACAATGTAGCTTCCTTATTGCTAAAACATTTTTCTCCTTGACATATCTTCCTGCCTTTACAAAAGCTGATAAACATGTTAATATTTCCTAGACAGGACTTTATACTTAAATAACACATACCAGTTTTGGGTTTAGCGCCTCTTTAAGAGCTTTCGGGCTGAGGTAGGAGTTTGTCAGAATTCTACGAAGGGGATTCTGGTAAAATTTATTGGGGTATATAGTTTTTTTCTGACAGAAGGCTTTCCGGCGTATGAAGTCTGGTATAATTCGCTCCACATCCAGGGCAAGTTCTACCTGCATGGCCATACGTTTCAATGCAGCTTGTTCCTTAACACCTTTGATGTCATCCACTGCAAGACCCACCTATAACCAAAACAAGTAATTTTCATGATTTTGATCACTTACTCCAACAAGCAGACATTTATATTTAACACATCACTTACTCCAACATATTTAACACATCACTTACTCCAACAGGCAAACGTTTATACTGGGTGGCGCCGAGCCGACTGATACATTTCAAAAGGTCATAAATAATTGATTCAAAACAGGAGAAATTATTTAAACCACCTATGAATAGATTAACACATGCCATTTACTATCATATGCTTATAAACTTATTTCTTGACAATTATATCAGAGAGATGGCCTCCATTTCATTTTTGCAAGCGTTTCTGGAAGTGGCTGTACACACATCTTTGTAGGTCCTCATCAATGGCTGCAACCTCATCAACATAGCAGTGGTGCGATGCAGCACAGTCCAATGATCCATTGTGACTGAGTCAGTATAAAATGGCGTCTTTTCCTCTTTCCGCTGCCACCTCACCAACCACTCTGCGTCATCGGCGGCTGCGACAACTCAAATTTAAAACATGTCAGTCGGCTCGGCACCACCCTGTATTTAACAGATCACTTACTCCAACAGGCAGACGTTTGTATTTAACACATCACTTACTCCAACAGGCAGACATTTATATTTAACACATCACTTACTCCAATAAGCAGACATCTATATTTAACACATCACTTACTTCAACAGAAAAGTGGACTATGAAAAGGCATTTGACAGTGTAGACAGAGAATCACTTTGGAAACTGATGAGGCATTATGGAGTTCCCATGAAGATCATTAACTTAATAAGGAAGACCTATGAAGACATGACATGCAGAGTTTCTTCATGAAGGACAACTTACAGAACCGTTTAGGATAAGAACGGGAGTGAGACAGGGATGCCTCTTGTCTCCATTTCTTTTCTTACTAGCAATAGATTGGATTATGAAAACATCGACATCACACAACAGAAATGGAATCCAGTGGAATCTGACTAAACAGCTTGATGATCTGGATTTTGCAGATGACTTGGCTCTTCTGTCCCATAACCATAATCAGATGCAAGAGAAAATGAAAATTCTCGATGAGAGGTCACAAGTGTGCCTGAAAATACACAGTGAAAAGACAAAGATTATGAGAATAAATGCAAGAAATGGTAACAAGGTTGAACTTGAAGAAACACCACTAAAGGATGTAGAATCGTACACATATCTTGGTAGTAATATAGACAAAGTTGGAGGGACAGACAATGATATCAAAATAAGAATACAAAAAGCAAGAGGAGCTTTCATTGCATTGGGAAACATATGGAGGTCAAGAGAAATCAAGTCCAACACGAAAATAAGAATCTTCAACTCAAATGTCAAGTCAGTCCTATTGTATGGCTCTGAGACATGGAGAGCAACAAAAACAACAAAAAGCTACAGACTTTTATAAACGGGTGCTTGCGTAGAATAGAAGGACCGAAATGGTATGACAAAGTCACAAATGTGGAATTGATGACAAGAACTAGACAAGTGCCAGTGGAACAAGAGCTGAGAAGAAGATGCTGGCAATCGATAGGACACACACTGAGGAAACCTGTTGATAGCATTACAAAGCAGTCCTTGTTCTGGAATCCACAGGTAAAGAGAGGCAGAGGTAAACCAAAAAACACATGGAGAAGAGAGCTGTATACATAGGTGAAAATGATGAGGAATACTGTGAGGAGTTATTGTGATTATATTTGCAACAGGCCCCTTGTTTCTTATGCTTGCATTTAGTTACGTTTTGGGTAGAAGTTTTTGGTAGTAGTTACGTTTTTTCAGGGAAGGATTACGGTGGGATTTTTTATCTTATTCGTTTTTTTTGTTTCTCTTTGTATAATAATAGTGTTTGGACTTTTTGTGGAGATTAGTTATTACGTTTTCAAGAGAGACGGTAGGTTTAACTTCTAGACTCGCACCAAGGTTTCTTTTTCATGAAGAAATTCGTTCATGTAGGAATTTATAGTGTAAACATAATGGCAGAGCATTTTTGTTTCTTTCACAGTGAGCGCGCCGTAAATATTAGGAAGGGTGAATTCAGACGGGGAAAGTTCATGCAAACCGCCTCTACGCAACGTAACAGTTGGGGGTAGGGGAGGGGGGGGGGATTTAAGCGCGTGGAACAGAATAGCAACGGAATTTTTTGTTTGGTCTTAAGTTCTAAATTTAGATAATGACCGCGGGCTATTCCCGGCATGTTGGTTGGTTCAGAGATTGACCTGTTATAGAAACAAAGCCAAGCCATGACTCATGTTTAGCGTGGTCGCCGGCCTCGGGGCTTGTAATAAATACGCGTGCGGCCAGGCAGATTTCTCTCAGATTTTAGAACTTCTACGCCGTGGAAAGAACTGCCTGTATTTTATATACAGAGCCCGATTTGCTCTTCATGAGAAATTCGTTGCTGGTAAATATCTAGTTAATTTAGCTAAGATAGTTTGTAAGATTTTAGCAGAGTTGTATCGCGGTTATTCATAGAAGTAGAGCCATAAATGCTATCTATTAGAACTTAATATAACTGACAGCGCATGTAGGTATTTTGTGAAAAGGTAGTAGGGAATTCTGATAGTTTTCTCAGAGTAGCTGCTCGTATTAATTGGGGTATTACTGTTATTTTGTCAGAAGACAGGGGTATTTACTTGCTCCTGGATTTGTGATTTATAAATAGTGCAGCGAGAAAACACGCTCGTGAAATTAGTTATATTTCGTAAGACATGCCATGAGTTACCCTCTTATCTAAAATTAGTGTCTGAGTGCCTTCACTCTTTTTATGAGATAAGGAAAGCTTAAAGATTTGAGATGCTAAATATCTAAATTTTGAGATACGATGCACGTAATTTCATTGTGATTTTCGAGAATTTTGGAGAGGGGGTACCTGAGCGCGTGCTGTGTATTTTTCTAGAGGGGTGAATTTGATAACGGAAGGAGAAAGAGGAGATAGTGGGGCATGCATTTGTAAGATAGGATTTCAGTTCCTTTAGAGATCTAACTATGTATATCTTTATCGGAATCGGGTGTAAATAATATTCCCGGCATGTGGGTGAAGATTTCCCAATATTTGAGTTATAATATTAGCGAGTAATACGCTAGGTTTTTGGTGTGTGTATTTAATTGTTCTTTAAGTGTGTGTAAATTACCAGCGGGCTCATTTGGGTAACGCTGTTGTTAAGAATGAGTGACTTTAACAGTTATGTTAGAGCATAGGTAATTGTGTATTTTCCTCTGTGTGGGTAAACCATGCTGATCTGAAGTCAGCAGTTATGGGATTTAATTAATCCTAAAAATTGAGAGATATATTTATAGTGGTGAATTCATGGAGACTGGAGGTTAGTGTCTCGGGTGAAGTCTATTGTATTGTGGTTTAGCGAGGAAACACATCGATCATTGTTAAATAGTTCATTCATTCATTCATAACCCTCCACTCCCAAAGGAGCATAGGCCTTCAACAAACACATGCCAAGTCCTCCTGTCCCGTGCCATCATCTCAAGTTCTTTCCATGTTCTCCTCATCATTTTCACCTCTGTTTCCAACTCTCTTCTCCATGTACTTCTTGGTCTTCCTCTGCCTCTCTTGCCCTGGGGGTTCCAGAACAAGGACTGTCTTGTAATGCTATCAACAGGTTTCCTCAGTGTGTGTCCTATCCATCGCCATCGTCTTCTTCTCATCTCTTGTTCCACTGGCACTTGTCTAGTTCTTGTCATCAGTTCCACGTTGGTAACCTTGTCATACCATTTTAATCCCTCTATTCTACGCAAGCACCCATTTATGAAAGTCTGTAGCTTTTTGGTTGTTGTCTTTGTTGTTCTCCATGTCTCCGAGCCATACAATAGGACTGACTTCACATTTGAGTTGAAGATTCTTATTTTCGTGTTGGATCCTATTTCTCTTGATCTCCATATATTTCCCAATGCAATGAAAGCTCCTCTTGCCTTTTGTATTCTTATTTTGATATCGCTGTCTGTCCCTCCAACTTTGTCTATATTACTGCCAAGATATGTGTATGATTCTACATCTTGAATTGGTGTTTCTTCAAGTTCAACCCTGTTATCATTACCTGCATTTATTCTCATTATTTTTGTCTTTTCCCTGTGTATTTTCAGACCCAATTGCTGTGACCTCTCATCGAGTGTTTTCAATTTGTCCTGCATCTGATTACGGTTATGGGACAGAAGAGCCAAGTCATCAGCAAAATCCAGATCATCCAACTGCTTAGTGAGAGTCCACTGGATTCCATTTCTGTTGTGTGTTGTCGATGATCTCATAACCCAATCTACTGCCAGCAAGAAAAGAAATGGAGACAAGAGGCATCCCTGTCGCACTCCTGTTCTTATCCCAAACGGTTCTGTAAGCTGTCCTTCGTGAAGAACTCTGCATGTCATGTCTTCATATGTTTTCTTTATTAAATTAATGATCTTCAGGGGAACTCCATAATGCCTCATCAATTTCCAAAGTGATTCTCTGTCTACACTGTTGTAGCAAATAAGATGATTTGCTGGGGAGGTTATGATGGTATCCTAACAAAGAGTGAAATAAGTGCATGCAGTAACCGTGCGAGGTCAAGCAAATGTAGGTCCCTGATTCTATAAATGATGATGATGAATTGTGTACAGGGAACCTAACCCTACCTCCCTAGATCTCACACGGTCTCTCTGTTGGCTCTAGTGTAGGGTGTATGATGTACCTATTGTCTAGGGGAGAAATGAGATGATAGTACACAACACACAAACACTTTACTTTTCTATGAGAAAGTTAATAAAACAGGTGTTAAGTTTTCTTTTGAACTGAATATTACAATTTAATCTGCCTGTCCAGTCATATCTTTTGGACAGGTCTTGAAAATAAGGACAAGATAGTTTACAGAAAGAGGGTAATAAAACAACTGGACTTTCTGTCCACACAACTAAAATCAAGATATATTTTTCACTGAAGAACAGTTCACAGCTTCTACTGTAATCCTATAAAGGGAGAGTCACTGTGTATGAGGGGCTGTTGTGTCATCATACCCCTTGAAATTCCTGAATATCATTGGGAAACTCAGTGAATGTTACTTTTTTACAAAAAGTGTCAGATGTACCCAGATGTATGGCACATCACCTGGGGTTATTTATAAGGAAATTCTCTCCTGAAGATGCAGACTCTTTCACTCGTTCAAGCTCCTCCGTGTTCTTATAATAGTAGAAATGACTGGATGGAGGCTTGAGGGCTGTATTCACTTTCAGCTGGCTTCCTGCCACCAGTCGGTAACAGTGAATAAAACGCTGGAACAAAAGGATACCCTGGCTTTACATCTACTCACTGAGATTATTTAATATTTTCCTACCAGGATATGGGGTCAGCCTTGCGTGCCGTACATGTGCACAAGCCCCTAACTTTGTTTGACTCCCTCCGTGCTGTGACCACACCTCAGGTCCCTATGGCAGATACGCCACTGTACCTTTACATCTTTTTTTCCTCAATACAATAATGTGGGGTAACCACATTTCCGTTGGTATGATTTTCTCTTTTCTTTTTATATTATAAATGCTTCAGGCATGTAAATAGTGTTCATAGAACACAGAGGCTTACTACTATAATAATATAACAGCATAATCATGACAACATACATCAATTAGATACATTTTAAGATGAGGACTCAACAATGTCTACTACCGACATGTTCTTCATTTTTCCTCAATATCAATACCCAATTTTGTTTGCTGTGGAATTAAACAGAATAATTCATAAATCGTCCTTACCACAATTCAAGAAATATAAACAAATGATGCTGACTTGCAAAGCAATGGCCGCAGTTTCACTCTGCACTGGTCTCAGGCTGGGAAATATTTATTTTACTTTAAATTTACCACAGCTGAATCTCAGCAAAATGTTTAATGTAAGTTATTTTTGACAACTGGCAATTGAATAAGGAAAACCCCTTGTTTGCTAATATTGGGTACCACTAGCCAATCAGAAGCTGGCGACTACCAGATTTCAAACTGCAGTTTTGAAAAACAAAAAAACAATTCCAAACTACACCGCGTCTGCTATTTAATTGGCTAGCCTATGTTAGTTGCCATTACAACAAAAATGTTTCGTTGATAACCAAATTACTATCGCCCCCCCCCCCCCCTTCTCACCCTATACTCTCTGTACTCAAGCGAATTTGAATATTCACCTCAATGCCTCTTTCTACGCGATCGTCCCTTTAACGTTATGAAAAATTCAAGTAAGGTTGACTGTCTGTCTGGTCTACCGTCTTGGACATTTTATTTTTCCTTCATAACTTCACTAATACTGGGGCTATCATAGTATTTAAAACATATTCTTGCTTAGGGGAGTCTCAGCTATCTTATCATATAAGTTTTATGTTCAGTTTCCTATTAATAAAGATTTTCATTTTTGTCACTGTTCGTTCGTCAAATAAATATTTTACACAAGACTCGGAGCACCACCCTGTATTTCACCATTTTCCTCCTTTCTCCTCTCCCGCTTAGCCTATGTGATTCAAATACTACTTGTTTTAGTGACGCCAGTAATTCTACAACGAGTGGGGACAAACTGTCTGTGTGTTTGCCTCCGATGGCGTTTGCCGCCGCGTGTAGATACGCATGGCAGAGTGTGGCAGGCAGAGCGGGTGTTAGACGGGGCGGGTTAACAAGTTGGGTTTTATGATTTGGATTTTATCGTGTTTCACTACCAAATTGTAAGACTTACTACTGATTAACCTGTTAAAAACAAAATATTACGTTAATTCAGATAGTATTGTGCGGCGCTCTTCCGCCAATTAATTAATTTTATCGGTTAGGCGGCCGTGTATGCAGCAGATCTTACAAGTTTAAACATCGGTAGTACGTTGGCGAAACCGAAACTGCAACACATTGTATATTATATCTGCTATAGGCTTTTCGCACTGCAAAAAAGGCAGTGGCGGGCGTGTGAGAGCAATTCCGTCAGACACAATCGGGCTGGTTTTATTTATTGTTGTTTTTATGACTAAAATCCATAGAAATGAGTAATTATCCTCGCAGATTTTACCACAACTGTCAAATGCCTTTTCGTAGTCCACAAATCCGATGTATAGTGGTGAATTCCATTCCAGACTTTGTTCCACTATTATTCTCAAAGTGTCTATCTGGTCTGTACATGATCTGTTTTGTTGAAAACCTGCTTGTTCATCTCTCAGTTTCTTGTCTATGGACTCTTTTAATCTCTCAAGGATAATCCTGTTTAATACTTTTCCTGGCACTGATAGTAACATTATTCCTCTATAATTTGTGCACTCTTGTAAATTTCCCTTCTTAGGCAACTTAACCAGATATCCTTCCTTCCATTCTGCTGGTATCATCTTCCTTTTCCCATGACTTTACCAAGTAATTTATATAACATCTCTGTAGCCGTGTCGATATCTGCTTTGATGGCCTCTGCTGGAATGCCATCAGGTCCAGACGCTTTTCCCTCTCTTAGAAGCTTTATGGCTTTCTTTATTTCTTCCTTCGTTGGTCTTTCACCGTTAATATGTAGCTCTTCTTCTGCTGGCTGGATGTCCGGCGGGTTTTGTGGAGCTGGTCTATTGAGAAGGTCCCCAAAATATTCTGTCCACCTCTTCATTTGCTCTTGTATATTGCTGAGCAGTTTCCCATTCTTGTCTTTTATGAGGCAACTTGTTTGCTTGTATTTCCCTGTTAGCTTCTTTGTGCTGCTATACAGTTCTCTCATATTTCCTTTGGCTGCAGCATCTTCTGCCTCTCTTGCCAACTCCTCAATATACTTCCTCTTGTCTCTTTTGATACTTCTTTTTACTTCTTTGTTTGCTTCTGTGTACACTTCTTGAGCCTTGGCTTTGGTGCTTCTAGTTTTGCTTGTGTTTAACTCTGCTTTCTTGTTTTTTCTGTCTTTTATCTTATTGATGGTTTCTGTTGTTATCCATGCTTTTTGTGTCTTTCCCTTTTCCCCAGTATTTCTTCACATGTCTCCTTCCATACTGTTTTGACCTGCTGCCAATAGTCTTCTGTATTCTCTACATCTTCCAGCTGTTGGAGCACTTGGAATTTGTTGGATACTGTGACCGCAAATTTGTCTCGTTTCTTGATTTCTTAGCTGTCCTACATTAAACTGTTGTCTATAATTTTGCATTGTTGCATATCTCTTGAGTTTCATTTTTACTTTGGCTATCAGAAGATGGTGATCTGATGCTACATCTGCTCCTCTATATACCTTTACATCCTGCAATGATGATCTAAACTTATTGTTAAATAGTAGGGCCAGGAATTTACCGGCAACAGGTTCATTCAGTGGTCGGAATGCTGTGACAGCTAAACTAGGCCGCCAGCGTGTGAGAGATTGAGCCAGCGGAGTCTGGAGATTAGAGTTGTCGATAGGACAGTATTTGAGGGGAAGCGGGGGTAGGTATCTTTACGGATCGCTAGCGCAATTATAGAATAGAACAGGGGAGTGGTATTGAGTTAAGTGTTGAAGATTTGGGATTTAAGTGTTAAGGATATGAAAATTTGTTGTTCGATATATATACATATATATATTTGTTATTGTTTTGTCCACAGCAGATATTTTCATGGCGTGGCAGCTAGGGCGTCAGTAGTCCTTCAGTTTGCTAGAAGTTCGTCGGTCTTCTCAGGAGAAGAAGAGTCGGCAGAGCCAAGAGAAAGCGGAGTAGTGATGCGGTGGTCACTGGTGCAAACGTCTGTTTGGTACCCAAGAGAAATCGGAGTGGTGACGCGGTGGTCACTGGTGCAAAAGTCTGTTTTTTGTACCCAAGAGAGAGCAGGGAGCTGGAAGCGAAGACTTCTTCAGCAAGAACGGATTGTGTAACAAATCCGGAGCTATTTACGCTCATATAAACACACACTGAACCTAGGCACAGGGCCTAGAGGTGTCGTGATTTGTTGGTCATAATAACACCGACGGCCCAAACCCAAGAGAGGGGAACCCGGCCTGTGAATTCAGAATCATCACTGGTAGTGCAGAAGAGAGTCCAAGTCAAGAAACCAGAGTACCAATTCAAGTTAGCAGCTACAATGGCAGTCACAGGAAAGAAATACCTCTGAGCTGCACTAGATAGAGAGAAGGAGAGTAGTGGAGGAGTTGTTTCTGTAGGAACTAGGAGTGTCAGACAGACACTGAACATAACATTAGAACTCAGCAATTCATCTTTTAGTTGTGTAGGAGATGATAGAAGGGTTCTGGTCATGGACCTTGTGTTAGTCAGAGAAGAATATTTAGCCTATAGTAGAGCAGCGGTGAAGGCACGTCATTTGTTTAGAAACACGTCTGCAGACAGACGGACAGTAGGAGTTAGGGTGTGTTTACATAATATCAGGTTGATTAGGAGAAAGACAGATCTGATGTTAGAGATCCCCCTTCACATGTTGTTGTATTTCTTGCTTTTTCTTATTTCAGGTTCGAGGGAGAGGGCAACTGTATGGGGTTATCATACCTAATCACTTGAAATTAATTGTTATGTTCTTTGCCAGGTGTGTGTCCAGGCATTGTATTTATTTGTAGTATGTTATTCGAAAAATTCTGGTTTTGCTTGTAAAATAAATCTATTCAAACTTTAGGCTGGATCAGTCACTTACTTCAACCTATATGTTGTCTGTATAGTGGTGTCTGTGGTGTTAATTAAACCTTATCCCAGTCTTGGTAGTTAGAGGTAGTGAGGCTATAGCATAACATTACGTCACCTAGTGGCAAGGGAGGGTCAATTTAGGGTCTCGACCCTTGACGCCAATAGCCTCATCTCCCACAGTCACTGTCATTTTTCTTCTGAAATCTATCTTCTTAGTCTTTCTTTCCACTAGGGGTCTAGTCTATTTAGGTAGGCAGCCTCTAGTCCTAAATCCACTTCGTGACAAATACATGGAAAGAACTTGAGCAGATGGCACGGGACAGGAAGACTTGGCATGTGTTTGTTGAAGGCCTATGCTCCTCAGGGAGCTAAAGGGTACTGATTGATTACTTCAACAGGCAGACATTTATATTTAACATGGCACTATTTACTCCAACAAGCAGACATTTGTATTTAACACATCACTTACTCCAACAAGCAGACATTTATATTTAACACATCACTTACTCCAACAAGCAGACATTTATATTTAACACATCACTTACTCCAGCACGCAGACATTTATATTGAACATAGCACTATTTACTCCAACAAGCAGGCATTTATATTTAACACATCACTAACTCCAACAAGCAGACATTTATATTTAACACATCACTTACTCCAACAGGCAGACATTAATCTTTAACGTGGCACTACTTACTCCAATGGGCAGACATTTATCTTTACCGTGGCACTACTTACTCCAAAACAGGCAGACATTTATGTTTAACATGGCACTACTTACTCCAGCAGGCATACATTTACATCTAAAGCCTCACTACTTACTCCAGCAGGCATACATTTACATCTAAATCCTCACTACTTACTCCAACAGGCATACATTTACATTAAAGCATCATTACTTTCTCCAACAGGCATACATTTACATTTAATGCATCAGTACTTACTCCAACAGGCATACATTTACATTTAAAGCCTCACTACATACTCCAACATGCATACATTTACATTTAAAGCCTGACTACTTACTCCATCAGGCATACATTTACATTTAAAGCCTCACTACTTAATCCAACTGGCATACATTTACTGTACATTTAACGCCTCACTACTTACTCCAACAAGCATACATTTACATTTAAAGCCTCACTACTTACTCCAATAGGCATAAATTTATACTTAATGCATCAGTACTTACTCCAACAGGCATACGTTTACATTTAAAGCCTCACTACTTACTCCAACAGGCATACATTTGTATTTAATGCATCAGTACTTACTCCAACAGGCAGACATTTACATATAACTCACACCATAAAAAAAAACAACTATTCTACATGGTCCCAGTTTAAAAAAAATAATCAAATACACTGAGATATCTTACATGCTGTATACAAATAGGTAGGAGTTAAACTGGTAACAATACAACGTTTAAGAATAAAGACTACGATTTTAATATAGAATTTTTCATGAAAAACCTTTCTTCAGCCATAATTACAAACATGAGAGACCGAAAATGTAAACAAAACATGTCAAGTCCTGACTATACCTCAGAGGAACAAGTCATCAATGCATGTAATTAAGATATGTGCCATGCCAGATGGCATAGGTGATCGTGAGCCTTCATAGATCTCAATCTTTGATGCTCTCCATCTGTTCTTTTGTTAATATCTTCCCAAACCCACTGTGTTAATCTATCCATTATCTTTCTTTCCATCTTCTTCTACTTCTTTTCCAACTTGTCTTTCCTGTTGTTACTATATTTGCAAATATTTCTCTTTTCATCATGTCTATTGCAGATTGATTGTCTTCTTCTTATCTTTATGATAAAATTTCTTTGTTCATTAGTTCTTCTCAAGAAATCTTCATTCATTACCTTAGCTGTCCATGAGACTCTTAACATTTTTCTAAGAAACCACATCTCAGTTGCATCCAATGTTTTTTTCCCCCTAGTTATTTCAATGCACAGGACTCACTTGTAAACAATAAAACTGGTTTAACACTTCAGAACACTTTGTTTTTGTTCTTGTGTTCAGTGACAAGGATTTATTGCACAGAATAATCATAATCTTATCTGTTTGTACAAAATGAAAAATACTTGATGAGAGGCCACAGCAGTAGGGTCTGAAAATCAACAATGAAAAAAAAAACGATTATGTGAATAAATGCATCAAATTATAACAAGATTACACCTGAAGAAACACCCCTACGTGATATAGAATCATACATATATGTTGGCAGGAATACAGACAAAGTTGGAAGAATAGACAGTGATATCAAAATAAGAATACAAATTGCAAGCAAGATTCCAATGCACTAAAGAATACACGGAAATCAAAAGACATCAAGTTCAACACAAAAACCAGCCTTCAACTCAAATGTCAAGTCATTCCTAGTGACATATGTAACTTACCAGTAAGTTCATGATGAGAATGCTCATGCTGGTAAGAAATACAACAAACAGGATGTAGGAAGCTTCTGGATAAAAGACACTCCCTGCTGCTGGGTCATTAAAGACATTTTCAAACTCAAACTCTCCAATCATCATAACGTATGTCTTTATTAGAGACCTTGGTACTGATGCAAAGGCTACCTAAATAGAAAAAGTTCAGTATTCAGCTCAGCTCTGGAATACTGCCGACAAGCATTACAAACACTAAGATCAAATATAATGCTGTATTTTTAAATACAGCTCTGAAGACTACATTTTCAACAACAAAAAACCAACAAATGTCATAAAACAGGTGGCATGTATAGTCATTATAACTGCATAACCTTCATAGCTTTCCTTAAAGATGCACACAATTATTACTGAATTTATTAGAGGGAAGAGATATACAGAGAACTAGGCTAACCTAATCTAACCACGACCATGTGGTCAGCAGGATTAGTATAACCCAGACAACTGTAATATATAATTTGAGTCCTGAGCTGGCAGCACTTGCTTATGACCATCTGGGCATTGTCTGACGTAAGTGGTACACACCTGTGCCACCTTTGAGGATGGGAGAATGTGAGACACGTGGATATTAACAGATAATGCAATAAAGTAAGCAGAAGATTTCATTACGACTTGGAAAGCTGCCATGAGTAAATCTTAGCTATATTAGTGGTTAAACATATGATACCAAAGAGTATCTCATTTCATCCAGGCTGGGCCTTATGACATCAATGGGCTCTGAAGTTGCCAGACATATTAAGGCAAGCTGGATTAAATCATGTCAGCAAAGAATGCCTGGTCATAAATGAGTATCATCAATTCAGGACTCAAATTATATAAGTATTTAAATAAATAACACGGTATTTAATCAGTTTTACAAATAACGGTTCACAAGAAACGTTTCGGGTTTTACCCTTTGTCAGCCACAAACAGGTGACAAAGACTCAAATTATATACAGCAGGACCAAATAAATCTGAAATCTGACCCCCACCCCAAAAAAAAAAATCTATATTCCCAATTAGGATTATCAAGGTTCTACTGTGTTACAATTTTCTATATCAAAATAAATAATAAAAAAATAATTCTCCGTATATCAAGAAACTCTATTGGAAAAATGACATTTACTTACATGGACACCAAGTTAAAGATTCTGTGTGTTCTCAACGAAAGAAACAATAACAATTTGTAATTACAATGCTTTTAGTTTGTTATGAAATCAGTTTGAAAGTTTAAACATTACTTGATAGTGAAACAACAAACCTACAGTCAGGAGTCATGATAAATATGTTTTAGTTAATGAACAATTATGTAGGAGCAGTGAAAAGAATAAAAAGAAATCCATATGAAGCTAATGACAATCAACACAATGTGAAAGTGTTCTATCTGTCAGAGTAGTATGAATTTGCTAAGTCAATTTTTCTTCTTTGATTTTATCTGACGTTTTCAATGTTCAGTATTCATTATTTATCATCATTTCCTCGTTAGTACCATATGGATCATGGACTCATCAACGCAACTGACCCCCCTTCAGGAGCCTGCATCAATGCATTCATGAGTAGCAATTTGTTTTACTTCATGCCAGCCTCATACATAACGTCATATTTGTCACCTCATGCCCGATCTCAACTATTAACTTTTAGCACGCTGCGGGCGACACATGTCGCCCGCAGAAACCTATGTTCTGAACGCTGGAGGCGACATGTGTCGCCTTATGGATTTCATCGTTTCTAGCATTAGGACTTGTGTGCACGTGATTTCAGCCCCGGATGTTAAGTTGTAATGTTATTTGCAAGAGAGTTAGCTTCCGTTTCCAATCTTAAAAAAGTGATGGGTGTATCCGCGTTTATTTTTTGTAAATTTTTAAAATCGAAATGAATCGGCATCGAACACGCGGCCATTTTTGCTCTAATTTTATTGGATTCTGACGCCATGCGGTGGGGATGAGATTTTTGTCTTTATAAGCGCTGATATCGGTTCTCAGAATAAGTTTGATGGCTGAGATGGAAACGAAAGTAGAATGGCATTGCTAGTATGTATAATTTTAGAGGTTAGGACTAAGAATATCGGAAAGGTTTAGGATTACGGCCGAATGTCACTGCTGACGAGGGTGTTTGTTGCTTTGCTACTGATGATGGGTGTAACGAAAAGATCGTCATTTGATTTGTATTGGTCTATTTGTCAAATGACTTTCATTGAGATGCAAGGGATATGGACTCTTTGTGTGTTGGTTATTAAAAAAATTTTTTTTTTTAATTTTAAAATAAATTTTTTTTTTTTTTTTTTTTTTTTTTTTTTTTTTTTTTTTTTTTATTATTTTATTTTTTTTTTCCCGTTTTTTTCATCTTTCCTTTTTAGGGAGCCGCGCTAGCGTAGTGGTTACAACACCGCTCTGGCGACCGGGTGATTCAGGATCAAACCCGGGCGACGGCATTTGAGGATTTTTCGTCGACCGGGAATTGGACTGGATTAACTCGAGACCTGGCGAGGACATTTGAAGGAGTGTCGTCGACCAGGGATTGGCGGCTCCTGAGCCGACCCAGCTGCAATGGGTACCTCCGAAATCGGAGAGTATTTGCCTGAATGGCGAGGGACACCTGTCTCTGTACAAGTAAAAAGGGATACTCACGTAAAATCAATGTCAGGTTAGACATAGTAATAACCTGAGATTTCGCCTCGAGTATTAGCGGGCGTACGAAAAAAAAAAAAAAAAAAAAAAAAAAAAAAAAAATCTTTCCTTTCCTCTCTTCCTATCACATCTAACATGTACTCAAACAAATTTTATATCATCAGATTCACCATTCATTTATTTATATAAATTCCAAAAATGATAGCAATTGACCAAGAAACACAAAAACTATAGACATTACAAGTCACCCACTATAAAAACGGGACGCTGTGAAAAAGAATGCAGCGGCAGGCGACTATTTTCGCCAAAAGAATGCCGCGTGCTTAAGGTTAATGTATGTATGATTTCTGTTGAATTTGTGCTTATCAGTGTGTACAAGTGTTTGACCATTATGCCAATGTCAGGATGCATTTTACATCACTATAGTATGCTCGTCGGCGTCTGTGGCCTAATGGATATGAACGCAGTTTCATAATCCAGATATACCAGGTTCGAAACCTGCTGCAGGCGGTTTGGTAGCAAATCGCTTTGTGTGGATTTTTAACAATGGTATAAGCGCCGTACCATTCAGAAAGCAATGGCAAACTACTGAATGAAAAAAATTGCCTAGAAAAATCACAAACAGCCAATAAAAGCTGGGGTTTATTGCCACGTCCTGTAAAGGATAAGCAACTAACTTTTATAGTATGCTCATACTCCAAAACAACTTTAAAGAGGAATGGCTGAAGCAATGGGGCTAAATCATCTACTGCACGTGCTATGTATGAAGAAATGACTCACCCAAACAAAAAATGACAATATCAACAACCTACAATGTGTGGAGAAGAGCACGCTCTTCCAACAAACAACAGAACCCACTAGACTCAACAATCACTTAAACAAATTAAACCCCGTACATGAGCCTAATTGCTGCAACTGTACCCATCCGTATGAGACAGCTCAGAATGTGCTGCTCACTTGCACAGGACTTTCTTCCATCTTCTTTCACAATTCAACTCCCCATGCAGCATGGGCCTTCAACAAACCAAGTCTTCCTGCCCCCGCACCATTGTCTCAAGGTCTTTCCAGGTCTTCTTCCACTTCACGTCTATCTCCAGCTCTCTTCTCCAAGTTCTTTCCCTCTACCTCTCTTACCCAGGAGATTCCAGAACAAGGACTGCCTGGTAATGCTATCAACAGGTTTTCTCAATGTGTGTCTCAACCATCTCCAGCATCTTCTTCTCATCTCTTGTTCCAATAGCAATTGTCATCAGTTCCACATCAGTGATCTTGCCATACCATTTTAATCCTTCCGTTTTCCACAAGCATCCATTTATGATAGTCTGTAGCTTTATGGTTGTTGTTTCTGTTGCTCTCCATGTTTCAGAGCCAACAATCACAAACACTTTTTACAACACCAATCAACATCTACAGAGCACACACACATTTTTCAACTTGACAATGAGCTACAATACTGTTATAGCAAATGTATTCCTCTTCATCTGAAGCATAACTTGTATTCTGCATTTCTTTCAATGGCATTATTTTAACACCTAATTAACTCTTAGTATACGAGCGGCCTTCTAGAGAGGCCGATGATCGATCCCCGTCAATAGTGAAAATTTATAGCTGAATGCATGTTTAAAACCACTGAACAATTTAGTTACGTGCATGATATAGGGGTTTCATTTCTTCACATTTTGATATATAACACTTATGTTATCTTTATAAATAAATTATTTATTGCAAAATCTGTAATGGTAGTCATGAAAGGCCGCTCGTATACTAAGAGTTAAGTGACTTTTATCACAGAAATGACATTTTCTTCTAAGCACTACTACTTCTAAACTTTATTTCACACAAACCTTATTCTGGAAAGCCGCAAAGAAGGCCAATGCAAAGGCAACAATGAAGAGGAAAAATACCATGAAGAAATGACTGAAGGTACGAAGGATGTCGGTGAACATAACCACATAGATGCCAAACTGCGGGACCTTCTGAATGTACAGGACTAGATCCAACCAGACCAGGAAAACAGAGACCACTCCCAGGTTCCACTGCCATACCTGAAGTGAAAACATAATAACAATAATATTAAACTTGTAAAAAAAAGAGTCCTAACAAACCTTGTTCAAATTAACACATCATCATCCCTTCACACTCCTCATGGAGCCACCACTGTAGATGGTCCCCTTGCAGGAAGCCTGCACCAAGAATTCCCATGCTCCTGCAGTGGTGGTTTTAGCAGTAAGTTGTTTTATAGGTTGACATTGCCAGCCCTGTACACAACCTCATATTAGTCTGGCATGCCTGAGGGTGTAGTAGTCTTGTTCTTTCTTGGTCTCTTCAGAGATTCCCAGATAACTACATGGGGTGGATTGACATATGAGACATCTTGGATAAAACTTTCTCCCCTATGCATCACTTACTTCAATTTATCAATGAAGAATACAAGTGATTTGAGATAAGGCAAGGGGGAAATAAATAAATAAATATATATATACATATATCAAGAATAAATTACAGACAAAAAAGTACAATTTATCAGAACAACTTATTGACAATTCTGCAAAATACTGGTCTATATCCTTTTATCTGAACACTCGAAAACCAAAATATTCTGAAAATCAAAAATTTTTTTTTACTACTTTTCAATCACTATATGGGCAATTTCTGAATATTTTGGGTGACTGGGATACTTTTCTAATGCGCGATTTGGGTGACATCTGGAAATTGAAAGAATCCAGTTTCTGAAACACAGCTATCCCCAAGGATCCTGAATAAGATGATACAGATCTGTAGTTGACTTACTGCTAATTAATCTGCTATTGTCTCAATAAGATGATACAGATCTGTAGTTGACTTACTGCTAATTAATCTGCTATTGTCTCAATAAGATGATACAGATCTGTAGTTGACTTACTGCTAATGAATCTGCTATTGTCTCAATAAGATGATACAGATCTGTAGTTGACTTACTGCTAATTAATCTGCTATTGTCTCAATAAGATGATACAGATCTGTAGTTGACTTACTGCTAATTAATCTGCTATTGTCTCAATAAGATGATACAGATCTGTAGTTGACTTACTGCTAATTAATCTGCTATGGTCTCAATAAGATGATACAGATCTGTAGTTGACTTACTGCTAATTAATCTGCTATGGTCTCAATAAGATGATACAGATCTGTAGTTGACTTACTGCTAATTAATCTGCTATGGTCTCAATAAGATGATACAGATCTGTAGTTGACTTACTGCTAATTAATCTGCTATGGTCTCAATAAGATGATACAGATCTGTAGTTGACTTACTGCTAATTAATCTGCTATGGTCTCAATAAGATGATACAGATCTGTAGTTGACTTACTGCTAATTAATCTGCTATGGTCTCAATGAGATGATACAGATCTGTAGTCGACTTACTGCTAATTAATCTGCTATGGTCTCAATGAGATGATACAGATCTGTAGTCAACTTACTGCTAATTAATCTGCTATGGTCTCAATGAGATGATACAGATCTGTAGTCGACTTACTGCTAATTAATCTGCTATGGTCTCAATAAGATGATACAGATCTGTAGTCGACTTACTGCTAATTAATCTGCTATGGTCTCAATAAGATGATACAGATCTGTAGTTGACTTACTGCTAATTAATCTGCTATGGTCTCAATAAGATGATACAGATCTGTAGTCGACTTACTGCTAATTAATCTGCTATGGTCTCAATAAGATGATACAGATCTGTAGTCGACTTACTGCTAATTAATCCGCTATGGTCTCAATAAGATGATACAGATCTGTAGTCGACTTACTGCTAATTAATCCGCTATGGTCTCAATAAGATGATACAGATCTGTAGTCGACTTACTGCTAATTAATCCGCTATGGTCTCAATAAGATGATACAGATCTGTAGTTGACTTACTGCTAATTAATCTGCTATGGTCTCAATAAGATGATACAGATCTGTAGTTGACTTACTGCTAATTAATCTGCTATGGTCTCAATAAGATGATACAGATCTGTAGTTGACTTACTGCTAATTAATCTGCTATGGTCTCAATAAGATGATACAGATCTTTAGTTGACTTACTGCTAATTAATCTGCTATGGTCTCTAACAGATACTATTTGATACAAAAGGTAAAGATACTGCTATAGGGGAGTGAAGTGTTTGAGTCTACACCACACTAGGTCCAGCATTTTTTTGAGGTGTGGTGACTAGTTCCCTTCCTCACTGCTTTTGCCTTCTTAACTCAAGACAAGACAGATACCCATTTACAGCTGGGATGGTGCTACCAGATAACTAAGTAACTCTGCCTCAAGAAGCAAGCACTCTGACCACTCTGCCCCTCAACACTCTCATTTGATATAAATCCTGGCTAAAACATATTATTCTCAACAAGCTTTTTTTAAATTAAATTTTGCCTCGTTTCATTCAACCTAGACACAGGTTCTGTCAGTAGTGATACCCCGAGTAATTCCTGAGGGTCTCTGAGGAGATAATAAGAGACTAAGATTACTGCTCACTCAGGCATGTCATAAGATGCCATTATGCATGGGACTGACAACCGCATGAAGTAAAACAAATTGCTATTAGTGTCAAACATGGTCTCTGACTAAATCACAGAAGTGAAAAATCACAGTCCTGTCAGATGACATGTTTAAGAAAATCTATTAAAGTTACCAGGAGAGACAGAGTGATAATTGATGACACATCAGAAAAATGGTAGGAACAACTTCCTGTCTCAAGTATATAGAGAGATAGAAAATCAAGTGGAGTCTGAAATATGACCACTACTTGCCTACAACACTACAACATCTGGGTTCAGAGCATGGAAAAGACCGAGAGGTAGATGGACAGACAACATCACAGACATCCTACAACAACACAGGCTCACAGAAGCCAAGGTGACACACTTGGCCCAAGACCACAAACTTCAGCTCCACAGCACGTTTGACGGCAAAAGTGGAATGCAAAAGTAAGTAAGTATAAACGATTTGGAAGACAAAGGCCCTCCCTTGCTTGGAAATAGTTTATGGACCTCTGAAAGCTAATAGCTGGACTGTTAAACTCTTGCATTTCACAAGTGAAGATCGGGGTTGAGGGGGGATGGAAACTAGGAAGCACTCAGTAATTTTTGAAAGTTAATTCACATTTAAAATGAAAATAAACATTTGCCATTAGTGGTCTAAACATCAGGACGATGGTCACCGATTCTCTAGCAGCCAAAATGTGGATATGATGGGAATAGGTCTGGACAGATAAAGAACTAGAATGCAACTAAGAGATGGGAAGGAGAACACAGCCCCTGTTTGGCCGAGAATCACTGATTTAGTTAGTCACAAAAACTGGTTATCCACAAAGAAGTACATAAGTGGTTAGTTTAAAGTTTCCTTAACACATGAAAATATCACTGTTCATTAAAAGGAAATGATACACCACAGGGCTGTATTTTACATCATTTAATGCAGTCAACGGTAACAAAAGACTTACAAATCTGTATCCTGTTATTCTCTGGCATTCATTAAAGCTGATAACAAGCAACACAGCTGTCACATACACAGTCCACTCTATCACATTTGTCCACCCAAAGTAGTTCAACTTGGCTTGATAAATTTGAAAGAGCTGTCAAATAAATAACAGTATTATTCTATACTGGATAACGCTAAAGTAGTTCAACTTGGCTTGATAAATTTGAAAAAGCTGTCAAATAAATAACAGTATTATTCTATACTGGATAACGCTAAAGAACTTCATAGATTAAATACTTGTTATAATTATGAACAGTTTGGTATCATACAATAGAACCACTGCTCCCATAGGCATGTCATAAAGGACAACTAATATGAAGTTGTGCAAGGACTGGTAACCTCATCATGTACAACAAACTGCTACAGAAGCTACAAGAGCACATGAATGCTTTGGTATAGACTTCCTGAAAGGGGACCAGATGCAGTGATAACCTCATCATGTACAACAAACTGTTATAGAAGCTACAAGAGCCCATGAATGCTTTGGTATAGACTTCCTGAAAAAGGACCAGATGCAGTGATAACCTCATCATGTACAACAAACTGTTATAGAAGCTACAAGAGCCCATGAATGCTTTGGTATAGACTTCCTGAAAAAGGACCAGATGCAGTGATAACCTCATCATGTACAACAAACTGTTACAGAAGCTACAAGAGCACATGAATGCTTTGGTATAGACTTCCTGAAAAAGGACCAGATGCAGTGATAACCTCATCATGTACAACAAACTGTTATAGAAGCTACAAGAGCCCATGAATGCTTTGGTATAGACTTCCTGAAAGGGGACCAGATGCAGTGATAACCTCATCATGTACAACAAACTGTTATAGAAGCTACAAGAGCACATGAATGCTTTGGTATAGACTTCCTGAAAGGGGACCAGATGCAGTGATAACCTCATCATGTACAACAAACTGTTACAGAAGCTACAAGAGCACATGAATGCTTTGGTATAGACTTCCTGAAAAAGGACCAGATGCAGTGATAACCTCATCATGTACAACAAACTGTTACAGAAGCTACAAGAGCCCATGAATGCTTTGGTATAGACTTCCTGAAAGGGGACCAGATGCAGTGATAACCTCATCATGTACAACAAACTGTTATAGAAGCTACAAGAGCACATGAATGCTTTGGTATAGACTTCCTGAAAGGGGACCAGATGCAGTGATAACCTCATCATGTACAACAAACTGTTATAGAAGCTACAAGAGCACATGAATGCTTTGGTATAAACTTCCTGAAAGGGGACCAGATGCAGTGATAACCTCATCATGTACAATAAACTGTTACAGAAGCTACAAGAGCACATGAATGCTTTGGTATAGACTTCCTGAAAGGGGACCAGATGCAGCGATAACCTCATCATGTACAACAAACTGTTATAGAAGCTACAAGAGCCCATGAATGCTTTGGTATAGACTTCCTGAAAGGGGACCAGATGCAGCGATAACCTCATCATATACAACAAACTGTTACAGAAGCTACAAGAGCCCATGAATGCTTTGGTATAGACTTCCTGAAAGGGGACCAGATGCAGTGATAACCTCATCATGTACAACAAACTGTTACAGAAGCTACAAGAGCACATGAATGCTTTGGTATAGACTTCCTGAAAGGGGACCAGATGCAGTGATAACCTCATCATGTACAACAAACTGTTACAGAAGCTACAAGAGCACATGAATGCTTTGGTATAGACTTCCTGAAAGGGGACCAGATGCAGTGATAACCTCATCATGTACAACAAACTGTTACAGAAGCTACAAGAGCACATGAATGCTTTGGTATAGACTTCCTGAAAGGGGACCAGATGCAGTGATAACCTCATCATATACAACAAACTGTTATAGAAGCTACAAGAGCCCATGAATGCTTTGGTATAGACTTCCTGAAAGGGGACCAGATGCAGCGATAACATCATCATGTACAACAAACTGTTATAGAAGCTACAAGAGCACATGAATGCTTTGGTATAGACTTCCTGAAAGGGGACCAGATGCAGCGATAACCTCATCATGTACAACAAACTGTTATAGAAGCTACAAGAGCACATGAATGCTTTGGTATAGACTTCCTGAAAGGGGACCAGATGCAGCGATAACCTCATCATGTACAACAAACTGTTACAGAAGCTACAAGAGCACATGAATGCTTTGGTATAGACTTCCTGAAAGGGGACCAGATGCAGTCATAACCCTATGCTCCATAAGGAGCAAAAAGGGAAATGATGATGATGATTATATCAAATGAAGGAATAAAAAAGACAAGGAAAGACCTGGAGCGGATGACACAGGAAAGAAGGACCTAGCATGAATAATATGTTGAAGGTCTATGTTCCTTGGGGAGCTGAACAAAATGAATAAATGAATTATATGAAAAATCATAATGAAACACCATAACAAGAAACACTAGAATTTTCAGGTTTAAAGAAAAAACACTGCAAATAGACTGTCCTATATAGAATAACAAACACTATACACCAATCCCTTGGTGTTACTCAGTTTGATTAGTGCTGTTTCAATATAACACTATAATTGTTCCAAGGAGCTTCTTGAAGAGAAAAAGGTGGCAAAACGAAGCAAACTAAATTATTTTTTTTTTTAGTCTCCTCCAGTTGTCTCAAGTTGAAGTCAATATCGCTGTGACAACTGTAGGCACAAGCAAAAGAAGTAGTAGAGATTAAAGTCCAGTAATTTTTTAGAAACATTTTTTCTTAGTACAGTACATATAAAATATTTTGTTTGTGTTCAATATGTTTGATAATTACATGTAGTTAATAAATTTTGTTAACTAATTAGGTTTTTTTTTATTCCTTCTACTTTATTTTTGTACAGTTTTCTGAACCTCAGGGACAAATTAATTTGTTTTCTATTAAGTCGTATGGAAAATCAATTTTTGTTTAGTGCTTTTTTCAGTTTTAGTGCTTGATATTTCAGGAAAGAATTAACAGCGCTAAGCGAGGGATTGCTGTGTATCCAAATCCAGCAATCTGGGAGAATGAAGCTGCTGATTGCACCAAGTGGCAATGCTGTGCCACAATGAGATCATTAATACGGAACTGATGACAAGAACCAGACAAGTGCCAGTGGAATACAAGATGAGAAGAAGACGCTGGAAATGGATTGACACACTGAGGAAACCTGCTGATAGCATTATAAGACAGTCCTAGTTCTCGTATCCCCATGTAAAAGCAGTAAAAACACACAGAGAAGAGAACCGAAGACAGAAATGAAAATGGATGAAGTAGACATGGACAGACTTTGAGCTGATGGCATGGGACAGCAAGATTTGGTATATTGTTGAAGGCCTAAGCTCCTTGGGAGAGCTGAAGGGTAATAAAGGTATAATGATTCTGTGTATATTTTCTCATAAATATATAAGTTTATTGCTTGCTTTAAAACATCACCTGTTGGGGGGGAGAAGAGAAATTGGCATCCATTTTTCAGCCTGGGTAAAACCTAAGTCATCTACACCAGAATGAGTTAAAGGACATTCACACAGCCTCACCTCTTTCAGCAGGTTAAAGCCAGCTAGTGCTATAATGACGTAAGTGCCAATGCTTGCACACAGTGATTGTTCATACTGTTTAGTCAGATTTCCACACTGGTTGTCTTCAATCAGGGGACCATCAGCTTCACTGTGAACAATAATTGACCTTAATGCAACTACTTGTTCATACCTGTTAAAAGTTTTGTTAGCCATATATACAGAGATGGAGGAACAGGCGGTGATATCAAAATAAGGATGCAAAAGCCAAGAGGAACTTAACATATAAAAATCCTATACAAAAATAAGAATGCTCAACTCAAATGTCAAGTCAGTCCTATCGCATGGCTGTGAAACATGGAGAACAATTAAAACAACCAAGAAGTTACAGACTTTCATAAATGGATGCCTGTGTAGAACAGAAAGATTGAAATGGTACAAGATTACCAAAGACTGTAATGGTACAACAAGATCACAAATATGGTTCTGATGATAAGAACCAGACAAGTGCCTGTGGAACAAGGGATGAGAAGAACATGCTAGCACTCTGAGGGAGAAATCGAATAACACACAGAGAAAAGATCTGGAGACTCGTTTGAAAGGGGTAAAGCATATATGGAAGGACCTTGACCTGATGGTAAAGGACAAGGGTACTTGGCGTGGCCTACCTGAAAACCTATGTTTCTCACAGAACTCAAGTGTAATGAATAAACAAAAACAACTACTTTGGTGATATTTTAGATTTTAAACACTTGCAAATAATTTGTCATGATTTCAATCAATTTATGCTTCTGGCTCCTCTGCTATGGATGCAAAGATCACAGACTAGATGCTTCCATTTATCTTGTTCTTTATCATTTTCTCCTTCTCTCCATGGGCATCCAGCAGTCTTCATTTCTAGTGTCTCACCATTATGAGTTTTTCATTCATCATTTCCCATTTTACTCCCTATGAAGTATGGAGCCAACAATGTAGCTGGCCCCCCTTGTAAGTTACCTGCATCAAAGCATTTATGTGCTCCTGCTGTGGTAGTTTCTGTAACAATTTGTTTTACATGATGTGTAACAATTTGTTTTACATGATGTGTAACAATTTGTTTTACATGATGTGTAACAATTTGTTTTACATGATGTGTAACAATTTGTTTTACATGATGTGTAACAGTTTTACATGATGTGTAACAATTTGTTTTACATGATGTGTAACAATTTGTTTTACATGATGTGTAACAATTTGTTTTACATGATGTGTAACAATTTGTTTTACATGATGTGTAACAATTTGTTTTACATGATGTGTAACAATTTGTTTTACATGATGTGTAACAATTTGTTTTACATGATGTGTAACAATTTGTTTTACATGATGTGTAACAATTTGTTTTACATGATGTGTAACAATTTGTTTTACATGATGTGTAACAATTTGTTTTACATGATGTGTAACAATTTGTTTTACATGATGTGTAACAATTTGTTTTACATGATGTGTAACAATTTGTTTTACATGATGAGGTTGCTAGCCTCATACACAACCTCCCATTAGTTGCCTCAAAAGGAATGCTGGAAGGAGCAGTCGTCCTATTCATTATTTGAATCTCAGAGACCAACAGGTTCTTAGAGCACGTGTTCCTTGGTCTTAACTACTGTTGTTGCTTTAAATGTTCATAATTCGCAACCACTTTAATTTTCTTGAGTACAGCTTTTTCATTATAGATACATATTTTGTCTTCCTTGATTGTAATAATCATCTTTTGTTCCTTGTCTCTCTTTCTTGATGGCATTGCTTTGTATATATGTTGCCAATGGTTACAACGTTATTATTAGAGTTACTAATATACTACTTTCCTGTACGAACAGAGAAACAAAAAAAGAGATAAACCCCAGACCTGTGAACAGTAAATAATAAACATACGTGGGTATGTTGCAGGCACTCGTAAGAAAAAAAGAAGTAGAAAACTATACAACAGAAAATGTATAATTTACTTTCCTGTAGGCGCTGAGATTAAAATATGTTACTGACATCTCTGCACGTATTTCCAGATGTTGATATAATCTCCATCTGTGTGTGCAAGAGAGACATGAGGGCACTGGACATAAATCCAGCAACTTGGGAGGATGAAGCTGCCGACTACACCAAGTGGCGATGCTCTCTATGGCGCCACCTCAGATTGGACAAAAAAAGAAGCTTTCACGGCAAGCAGATGAGAGGAGAAAACGTCAAAAGGTACACAAGAAAAATAAGCATCTGAGGACTGTCACCTCAGGGGCGCATTCTCATAGTCAGTTATGACTGAAGGGGCTATTACATATTACTAGTTTGTTTTTTGTCAGACAGCCATATTTCACTATGTCCACTAACACTACTAACATAAAGGCAATGATCAACACTCGTATTCATTAAAATGAAATGTTGTATGACAGAAATACAAAAAGGTTTTAATGCTTATTTCTTATCCCTGAGAAAATAAAGATGCTATTTGTTTATTCCTTTGTTGCCCTCATACTCTTTTCCTGCAGGTTCCATGCTTTAAACAACCTAAAAAATTAAAAAGGTAAAACAAAGGATAACTAATCCAAGCTGCATAGAACTTACTAGACATGAGGAGGATCAGTAGTTACCATGTACGCAGTGAGGAATGTCAGAAATATGACATAAATGAAGAATGACAGGTAGTAGAAAAATCTGCCAAAAGTATTCCACTTATGCTGCAGCAGGGACGTCACCAAGGGGTGAGCTAGAAGATTTTCTCTCTCAGAGAGAATCTGGGGACAAAAGATATATATGTAAACAATTCTGAAATTTTGGTAAATCAGTCTGCCAAACTACAATGTGTGCTAAGAATTTTGTCAAACTAAAATTGTATAACCAATATGTTAACTCATAATCTCTCTTTAGACCTCATTTAATTATAAGGGGCAGAAACACAACAATCCAACTGTTATGTAGGAGGATACATATCAATGATATTTATGATGGAAGTGAAAAATTAGAGAACTGAGTAAATTCAAAAAGAAAAGAGGATGGGGGAGAAAATTATCACAAGGCATGAGATGTAACTGCACCTATATGCATGGGAGCATATCTGGAGCCATCCTTATATGACGACCAGCTATGCACAATCCTACAATATACATCTGTGAAAGTGAACCTCTGTCTGTGAGGCTAATTACACTCTCATTGACTCTTGACATTATCCACACACTTGCAGAGATTCCCCCTGTGGTGAAACTTGTTGAGAACCCAGCACAAGCACACTAAGCTTGGAGAAGTCACTTGAGCCTCAGACAATATTCTCTGGCTTTGACCTGGTTGATGGCATGCAGAAGGATCTCACTATGGACCCAGTGATAGGCAGGGGAAGCTGAGAAGTGGCTCTGTGCAGGACAGTACAATTCCTTGGGAGAGCCAAGTATTTTTGTTCTGCATAGTTGGAAAGCCCCCTTGGATGGCAGGGAATGCACAGTATGCCGCATGCTTCTTACTCCTAGCTTGGGACCAGATATGATGATCCTTTAAATACAAGCCAAGCTGGAGAAACTGGAGCTCATGACTTCAACTCAGCACATTCCAGAATGTCAGAAAAGCCACAGGAAAAGCCTAGATCTTCAGTGTAGATAATACCAAGGAGTCTCCAACTTGGTATTGGCTGCTAAAGAGCGAGAAGCTCAGCAGCCCTAGTTAAACAACAACAACTGCACCTTTAGCATTTCATTTCATTTCCCTGCATGGAGCCACCCTTGTAGCTGGTACCACTTGCAGGAAGCCTGTACCAAAGCATTCAAGCACCCTTGTACTTGTATTTGTGGTTTCTGTAGCAATATTTCACTTGGCGAGGTTATGAGCCACAAGCACAACCACAAATTAGTCACACAAGGTAGCAGTAGTCATATTCTTTATTTGTCTCCTCAGAGACCTCCAGGAACTAAACGGGTAATTGTAAATACAGCTAATTAAAAAACACTTGAGACCATTGGATAAGGAGACAGGTGATCACCAATGCCAGTTAGCATGACACTTGATCATGATGATCCCACGTTGAAGGACATTAATAATCAAAGATAGAACACAAAAAACATCGCTCAGAATTTTAGTAATAACCACATATGTGACACAAAGACATCTGAATTTCAATAATAATGAAAAATGAACGAGTGATGATGAAATTCAATGATAATAAAAGATGAACATTTGATAATGAATTTCAATGGTTATCAAAAATGAACATATGATAATGAATTTCAATGAAAGATGACCATATAACAATGAATTTCTATGATAATGAAAGATGGAAAACAAGCATATGGGTCCAAATTTGAGCCATAACAAATAATAAAACAAGCACTAGTTTCTGAATTTAAACAGAGAATAAAGATGTAGAAGAATATGATATTTTGAAGTTCAACAGATATTTCTACTTTGAAAAGTGAGACAGCTCTATGACTCAAAGCTTACCATAATGAAAAGAGGGTGGTTTGTCTTGAGCACATTTGAATCATTAGAATATGGCTCAGCATCAGGAGACAGTTCATCATGATCTCCGTAAGAACTTCCTGAGGATAAATGACAAACTCATTGATGGTTCTTATCATTATGTAAATTCTGTCATGTTTTGTTGTGCCATCTTCAGAAGAAAAAAAAAAAACATTTCAAACATTAGTTTTATCATCACCATATTCTTTTTTGCTCCTTATGGAGCCACCACTGCAGACCTTACAGGAAGCCTACGTCAAGTTTTCATATGCTCTTGCAGAAGTGATTTCTGTAGAAACTGGTTTAAGATGATGAAGTTGTCAACTCCCATACACAACCTCGTATTATTCGTATTGTGTGACATGCCTGAGGCAGTAGTAGTCCTATTTTTCCTTTCTCATAAGAAACTCCAGGGAACTACACACAGCATGTCATCAGTGTTCATCATTGTCCTTTGTCTCATAAGAAACTCCAGAGAACTACACACAGCATGTCATCTGTGTTCATCATTGTCCTTTGTCTCATAAGAAACTCCAGGGAACTACACACAGCATGTCATCAGTGTTCATCATTGTCCTTTGTCTCATAAGAAACTCCAGAGAACTACACACAGCATGTCATCAGTGTTCATCATTGTCCTTTGTCTCATAAGAAACTCCAGAGAACTACACACAGCATGTCATCTGTGTTCATCATTGTCCTTTGTCTCATAAGAAACTCCAGAGAACTACACACAGCATGTCATCTGTGTTCATCATTGTCCTTTGTCTCATAAGAAACTCCAGAGAACTACACACAGCATGTCATCTGTGTTCATCATTGTCCTTTGTCTCATAAGAAACTCCAGGGAACTACACACAGCATGTAATCAGTGTTCATCATTGTCCTTTGTCACATAAGAAACTCCAGGGAACTACACACAGCATGTAATCAGTGTTCATCACTGTCCTTTGTCACATAAGAAACTCCAGGGAACTACACACAGCATGTAATCAGTGTTCATCATTGTCCTTTGTCTCATAAGAAACTCCAGGGAACTACACACAGCATGTACACAGCTGTTTGTGCCTTATACATGAGCGATCTTTTAGTTTCGGTGACCGGAATTCTGACACCGGGTATAAAATTTTCAAATGCACCGTAAAAAACTACTGAGGGTTTTGGCGGGGAAAATCAGCTGTTGTGTGTGTAAAATCAGTAAAATATAAATCATTACACACTCGTTCTGGATAAACACAGCGCTAACATTCTTTTGTGTACTATAACTTTGTTCTGTGTTCTATTTGTGATTGCATTTTTATTTGTTTGAAATTAGTTTTGACGGAGTTACAGACTTTTGAAAACAGCATCATCATTTGAGGAAATTCATAAAATAAGTAATCTTTTTATTAATTTAATATCTAAAAATCGGCCCATTCGTTTGAGTTTATAATTATAAAGACTTCTCGAAGGGAAGCTAAAGATTATTTACACATACTTTTTTTTTGGTTTCATATCTTGAGAATGTGTGGTAGTCAGTTTTGTGAGTTTGGCATTACAAGAACAAGCATACTGTCACCAGATTTTATAACATTTAAATCACTGTAAACGCATTCCTGATACTTGCAAATCTTAAATAAGGTTGTAAAAAAATAATTTTTTGTAAAGCACCATCTGTTTTTGCATTTTCATTCATTTATAATGATATTTAGCTGCGTATATAAGCGTCAGAAAACATGTAAAGCTATAGATAGATTACTTCTACAATACTTTGATCTATCTTTCAAGTCTGGTTAATCTTGTATTTATGATATGAATGTCTTTTTTTTATTGTGTGTGAGATAAGGACTGTTCCATTAGTGTTCTTTGGTAGATAATCCTGTGCACACGACGGCTGCCAAAGAATTCTAAGTAACTGTTTGTATATCTTCTTTCATTCAAAGTTACAATGCAGGTAGTAAATTTAGAGAAACCAAATTCTAAATCTAATACCATCCTTTTATCAATTGCTAGAGTCAGAGATACATATGATAATTTAGAAATATTTATGAATGACATGAAAGCTCAGATAGAGTCACTAAAAGATTTAGAGTGGGATGGTAAAAAAGTTGTTGTTTTCTTATTCGGGGATTATGACTTTTTGATGAAAATGTTTGGTTTGTCTGGAGCTCAAGGAATATACCCATGTCTGTGGTGTCTCCAGCAAAACAAGGAAATAAAGACATCCAGAGAGCATACAACTTGCAAACCAAGAAGTTTGGCAATGATGATAAGAGATTACGATATATGAAATATGGGAACGGAAATAAAAGGCAAGTGGCACGTTACCATAATTGTTTACACAAACCAATGTTAGAGATTGACATTAAAAATGTCGCTCCTCCTTACCTTCATATTTTATTAGGCATTGTTTTGAAACACCACAGACTTCTAGAACAGGTAGACGATACAATAGACGCAAAGATATTTGAGAATCCGCAAGAGATACATGCAAACATTAGTCCTATTAAGAACTTGAAGAGATTTGGTAGGAACTGGAAACAGGCAGAAGAATTAGAAGCTAAAATTGAATTTTTTTCAGGCAGGTATTGAACTTTGTGAGGATAAGGAGGAGACAGATAGTTTTAAAGTTAAACTTGAAAATGCACAAGATGTGCTGGCCAAACTTCAGTTTCAAGATCTGTGTGCTAGGTCTGGTCCAGTTTGCTTACACCTGGACAAGGTACTAGCCAAACACAAAATCATACCACAGGCTTATCATAGCAGAGAATTCATAGGGAATCACTGCAACAGATATCTCACACAAAAAGTTTATAAAGATCTTACAAGAGCAATCATTACACAAACAATGAAAATTACAAACAAACAAGATATAACTGACATAGCTTTTATTGCCCAAGAACAATTCAACTCACTGAAAGAAGCATTTGAGAAAGTACACAACAAAATATCACACAGTAAACCAATTAGTAAAGAATCAATAACAGTATTAATAGAGATTTATATGTCTTTGTTCAGAAAGCTATTCCCCAGTAAGACAAAGCTATTGCGCAGACTGGATCAGAACTCATGGCTTTGGAATGGGCATGCATGGAGAGCAAGGAGGAGAATTTGTACACTATTTCCACAAAAACAATTAAATATATTAATGGAAACTCCAAAATCTGTTCAGAACTCATGGCTTTGGAATAATTGAGCAAGGAGGAGAATTTGTAATTCCACTATTTCCAAAATTAAAAGACGCGCCAGGGCAATTAAAATATATAATGGAAACTCATTTGTTACAAATTTCTCCATCTGTGAATGTACAGATTCCTCTTACTAAAAAAAGGAAGTGTGAATGATAATTGAGCGAAATTTTGGGGCTAGAGTGGCAGACGTGAGAGTGACAGAATTAACAGAGTGTGGAAATCATTTAATAGATGTATTTATTAAATACACCTATTTATTTATTAAATTGAACATTTCGTTTTACTCATGACCATACTCATTTTTACATGACCATCGTGATGTATGATTGAGATAATTGTTAGCTCTCATGTTTTGGGGACAATTGGGTGTGTTATTTTAAGGTAATAAATGTGGACTTGCAATTTAATGTTTCAATAATTAATGTTTGACACATGAAACCAAAACAAAACTTTGATATCCATTTTCTGCAGGTTTTCTACTTTTGATTTCTGTAATTTGTTATGCATGTTGATTGTGACCGTTTTAGTGTAAATTGCATTAGAAACAAACCATAACAAAATATTTAAAAAAAGTAAATTTTAAACTATTTCAGACTATTATATCTTCTGTTCTAATTGTGATAAAATGTTTGTTCTTGTTCTAAAATTTACTCTAACATTTCTAGTCTAGCTTTACGCAAAATTAAAGCCAGTATTTATAATAATAAAGTAGCTTAAAAGCATTAATTAAGCCCTATCAAAAGTAAACATCGCCACATTTTTTCCGATTAGGAAGTTGACCACGTGACTTCTGTCAAGATAGCTATAAATAGCGCGGTCAGGGAAAAAAGGGAAACAACTAAAAGATCGCTGGCAAACAGCCGTGTGTAATCAGTGTTCATCATTGTCCTTTGTCACATAAGAAACTCCAGGGAACTACACACAGCATGTCATCAGTGTTCATCATTGTCCTTTGTCATCATTACGTAGCATGGAGCCACCACTAAAGCTGGTCCCGTTGAAGGAAGCCTGCACCCAGCATTCACATGCTCTTGTAGTGGTGAATTTTAGTGGGCATTTGTTTTACATGATGAGGCTGCCAGCCACATATTAGTTGCCTTGTACGACAAATGGACTAATCAGTTTTATAATACACTTATAATCAGTTCAGTTTAGATTATAATTAATTAGAACAATGTGTTTTGTTTAATTTATAAACAGGCACACAGACCCTTCTGTCTCTTTACAGTTTGAGTTATACATGCTGTAACAGTTATCTTTATTGTTAGTACTATTTGGTTTG
The DNA here is from genome assembly GCA_024509875.1 of Oreohelix idahoensis. NCBI lineage: Eukaryota > Metazoa > Mollusca > Gastropoda > Stylommatophora > Oreohelicidae > Oreohelix > Oreohelix idahoensis. The sequence continues at coordinate 595,953 of JAMPIV010000234.1, forward strand.
GTCCATTTTTTGACACACAAGACATTTCTGTCTTGTATCTGGTCCCATTTCAGTTACACGTGCTGTAACAGTTATCTTTATTGTTAGTACTATTTGGTTTGGTCCACTTTTTGACACACAGACAATTGTGTCTTGTATTTGGTCCCATTTCAGTTACACGAGCTGTAACAGTTATCTTTATTGTTAGTACTATTTGGTTTGGTCCATTTTTTTACATGGACAGACATTTGTGTCTTGTATCTGGTCCCATTTCAGTTACACGTGCTGTACCAGTTTATCTATATTGTTAGTACTATTTGGTTTGGTCCATTTTTTTACATGGACAGACATTTGTGTCTTGTATCTGGTCCCATTTCAGTTACACATGCTGTACCAGTTATCTATATTGTTAGTACTATTTGGTTTGGTCCATTTTCTTACATGGACAGACATTTGTGTCTTGTATCTGGTCCCATTTCAGTTACACGTGCTGTACCAGTTTATCTATATTGTTAGGAAAGCTTGGTTTGTTCTAGTTTTTAACAATGGAAATCACAAGCAACAATCATTCATTATCATTCGTTCTCAGGCACTCATAAGAAAAAAAGAAGTAGAAAACTAGACAATAGAAAATGTATAATTTACTTTCCTGTAGGCGCTGAGATTAAAATATGTTACTGATGTCCTTTACATGGCTTTGAAAATCAAATGGGAGGATTCAGGACAAAACAAAGAAATATCAAGAACTACAGAGAAGGTGTCAGAAACAGGAAACACCAGGTATGACATTGACTGGCTCATACAAATTAGGTACAAATAAACATTTGTTAACAACCAATACAGCTGGAGATTAAAGAGAGAAAATGGAGTTGGACAGGAACATCCAGCAACCATAAGCAAACGTGCCCTTGACTGGAATGTACAATGCAAGGGCAGAGTTGAAAAGCCTAAAAGAAATGTGAAATTGAATTGTGGAAGTGGAAGCTAAGACAACAAAGACCCCAAGGGCAGAGCTGAAGTAAAATGACACAAAACTGAAATCAATTGTCAGCAACGACCTCAGCAAATGTTCCACATAGAGCAAAAAGGACTCACGATGATGAGGATAATTTGTTCAGTCCCGTGTTTAAAAAAAAGCTAAGAGAAAATAAAAATAAACAAACGTCTCACATGTCCTTCATCATACTTAATGTTCAGTCACTGACCTGAAGAGGGTGTATAATCACTTTTTCTGTCACCACCATAATGTTTCAGTCCTTCCTGAATCCACCTTGCATAGACATCATCAAGAAACTCATAGTCAAATGTAATTTCATAATCTGGTTTCTCTGGGTTTTGCTCATGTTCATAACTCATACATCTCTTAAAAACTTTCTGGGCAACTTCTGTTGATGAAATGGTAAAACACACTAAATGTAAATGGTTGTTGTTGTTGTTTAACAGTGGCTGCTGAGCTTCTTGCTCTTTTGCAGTCAATACCAAATTGAAGACTCATTGGTATCATCTACACTATTGATATAGGCTTTTCTGCCATTCTGAAATGTGTTGAGTAGAAGTAATGAGCTCCAGTTTCTCCAGCTTGGTTTGCATTTAAAGGATCATTACATCTGGTTGTTGAGAGTAAGAAGCGCTTAGCATACTTTGCATTCCCCACCATCCAAGGGATATCTCCAAATATGCAGGGTTAAAATACTCTTCTCTGGTTCTGGGCTCTCCCAAGGAACTGTCACGTCTTACACAGAGCCACTTCTCAGCTCCCCCTGCCTATCATGGGTCCATAGTGAGATTTTCCTGTATGCAGCAGCCAACCAGGTCAAAGCCAAAGAATCACGTCTGGGGCTCAAGTGACCCCTCCAAGCTTAGTGTGCAATGCTGGGTTCTCAACATGTTTCACCACAGGGGGAATCCCTAGAAACTCCGCCAATGCCGGTCCCAAGCCCGGATGAAAAAGGAGGAGGGCGGCCTGCATGGAGGCCGTAAGGAGGCAGCCCCTCCACCATGCAAAGGCACAACAGGCCAATCACCTGTTTGCTTTAAATCATGATTACGCGAACTACAAGAGAGAAAACCGGACTGATTCTAAAGGCGACGAACTGGAACGGACTACGGACTACGACTTATGGAACTTGGAACACAAGAAGTATAAATGGGAAGGAAGAGGAGCTGGTGGAAGAGATGAGGAAAGCAAAACTAGAAATCCTGGCTATAACGGAAACGAAGAAAAAAGGACAAGGAGTCATGGATCTCGATGGCAACACGTTGCTCTACAGTGGTGTACCCATATCTGAAAGAGCTAAAGGAGGCGTGGGTTGCATTGTGGCCCAAAATCAAAAAGATAGTATCAAGGGATGGAACTTTGTCTCGGAGCGCATTATGGTTGTAAAACTAAAAGAAGGAGAAACCATAGTCAACCTGGTCATAGTGTATGGGCCAAATGAGGATGAGAGAGCAGAGGTCAAGGAGGAATTCTTCGAGCTGCTTCAAAGGACAGTGGATGACTGCCTAGATGAAGTTATTATGCTCGGAGATTTTAATGCCAGAGTTGGAAATGACCATGCTAGATGGGGTGGAGTTATCGGAAGATATGGAGAAGATACTCTCAATGACAATGGAAAGCGACTCCTTAGATTCTGCAGTGAGCAGAATCTGATCATTACAAACACAAAGTTCCCCCATAAGCGCATACATGCATACACTAGATGTGAACCAACCAAGAATGAGAAGTCAGTGATCGACTATGCCATTGTTCGGAGAAGCTCATTCAGATATGTCCGAGATGCAAGAGTCTGGAGGGGGCCAGAGATTGGAAGTGATCACTACCTGCTAACAATCAAACGAACAACTGAAAGAGTTGCTCAGCCTAGGAACTGCCCAACATCACGCAAGAAACCAAGTAAACGAGCAGGAGAAATGAGCATTAGGACCTACAAGCTGAGAGAGCCAGAAATTAAGACCAGATATCAGGGGCTTATTGCTACAGCAGTGAGCAACACAGAAGAACGACCTGATGACTTGGAAACCCTCTGGAATAAATTCAAGGATATCATAAAGACAGCTGCTGCAGAAGCATGCGGTGAAGTCCGACTTGGGAACCAGAGAAAGAGGACACCTTGGTGGACAGAGGAAGTCAAAGAGAAAATAAGAGAGAAGAAAATGGCATGGAAACAATACTTAGGAGCTAAAAACACAACAGGACAAATGGAAAGATATAGAGAATATGTGACACTCAGAACAGAAGCAAAGAACAAAGTGCTAGCAGCAAAACAGAAGTCATGGGAAGAATTTGGAGAAAAGCTAGAAAAAGATGCACAAGAAAACCAGAAATTGTTCTATAAGACCCTAAAGAACATGAGGAAAGAAAAACAATGCCCTCTCAAATTTATAAAGGACAAGCAAGGCAAATTGCTTACTGCCCCGAAGGAAGTAATGGAAAGATGGAAAGAATATTTCTCAGAACTCCTGGATGGTGAGCATGATGAAGCATCAGAAATGATAACCACTGACACAGAAGAGGAAACCAATGATGGTGAAGATGACATAAAGATGGAAGAACTGAGGGCAGCACTAGAGAAAATCAAGATGGGCAAAGCAGCAGGGCATGATGGTATAACACCAGAAATGGTTAAGTACATGGGAGCATCAGGCGACCTATTACTCTTAAAGGTCCTACAGGCAGCATGGTGCAACAAGACCATACCAAAGGATTGGGAGATTGCCATCATAACACCAATTTTCAAAAAGGGTGACAATCGACAATGTGGAAACCATAGAGGCATATCCCTTCTCAGTGTCCCTGGTAAAATCTACTCTAGAATCCTAGAGCAGAGACTCCGACGCCTAGCTGAGCCACAATTGGATGAGGTCCAGTGCGGATTCCGAGCAAACCGAAGTACTCAAGACCTAATCTTCACACTCAGACAGCTGAGTGAAAAGGCCCTTGAGTATAAGAGTGAGATCCATCTTTGTTTCATAGATCTGGAAAAGGCGTTTGACAGGGTCCCCTGGAGCAAACTTTGGGACTGTTTGGCAAGGAAGAATATTCCAGCACCTCTGATTCATGCTATACAGA